>CM055110.1:17975500-18575500 GCA_029204225.1 Diphasiastrum complanatum
GCACCTTGGCCAAAGAATCCAAGAATTCTTGGACGTAAGCATCAATTCTTGGTTGCCCATCCTGCAGTTAAACGAATATATAACTCAGAATCATCTATCGTGATGAAAGCCTTACGAATTCCGCTAGGAACCAACCCAAGTCACCGGTTTCACGGGAAGTTCCCCTCTACCATGAGGAGTGCCTTGCCCTCAAGAAACAAGAGAACTGAGGATATCTGCTATCCTATGGGACGTTGTGCAAGCTAAAAATAGCTTGACCAACGATTAACCCAATCCTCAACAACTCGTGGGAGGGGGCGCTTGAATTTCTTATCGCCGGAAATCCTTTGTGGCTTGGTAGCCCAAGTTGTGTGAATTAATAGCTTGTAATTGGATTAAAACGATTTTTCATTTGGTTATCCTGCTGCTTATTGCTTTGATGTAGTTCTAGAACTGCTTTGCCCAAGTTTGCAATAGCTTATTAGAATTGAGGGAGCCATCACTATCTGGTGATGTGGATGTATTTCAGTGTTCCCCCCATCACTACCTGGCGATGCTTGGTGAATTTCCATATCCCCCCCCCCCCCCAATCGAAACTTCAATCTTATCCATTTGCCTTTGGAAACTAAAAAATTAAAAAATTAAGATTCAGTTATCATCATTGTGGGTATAATTATTAGTTAATAAAGCAATGTCCAAAAAAAAACACAGTTTTTAATAGACCTACGTGCTTATTTAAATTATACCAATGAATTTCAAATGGAATCAAAACAATGACAATGCTTCTTGGTTTCCAAGGGGAGGCTCGAACCTGAGACCAAAGAAACAAAGCAATGACAATGCCGAGATAACCATGTCAATGCTTCGAAATCTAATTAACATTGTTACTTAAGCCATTATGTTCCATCTTCAGGTATACTGCATTTGCATTTACGTAGTTTAAAAATGACTAAAGTGCCCATGGAAAACAAGAAAACAAAATGCGAGAACAAACGCTTAATTAATTGCTGGCTAAATAACCTCTAGCCAACCACCCCCACCCCCATAGGATATCTGCTTATCCTATGGGACGTTGCGCAAGCTAAAATAGCTTGACCAACGATTAACCCAATCCTCAACAACTTTGGGGGCGCTTGAATTTCTTATCGCCGGAAAATCCTTTTGGTTGGTAGCCCAAGTTGTGTGAATTAATAGCTTGTAATTGATTAAAACGATTTTTCATTTGGTTATCCTGCTGCTTATTGCTTTGATGTAGTTCTAGAACTGCTTTGCCCAAAGTTTGCAATAGCTTATTAGAATTGAGGGAGCCATCACTATTTGGTGATGTTGGATGAATTTCAGTGTTCCCCCCATCACTACCGGTCGATGCTTGGTGAATTTCCATATCCTCCCCCCCCCATCGGAACTTCAATCTTATCCATTTGCCTTTGGAAACTAAACAATTAAAAAATTAAGATTCAGTTATCATCATTGTGGGTATAATTATTAGTTAATAAAGCAATGTCAAAAAAAAACACAGTTTTTAATAGACCTACGCGCTTTAAATTATACCAATGAATTTCAAATGGAATCAAAGCAATGACAATGCTTCTTGGTTTCCAAGGGGAGGCTCGAACCTGAGACCAAAGAAACAAAGCAATGACAATGTCGTGATAACCATGTCAATGCTTTGAAATCTAATTAACATTGTTACTTAAGCCATTATGTTCCATCTTCAGGTATACTGCATTTGCATTTACGTAGTTTAAAAATGACTAAAGTGCCCATGGAAAACAAAAAAAACAAAATGCGAGAACAAACGCTTAATTAATTGCTGGCTAAATAACCTCTAGCCAACTCCCCCCCCCCCCCCCCCCCCCCCCCCCCCCGCGTCTCTCTTTTCCCTCCCACTCGTTTTACTCGGGCCTCCACAGATTCACGCGCGCAGAGACCGCCCGAACTATAGAGAGAGAGAGAGAGAGAGAGACAGCGAGCATTTCTGCGGATGCAGGATGAGAGTGCGCCATACCTCCGTCACTGCTGCCTAGAGAGACCTTATTGTTTTTGTGTTTACAGGGCGCTGGAGGCCGTACAGAGGCGCTGATTTGGAAGCATTTATATGCTGTTTTTTCCAGTCTATGAATACTTTGCATGCAGGAAGCTATCAAGCTTTTACTTGTGCTGTCAGTTGCAAATACAGAAGTATTTAGGGCATTTTAGCAGTTACTTTTCCTTCATACAGGAATAAGCAACATTCATTTACAGTTTAGCATTTCTAGAAATTTTTTTGTCTGAGAAACATGGTAGATGCTACCCAAATTTTCTCTAAAACTAATATTTGCACGTCGAAAAAATAAATCGACGGGAAGAACAATCCGAAATTCCTTCTCTTTGTTGCTGATTCCACCGAAATCTTGAAAAAACATCGAGACTCTTTCCAGCACTTTCAATGGCAATGCCTGCTTAGAATGGCTCTGATACCAATGTAAAGCCCTACACACAAGATACTATCTAAACATGCCAATACAAGCAACCAACAAGGGAATGGATGATGGACTAACTTATGGGTTGTTGGTCTTCTGATCTCTAGTGTGGACACATTACCCGAGACCAATCGTTGGTCTACCGATCTCTAGTGTGGACACGTTACCCGAGATCGGTCGTGGGCAAGATAATCGTAGAGTTGACCACGCGGTTTCTTGTGGTGCGTCGGTGGTACTTTCTAAGTTTGCATCCGACGGGTTGTGCCCGACAGTCAGATCCAACGAGATTGCGTTCGACATTCCTGCAGACTGTGGAAGAAAAATAGTTCATTTTTGTAGACTGCTTTGTGATTTGTTGAAGTCGTTGAAGATGGCGAGGTCTCCAATGTTCTTCAAACACTGGATATTCGAATGTGGAATAGAAAACAAGATTGGTTACCCTTTGATCCGGTTTTGAGCTGCTGCGCAGAATGAGTGGTTTTGCAGGTGCTGCAGTCTGTGTCAAGAGCACAACAAAGATATGCAGGATAGCAAAACGGAATTGTAAATTTCAAGGAGTAAACTATGAGCTTAATTCCCAACAACATCTACCATACAATCGATATCCTCTCAAAAACCGTGATTTAAGAAGAGAAATGTGAATCACCCGCCAAGATTTTGCACAATATTTTGGCTCCACGAAATCCAAGAATCAAGATCCCATTACGAAGATCCATCTCCAAAATCTTGGCCTCCTCTTGAGCACTTCCGCAATGACAAAACCGCTAAAGCCTTAGTTTTGTCTCTGATACCAGTATGCCCCTACCAAGGATGTACCAGCCAAGCAAGCCGCAACAAAGCAATATAAGGGAATCGAAAGGTGGACACACCAACCCAACCAAATCTAGATTTTACAAATATAGCCCCCAAGCTATGGATCAATCCCTCACAAGGGATATAGGAGTCACACCAGCAGCATGTAGCTACCAGTCACACAAACAAGCATGCCCTAGTGAGAGCCCAATAGGTATATTTATACCCTCCAAGGCCCTCAAGGCCCATGCACCACTAGTAGAGCAATATGACACCTCACTGGACACCTTTATTGGACACCTCTACATCACTATACCCTCCAAGGAACATGCACCACTAGTAGAGCACTATGACACCTCACTAGATACCTCTACAGCCGAACTGTGCCATGACATCCAGTTCTCCTCTAACAGATAGACTTATAATAATCCACCATCATGAGTTTAGGTCTCCAACCATTAATTATGAACACACATGAGGGCCCCAAATGTTATGAGCTCGTGACTAGTGCCGAACCCTAGAGAACACATATAGGTCAGATACCACAGTCAGAGTCATGTCCAGCGTACACGACCAACAGGGCGAGACAGTGTGAGTAGTGTGCCCCAGCACGATCCATAGCTATGGCAGGCCTAACATAGTCTAGGGACCTTGTCAGCAGGACAGGGCCCCCAGTTGGGTCCCGACGTGCAGTCGGCCACGTCAGTGCCACGTGGCCGACACTTGGTAGTTGCATGCTATCAGTCCTCACACTGGGCTAGGAGGGGCTTACTCTATATTAGGGAGTAGGCAAGGTTGGGTGGATCAGTTAGTGGTTGCCCTACTGTGGTGTTAGGATCTATTACACTGGTATCAGAGCCATCTCCATCTTTGGGAGCTTAGTAGCAACAATAGAGAAAGCTATCAGAGGATAGGAAAAATCTTTGAGTTTCTCAAAAAAGACTAGAGGAGGAGAATTGTTGTAGGTGCAGCCTTCAAACTTCTAAATTTCATTGAGAATTTATAGTTCTAGGAAGTAGAATTCCTTACGTAGGTAAATCGCTGGACATGCAGCAATCTATCTCTGATTTCAGAGATCTGATTGTAATTTTCATAAACGAATTTCAGTAGATCTGAGCGGATTCTGGAAAGGAAGGATAGTACAGGTCCATCGTTGTAGAAACAGATCTCTGAATTTCCAGAAGAATCTGAGCAAATTTGAGGGAAGTTTAGAGCAAACTTCCCTAGCAGGGCCAACGCTGGACATGGTAGTGAAAAAGTGAAATTTCATCATGGTTTCTAAAGATTTCTTAGAAGTCTGAGCTTCAAACTTGTTTGCTACAAACCAGCGACCTATCAGATGAGGTCAAATCAGAGATTCAAGTGGATTTTGGAGTCTAAAGTTGGACAAATCGGGCTAGACAAGTTGTTGTCCCACCAGCGAGGGCAGGGGCATAAAAAAAACTCGCCTACTACCCTTGAGCAAGCTCTCAGATATGCTCAAATCTATGATGATTCAATGGGTAGGAAGAGGGTGAGACAGCAGCCCCTTTCTAAGCAGCCTCCTTAGAAAGACTTTCAATTTCAAAAGAAATTTTTATAAAGAAAAAAAGAAGATAAATTTAAAAGTGAAGCTCCTCATAAATGCCCTTCACTCATACAACCCTTAAAACCAAAAGATTTTGAGAAAGCCAAACAAGAACGTTTGTGCTCTGTGTGTATGGGCAAGGGACACACAGTCAGACAGTGTCCCAAGGAGCCTTTCACTAAAAAAGATAAAAAAATAAAAAACAAGTTCATCTTGTTCAGACTGTAAGTTTCCATAGTGACTCGGCAACTTCCGAGATCAAAGTGTATCATGAAGACCATGAACACTGTTGTCAGCTGACCTTTGCAATGCTAGGGAGACCCTTCAGCTTTGGGCCGCATGACCTAGTACGTATGCATGGGAAAGTTGGTAACCAGACAGTAAGAGTTATGGTTGATGATGAGGCAACCCATAATCTCATCAACTACACCCTGGTTAAAAAACTTAAACTTCCAAAAGTACCTAGTCAGCATAGGTACATAGTTTCACTAGCTAAGGGTGAAGATAAGAAAATCTGGGAAACTATGGTAAGTAACTTGAATCTTGGTATTCATGGGTACCAAGATGAATTAAACTTTTAGATAATGCACCTGGATCGCACAGATATTGTTCTGGGGAGAGATTGGCTCTACAATTTAGGACCTTCCCTCCACAGAAACTATCAGGAGAACACCCTCAGCTTTCAACATAAAAGCCGAGAGATCTAGTTGCATGGGGAGCATGATGTTCCCAACAGTCCTATGGTTTGCAGTTCAGAGCTCTGTCAGCTAATCGGAGACAAAGACCATCAAGTATTCTTATGTGACTTTTACTTTATTCCTGAAGTTTCTATTTCTATTTCTATACAGCAGAAAATCAGTAAATTAGAAATTTCATTGTCTAAATTTAAAGATGTTTTTCCTGAAGATTTGCCACATGGTTTGCCACCTAGCAGAGTGGTAGATCATGTAATAAACCTAGTGTCAGATACAGCACCTGTTTCTAAACCTCCGTATCAGGTCAGCCAAACATATGATGAAGAAATAACTAGGTAGTTAACAGATTATCTTGGAAAAGGCCAAATTCAGACCAGTAGTTCACCATGGGCGCCAGTCCTATTGGTGAAAAGAAAGAGAGGTCTATGCGTCTTTGCGTAGATTACAGAGCCCTCAATAAAGTCACAATAAAGAATAAATATCCTAAGCCTCGGCAGATGAGTTGTTTGATCAACTCGACGGGGCTAAATTTTTCAATCAAATAGAACTCAGATCGAGATATCATCAAGTCCGTATAAAATCAGAAGATGTCTTGAAAACAGCTTTCAGAACTCGTCACCATCATTATGAGTTTAAGGTGATGCCGTTTGGGCTCACAAATGCTCCAGCTACCTTTATGACCTTGATAAACAGCGTCCTAAGACCATACTTGGATAAATTTGTAGTCGTATTTTTAGATGGCATCCTCGTCTATAGCAAAACAAGGAAGGAGCATCTAAAACACCTCAGAAAGGTGTTTCGACTGCTCAGAAAGCATAAGCTTTATGCTAAACAATCCAAGTGTGAATTCTTTGTTGAAGAAGTAGCATATTTGGGTCACATTATCTCGTCAGATGGGATTAATATGGAATCGAATAAGGTTAAAGCCATACTCAGTTGGTTGAGACCTCAGAACATTTTGGAACTTCAGATCTTTCTTGGTTTGGCGGGATATTACAGACGATTTGTCAAGGAATATGCTCAGATAGCAGTTCTCATGACAAATCTTTTTAAAGGGAAGGGAAAGGAGTTCATTTGGGAGTCCGCACAGCAGGAGAGCTTTGATGCTCTCAAAACAGCCTTAGCCACAGCACCGATTTTAAAAAGTCGTCGACCCCAATCAGTCATTTGTGGTCGAAACAGATGCTAGCGACTTTGTAGTTGGAGCTGTGCTAACTCAAGGTGGACGACTAGTTGCGTTCAAGAGTAAAAAACTTGAGCCAGTTCAGACTAGGTACAGTGCCTATGAAAAGGAACTATTTTCTATAGTCCATGCCCTTAAGACTTGGAGGCATTATTTGTATGGTGCCAACTTTGAGGTCCTGACAGACCATGAAAGTCCTAGATACCTTTGCAATCAACCTGAGCTTAGAGGTCGGAAAGCTTGTTGGGCAGAGTTGATGCAAGAGTTTGATATGTCTATCAGATATAGACGGGGGAAATTCAATACAGTAGCAGATGCCCTTAGCAGAATGCCTATGATAAACGAGCTGAGTTTTACTCAGATTCGTAATGAGTTACTTCAGTCCTTGAGAGGGAAGTGCCAGCATGATGCATTCTTCTCTACTGTCTGGAACTCAGTCCAGAGCAGATAGTTACAGACTCCAGAACCAGTTCCCAGGGCTGGTGTTAGTTCATCCAAGAATACAGCAGCTTCCGTTGAGGATGATGATGAGTCCGAGTATACGTCGTCAGATGATGTTGAGGATTCTGAGCCTGTATTACACAAGCAAACCCCAGGGGTTGAGGGTCAGTTGACTCAAGGACTCAAATGGAAACAATATTCCATTCAGGATGAGTACTTCCTCTATAGAGTTAGAGTATGTGTCCCCAATTCAAAGGATTATAGGCAGCGCTCCTATATGAATGTCATGACAATCCTAGTGCGGGACACCTAGGCATACAAAAGACCTATGAGCTTCTTTGTAGGCAATTTTTCTGGCCCAGTATGAAAAAGGACGTCCAACAGTATGTAACTAGTTGCCAGAAATGTCAAGTAAACAAAGTAGAGTGTTTAAAGGTAGGAGGGTTGTTGCAGCCCTTAGAAATACCAGCTGGTAAATGGGAGTAGTATCTCCATGGATTTTATAGTGGGCCTGCCTAAAACCCAAAAGGATGTTGATGCTATATGAGTCACAGTTGACCGTCTGACCAAAATGGCTCATTTTATTCCGACCAAAACAACCGTTAGAGCTCCAGAGTTAGCGAGGTTGTTTGTAGACAGGCTATTTAAATTGTACGGTCTACCTTCCGACATAGTCAACGACTAGGACAGTAAGTTTAATGGAAATTTTTGGAGGGCAGTATTCCATCATCTCCATGCTAAACTTAATATGAGTACCACCGATCATCCACAGACCGACGGTTCTCGATATTATAGTTTCTTACAATGGTACCAAACATTCAGCTACGGGAGTTAGCCCATTTATGTTGATGTACGGTTTTCAGCCACGCTCACCCACAGCTGTAGGGTTTAAACAAGAAAAAGTTGAAGTAGCCAGAAACTTTTTAGAGGACCTAAACCAGATGATAGAACATGCTAAGCGTAGCATTAGACAGTCCCAGGATCAAGCCAGGCATAATGCATATCCACACAGACGGGCTGTGCAGTTCTCCACTGGTGAGAAATTCTACTTGAGAGTCCCAGTTGACTCTAAAGCCCTCAAATCAGGAGTGTGTGCTAAGTTGTCTCCAAGGTATTGTGGTCCTTTTACCATCAGTAGGAGACTAGGCGAGGTCACCTATGAACTAGAACTCCGACACAGTAGTAAGGTTTTTCCAGTCTTTCATGTAAGTCAACTACGAAAAGCCTTAGCCAAATCAGAAAATCTGGTAGGGGACAGTGTTCTAGTTCTCTCATTGGATCCTCAGCAACCTCCACATGAACCAGAAGAGATTCTTGATAGTAGAGAGACGCAGACTCATCATACCCTATACCAATAATATTTGGTCAAGTGGAATGATCAGCCTGTTGAGAATGCCACTTGGGAAAGAGGCAGTGTCCTTCGCAAGATTTTTCCAGACTTTCTCTTAGAGGACCAAGACGGTTCTTAAGGGGGAGGGAGTGTTACGAGCTCGTGACCCGTGCCGAACCCTAGAGAACACAGATAGGTCAGATACCACAGTCAGGGTCGTGTCCAGCGTACACGACCAACAGGGCAAGACAGTGTGAGTAATGTGCCCCAGCACGGTCCATAGCTATGGCGGGCCTAACACAGTCTAGGAACCTTGTCAGCAGGACAGGGCCCCCAGTTGGGTCCTAACGTGCAGTCGGCCACGTCAGTGCCACGTGGCTGACACTTGGCAGTTGCGTGCTACTAGTCATCACACTGGGCTAGGAGGGGCTTACTCTATATCAGGGAGTAGGCAAGGTTGGGTGGATCAGTTAGTGTTTGCCCTACTGTGGTGTTAGGATCTATTACACCAAACCCCTCCTAATCATAATTAACTTACGAGTCGAGGTAGGCCTACTGACCTCTAATGGGATAAACAATCTGAGATCAGTCGTGGGCATCACACACAGACACCCACACACCCACCTTCATGGTTCTTTTGTGCATAACAATCGCTTACAATTGTATTGTAAATAAACAATTTTTATTTTTTGAATACATGTTAATCAGCTAGTGGTTGTTATATACAGTATATATACAACCGGTCAACGCCATTACAAAGGCTATGCAATGGTCGGGATTTGAGCCTACGTCGGTAGTAGTGAAAAACTCTACCCATACACCCAATTGCGATGGACATAAATGACCAATTTAAGTTAGTTAAACATTTGTAATAAGTGGAATCAACAAAACAATATTTGTGTATGCATGCATGCTTGAGGGATTGGACACGTTTTGGGCTAGTTTTTCTACCCTCACAAGCACCACAAAAACTCCTTAATCAAGGCTCTAACAATCTATATGCATTTAGGACAACCCACAATTTCACTGGGCCCCCTCCTTCTCTAGGTCCAAAGCTCTTACCTTGAAGCACTCCAAGGTCCCCACTCATGGCCTCTCTTATCTTTTACATGTAAAAGTACTATACTTTAGGACCATAAATGGATCTACAAAAGATCCACAAGAGTGATTGGATGTTTGCTTAACACTCTATCAAAGAACTAGACACAAAAAAGTTGATCTAGATTGGCAATTGGACAACAAACAACAAGCATTAACAATCAAAAGCATTGATAAACATTGAAATCCAAGCCCACACATGTGTACTACAGGCTGTAGTACGGCCTTCAACCTAAGAAACATGTAGAAATTGATTTGGTTTCATTTGGATCACAAAAACTCAATGTACATAGTGAACTAGCTTGAGATTGCCAATGAGCTCCAAAATTTTTCTATCTTCTCACTATGAGAGCTTGGAATACATAGCAAATCCGACTTCCTTCTTGAAGTTAGGTGGATTTCCAGCATATAATAAGGAAGTTAACTCACTCTTCTTGCCCTAAAATGAAACCCTAGCCTAGATCCTAGACTTATGCTTGGTAGGTAGCTAGTTGGTCAAATTTTCACCTTAAGCTTAGGGGTAGGTCCTATAAAGTAGGGATGACCACCAAATAGACATGACCAACTCTCTTGACTTGAGCTAACCTACATTAGGAGTGGGTTGCCATGTGGCATTTTGGCCATACTTGTGTGAAACCCAATTATGTACAAAATTTACACTATTCTTCATGGTTTTTGATCAAGCTAGATTTGCCAATTTTTGGAAATTCTTCACATTCTCTCTCTCTCTCTCTCTCTCTCTCTCTCTCTCTCTCTCTCTCTCTCTCTCTCTCTCTCTCTCTCTCTCTCTCTCTCTCTCAACTATACCCTACAACCAAGCTCCTCTCCCTAATGGTGAATGAGTCAATCTTCAAGTGTTGACCATAGATTCCCAAAGTATGGCTTCTACACTCCTTCACTAGGGCCAAATGGCTATTTCCTTGGTCTCCTTGGATCTTCTGATAGTGTTGAATGCTCCTCCTTAATTGATAACACCAAGCCTACACCCTCAATCATGGTTATGAATACACAAATATACTATTCTCTTTTAAGGTATCTCTCTTACAAGTGCATCATTATCTATCCTCAATACTTGTTCATTGCTCACGTATGTGTGCTTGATATACTTAACTTACTTGTGTGTGTGCCCCAAATCAAACTTGACATGCATTACAGCTTTTTGATTAATAGGCTTTTTGTTATTAGATTTTTTGTGGATTGTGCTTCATTAGTATCTTTTAAAAAAAAAATTACCCCTTTTTGTATAATCTTGTTATGTTTTGGAATGAAAAATTTAAAATTGTCACCTTGATATGAAATTTGGATTTTCATGTTTACCTTAAGGGTATTCTTATATGTGGCTTTCAGTTGACAATTTGGTGAGTTTTGTGCTGTTTTTTAAAAGGCATATAAGCCTTTGAATTTGGTTTTAAGTTCTAAATTTCAAACTTGGGCGAGTTGAAATGCATGTCAATGACCTATTTACCCTTGGAAAATGACAATTCTTCTTTAACGTGTGAACTAATTAAGGTAAATTCTTAAAGTTAAACCTCATATCATGTCAAAATTTAAAACTTTTTCTTTGAAAATATATGGGAAAGGTAAAATCAGCTACTTACATTTTTAGCTTTGCCGCAATAGCACTAAGCTATTGTTAGATTTTTATTTTTCAGGAATTTGAATGCCCGGTGTAATAACGCAAAGCTTCTCATGATACATCAATCACCTTGTTAGATTTAAAAAAGCAGGGTTGAAAAATAAATGTAAAACCACAAAAATACTGTGAATCTAAAAGGTGGGTGTGCATGTCAAATTCTAAGGCTTGTTCCAATCTGCATGGGATTGGCAAAGGTGAGTGCTCGATATACTTCATTTAAGTTAATGAAAAAACCTACATTCTTTTAAGACTTCTTAGTTTTTTGAAGACTATTCTTGATAAAAGGTCTTATATGCTTATATAGAAGATTGTCAAAAAAGTTTATGATACTGATTTTTGAGAAATCATTCCAACTCCATTCCTATGGTTTGCATTTCCTGAGCACTAGCAAAGGCCAAGTCTATGAGCGGGCAGTGGGCACTGAAATTTCCTTTCTTTCTTTGGCCTTACCTTATGCCGATGATGGATAGTCCTTTCCTCTTGTTGCTATTCAGCTAGAAATATATGCACTATGCACAGTGTGCAGTCAGTAACTGGAGTGATCGGGTGATGAGCACAATATAGCAAGAGTCGTACTCTCAGATCTTAGCAGATTGACTATGAATAGAAAGTGTAATCGTTTTCTCTGAAGATACAGATTGATTTCAATTTTCAGGTACTCAGATATCGATAGGTTGCTTGCTTGAAATTACTTCAAACAGATTCGGATTAGGATTGCTAGATTGTTTGGCGGCAGGTCAGCTGACCTGCAACCCATCAGGTTTCTAGATGTAGTTCAACATTCAGGTCCCAGAAGATTAGACAGACGTTATTGAAATTCCTTTTTAACAAGCATGACTTGTACTTCACCTCTCAAATGAGTCCCTCGTAGCTTGGCTTGCATGATAGGTAATATAGGACCTCTACTTCATGTCAGTCCTTCACCATTTTTGTCAGAACAACTATTGAATCCTTCTGCACTAAAATCATGTACGTGTGATCTATTAAAATTCTTCTTCCACAAACACAACTTTTACTTTGCACTTTATCTCTCAGGTGAGTCCTCTTACTTGCATGATATCGGATCTCTACTTCATGTCAGCCCTTCACCATTGTTGTCAGAACAAGTATCGACTCTTTCTGCACTAAAATCGTGTACGTGGGATCTATGGATCTGGAATTTGTACCATCACATGCTAGTGATCAAAACATCTAACAAACACACCTCATATGAATTGAAATCTGGGAATTCATGAAACAGCCTATTTTGATTGAGGTGGCAAACCTAAGCTGGCCTTTCTTGGCACTCCTAAGCTCCTAGTTCATTTGTCATAATGATGTTATCCGTTGCCTTTTTAAAAAATGATGGGAAAACATGATCATACAAGAAGATTATAGTATTTTACCTTAGAACTATTTTAATGGGGCTTACAAAGGTCGTCCAAGCATCATCCTACAAAGAATTACTCTTCTTTGTTCTTTCCTCTTCATGGAGCTTTCTTTATTTGACGTACCTTAAAGTTGTAGTTATGGAGTTATGCTATGCAACAAGTACATTGTTGACCAATCTCCTTTTATAGATACATTACTTTTTCTTGATCTTCAATAGGTATCTTTTTGTCTGGGAACGTCATTATTCTTCTTTTAAATGTTACACAACACAAACTACCTAACAAACAATTGAAAGAAGCCATGGACTCTAATGTGATTTTTTTAGGATAACTTGAGTTGGATTTCGTGGAAAGTCTTCATAAATTTTGTTAAGTATACTGCTCAAGCCCAACGTCCATCAATTCAAGCTTAAATTGGCAAGAAATGTTCATTGTTCTGTCTGTTGGCAGGTTTTTTGGATAGGGCTAGCCTCTATAGTATTCAGACTTCTATGTACCATGGAAGGGCTCGGGCACAGGCCATTCTGCCTGGTTTGGATTTCCAAAAAAATTTAGGCTCGGGGCCCGGGGCCTAAATTTTTTTGGAAATCTGAATCGGGCAGAATGGTCTGTGCCAGAGTGCCTTCCATTGTGTAATGGGTACGTTAAACTTTTTCATGTGTACATTACGAAGCATAATAAGCAATTTGACTTTGATCGACCACTATGAACGTGCCACGTGGCCATCATACAGGACGGGCATGTACATACATAAGAAAAGTGCAGAATCTGCGTTTGAGAAAAAGCACACATATGGAGCAAAAGCTTTCAATAGGCTCTCTGATCCTCAATTTTCCATGGTTGGATCTGTAGGGTCAATGACGTCAAAGATCTCTCTGTCTAACTGAGGACCAATGAGAAGTATGATTCTGCTAGATGACTCATTATTGCTACCATGAGAGGCGAATTAGAGTTGATATCATAAGTACTTCTCTTCAACATCGTATGATTCATAGCTCAAGGCTGATTCTACTCAAAAAGAACCTTGAATAAGGCATAATACACTGCTCAGAAGTGAATTACACTAACATCCATGAGTTAGAAACCAATGTGAGATGATGACCATCCTTTCCCCATAATGACTTGCTTAGGTAGCTATTTGGATAATAGACAACAAAGCCTCATGCAAGATGGATGTGGTGGCCAATATTCTTATCACGAAAGATCGCGGGGAGGAAGTCAAATTTCATGATCGACTTCGGAGCTTCACATAACTATATCTCAAGGAGCGTAGTGGAACAATTCAGCTTGCCGACCAGGAATGTTACATCTACTCTCAAGGTAGAAACAGCAAAGGGAGCACTAGATGCAGACAAAGCGACATTGAACATCCCGGTGTAGATTTGAAGATGGCTTTTAATCCATTTAAAAAATGGGCATAATATTCACAAAGTATCCATTATGTATTGAGAATGCTGATGTTTCCTATGACACTATACAGAGAGCAAATTTGCCAAGTATTTGAGACCGCGACTCACAAGTCCATTCGTGGCATAGTTGCATCTATTGCACATGAATGCAATTTTCATGTTGTTCGGGAGCAGAATCACATTTTGCTGGTGTTTGATTCACAGTCGTCTCATCGTCGGGTTGACCTTATTCTTTCGCACAAGGGGATAATTTGCACCCTTTGGGATGTTGTTGTTGTTGATCTTTCGCTGCCAGAACTCCTTTGTCGTGCTTCAACTACCCAAGGTGTTGCTGCTTCACATGCAACTGAAGATAAAGAGCGAGATTATTCACATCACACTCCTGGAGAAGAATTTATTTCTTTTGCCTTGGAAACTTATGGGTGCCTACATAAGAAATTCGCTGATTTTCTATCAACTTGTGTAGGTTTCAGTGAAACTCCAAGGACCTCGTGCATCACCTTTATCTATCGTTACGTCCTATTATTTTCAACGAGTTTCTCCCACTTTACAACCCATTCAAGCACTTGCAATACTTCAGCATGTTGTAGTTCTAGCATGTTGTAGTTGCAAGAACGGTTGCTTCACATCTTCTTGCACTACCTATACTTGCAACTATCTTAGCTAGTGATTTATATCAAGCAGTAGGCTTTCAATAGTTACTTTGATAGTTGATGTATGGTACCTCAATTCGTCTTATGGCCTTTATACTTTCTACATGCTCCGATGGGTTTTTCCATCTTTTATTAATGAAAACAGGAAGTTTCTTCTTCTTAAAATTGTGAGGTCCCCAAGACAATAAAAAAAAAATCCTTATTATTGAAAGATGAGAATTCCATCAATGTATAAAAAGATAAAAGTACATAGAAGGATACTACCAAATGGTAAAAAGTATTTAAGCTAAAAAGCCTAATACAATATAAAACCCTAAATAATTACTCAAAACCTAGTGCTTGATATGAATCGCTGACTTAGTGTATCTAATAGGTAATGTAGGAAGCTTTGAAGCAGTCGCTCTTGCAAATTGAGCTTGTTGAAGAATTGAAAGCGCTTGTGAATGTTGCAATATGAAGCAATATTTTTCATCAAAATAAAGAGAAAGAATAGAGCCAAAAGAGATAGCAAGAAAAGCTCCAAGTTCATTATGGAAGGGTGTACTTCCTTACATGAAAGTAACATGAAAAATTCTCAAGTTCAATCTTTGTATTGTGGTGAACTTTTTCATTGTGCAAGTTACTACTTTATGAGGGATAGAAAAATAACTAATGGTTGTGGCAATCAAAGCAATAGTAGTAATGATATTAGTGATGGCACTGCCAAGGATGGTGATTTGATTTTCTTTGATGGGGACACATGCTTAGCCTTGGAGCTAACATGTCTAGCCATGCACTTTGTCTAGCTAACATGTCTAGCCATGCACTTTGTGTTGATTCTTTTGATTCTTTTGGTAGGACCAAAGATTTTTGTAGCAAGCAATGATATTTGTGTCTTAAGAAAGGTGTATTTCAAGCACAAATGACAACACAAACAAGTAAAATGGTCTCTATGTATTAAAAAATGGTCAAGGTATGGATGATCATGGAGAAGAGTTCTATTTAGACTCTTGGTTTGATATTTTTTTAACTTAAGATGTCAAGCAAGGTGTGCTTTATGATGTTTTGGCTTAAATTCCATCTTTGCCATATTTGGAAAGGTTCATTAGGGATGACCTTTAATGTGGTTGCATGGAAGAGAGAATGGATTTGTGTTAGGTTTTTCATTGTGTCATGATACTAGAGAGGATGTATCTTTAGTATGTTATTATGGAAAAAAGGATTTATTGAGTTGTGAAAAAGTGAAAAAGACTAAAGAGGATGTATCTGTAGCATGTATTTGTGATAACAAGAGAGCTACTAGAGGGAATGTATATTTGGCATGTGGTTGTTGCAAAGAAAAAAGTAAGTTCATTAATCCAAAAATAAATTTGTGTTAGAAGTCTTCATCAAGGAGATTGTGAGGAGTAAAACCAACCCAATGGAAAAAAATCTACATGATGGTGATTATCTTTGCAACATGCTTTCAAACTTTTGTAGCACAAGGGGTAATCAATTCTTAAACTCAAGCATACTTCTAGATGAGGTATGTGGTAGATGAGAGAAAATATAGTACATTTTGTGAGATTGTGCATTTGTCTTACTTTGGTGAGGATATTGGATGTGCTAAGTATGTTATGGCCTTAGTTGGAAAGATATCATATGCTTCATATTTTGGAAAAAGGTTGAGTATAGAGTTTTTGAGTGACTTTGTTACTACTTGTAATTAGGTACACATTTTTCTAGAGAATTTATCTAGTAATGTGACAACGAAAAAATGTGTCCCTATAGTTTGTGATAGAAAAAGTAAGGGGCATATATGTGTATTTCCAAGAAGTATTAAAAAAAATCACTGGACTTTTTTATGGAGTGTTTGATCAAATCTATGTGCCTAAAGTCGAGTTAAATGCCAAGATAAGCTAGTTTTGGTAACTAGTCTTGATTCTAGCTAATTGTTTGGATATAGATAAATTGAATGTACATTATCCATCACTTTTTGCATTGATTGGGATTATTTTGCTATAGATTTTAGTATGGTATCAGATCTTAATCAAAAGTGAGATTTAGATTTGATTTTTTCAATCTTCAATCCTGATTTTGAGTAGTATTGGTTTGTCCTTGCTACTACTTGATAATCTAGGAAAACTATTTTCAAATTTGGTTTGATTTTGATGAAAATAAATCAAAGAGGATATGATTTTATGAGGTATAGCTTCATAAACTGAGATTGAGTCACTTTCATTCAAGAAAACAAAATTAGAACGTCTTGGTGATTTGCATCTTGGAGTACAAGTCACCTAGGAGAGATTTTCTTCTAGAATTGAATGCCACCAATCTTTAGGAAAGGAATCATTTTTTTGAGAGCTTGATTAGGTCATTATTAGGCTTCTTGAGGTCCTGTAAGACACCTTTTAGGTTCAGTAGTTTTTGATGATTTTTTATCTTGGAATACAAAACTAGTCAAAATTGCATTCTTAGTAGGCACGAATATTGATAGATTTGAGATTGATTATGTCAAAGTGATCAAACTAAATTTAGAGAGATTGATTTGTGAGGAATTTGTGTGCTCTAAAGTGCATTTGTTTCAGTATAGGTTGATTCATCCTTCTTCTAAAGTTTGGATCAAGGAGGAGACTAGTCTTGATCAAATTTACAAAAAATTTGAGCTGGGTTTGGATCTAGTTTGGATTTAGAAGATTGATCAAGTTCAAGATCATCATAAATATTGTTGAGAAATCAAAGTGTGATTCTTCTCAGGTCCATAAGAGAATGGAATAGCTAAGTTTGATCAAATCTTGTACAATCTATCTTGTGCTATTGAATCTAACCCCTTATTATAGAAGATGACATCAATGATTATCTTTTGGATTCTAATGATAGATTGAACTCTTTCAATTACTCAATTTGAAAGTTAAGAATGGAACCCATCTTTTGTTTTCAATATTTGATGGATATAGTGAATGGAGAGGAAGATGAGCCAATCCATCTACAAGAGGCAATCAAATATAAGAAGAGATGCAAGATTGTACTCCATTGTATTAAAATCAATGTTGCAAATGATTTTCTCAAGGAAGTAGGTGCATGTACATTGGCCCAAGAGGATTGGGAGACTCTTCAAATGATCTATGAGTCCAGGAACACCTCAAGATTGCTTTCCCTCAAAAATCAAGTTCTTCAATGCTTCCAAGGGAAGAGTGAGAGTGGACATCAATTTGTTTTGAGAGTAAATGATTTAAACAAGGAGCTTCCCTATATTGGTGACCCTATCAGAGAGACTGATCTTGTGCAAGTTGTTTTGAATGGCTTACGTAGTGATTTTGCTAGCCTTGTCTAAAGCTATGCTATAATGAGAAAATTGCCTACCGTTTGAAGACCTTCAAAGTGTGTCGATGGTCGAGAAGAGTAGGAAGGCTCATATCAAAGAAGGATGGAGAGGCTCTCCATCAATGATGGTTATGACAAAGCCTTATTTTTCAAAAACAAAGGCAAATCAAAGAGTAAGGAAGGAGCTTTCAAAAAGGAGCAAGAAAAGTAAGGAGATCATCAAGGGTCTACATCATCATCAAGCCAAGTTAAGCCCAAGAAGGAAAAATCCAAGGTAAAATGCTACTATTGTAACAAGATGGGGCACTATGTCTCAGAATGCTTCAAGAGAAAGAAAGCACAAAGTCAAGCCAACATTGGACAAGAGGAGGAAGAGAGTTCTCATGAGGACTAACTCATGATGTCAACTTTTTAATAATCAAATGTCAAAGTGAAGATCCTTGGTGGATTGATAGTGGGGCTAGCTCCCAGATGTTGGATAAAATGAGTATTTTCCTAGCTCACACCTTATGTAGGATCTATAAAGTACATCTATACAACAAATGATCATGAATTTAAGATAGAAGGTGTAAGATCTATTTTCTTATGCTTATGATATTTCAAGAAGACTAAGAGAGATGGCGTTCTCTTCATTTGTAGCATCAATAAGAATTTGCTTAGTGCTAGCCAACTTTTAGATCATGATTTTATTATGGAATTCTCTACTAATGTATGCAACATAAAAAAAAATGGAAAAATCATAGCAAGCAGAACAAGGTTTGGGGGGTCATTTAAGCTTGAGGCTTTTGTTGATCCAAACCAATTTGTGATGGTAGCCAAGGAAAGCAAAATGACCACATTTGATTTGTGGCACAAGAGGCTTGTACAGATCAACACAAAGTCTATGGAAGCCATGTGAAAGGAGGTACTGTTTTCGGTCTAGAAGAAGACTTAGATCCCGAAGTATAACTGGAATCCGATTGAGTCTCACCTTTGTATTTGTCTTTCAACCAACTCATATGGACTTGCTTATTAGTTCCTCTTATAGGAAATTAGAATTCCCAGTTTTTCCAATGAGTAATCACATCGCTTCATATAACCATGGTCGACCCAACAGTATCAGATAAGTAGGAATCGCTACTTGTTTCATTACCACAAAATTTAGCAGAAACAATTCCCCTTCAATCTTTACTTCAACATTGTTGAGTAGTCCCACTGGCTTCCTTCTTGTTTGATCAACTAACCTTAAGAACTTATTAGTAGGTGTAATGTGAGTCAATCCAGGCTCATGGGCAGTCTCCTCTGTGATGATATTCACTCCAGATTCCGAATCAACTGGTACATTTGAAATAATACATCCTTTAATCTATAATTTGATCTCTAGGGCTCCTTGATCATCCATTTCAACCTTATTAGTGTTGACTACTGGTAGTCTTGGTTTTATCCTTCGTCTGTGAAGAAACGAAATGTTTCTAATGCCAAAGCTTTGCTAGCTTTCAATCCTGAATTTTTGACAAAAGACAACAAGACATGACACGAAACGACACGACAAAACACAAAATTAGTCGTGCTCCTGACCAAGAAGATGAGTCAAGTACCAAGGGGTACAAATATTTGATTAGATATCATGACATCAGCAGAAGTATTCTAGATCGTGGCTAATCTGCCACTCTTGTAATTCGTGATTAGTTGTAGATGTTTAATTTTCTCTAATCTAGAAGTTACACGATGCGACTATATACTTTTTGTTTGATGCATAATGCTGTAATGCTAGTAAGCAAGACAAGAAGTCAGAAGACGAAAAATATAGAATACATGTCCGCCTGTGTGCGAGACAATTTTGTAGAGAATTTGTAGATCCACAAGTCCGCTAGTAAGCGAGACACGATTCATGAGAGAACTGTATTTCTCTGACGCCAACACACTACGTGGATCTGTCATGCAGTGCTTAAAGAATCAAGAAAATCAATAGATGATATTGTAGCTTTTGTGCACATTATTAATCTGTATGATTGTATGATCTTGAATGTAAATTTGTCTGTTACTATTCGTGTGTCTAATTCACTTGCTTTATTCAATTCCGCACTTTGGTTTGATATTGTTGAATGCTATATTAATTTGTTAATGTAGATCAATTGTGTCTGACTACTCTCTGAAGGATTGTAGGAATGATATAGCCGGCAGTGACCAGCAATCATATCTGAATTCCTGATGAACTGATCTTGTTCGCTAATCCTTTCGCTTCATGTTTTGCCTCGTTTCGATTCGCGATCACTTGGCTATAAAGGGTAAATCAATCTCAGAGCTCACCTAAGTTTCATTTCGGTTTGTCTTGTTTCGTTTTGTCTCATCTCGTCTCATCTCGTTACAGAGCCTGATTGATCTATTCGCAAATGCTTGTGCTTCATTTTGTTTCGTGTTGTTTCGCGATCTATATGCTTCTAGCATGAATCAATGTCAGAGCTCATTTAAGATTCGCTTTGATTCGCTTCGCTTCGCTTCATTTTCATCTACATTTCGTCTCGTTTCATTTCGTTGTGTTGTAAAGCCTGATTGATCTAACACAAATTATTCTCAAATAGAAATAATTTGACTTTTGCAAATCATTTTGAGATTTTCTTTTATCAGTTTGTCACCAGAGTTTTAACTAGAATTTGTATTTTTTGAGTGTTTTTTGCATCAGTGGTATCTGAACCTATAGCTGACTTAATTTTGGCATTTTAAGTCCATCTGGCATGTCGGCAAAGGTTTCTGAGTAGAGAAGGTGCTCGGCGAAGGTTCTCAAAATGGCATATTGCTGATCATTCGCCTAACTCAAAACAATTAGTTATTGATGAAAAGAACGTTCGCCCAACTCAGTATGGGTATATTTGAGGAAATTTTGCTTCTAAAAACTCGGCGAACATTTCTAACACACTTTGTGCAAAAAATGACCAAAAAAGTAATTTCCCAAGTCATTTTCCCATAAAGATCTGACTACTTTCTGAGTTGATGACAATTTTTACTTTTGCTCATCAATCTTTCCTCATTTTTCTTGTGTTTTTTTTTCATATTGTCTTTTCCAAAAGAAGTTAACAATTAGGTAGTGAAAACAAGAAATTGAAAAAAAAATAAAAATAAAAAGTCATTTGGATCAGGCTTGCTGAATTGGCGGCGCAGACTGCCAAAACTTGCGTAATCGGTTGCCATTCATGGGAGTATTAAAACGTTTTCCGTCCAAGTGTTCAAGAATTACTGCTCCACAGTTCAGGATTTTCTTCACTCTATACGGGCCTTCACCGGTAAATTTCAATTTCTTCTTGATTAGCTTGGTTTTATACATCAATGCTAGATCTCCTTCTTTCAGATCCTTTTTGTGTAACCGACGATCGTGCCATGCCTTACGACAGGCTTTCTCTACTGCTAATGCATGAACTGCCATCAATCTTGTTTCACACAATTTGTGCAATGTTTCATGATATAGTTGTAGAAACTTATCATCATTTAACTGCTCTATTGCTGCTATGCGTAAAGATGGTATTAAAATGTGGTGGCAATTCCAAAATAACCTTGATTTTAGAATAATTTGTGGCAATGCCATGTCTTGATATCACATGTCCAAGAACAACTCTGTGAGAAACCCATATCTAGTATTTTTTTGGATTTAGGAAAACTTGATACTTGCGACATCGTTCAAGTACTTTCTCCTATCTGTGCTATGGACTCCAAGGTCATCCAAGTAAATTTCAAAGAATTTATATAGATAATCATTAAAAGTAATTGCATTACTCTTTGGAACGAACTTGGTGCACTACAGAGTCCAAACGACATTAAAGCTCTTTCTTTATCAGATCCGCAACATTAGGATCACAACGATAGAGCTTTGTAACCTTTATAACTGACGTTGGAGTACCCTTGAGATCTTTATAAGTCCATGCAAAGCAATCTTGATACTTAATAGGTGACATTCAGAGTGCTTGAAACTATTCAGGATTAAGTTGTGATCCAACTTGTACAATATTTTCTGGTTCTCCTGGTTCAGCAAGATTCATAGGTTGTGTCCTAGCTGGGCCATCGTAAACATCTTTCAATTCTGGCACTTGTTCTTCGGATTTGTTCTTTGTCAAAAGGATATGTCTTGGATCTTCGCTTAGCCTTTTTAGCAGGAATTGGTCGTGGAAGTAATGACTTCTGAGAAGATAAACTCTTTTTTGAAGATGAAGACTTCCTAGATGGTGATATCTTGCTAGAACTTTGACTTGCATAATCATCCTTGACTTTTCCTTTGCCCTTATCCAGTAAGGGTAGCACATTCTTTGAATCAATCTTTTGAGGAGGATTTTTCCATTTCATGACCATATTATAATGTTGCTTGGCTTGTTTCTTCGTTGTTGAACTTGTGATCCTGTCTTCCTTCAATATAACTACTTTTGGCGGTTTTATTGTTGGTTCATCAGGAATATCACACACTCCAAATCTGGTTAGATTCATATGATTTAGAATCTGCTCATTAGTAAGTTCTACATTGTCATCATAAGTCAAGGCATGACTCACAAGAATGAGTTCATCTTCAATCGGATCTAGTAAAGGCTCGGTTGATATCCAAACTACATTCAGCACATTCAATGGAAAAGTGATCGGTGTATCCAAGGTTTGATCCAATAATAAAATCTTGCTCAAATTTGATTGATTATCTTGTTGACACATATAACCTGTTGTATAGTCAATCACTGCAAGAGCTTAATTCTAGTTGACAGTATTGGTTTGAGAGTCGTAATGAACTCTCAAATTTTTTTCAGGTGTTGAAATTTCCAGAATTCACACGTGTGGGGAATGTCCACAAGAGTGACTGATCTTAATTAAGCTTTGTGATTGGCACTATAACCTGACTCTAGATTGATCAACAAAATCTAGTTCAGAAGAAATGGCTAATCCACAATCTAGCATGCTAAGCAACTGAATATGATAGCAATGAATCAATAATTAGCAAAAGTACAAGATATCAGTGTACAAGCATTAGCTTCAACATGAGTTAGAGAGAGAAAGATAGAGAGATAACAAGCAAAATAGTTTAGACCCAAAATGGCATGAGATAGCTACAAAACTTTGGTTCTTCATTACTTTGTGACTGAGAATGATATGTACATATATAGGAGAGCCAAAATTCGTGGTACTCCTTGCATTCAATGCACATCCTACACCTATTCAAGTGCAAACAACTATTAACTTGACACCTAACTGCTAGCATGCACAGGTTGCACCTAACTTCTACCTAGTTTCTCCAAATGGCAATTTCTCAACTAGCCATGTACAAATCTACATGCATGTGTCCATTAGAGTGATTGCATGCTTTGCATGTCACTATGGAAACTTAGGACATTATGCATTTATTGTGGCTCGAGTTTCTACAAGGTCATAATTGACCAATTCCATGTGAATCTCTATATGCATGTCAAACTAGACATTGTCAACATTATTGCATATCATACTAGACCAACTAGACTTTATGCATGTCACTGGAATTTGATCTACCTAACCAAAACTTGTCCTATTCTACAAGGATATGTGCTCAATTCACATACCTTGGATATGTACAAGATATTTACATGGGTAGGATCCCCCAAACATTAACAATAGATGATAGATATGTTTTACAATTTTTAACACTCCTCCTTAAAATATATCTATCTGATGTTGGTGAAGATCCTTTGAGTTTGGATTCCTTGCTTTGCATTTGAAGTGAAGATGAACAAAGAATCCATCATAGCAGTATGCTTACCAAATCCACAATAAGTTATCTTTGATAGAAATCTTTTCCAAATGCCTTTGAAAAATATTCCACCAACCTGCTACTATGCCAATGTACCTCCTGCATGTCTGATGTCGATCCTGGGTATGCAAAGTCCACATGCATGAAGTTGGCTGCAATAAAAATTGAAAAAACTGAGGCTTCCATGCCTCATCATGACCACAAAGCTCATAAAGATCAAGATTGTACCATGAGCAATATTCAAGATTAAGCATACTAGCTTCACTAGTCCAAAAAATATGAACTTTATCCAAAATGGATCTAATCTTGAAACCATACTCAAACTTGAACAAATTAAGGCTAAATACTTTCTTGAGGGTGTAAGTGTCCTCAGTGGATGCTTCACTTAACCTCACAAGAAGTTTACAATATGCCTCAATACATGAAAAACTCCTTTTTTCAAACTATGAGTACTAAACTCATACTTGCTCTTACTCAATTTAAGAGCATACAAATGATGGTAAAACATCTTGCTTTCTAGATGTTTTGGAAACATAATCAAGTCACAAAAGACAAGAATTAATTTCAAACTAAAGACTTCATTAAAAAACAGAATAGTCTTACTTGATCTTTGAGATAAGCAAATCTCAATTAAGCAAGATACATCATAAATCAAAGAAAAAGAACAATAGGTGAGTAAAACAAAATGAATACCACCTTTACTTATCTTTTCTTTTCCATGAAATAAGATCAACAAGGACTCGGCCTTGTACAATGATGAAGATCTCCTTGGACATGCATGTTGAGGATACTCCTCCTCAAACCTTGACCTCATCACAACTTGATTACTTGCCATAGTAATGACTTGTGATGCATTATGAGACACTGTGCTCTCGGCCACTTCCAAGATAGAAAATAGATCTTCAAAATCAAGAACTTCTCCATGCTCAAACACCTTCGAGATAGAGAGTGTAAAGGTTATGTAGCCTTCCTTGGTGGATAAGCATCCAACCATGATCCACAGACTAGGATCACCATCCTTCTTTCTTTCCAAGAAACCACATACAAAGCAATAGTCTTCAAGAACACTGAGGTATACAACCTTAGGCTTATAATTGAACAAGACTTCATAAAGGAACTCCTTCCATTAGCTTCATAACTCCATAAAGTTTTGCATGATGGAACATACACATGCACCAAAAAACTTGAAGAGACAAGACACAGCCAAATGTAACTTGTGGATCCATCAATAGTACATGCAAAGCAAGAAACACCTTCCTTGCTTAATGATAAAGAAAGATGAACATCGGAATGTTCCAACTCCATAGAATGTTCTATCTTTTTAAAAGACATTAAATATGGATCCATAAGTGATTTTGCCAAAGAATAAGCCACTCTTAGCTTGATCTCCTTGACTATAATAGGCATAGACCTGAAGTTGGAAACATACAACTTCCTATGCCATAGCTCCTCCTTGGAAACATAAGTCATCAATGCATCATCACATAAACTTGAATTTTCATGCACATCTAGCTTGAAAATACCTCCATATCTAGATCCACTTGCAAGGATCTTATCTTCTTTCTTTATGAAACAACCATTGATATTGAAATCTAGTTCATAACCATCATCTAACAACTTTCCTACACTAATCACACTCTTTGTGAGATTAGGCACATAGAGAACATTGGAAAGTGTAAAATTCATAGAAGATGTAAGTTTTAAGGAACAACTTCCAACACCTCAATTGCACATGCATCACCAACTGCTGTGTATATTGATTTCTTAGGATCTAGAACAAATTCAATAGAAACAAAAGAATCTTTGGAGCAACTCATCTGAGTTGTTGCTCCACTATCAATATACCATGATACATCATTAAAAGGTAAAGAAGAAAAACTAGACATCAGAAGAGATGCCTCTCCACAACTTGCATGTGAGTCTTCTATAATACAACTAGTTTGAACTTCTTGTGTCTTCTTCTTGAAGTTAGAAGGATGAGTTGA
Organism: Diphasiastrum complanatum; assembly: GCA_029204225.1. Classification (NCBI taxonomy): domain Eukaryota; kingdom Viridiplantae; phylum Streptophyta; class Lycopodiopsida; order Lycopodiales; family Lycopodiaceae; genus Diphasiastrum; species Diphasiastrum complanatum. The sequence continues at coordinate 18,001,111 of CM055110.1, forward strand.
CTCATCTTCTACTCCACCATAGTCTTTGTTCTTTGCTTTTTTCTTGGTGAAGGCACAAGAGTACTGGTTCTTACTCCTCTTTCTTGACTTGATCTCAGCTTCATGAAGGTTCTTCAGAGTCTCCCAAGTCTCCTTGGCTGAGGTGCATGAACTAATCTCTCTCAACATCTCATCAGAGATGTTCAATTTGATGATATGTAGAGCAATTCTTGCTCTCTTCTTGAATCTCTGAGCCTCATCAAAAGCTGCAGGTTCAATTTCAGTTCCAGTTACAATATCCATTACACCATAGAGAATCAACAAGGATTCTATCCTATCCTTCCAAACTGAATAGTTAAAGGTGTATACTCTTTCACTAGCTTGAAAGAGACAATCTCCTATAGATGCCATGAATGTGAAGACTCTTGTAATTGGACTGCAATATGTTTGAGCTTGTTCCTATCTGACTTAGAGTTGCTGCTCTCTTTCAATATAGGTATTTTCAAAAATGGACTACCTTCCTATGTGAAACACATGCAACTGTATTTGAGACAGATCTCAAATATTCCACAAGTCAAGCTAACTAGATCAGATACACAAAGTGGATTGAGACACTTTGGTTAGTTTGAATCCTACTTTTGGCACATGTGAAATGCAACAAAAGAAAACACTATTGACACTCAGAAGGCTCAAAGGGTGTTCAATTACTTCAAACTCAATCTTGATCTTTACTTTCTTGTGTAGGATGCTCAAAACCATGAATTCAAAACAAAGTAAAAATTGATTCAAATCAAAATGTTGTCACTCGGATTTTGGACCTATCCTAATCCTCTTTAAGAGCTTATAACTCTTGCTAGACACTTTAGATTGATTTGGTTTTGATTTCTATGGAAAGTACAGATCATAAGCTTTCCATCAAGCTATAACACTGCTATCTTTGGATCTATCAACAAGGAAAACAAAGGGACTAAAAATCTCTTATTTTCACACGTGCGGAATTCCAGAATTCCATACTACCTCAATTCAGGTCTAAAAATTCAGTTCAAGTCCGATTTGATCCAAATACACTTCAGAGAAAAGTTAGAAAAAGTGCAGAACTACTTTTTTGCTTGATTTAGCTCTCAGTTTCTTGTACAATCAAAGTTGTTAGCATGCAAAGCTTAATGTGGCTCTGATACCATGTTGAAATTTCCAGAATTCACACGTGTGGAGAATGTCCACAAGAGTGACTGATCTTAATTAAGCTTTGTGATTGGCACTATAACCTGATTCTAGATTGATCAACAAAATCTAGTTCAGAAGAAATGGCTTATCCACAATCTAGCATGCTAAGCAACTGAATATGATAGCAATGAATCAATAATTAGCAAAAGTACAAGATATCAGTGTATAAGCATTAGCTTCAACACAAGTTAGAGAGAGAAAGATAGAGAGATAACAAGCAAAATAGTTTAGACCCAAAATGGCATGAGATAGCTACAAAACTTTGGTTCTTCATTACTTTGTGAATGAGAATGACATGTATATATATAGGAGAGCCAAAATTCGTGGTACTCCTTGCATTCAATGCACATCCTACACCTATTCAAGTGCAAACAACTATTAACTTGACACCTAACTACTAGCATGCACAAGTTGCACCTAACTTCTACCTAGTTTCTCCAAATGCAATTTCTCAACTAGCCATGTACAAATCTACATGCATGTGTCCATAACAATGATTGCATGCTTTGCATGTCACTATGGAACTTAGGACATTATGCATTTATTGTGGCTCGAGTTTCTACAAGGTCATAATTGACTAATTCCATGTGAATCTCTATATGCATGTCAAACTAGACATTGTCAACATTATTGCATATCATACTAGACCAACTAGACTTTATGCATGTCACTGGAATTTGCTCTACCTAACCCAAACTTGCCCTATTTTACAAGGATATGTGCTCAATTCACATACCTTGGATATGTACAAAATATTTACATGGGTAGGATCCCCCAAACATTAATAACAGATGATAGATATGTTTTACAATTTTTAACAACTGGTCGGTCACAAGTATGATCCATTGTTGATGAATCATCATCCTCTTTTTGAACGACTGGTTAGGAAGTCTAAAGACTTGTATTTGTAGAATTTGCAAAACTCACCAGTTAGAGCAAGATTAACACCTGAAGCGTTTAATGATTTTCTAAACGCTACTACAACATTTGTAGATTAATTTGAGGATAGATCCGTTGAAACACCAAGTTCTACAGATTCACCCACATCAGATTCGTCTGATTCTACTTCCGAACCAAGTTCTGAATCAAAATTTTCTTCTTCAGGACCATTGTCTGAGCATAGTTTAGAATCGGATCCTCCAGTTCATCTAGTTCACCACCATCTGTTAATGTGGCTAATCCAGCGCCACCCACATCTACAAAAATCAGATATCATTTCTTTAAGGGATCATCATCTGATGATGCGGGTAGTTATTTGTCACAGTTTGAATCCATTACCATAGCAAACAAAGAGCAGACGGATGAGGACAAAGTTAGAATTTTGCCAGGTCTTCTGTGGAAGCAGGCTAGGATTTGGTACAGTCAATTAGTACTGGAAAATACTTGGAACGCTTTAAAAGTAGCATTCCTTAAACAGTTTAGAAGGGATATTCCACTAGATTGTTGGCTCGGCTTAACTCTGTTGAGAAAAAGCCAAAAGAATCACTTAGGAAATATACTTGTAGGGTTAAGAATTTAATAGGAAAGTTAGGATCCCAATATCCAGTTCCTATGCAAAATGAATGGTTCTTGGGTGGCTTGTCTAAGATAATGGATCTTTATTGTCGACAGGGTTTGATGACTTCCTTGGAAGATGTCATCGCCTCTGCCAAAAATTACGAAACTTCTTGAATTTCTCGTAAACGGAGAAATGAAAGAAAAAGTAGTAAAAAACACAAATTTAAACAAACAGAAGAATCTAAAACATCTACTGAGTCTGAATCAGAATTTGATTCAGTGGATGTGGAATAATCTTTTGAGTATTCATCTTATTCCTCTTCATCGAAAGAAGAATCTTCTTACAGGAAATCCAAGAATAGGAACTCAGAAAGAAAGAAAAGAATGGAGAAATCCAAAAAGATGGATCCATTAAGGAAAAGTGTTGAGTTGCTAACAAAAGAAATGAGGGATTTAAAAGTCCAAATATCTGATGTTAAAGCCAAGCGAAAGAAAGTGAAGTCTAACGCCAATGTTTGGTGTACCGCTTGTGGGAAGGAAGGCCATTCTAAAACCAACTGTCCCAGTTTACAAACTAACTATTTAGAAGAGGAACTATTCCTTTGTCCGATTAATAATCATGAGGAGGTAGATTATACTACAACTCCTACTAACTAAAAAACCAATATACCGAAACAGCGTACTGGTCAACAGTACACTATTTTGCGAAGGGACAGAACACGAGATTCCACTCCACTAACCAGAGTAAGGGGTTCGTGCTACAATTGCAGAGCCCTGGTTCACTATTCGCCTGATTGCCCTGAACCTAGGAGATCAGCAGGATATGTGCCGCTCTGTGCTAACTGTAAAGGCGAAGGGCATGTCACTGCTGAATGTCCTCAGCCACAACAGCCACGGTCTAAACCAAGGTTTGTAAACTCGCCTAGGGAAGACGACCCTCGGTCATCTAAGACTAACACTAACATGATAGTTCAGAGAATAGAAGTAGAGTCTGAATTATTAGATCCAGACCATCAATGGCCAGATTTAGAGGAAAAGATAAATAAAGTAACTACAAGAAGTAGTAAAGCTTCTTTAACTCTTAGAGATAAGAAGAAAACTAAGACAAACATTGTGAAAACTGCGAAAAATGCGACAGAAAAAGCGAAGGTCGCAGAACAATTAGTAAAAATTCCTAGTAATAAAGAATTAGACCTTGATAAGTCTAATGGAAAATATTATGATGTTGATATTAGTTCAGAAGCTAAGAAGCTTTTAGACAAAGAAACTAGACAAGTTAAAAAAGTGACATTTTTAGATCCAGTTATAAGTAGCGAGATACCCAGAGATCTGTCGCCACTTAGAAACTGTTCTTATAATATTGTAGAAGACCTTGTTTCCAGAATGCCCAATATAACTTTTAAACAGTTATTAGACAATAACCAATATTGTAAGAAAGAAATTAAGCAATTTTTGCAAAATAAAAAGAGAAGAAAAGCAAAGTTACCAATAGTCAGCATAGGATTAGTTAATTACGGTGACGAAGGCCAACCAAAGATTCAGGTAGTAATTAATGGCTGCATCTTAGATAGTGTACCCATAGATTCCGGATCTAGTGTAAATATAATGACTAAAAACACAGCATATGAATTAGGCATTCATCATAGAATAGCACCCACCTTAAGACATTTAAGGCTAGCCGATGCAGCTAGAAGATCACCAATAGGAGAACTGTCTCAGGTTACAGTTTATATTGGAGACCATAAGTTTCTTATGGATTTTATAATATTAAAAACTACGAGACAATCATCATATAGAGTGTTATTAGGACGACCATGGCTCTATCAGGCCGATGTTATAACCCACTGGAAGAAGAAGGAGATTACCTTCAGAGACCAGATGGAGAATTTCCATAAAAGTCATAAAAGAATTTCCATATCATGGAAAAAAGATGAAGGTGAGATACCTACATCTTCCTCGAGCTATACTTCGGAGGAAGAAGGGCTTCAGTCAGTAGGGACTGAGGAAGGGGAAAGATTTGTCACACTAAGTATACCTGCATACAGTAATAGAGTAGAATACGTAGATAGAGGAGATTGTGGAGTTCCAGAGATTAGTGCGATCATAGGAGATCAGATTATAGATAGAATACTAATAGACTCAAGATCTAGTATCAATATAGTAATGAAAACAATGGTTAAAGAATTAGGATTAGAAAACCAGATACAGCCTATCACTTATCATGAAATCCATTTAACAAACGCAACTAAATGTATATCAATAGGCGAGCTAAAAGGTATTAACGTGATTATAGAGAGAGAGAGACATTTGTTATGAATTTCCTTGTCATAAATCCAGTAGATACGCCACCTTATTCAATATTATTTGGAAGACCATGGTTATATCAAGCAGATGCTATTATAAATTGGTCTACCAAACAGATATTTTTTTCAGGTATTGTCACAGCTAGTCCAATAGAGGGTCACCTATGGGGTGAGGAGTTAGCTAGACCTGCTGAATCATGGATCAATTTCATAGAATGCTATGAGATTGATGAGGACAACATCCGAGTCAAAAGAAGTTCTATGTGGAACTAGAGCAAGCCTGACTGAAGGGATGGTAGATAAAACAGATTATGTAGAAATAGAAATTAATAAAGGTAAGACTTTGAATCTATATAATCACCAATTGGACCAAGAACTTGAAGAGTATATATTCCTTCTTCAAAAATACCAAAACATATTTGCTTGGTTGATGGATGATTTAATAGGAATACCAGTTAAATGGGGCAAACATAGAATAGATCTTATTCAAGGAACAATACCTATTAGGTAGCGCCAATATAGATTGAATCCAAAGTACTCCTTATTAGTAAAAGACGAATTAGATAGATGTCTTAGAGTGTGTATTATATATCCTATTCTAAGCAGCGAGTGGGTGTCACCAATAGTTATAGTACCTAAGAAGAAGACGGGCAAGATTAGAGTTTGCCAAGATTTTAGAAAACTAAATGCTGCTACAGCAGAGGATTATCATCCTCTGCCATATACAGATACCATTCTTGACCAGGTAGCTGGTCATGAACGTTATAGCTTTTTAGATGGATTCTCAGGTTATACCCAAGTTTTTATAAAAGGAGAAGATGATCCAAACTTTCCAGTTGCAATATCTGCAACTGTAGATGATTGCTTATGAAAAATTGAAGGAAGAGTTGGAAGAGGCCAAATTTCAATCAGGCCAAATGTAGATTTCTGACGCGGAAGAACCAGCACAATGCCAAGATCAGGAGACGCAGACAGATGAGCCAGCTCAGGTTATGTCAGAAAAGTCCATCTAAACGGATAACATCTGCAAGCAAGTCCAGAAGGATCAGGAGACACAGACCGAATCCAAGGAGGCTGCGAAGGTACAAACTGCTGAAGACCAACCTGAGACGTTAAGTATTATTCCATATCAAACTCAGGCATCACCAAGTGGAGCGGTTGTAAAGAAGAACAAGATAGTGTACTTACTACTAAGGTCATAATTTCAGACATTTCATCAGGAACTGACATTCTTTCTTTCACCCTTTTGTATTCCAGAACTCCAATGGAGAAAGGATTACCTTTTTTTACCTAAACTTTTTGGTTACACAAAAGAACAATGGGAAAACCCTTGGACTTTTTCTAACATAAATACTCTTTGGGCCAAACTAATTGTGCATCAAAAAGGAATCCTAGCCATTGCCATTGTTCAGAATAAGTTCAATGTGCAAACTAACTACGTCCATGTGGTCACAGGATCCTTGTATATATACATTTTAGAATACCTAAAAACATTTGAAAATAATATTTTTCTAGCTCTGGATGAGTATTTGAATAAGTTAGAATCAATTAACATTTTTGATGTGAAGAAAATGTTTCTAACTTTAAATTAGTTTCTTCCCGAGTTTCTCATCAGTTACTATTCCCTGATCTGTGGAAAATTTACACAGATTGGGAAGCTAACTATTCTCGTTCTTTGGAAGAAGTAAAAACAAATAATATACTTTGCTCCACTAATCCAATAACCAGATCATATTACACTTACATCCATGTAAATATTGGTTCCCTTATTTCGTATGCCCTTCTGTTTGTTCAACAACTGTACATTAAAGCAAAATTTCTCGAATATACATATGCTACCCTTTCACTAATTGTCCCTTCTGCCGAGATGTCTGAAATCCTGACTGAGGATAGTTGGTACACGCACCTTCTTAATAATACATTAATTGATAACCCTCTCGCACCAATGGGCAATCAAGGAATGGGGGGTTATCCGAACTTGTCATTTCAAGAAGACTATAATCAGAAGAACAATTATTTCCTAGCAACAAAAGGAAAGACATTGGAGCAAGTAAATGAAGAGAACGAAGCTCACGCCAAGGCTATTTTTCACAGCAAGCCAACCAGCCGAAAGCGATAGAGAAGGATGTAAATCAGTTGTTTGCGAGCTGCTGCACAGCTGAGGAAGGGGATATGTGGAGTCTCATGATCTCACATTATCCAAGCTTTGTCATATATTGTAAAACATTTTCATTTTTTATATATGTAAATGTGCTATAGTGCCTAATTGCACCTTGTAATTCATATTTAGAATAGAAGTTGCGACATTCTATAAGAGATGCAGTAGCAGTTCAGAACCGACATTTTTACTGTTCCTAAACGACATTGAGGCTAAAGAACGTTCCTATAAGGACAACACTATGTGCTATTGTACTGACGCATTTCTACGCAGAGCTGAGTATCAATAGAGAGTGAAGAGCAAGTTTCTATAGCTTGAGCATTCTTTCCCTCTGCTATCTTTCACATAATTACTTCTTATCATTTGTGCAAATACACTGATTACTTCTTATCATTTGTGCAAATACACTGTATGATATGTGATTGATTGTGATATTGTTTAGTTTGCGTCACACACATTTCGCACGTCTTACTGAATTTTAGTTACTCTAACATGGATTTTCAGACGACACCAGAACAATTCTGACTAATGGGTGCAGGGAATTAGCCAAAGCTGTTAATCATAACTATTAGTAGAACTTCCTTCAATTCTGAATGAGCTATGTATTCAGATAATGAGATTGTTTGATGTTTTGTTTTGTTTGCTTCCTGTGATAAGGACTAATACTCTGTGTTTGATTAAGAAGAATCTTTAGCCAATGTGATTATGCTTGATGAATCTATTTGCCAGTTGCTATTTGTTCTAACTGTTTACCTGATGTCTGAAGAGCCTAAAAGATAAAGTAATCTTTACAATTGCAGACCTTGACCAAATCGTTTCACCATTGGTGTTTCTGGATGACAAATTACAAAATATCTTTGAATAACCAATTATGTCACTGTAGTAATCATTGTGAATTTTATATTTTCTAGTCTATTTACCATCATACATATAGTTACCATGCAAAAGATGAGATTATTCTCTCTCTTGGGGAACGATCAAACCCTTTATACTACGTAATTCATCGATTTTGTGAAAATCTATAACGACTAGGCCACCACAACCAACTATTCATAGAAATGCTATTGATAATTCTACACATGCATACACTGTCTCATACCTTGTCTAAACTCCATTTAGTGTGTTCAGGACCTCATAAGGATAGTAGCTACTTTCGGGTCATGTCCAGTATGATGTGGCATAACTAACAGCTTGTTTCACTGGAGTACCGTGTATATAAGACTAGGAGTTCTTATCGGGTCATGCCTTTCAGATATAACAATGTTTGCAAATACTGAATGATATCGCCATATATAGAATTTTCAATATGTATCAGCATCAATTCTTCGTCAGGTAGATTATCTGATATTGGATCCCTGGGTTCGGTTGTTTCCAATCTTGACAAATAATCTGCATTTGCATGGTGTTTGCTAGGTCGGATTTCCACTATATATGATAGTAGAAGAATCCATCGAGCTATTCGACCTGATAAGTTTGGTTTATTAACCAGATATTTTATTGCATAGTGGTTGACATGAAATGTAGATGCATAACTTAATAAATAATGTTGAAATTTTTTTATTGAATAAATCATTCCCAAAGTCTCTCTTTAGTAGCAGAGTAATTTTGTGATGTAGATAATTGCCTACCTACATAATATATAGGATAATCTTTCTTTTCATTAGTTTTCTGACTCAGAATGCTTCCAATTGCAAAGGAAGAAAAGTCCACATAGACATGGAATTTCTTGGTCCAATCGGGGGGTCATAAGATTGGAGCAGTCTTCAACTTATACTTCAGTCCTTCAAAAGACTTTTGACGATCTATACTCCATTCATATGTAATATGTTTCTTTAGTAACTTATTCCAAGGGGCTGCTATCATAGCATAATCTCGTACAAACCTTTGATAATAGCCCAAATGGCCAAGAAAACCTCTTAACTCCCTTAGATTGGTCGAGGGTAAGAGTGCATCAATTACTTTGACCTTGTCTTGATCAACTTCAATACCTCGTTCTGATATTTGCTGGCCCAACAAAATGCCTTCAGTCATCCCAAAATAGCTTTTCTCAGGATGTAAGGATATAGATGTTTCCTTGCATCTTTGTAATGTTTGTTGGAGCCTTTCCAAATGTCCTTTATGCAAACTAAAAATACATAAATCATATATATATATTTCAAAAAATTTCCTCAAAAAGTCTTGGAATATTACTTTCATCATTCTTTGAAATGTAACAGGTGCGTTGCAAATCCAAATGGCATTCTATTGTACGCATAGATACCCCAATCTGTTGTAAAGATCATTTTACATCAATCTTCAAGTCTGATTTGAACTTGATAGTAACCAAAAAAATTGTCCAAAAACTATATCTTTCATAACCAACAACTTTATCCAATATAATATCTGTAAAGGGTAAAGGATGATAATCCTTCTTTGTTGCTGCATTTAATTTTTTGAATTCTTGACAAACTCGGATTTTACCAGTTTTCTTCTTTGGAACCACCACAATGGGGGATACCCATTCAGTACTTAGAACTGGATAAATTATTGTGGCTTCAAGAGACTTATCTAATTCTTCTTTCACCATTAGGGAATATTTAGGGTTCAATCTGTGCTACCTTTGTCTAATTGGTAGAACGTCTGTCTTTAAATCAATTCGGTGCACTCCAAATTCACTAGGAATACTTTTTAAAATTTTTAAATCCCAGACAAAAACATCAATAAATTTCTTTAATAACTTATAATATAAATTTCCATCATATTTGGATATGTGAATTGAAATATTCACTTCTTTTTCCTGCTCAAGAGGTATTCTTTGAACTTCGTCTATGTCGATCATTCCCATAGTAGGGTTTATCTCGCTTTTCCCATGTACTTCCCTATTCTGGGGCTCACTTGGCTCGAGCTTCTTCTTCTTCTAATTCATAACATTCTAGATATCGAATATCTATATAATCATATGTTTCTATTTCCAAGCTAGAAGAAGACTCAGATCCTGAAGTATAAGTGGAATACAATTGAGTTTCACTTTTGTATATGTCTTTCAACTAGCTCATATGGACTTGCTTATTAGTTCCTCTTATAGGAAATTAGAATTCCCGCTTTTTCCAAAGAGTAATCGCATCGCTTCATATAACCATGGTCGACCGAACAATATTGGATAAGTAGGAATTGCTGCCTGTTTCATTACCACAAAATTTAGCAGAAACAATTCCCCTTCAATCTTTACTTCAACATTGTTGAGTAGTCCCACTGGCTTCCTTCTTGTTTGATCAACTAACCTGAAGAACTTATTAGTAGGTGTAATGTGAGTCAATCCAGGCTCATGGGTGTTCTCCTCTGTGATGATATTCACTCCAGATCCCGAATCAACTGGTACATATGAAATAATACATCCTTTAATCTATAATTTTATCTCTGGGGCTCCTCGGTCATCCATTTCAACCTTATTAATGTTGACTGTGTGTAGTCTTGTTTTTATCCTTCGTCTTCTCAGATAGAAGACATTGTCTTCTAAAAGCTGTTTAAATGTTATGCTTGGCCTCAAATTGCCAAGATCTTCAATGATATCATAACTCGATCTTAAGGACAAAGATTTTTCGATCCTTGGTCTTGTTGAAACCGTAGCTTCCAAAGGTTCTTCAAAAGTAACCTTTTTCTTTGATTTATTTAACTCCTTGTTAGGAAGTTGTTCTTCTTCTTTCGTTATATCTGAAAAAAATATTTACTATCATCCCTATCATAAACAGGATAGTCTTTTATATCTTCCTGCATGATAGACTTATTGTGTTTTTCTTTAGAATCTTGTTTTTTCTTCGAAGATTTTGTCATTTTTTTAGGCGATTCTGTTATAGGTTGAATTTTATCTTGTCATTTCTGTTTGGTTTGCTTCTATTGCTTATTTTTTATACTTTAAAATCAATATCACTTGGCCAATTTGTTTCTTCGTCTGAAAGTTCGACCTGCTAAACCACTTCATATTTGGTTTCACTATCCTTAGTGACTTCAGGTTTGACATACTTTACCAATAACTTTTTAACTGGTGGCTTAGGACACTCCGAAGTTACATGTCCTTCAGCTTTGTAATTTCCACACAAGGGTACATATCCAATCTGCTTCTTTGGTTTAGGACATTCATTAGAATAATGTCCAGGTGCTCCACAATTAAAACGTAGGTATTCGTTTTGTCCTTTGGACACCATTCTTCTGCTAGTTGGGTATATACTTCTGTACTAGAATAAATTTCTTCACAGGAGGTTTTTATGAAGAAGAGACTAGTGTAGCAGTATCATCCAGTAGGTATGGTCACTCTATGTAAATTTGAGATTAGAGTGATTAAGCATCTACGACTAATCAAGGAATTACAAGAGTGGCAGATTAGCCATGATCTAAAAGGTATCTGCTGATGTCATATCATCAGATCAGATATCTGTACTTCTGGGTACTTGCATGATCTTGTTGGTACTCTTTGGAGTTTGCAAGCAGGAGAAGGTTTTGTTTTCCTCGTTGGCTTCGCTTTGGTCGTTTGCCTTCTCTCATACTGGACCGCAAAAGATTCTCGTTCGTGAATCTTTCGTGTTTGTGAATCGTTTGTCTTCGTTTGCTTTGACTTTTGTGTTCGCGAACCATTCGTCTTCGTCTACTTTGACTTTTGTGTTCGCAAAACTTTTTGTGCTTCATGTCTCCAGATCTTCGAGTTTGCGAATGTCTTTGTCGGGATGAGGGCTGAAAGCTAGCAAGGCTTTGTAATTAGAAATGTTTTGTTTGTTCAGCTCCCTCTCAAAGCATGATAGCTTTACGATCCCGAGACTGCTCCTTTGTCTCTCAAAGAGTCCTTTGTCAAGGGCTTTAGTGAAGATGTCAGCAACCATGTCTCTCATTCAGATGAAGGTGGTCTACAACATCTTATTCTCAATTAGATCCCTGATCAAGTGGTACTTGATCGCAATGTGCTTTGTTCTGAAATGGAACACGGGATATCTCATCAAGTGTATTGCAGAGGTGTTGTCCATCTACAAGACCAGGGGCTCATTCCTTGTTTCACCCAATTCGTCCAGGAACTGTCTTAGCCAGATTATTTTGTTGGCCATCTTTGCTGCTACAACATATTCTGCTTCGGAGGATGATTGGGCTACAATGGTCTATTTCTTGCTAACACAGAGAACTACTGCTCTAGATGCGATGATGCATCCTCCCGAGACGCTTTTACAGTCGTCCTTGAGAGATGCCCAACTAGCGTCGTTGTAGGAAAGTATCCTGAAACTTGCACCACGACAATAACACAAGTCATAGTCCCTCGTTAATTGAAGATATTGCCAAATTTGTTTTGCAATCTTCCAATGTGTCGAGCCTGGATTCGTGCAGAATTGGCTCATCCTGAATACTGCATAAGCAATATCAAGACGTATATTGTCAGCAAGGTATATCAGTGATCCTATCAGCTTCTTATAAGGTGTAAGTTGCATCCTCTCTTTTTCTCAGACCTTCAATCACCTCCTCAAAAGTTTGTGGTTCGCCATTGAACCCGCAGAACTCTTCTGATGTGGAAGCTGAGCTGTCTGGCACATATCTTGCTGGCGCTCTTCGTGGTCTAGTCAACCTTCTGGGAGATCCTCTTGGAACAGCTATGTCTTTTCCCTTCTCTGCTCTGCTCAGTCCGGAACCATCTTGGTTTACAGGAACTGCGGCAGCAAGTTGCCCCTCGAATCTTTTTTTGTCAGATTCGTCGTTCGAATGGGAGACGACTCAAAAATCTTCATTTTTGTGTTCATCCTCTGCTCCCTCTATCGTTGGCGGCAGGTCATAATACATAGCTGACAGGATCGTCATTGTCCATTGTCTTGCTCTCATCGAATTTGACATCTCTCACTATTTTCACAGTGTTCGTGTCTGGCATGTAGACTCTATAGTATGACGAATTGTTGTCATAATCTACTAGAGACCCCTGCTCGGCTTTCTCATCAAGCTTCTTTCGAAGCTTATCAAGAATATGTGCATAAGCTGCATAGCCAAAGATTCTAACATGAGACAAGTTGGGCTTTCTACCCCACCATAGCTCATGTGGTGTCGTGTGAGGAATACCAGACTTGCCTGTTCTGTTCTGGATGTATGCGGCTGTAGCTACTACTTAAGCCCACAGTGCCCTTGGAGCTTTCGAGTAGGCCATCATGCATCTGGTTTCTTCCATTAGGGTCCTGTTCTTTCGTTCAACAACACCATTGTGCTGCGATGTGTAGCCTGCAGTTCTTCCGTGAATATGCCTCGATCATTGCAGAATTCAGTGAAGCGATTCGAGATGTATTTGCCACCTTGATCTATTCTGATCTGCTTCACTTTGCTGCATGTGCATCCCAATTCACATATCAAGTCCTTTAGATTTATTCTAAATGAAATACACTCTGGCAAATTTGCTAAAATCATCAATGAAGGTTATGTAATACTTTGAACCTCCTACTGAGATCACGTTGAATGGTCTGCAGATGTTAGAGTGCACTAGCTCCAGAATCTTTGTCGTTCTGTAGGAGCCTTTGATGAATGGTGTGTGTGACATCTTGCCCTTCAAACATGCATCACAGGTGGTCGAACTGGTTGTATTCGAGATGTTGACCCCTGTTATCGCTCCATGATGGCTTGCTGGTAAAGTGCCATTGAGCTCATGTGGTAGAGTCTTCTGTGCCACAGAGTGTCTGGTGAGTCATCATGAGTCTGATGCACCTGATCTGTAGGTAGGTATACCTTCAGATGATAGAGGTTCTCTTTTCTTCTTCCTTGAGCGATGAGAGTATTGGTACTGGCATCAATCACGTTGCATGCTTCGTTAGAAAATGTCACATGCATCCCTGCACCTGCTATTCTTGCTATAGAGAGCAAGTCTTGTTGCAGAGTAGGCACAAACAACACGTCTTCGAGTCGTCTATCTCCGCCATTGGTGTTGAGCCATAGTGAACCAATATTGTTTACTTGATTTCTAGATCCATCTCCAAGAACTATGAATCTTGAGGGATCTGCACTTCTGAAATCGAACATGATTCGTCTTGATGTCACGAAGTGTGAGGTGGCTCCTGAATCTAGGATCACCTCATGTGTGTTAGAGGTTGATGTTGCACACACATCTTCACAGATATAGGTGGTCGAACATTTTTTGTTCATTCTTTCTTCGCCCATTTTCGAACTCTTGGGCTCCTCGACATAGGATGAACTATTGTTGTTCTCCTGTCTGTTCTACGTTCACTTGTTTCTCGGGTTCTGGATGCATGACCCTTCTTGTGGCAATGGATACACTCAATCTTGGGATTGAGCTAGCAGATATCTACTGTATGCCCGTCTCTTCTGCATCTCACACAAGTCTTCTTGTCTTCATCTTGTTGTTTCGACCTCCCTTTGGTCTTCCAGTTGTCTTTGCTTGTTCTCTCTGCTTGTTGGTCACAATCTTGCCTCTGATTGGACTCCCTCTTAGGCTTAAATTGCTTCTTTGATTTTTCTTTATTGTCGTAAAGGACCTGGTCAGAACCATCTTTATGATCAAGATGTTCTCTAGCCTCGACTTCCTCTCAAATCTCGACAATCACCTTTTTGAGGTTCATGGCGGGATCTTTCGCAAGCAGGGTTCTTGTCATCTGGAATGATCTGGGTAAGGCTCTCAACAGGCATGTGAGCTGCTTCTTAGCTGAAGCATCGTTCTCTGCTCCAGAGTTATGTAGTGACAGAAACAGATCCTTCATCTTTCTTACGAAAGAAGTGAGGTCTTTTCCATCCCACTGCAAATTCGTCAACTGATCTTCTAGCATCATGATTTGACTTTTTGATTTCATCTGAAATCTAGTGAGTAATGCATCCCACATCTCCTTAGCTTTGGAGAGTGTAGCCAGGTCAAGTGTGAGACTATCTTCACTATAAGATGATAGCAAGGCTACTGCCTTGTCGTTTTTCTCCCTCCATTCGTGTAGCTCCTTGCCTGTTGTCGTAGGCATTTCTTCTATGCCATCCACCCAGGGGAATAGTCCTTCACCCTTGCATATCAGAGATGTCTCAACTTTCCAAGCTAGAAAGTTAAATCCTGAGGAATCAAATATTGTGCAGATCTTGCTCTACATGCTGCTAATTGAAGCCATTGCTTCTTGGAGTCTGTTCCCTTGTTGATGGTTGTTTGTTTGAATGTTTGGCCTCTTGGATCTGCTAGCTTCTTGGCTATGTCAGAATATGACAAGATGATAGGCTCTGATACCACTGATGAGAATCAGATTCATGTATCGCGATTTGGATTTCACAGTCGCGAAGCTTTCTTGAAGGAACCATGATCCTCTGTTCCGATTTGGATGGAGTCAGATGCGATCGCTGGACACTGCTAGTTGAATCACTCCTAAAATCCTCCAGAATGTAGTCAGGCTTTGTTGATCTACGTTTATAAAATAAATGCAGCATTCAATATAGTTTTAAACAAGGTGCGGAATTAAAATAAACAAGAAAACTCAGACACACGATTAACAACAGAAGCATTTGCATTCGAGATCAGACACAAAATGAGAAATTATCTATATTGATCTTCCTCTGCTTCCTTCAAGCACTGCATGCAAATCCACACAGTGCATTGGCGTGGGAGAAACACGGTTCTCTCACGAGTAATCGTCTTGCTTTACTAGTAGACAGTTGGATCTCTATGGATCCTTATCATAGAGCTCGTCTCGCACGCAGGCGGACTTGTTGTCTGTATTTCATCTTGATTGCTTACTAGCATCAGACTACTACATTACACTATATTTGTATTACGTTGATCTATATGTCAAGTATCATCTAGTAGGTATGGTCGCTCTATGTAAATCTGAGATTAGAGTGATTAAGCATCTACAACTAATCAGGGGATTACAAGAGTGGCAGATAGCCACGACCTAAAAGGTATCTGCTTGCGTCATATCATCAGATCAGATATCTGTACTTTTGGGTACTTGCATGCTCTTGTTGGTACTCTTTGGAGCGCACAGGCAGGAGAAAGTTTCATTTCCATTGTTGGTTTCATTTTGGTCATTTGTCTTCTCTCGTACTGGACCACAAAAGATTCTCGTACGAACCGTTCGTCTTCATCTGCTTTGACTTTTGTGTTCGCAAACCATTCGTCTTCATCTACTTTGACTTTCGTGTTCACGAACCGTTCGTCTTCGTCTGCTTTGACTTTCATGTTTGCGAAGCTTTTTGTGCTTCGTGTCTCTAGATCTTCGAGTTCGCGAATGTCTTCGTTGGGCTGAGGGTTGAAAGCTAGCAAGGCTTTGTAATTAAAAACGTTTTGTTTCTTCAGCTCTCTCTCAAAGCATGATAGCTTTATGATCCTGAGACTGCGCCTTTGTCTCTCAAAGAGTCCTTTGTCCAGGGATTTAGTAAAGATGTCAGCAACCATGTCTCTCATTTTGATGAAGGTGGTCTGCAGCATCTTCTTTTCAATTAGATCCTCGATCAAGTGGTACTTGATCGCAATGTGCTTTGTTCTGGAATGTCTTCTTCCAAAATCCGATACAATTATTGTAAAGAGAAAGCCTCAGAAGATCCAGATAGTTATGTGCCTCAATTTGAGTCCATTGTTGCAAGCAATAGAGAGATTTTAGATGTTGACAAACTAAGGATATTTCTCAGACTTCTCAAAAAAGAAGCCAGAATATGGTACAATTTGATTGGACCTGATTTGATAATAACTTGGGGAGATTTAAGAAACCAATTCTTGAAGCAATTTAAAGAAATTGGCTATTTCACACGAATTCTAGCCCAATTGAATTCAATCAGGCAAAAAGAAAAAGAATCTCTAACGAAGTATACTCGAAGGGTCAAGAAACTAATTGGTCAACTGACTAGAGTATATCCGCTAGCCATGAAGATCAAATGGTTCTTGAGGGAATTACCCAAAATGATAGATTGATATTGCAGACAAGGACCTACTGATAGCTTTGAGCATGTCATTGCTATGGTAGAGAATTATGAGACTTATTAGTGAGAAGTCGAAGGTCGAAGAAAGAGCTTATAAAAAAAAAAAAGCATATATATTCTTTAGATGACCAAGAATCGGATTTTGAATCAGAAACTAGTTCATCATTGAGTTCTAGTTCGAATTCAGATAGTTCGAGGGAAGATGAATCTCCAAGGAGAACTTCAAAACGCCATAAGACACGATTAAAAGATCGAAAAAGAATGGAAGATCCAAAGAAGAGTGATCGAAAATAGTAGAACTTATGGAAGAAGGAAGCATCCAAACTTGAAAGGAAATTTGAGGATTTAAAAGTTCATATTCCTCAACCAAAGAATAACAGAAAATCTTCTAATACAGTAGGAAAGTCGAATGTATGGTGTACAAAGTGCAATAAGGAAAGTCACAATTATTCGGAATGTAAAGCTAAAATGCAGGTTTCTTATATAGAAGAGAGTAATAAGGAAATTTTGACAATGAAGTGGTTTATTTAATGGAGGTAGATCCTAGTGAGACTACATATGAAGTACAGGCTTCTAATTCAAAAAAATCTTCAAAAGATTCATACCACGTTGAATGTTCTGGTTTTATAGTCTGATTATGACGTTGCATTTAGAAAAGCTCTAATGTAATCACCTGTGTACAGATATATATATATATATATATATATATATATATATATATATATATATATATATATATATATATATATATATATATATATATATATATATATATATATATATTGACAAGAACCAGAATATGAACGATCTGGTTCATCAAAGTATATTGGTCTGCCGCTTTATAGTATCCCAACATTTATATTATTAACGATTTTGTTTATAACACACGCGGTTTGTGTATATGCAGTTCAGTTGTATTTCTTTATTACAGAATCCTTTTGGTATAACAATTTTATCCACGATTGTATACAGAAAAAGATTTACTATTGCTACATTTTTTAATGCGGATTTTGATTTCGTTCTTATTGCAACATGCTTGTTTCATGGCCATGCATAATTTGCAATTGCTCTTACAATATCTTGGTAACAATTCTCATGTTGCCTGGTCCATTGAAAGTCTCCTTCTTGTTTTAGAAAAATTTCCAAGATCATAATTTCTTGTTCAAGTACGGGAATAAATCTCCTAAAGTAGCCAACTTGTCCAAGGAATAGTCTAAGCGAATCTCTGTCTTGAATGCTTCTAAGAAAATTCCCTCTAGACTTATTGAATCATACTTGAACCACAAAATAATAATTCCCATGGGCTAATATCTCATTCTCCCCAACAACGGCGCCAAAATTCGGCTTATGTCGTGACTCACCGAATTACATTTTAAGGTATTAAATGCAGTATATACGATGTCATTTCTCAAAACGACAAAATTAATGACATTATACTCATGGAAATTGTCATTTTGCATACAAGATAAATAAATGGTTATCAAAGGATATTTAGTTTAGGTAGCCACTACAATCTTTTCAATATTAAACGATGATCTCACAAATTCTGACAGATTATTGATATTGGTTCTCTCCCATACATTGCCATGCATGACCATAGTTGGATTGAGCAACTAAATAGTCAGCTACACATGCCAGATTAACCACAAGTTCTAAGATTATACTTCCTCCAGTTCTGACTTAGTAGCTAAGCGACCTGCAAAATGACTTGGGGAATCAAACATCCCCTCTCATCCTACTTCTCATAATCTGACCGAAAGCACAATTATATTTTTATGAATCAATCAAATATATGCTTCAATATGGTTTGGATTTGAACTGTCTCAATATGCCATCAATCAATCTTGACCAAACATTCATCATTTAATTGAAAAAATAGAGCTTACATATTCTATGCAGATCTAGAAACATAGCGAGCAGCAAACACATTCAACCACTTACAGAGCAAATATCCACAAACCACTCATACACATAAGCACCAAAGTATTTGCTTACAAAACAATCCTTATTAAAATCATGAGTACATCGGCTCTTTATAGACTTGTGATTGTGAATAACCGTTTAACTACTGTAACTACTATTCTCGGATTCGGATAATTTTCCGACCTTGGATTGGATCGGATCGGGTCTAAAAATTTTGATCCAGTGGAAATCGATGCTCAGTAAAAATTTGATCCTTAGTAAAAATCCTATCCAGTCTGAAATCTGACCCAGATTGGTTTTACACTTAAACTTTCAAAATATAAAACTGTACATTACTTCAAAAAATCAATTATATAAAAAAGAGGCTATTATGCAAGTAGAGTTTTTCATTCATTTTCTACACATCACTTTAGCATATGCCACTGACTTGTGTGACGATAGTACTTATCAACACCGAGTTCAAAATTGACTCTTTACATTGACGAAATTGTGTGAAACACGTCTTATCTCTTATCATGCACAGTTAGTTTATAAATGATGACAGAAGGCTTGGCATGATCGTCATGTTAGAACTAAGGATATCCATGATGGTGATAAAGTTTTACTTTATACATCTTCCAAGGTCCACCCCAGGAAATTAAAATTCCATAGCCAAGGCCCTAATGTTGTCAAAAAAAATTTCACCAATGGTGCAGTCTAATTAGAAACCCTAGAAGGCATATCCCTTGACACATTAGTCAATGGTAGCCGATTGCAGAGGTAGAATGAGGATAATTTTTCAGTAAGTCATGTGTAGCAATATCTCTCTATGATATTTTACTTCATACTTTTCTGTTTTTTTTCCTTCTATAAATATTTTTTTCTTTTTCACAATTGCTGAAAACCCAGTGGTTTTACACTTATTTAAAACAATCAAAATAAGTTTGCATCCGATAGTTTGCATGCGACAGATTCAATCCGCCAACCTCCACACTCATTTGCGTCCGACGAGCTCATTTGCATCCAATGAAATTTGCATCCAACGCCAGACCTAAAAATTGTTTTTGGTATAAATACCCCAGCCACCAAGTTCATTCTTACTTCGCACAATTTTTGGACGAGTTCATGTCTATCTAGCAAATTTCTGATGATCATCCTGTGTTTTGCTTCGATTTAATTGCTCTTTATTGCATGTTGACTGCATTTTGTCCTTCTTTTGTTTGATTCATCCTCCATCCCCTACTCGCACAAACTTTCATCTCTTCACTCTTATAACATTTTTTACTTTCATTTCCATTTTCCCAATCTAGCATCATGGTGTTAACATCAACGTCTATGGTTTTTTGTTTTTTTTTTTCTATCCGACGACTTCGTTCTATTGCATTGGTCAGTTTTTTGAGTTTCCATTTGACATCTGTTTCTCATTTGTTTTTGCGTCCGCCGACTTACTTTTTGCGTTTTCATCCGCCAATGGTTTAGTTACTTTTTTTTTACATTTCCAGCCGCCTAGTGTTCATCCGCCACCATATCCAACGAGTTTGCATCCACAATTTTCCATCCGCCAATTTGCATTCGACAGTGCATCCTCCATTGCATCCATCACTGTCCTCGACAATTTGCATCCGCCAGTTTCCATCTGACGCCACTCCAGAGAACTTCCATATAACTAAAAAAAATTTCAAAACATGGCCAATTTGGATTTAGACCATAGTGAAAAGATTTCTGATATGCCTAAGACAGTCAAACTCGTTCTATGTGAAGATGACATGATGAATCAGTGGGTTGACCAACATGTTGATCTTGCAATCTTGTGTGTAGAATGCTTATTTTATGTCATTTTTGGATCCACACACATGAAATACAATATCTTACTATTTTTGTATAGAAAAAAACTTCATCATATCTTATGTTTGATGTTTGATCAGGTTCTAAGTGAGCTTGCATCTCTTTCATTGAATAGATGTTGATTTTTTCACATTGGCAGGATTGGTAGAGTTGATCCATTTCTAACCAAAGATTAAGTTATGGATTTGGATCTTAAATAATCTAAAATTATTCACATGGTATTAGATCTTATGTTGCAGTTTATGAGAGAATCAAGCACATCTATCAAGGATTTGGAAAAGATATCAATGCTAGAGCATGCTAGATTGACTTCTACTCAAAAGTCGAGTTTCTTGTGAAAGATTTCAACTAGTTTAGTCAAATTTGCTACATTTATTTATTTGGCAATTGAGGCCAATTTCATATTAGAATTAGAGTTTGGCTTTTCAAAGTTATATTAGTCTAAAAGCATTTGAATAAACAATTTTGGAAAGTGTGGGAAAGTGTGTTACACGAGTTTTTGGTAGATTCAATTTGAGTGGTAGAGACATTGAATCTAGTCACAATAATAGTAGGATTTTTCATTATGGAGGGAAACCAAAGTTTGAAATTAGGTTTGGACCTGTTATAAAAGGATGTAACTTGTGGGAAGAGAAGATGTTTCTCTCTCTCTTATCTCATTTCATGCTTATACATAGTTCTCTTTGGGTCATCTATCCATTGGTGCACTATATTGGTGATATCTTGCAATTTTGTGTGTAGAATGCTCATTAAATGCTATATCCGAATCCACACATGTGAAATACAGTGGCTTACTATTTCTGTATAGACCAACTTTATTTCATGTTTTGATTGATGTTTGATGAAGATCTATTAGAGTTTGCATCTCATTCATAAAGTAGATGTTGATTTTTCTACATTGACAAGGTTGGTGATTTGTTGTCTTTCTAAGCAAAGATCAAAGGGATGTTTTGAAGGATGGATTGGATGTTCAAACTAGATGCTTGTGTTATTGCTAACCAAGTTGGATGTGTTGCAAGAGAGCAAATATCTATTCAAGAGGTTTGGCATAAAAGGATGGGACACCTCAACTTCGAGTCATTGGAGGTAATGGCTAAGAAGCAAGTTGTGATTGGTCTTCCAAGTTCCTTAAGTAGCATCAATCATGTTTGTGAGTCTTGTGCTTTGTCAAAGTCACATAGACTACCTTATACTATATCTACATCTAGATCTACAAAGCCTTTTCAAATTGTACATTCAGATGTTCATGGAATTACTACAATTAGCAATAGTGGAGCTAAGATGTATGTAACTTTCATTGATGATCTTAGTAGATTTTGTTAGATCTATCTACTAAAGAGCAAGGATGAAGTGTATGATGTCTTTGTAAGTTCAAGAATTCAAGGGAGAACTAATTTTCCACAAATATCAAGTGCTTAAGAAGTGACAATGGTGGAGAGTACATATTTACCAAGTTTAAGCCTTCTTGTCACGAGCATGGGATCAAGAGGGAGTATACAACACCAAGGACCCACAACAAAATGGAGTGGCCGAGAGGTCTTATCTCACTCCATGCTTATACATGAGTTCTCTTGGGTTCATCTATCCATTGGTGCACTATATTGGTGATATCTTGCAATCTTGTGTGTAGAATGCTTATTTTATGTCATTTTCGGATCCACATGTGTGAAATACAATAGATTACCATTTTTGTATGGATAAAAACTTCATCATATCTTATGTTTGACCAGGTTCTTAGTGAGTTTGCAACTCTTTCATTCAGTAGATATTGATTTTTTTACATTGGTAAACAAAAATTCAAGTGATTCTTTTTTTAAGTCTTCTTGTTTGCTAACCAATGATGGAGATATTGATCCATGGTGGATTGATAGTGGAGCAAGCTTTCATATGACATGTTGCAAAGAGTAATTTACTTCTTTGGTGCCTTATGAAGGAGAGAAGGAGGTCATCAACATGGCCAATGGTGGTAAGGTTGTTATCAAGGGCATTGGTACTATTCCTATTTTTCTCTCATCTACAAATAGGAATGTAAGCTTGAAAAATGTTTTGTTCATACCTTCCATTACTAAGAATGTGCTTAGTGTGTGTCAAATGGTTGAAAAAGGGCTCAAAGTGGAATCTGTTGGTGATTGGACTCCTCATTGCTCAAGGCAAGAGACAAGGTGAGCTCTACAATCTTGATGGATTTGTTGGTTCTAACCGTGGTGGTTGATGGCAAATAAGCAATTTGTTGAGCTTTCTTCAATGTCAAAGTCACAAAGGTTGTCTTATTCTAGATCTAGCTCGAGATCTAAGATGCCTGCCATTGGTTGATTACTCACATTTATTGTTTGGTTGCTATAATTTTCCAAAGAATTCAAATTTGGGAGCATGGAGGAATCTCGCATTTACATTCTATTTGGTTCTTCATGTTCTAGTTCCATCTTGATGTGTAAAATTGATGTAAGAAATAGTGAAGCATCCAATATGGATACTATTCTCTATGTCAATTATGGAAGTTACTATAAAAACTTGGAAAGGAGGTCTATACTTAGGATGGAGATCATTCTTAAGATGGATCAACATAGTGTGGTCAAATCTATGCTAAAACTACTTGGAGAGGGAGTGTGAAAAATTGTCAACTAGTTTGGTTCTTTTGTTTGGTATTTTTGGAGTCCAAAATGAAATATCAAGTTAGAGATAGTTTCATATTTGTCAATAAAGGCCTAAATAGTGGTTTTAATATTTCTGGCAAGTAAGTAATTGGATGGGGTTGTGTTTGGACCCATTCTAATTGGCTAATTTTGGTACATTGCATTTGGACTAGTTATTCTAGGTTTTTTGGTTAAGTACCTGGAAGTTGCCATTTTAGGGCATACTTAGGAACAGTGGCCAAGTGTTATTTTGACAGCTATAAATATCAGTACCAACATGGAGAAAATTTTATTTTATTCTCATTTTATATGGAAAATTAGTCTCTTGAGTTTCTATGTCCATCTCATGTGTTTATCTCTTGATATTTTGATTTTCTATGTGTAGAATGTTGATTTTATGGTTGATATAGGTTCCAAACGTGTGAAGGAGATCCTGATACTATTGTTGTGTGGGCAGGGACAGTACCATATTGTATTTTCAATTTCATGATCAGATCTTAGTGATTTATGCAATTCTAGCATGTTAATCTTGATGAATTCTATCTTGTGACTAAATCTAGAGGTGCATACCAAATTGGCCCAAGATCTTAGATCCATTAGTTGTGTTTTGGATCTATAATTTTCACAAGCTCTAGCTATCTCCTCAAAAAATATTCAAGATCTCTCTGAAGTCAATCCTGTGGGTTATGGAAAAAAAGATGAAGGTAGACACTGTCGAATTGACTCCTGGCTGCTATTGACAATCAACAAGAACGATCTCAAGCATGAGGAGAGATGAAAATGCCAAATAAAATCACAGCTCATGCATTAAGGACCACCAAAAGTAATCGCATACTCAAACATATTATGTAATTTGAGTATAGTCATCGAAGAGGATAAATAGTATATGAAACTACTATTGCTCAGTCCAAAAGTGAAGTTTTGATTCAGAATTTGGTTTGATAGCGTAGAAAGATTATGTTCGATCCTTAGGCGTCAGAGACAATCGTGGTCTTTTAAAACTATAAGGAGTCAAAGACATCCATGATTTGAGCAGACTAAGTGAGCGAACTGAGACAATTAATTAGGAGAATGCTATCAATTGCAACATACACATATTCAGGTTAAAAACAGATGGTAGAAGGTGTTGTTGATATTACACTGAATGCTTGTCACAAGAGCATTTGTTGAATATGGTGTCAATTTTAAGAGAAAAAGGACAAATATTGATTTTACTATCAATCATTAAGAGTTATTGATTGCTTAATCCAAAGATCTATCAAGTTCTAGATGTTAGATCTTGATCTAGATGCTTTACACTATGATTTAAGCAAGAGCAATGGATCAAATGATCAAACACATGGATGGGTGGCCTCACACGTGTGGAGGATAGTACCTGTACAGCCTGTTTACAGAGAGTAAAGTACATTAACTTACAAATGCATTCTATTCATCAAAACTCAAGACAAATGTGGAAATCTCAACAGAACTAGAATTTGCCAATCTCACATCAACTTCGCATTGATTTGGTTGATCCCTTTATAGATCAAGTACATCCACGAGTTGTGTACTGTCCAGCAAGCCTTCACACATGTGAAGAGTGCCTAGACATCCAAATCCACCAATGGGAGCCATATGTGCTCATTTCCCAAAGTTGACTATTCTCTTTGGCTAGAAAACAAAAAGCTAGTCTTCCACATTTATAGGAATATTCTTTATAAAATAAGATCTAATGGAATCTTCCTATCTTATCTTCTAGAAGCTTATCCACATGTGTGAATGGTATCGTGACATGTGTGAGTAATAACTCATTCACATGCAAGTCCAATCTATTTACACAAAGTTTGACCAATTTGACCATTTTCAAGATTCTACTCAAAGGTCAATTTCACACTAGTGTAGATCAAGCTAAAATCAATATAACTTTATAAAAATAGCTTATGTACATTCTTTCACAAATGGGAATAGACTCCACATGTGTGAGATCCTATCAAGCTCAAATAACTTGAGATCTACAAGAAGGTACATCAAGTTGGAAATGATATTTTAACACTCCTCCTCACTTTTAACTTGGCAAGTCTAATGTACATATATCTACAACTCCAAGAGCATCTCTTAGCTTGAAAAATGAATCTTTAGCCAAAGGTTTGGTTAAGATATCAGTTATGCACTCGGATGAAGGCACATGATGAAGTTAAAGTACCTCCTTGGATTGCACCTTCTCCCTCACAAAGTGATGAGCTATCTCAATATGCTTTGTTCTAGCATGGAAGATCAGATTGGTAGCAATTTTTTGAGAAGCTTGATTGTCACAATAGATGCAAGGGACCTCCTCGGCCTTTAGCACTTGAAGCTCCACCAAAAGTCTTCTTAGCCATAGGAGTTCTTTGGTTGTTGAAGTCAATGGCTTGTATTCGGCTTCACAAGAGGAAAGAGAAATTGTATCTTGCTTTTTGGAAGCCAAGATATCACTCCTCCACAAAGAAAAGTGACAAATGCACTTATGGATCTTCTATCCATCTTATCTCCTGCAAAATCTGAATCCGAAAATGCTCTCAAGTACAAGTTAGATCCTTGATAGAGAATTCCAAAAAATCTAGTAGAAGAGACATATCTAAGCACTCTATTGGCACTTTTCCAATGATGCATTAAGGGACCTTGCATATATTGACTTAACTTGCTTACACTATAGTACAAATCTGGTCTAGTGTTTGTCAAATAGATTAAGGAGCCTATTAACTTCCTAACGAGTGTGATGTTCTCAAAGGATGCTTCATCATAGTCACTAGTAACTTTACAAGCTTGCTCCATAGGGGTTTCAACCCCTTTACAATATTTCATGCCAAACCTTTCAAGAATGGAAGTAGCATACACTAATTGACTTATAAAAGTAAAATCACTACCTCTAGTAACTTCTATTCCAAGTATGAACTTAAGAAGTGCTAGATCTACCATCTTGAATTCACTAGACAAGTAAACTTTAACATTTCTTATGCCTTCACCATCATTTCCTGTCAATATGATATCATCAACATAAAGTACTAAAATGATGATCTTTCCATCATTACATTTGATGTACAAAGAAGGCTCATAAGAGTTAATTGCAAAGCCAAGAGAGTAGAAAAAACATGCAACCTAGAGTACCAAGGTCTAGGTGCTTGCTTCAAGCCATATAGGCTCAAACCTTGTCCTCCTCACCATCCTTAACGAAGCCCTCGGATTGCAAGTTTGATTATCTATCAAGGCATCAAACTCTACTTGCATTGCGTCTCTCCAAACTTGTGATCTACTTGCATCTTTATAACATGATGGCTCTTCAAGCATTGTGGTTAGAAAAGAGTAAGAGGTAGAAGGAGATGTGTCTTCCCTTTGCTTCCCTTTCTCAAAGTATGTGAGCCTTGAAGGCTCGGCCTTGCTCCTTGTGGATCTTCTCGGCTCCTTTGGCACTTGATCTTCCAAAAGATCATTTTCAAGAGGCTCCTCCTTAGCTGTTGCAAGATATTTATCACCTAAGAGATTAGATGAATTTGGAGACAACTTGTGACTTTGAGATTCATCAAACAAGACATCCTTGCTAGCTTTTACTTTCTTTGAAATAGGATCAAATATCCTATATCCTTTGCTATTTTCACTATTGCCTACAAATATTCCTTTGAAGGAAGTTGCATCTTCTTTCCTTCTTGTTTCCAAAGGAATGTGGACATAACATATACATCCAAACACTTTAAAATCCTTTACATTGGGCTTATTGCCAAACAAAGCTTGAAATGGTGAGATCCCACCAATAGCACTAGAAGCCTATTACATAAGTAATTAGCACAAGCTATGGCCTCCCCCCAAAAATTGATGGGTAGAGATGCATCAAGTCTTAAAGACTTTTCACATTCACAAAGACTCCTATTTTTTCTCTCGGCCACCCCATTTTGTTGGGGGGTGTAAGGACAAGTGAGTTATCTCCTAATGCCATTGATCTCACAAAAGTCTCTCATCTTGTTGGAGATATAATCTCCTCCATTATCACATCTTAGAACTTTAATGCAAGAACTAAGTTGCTTTTCCTTTAGAGACTTAAACTTTACAAAAGCTTCATATACAAGGCTTTTCTTAGGCAATAATTCAATCCAAGTGTATCTAGTACAATCATCTATAAAAGTCACATACATCAAAGCTCTTCCGTTACTTTCATGAGAAAAAGTATGTACACACGAATGTATAAGATCTACAGGTGAGGTAGATCTTGTTAAAGATCTCTTGTAGGAAGTCTTGTGTGACTTTGCAAGTCCACATGCCTCACACACTTTTCCACACTTCTTGAAAGCTTTTGGTAGGTTGAGAGCTAGCTCCTTTGATGCCATGGATTCCATTGATTGAAGATTAGGATGGCCCAATCTTTTGTGCCAAAGCTCCACTTGAGTCAACTCCTCCCTAACCATATTCACACTTTCAATAGCCACATTAGCATCCAACTTGAAAAGCCTTCCTTGCTTAATGCCACTAGCTATGCACTTATCATTTTTCAAGATGGAATACACTCCATTCTTGAAATGTACATCTAGTCCATTGTCCATTAATTTACCAACACTAAGCAAGTTATATGTAATGGATGGAACATACAAAACATTATCAAGATCTATCCTTCTAGATGATCCTAAGCATAATGGAATAGATCCTACGCCATCTACCTTGCATTCTTGATCACTAGCACTGTAGATTGTTTTCTTAGAATCATTACAAGAAAGTAGATAAGAAAAATAATGCTTGTTGAATGACATGTGAGAACTAGCCCCACTATCAATCCACCATGTCTCTTGGCTTGATGTTGGTGTAGATGCTACCATCAAGGATGTGTTGAAGCCATCCTCTTCCTCCTCCCCTTGTGCAGGATTGCCTTGATCTTCATTCCCTTGTGCATTCTTCTTCTTATAGCATTTGAAAGCAAGGTGTCCTTTTTTCCCACAAAAGAAACACTTCAACTTTGCTTTGTTCTTTTGCTTCCCTTTGGAGGTAGATCCTCCATCCTTTGCCTCAGCCTCCTTGCCTTGGATCTTCTTGAAAGGATGAGTCTTCTTCTTGCCTTTAGATGTGAAGTTTGCTTTCTCATCACCATTATGTAGTGATAAGGACCCCATTCTTGTTTTGAGGTGTAGAATCCTACTCTCCTCAGCCACAAGAACATTATGCAATTTTCCGATCGATGGAAGTTGGCCTTGAATAGCAAAAGATTGAACTAGATTAGAGAACTCATCTCCTAATCCATTCAAAATCACTTGTACTAGTTCATTATCTTGGATCTTCTCTCCTGTAGATTCCAATTCTTTGTTCAAGGATTTTATCCTTAGGACATACTCTTGTCCATTTTCTCCACTTCCCCTCATGCTTTGCAAGATCAATTTTCTTATCATAAGCACTCTTGAAGTGCTATTGGATTCATAAATATTCTTTAGTGGAATCCAAGCCTCTTTTGATGTGGTACAAGAAGCCACCTCCTTCAAGAGGTCATTGCTTACATTTAACTTCAAGCAATGTAGGGCTAATCTAACCCTCTTCTTGTACTTTAGTTGTTCTTGGGGGATTGAGACTCTTCCTCAACTCCTAAGACAATATCAAAGAGATCATGGACCACTAGTGTGATTCCATTCTTGTGGAAGTTAGTTTCTCACTAGATTCTAGCATATATCCACCCATGGATGTCATTTTGAATGAAAGCCTACACAAAGATCTCTTGATAAGGTGTGATCTAAGATAGATTTCTAGCTTTCAAAAAGCTTCTAATCTCGGTCCAATTAATCCTAGTTCAACTTGGATGATGGTATAATAGATCAACTACAAATATCCTAGCAATTCACTCCTCAAAAAAATTGATTCTAGTTCGATTTGGTTTGATATTTCACACACACTTAAGATCTGAACAAGTCAGCCTTAAAGATCTGATCTAATGCTTTGAAATGAATTGCTTCAATGATTCAAATCACTATTTGATCATTAGCATTCAATAGATTGAACTAGATCAAGACAATGCATTAAAAACCTTGAATTTTGGACTAGTATGCACTTTATTGGATCAAAAACACTAATGGAAATTAATTTGAAGGTTGTTGTATGGTTTCACACGTGTGGACAGTACTTCAGCAGCCCACAAATCGATCTTGACCAAAAACAATGATGTTACTTCTCTCCTTGAACTCGCCCTCTCAATTAGAGCTCAAAAACAACAAATTGTCACTGATTTCTCAAGTACTGTTAATCATTTAGATCACTCTTAGACTTGGCTCTGATACCATGTCAATTTTCAGAGAAAAAGGTCAAATATTGATTGTACTTTCCATATGCATTTTCCTGATGTAGATTATTGATTGCTTAATCAAAAGATCTATCAAGTTCTAGATGCTAGATCTTGATCTAGATGCTTTACACTATGATTTAAGCAAGAGCAATGGATCAAATGATCAAACACATGGATGGGCAGCCTCACACATGTGGAGGACAGTACCTGTATGGCCTGTTTACAGAGAGTAAAGTACATTAACTTAAAAATGCATTTTATTCATCAAAACTCAAGACAAAAGTGGAAATCTCAACAAAACTAGAATTTGCCAATCTCACATCAACATCTCATTGATTTGGTTGATCCCTTTATAGATCAAGTACATCATCCACAAGTTGTGTACTGTCCAAAAAGCCTTCACACGTGTGAAGAGTGCCTAGTCATCCAGATCCACCAATGGGAGCCATATGTGCTCATTTCTCAAAGTTGACTATTCTCTTTGGCAAGAAAACAAAAAACCAGTCTTCCACATTTATAGGAATATTCTCTATAAAATAGGATCTAATGGAATCTTCCTATCTTATCTTCTAGAAGCTTATCCACATGTGTGAATGGTATCTTGACATGTGTGAGTAATAACTTATTCACATGGAAGTTCAATCTATTTACACAAACTTTGACCAATTTAACCATTTTCAAGATTCTACTCTAAGGTCATTTCACACTAGTGTAGATCAAGCTAAAATCAATGTAACTTTATAAAAATGACTTATGTACATTCTTTCACACATGGGAACAGACTTCACACGTGTGAGATCCTATCAAGCTCAAATAACTTGAGATCTACAAGGTACATCAAGTTGGAAGTGATATTTTAACATACGGATCATGAACAACACAAGTGATTACATCCTGAATGCAGCGTAACATCTAATGCTCAATCTTTCGCACTCTAGTGAATGCAAGCTGGATGTATATATATACACAACATACTTGTAATTAAAAGAATTCCTTAACTAATCTTTAATTACAAGACTAATTTAAATTAACCAGATATTGGTCGTGAATGTACTTAACAAATATTTGATGTACTATGACATCTATACAATCATGTATGTGTATGATGGTTAGATCAGTCGATCATCGAAGTAATCAAATGAGTCGATCGTCAAAGTAGTTGGATCAGTCGATCGTCAAAGTAGTCAGAGATGGCTAGGTCTTCGAGCTGCTTCAAATGCCATTTGAATATAGATACAAACATGAATGGATACCCTTTACTCCAGAGATGAAGATTAGCCAGAAGGTCGAGATAAAACTCGTGTATTATACCAAACATTACTCTGCACATAGAATGAGAGTAGTTTTGCAGGTGTTGTAGGCTATATTATGAAATACGACTAAATATACAGAATGGCAAAAAAGATAATTGTGATTCTTGCAGGTGTTAGATGAGCAGACAAAATGCCTAAGGAAGTTACATTTGATCCTAGATCAATGATTAATTCAAGGATCAAGAATGTGCAAGAAGAATCTTGAATGAATTGAAACACCAAGGAGAAAACTGTGAGCTTAATCTCCAACAAGTCCAAATGACTTAGTGGAAAACTTTTGATTATATTCTAAACAACATTAATAAAATGATTTGTATTTCTATTTTTGACTATTTAAAAAATGAGACTTATCTTTGTTGTGAATTACAATTTTTTTTCTTTTAAAATAAATTAAATGATGTTGGACAATACCTAAGTTTAGAGTTTTAACTTTGACTTTTTACAATATTGTTTACAAATGTTAATATTTTAATATATATTAAAAAATAAGCTTTCAAACAAATATTTAAATCTTTGAAAGAGTATGTTTTTAAAAAAAAATTAGTTAAATATATTTTGAAAATTTTAATTTTAAGCAATTATTATTTATTGCACCAAATTCCATGAATTTCATTTTTTTTAATTTTTATAATCTTAGTCGACAATTTTAGAACATTTGCAAAATGCAACATTTTAGAAATCATCAGTTAATTAAAAAATTTAAGATTTAAAATAATGTGAATTTTCAAAAACTCATAAAACATGTCTCTCTACAATTTTCTATTTCAAAAGATTTTGTCTTTTATACATTTTGAAATAAGAAACTCTAATATCCATGTCAGGATTATTTTAAATCCTATGTACTTGATGTGGACGTAACAAAAGTCTTTTGAAATATGGAAGAAATATTGAGGAGATTGTTTCATAGTCTGGAATCACCCCTAACAAGCTAGTTTTTTTGTAGAAAACTGACAAGTGACTTGGTATAATGAATCGAGTTTATCAAAATAGATGAATTAAGGCTAGTTCCACAATGATGTATTAGCCATTTGATGCTTTTTTAAGCTTGCAATTAGCAAACTACTATGAATGTAACTATCTTGGTGATGACGTCCAAGCTGATTGCATTCACAACCATCATGGTGGTGACATAAAGAAGTTGGTTACATTCACATCTATCATGGTCATGACATCACCAAGTCAATTACATTCACAATCCTCATGGTCATGACATCAACAAATTGGTTATATTAGTAACTACTACGGTAATGACATCAACAGGAGGTGGTAAGTGTTATGGTGATGAAGCATCTATTTCTCATTTGAGAACATGAAGTATGTAAAGAAATATTCTTTAATAGCATGTTTTTATTCTTTCTAAAACAATGAATATTGCTAATCAAGAAAGTAAAGTGTCTTTTTATCATAAAGTGGAGGCAAGGAAGGTCATGAATACAAGAAGCGTTAGTCTGTATGCCAGGTTGATCAATCACTGAATATGGTTTAGATGCAGCCGTATATGTCAGCCTCCTTACCTTTTTCAGACATATCTTTGAGATCCAAGTACATTTTGGAGGAAATTTTTTTCGTGGGTTCATTTTTGAGAAGTGATTTTCTCCCTCATCCCCCCCGACATGGGTGACCCCCTTCGTGTGTGTGCATGTGTGCGTGTGTGCATGCGTGTGTGTGTGTGTGTGTGTGTGTGTGTGTGTGTGTGTGTGTGTGTGTGCGCGTGTGTGTGATCTCTGCAACAAAGGCTCTTGTCATTTTTTTAACCTTTAAAAATGGACTTTCAAAATACATAATCTTATAATCAATCATACGCATTAGGTTGTCATTTGCATTAGGATTGCATCTTATTAACATTAGATTTTCATTTGTAGTATACAATAATGTGTTCCATGTGACGTCAGGTGAATGGTTACGAGCCTAAATTTATGATTATTTGGAAAGTAGCTACAAGTTAATTGTAGCAAGCATGCTACTACAGGCTATATTATGACATAGTCAATAACTCACAATAACAACAAGTGTACTACAAAGCTTGTTGCCCTTAGGAACCTAGTCCAATTTCAATTAGTGGGTGTAGTAGGTACGAAAGGGAGAATTGAATTTGACTCATCCTCAAGTTGTTTGCATTTATTTTGACTCATCCTCAAGTTGTTTGCATTAAAAGAAAAACTTATTCTAGCCTTTTCATTCATGTGCACAAGGTTTTAGTTACACCTAATATATTTTCTTTGTGTAATCATCATATGGTTTTTTGAATCTTAAAAAATTTAGATTGTCATTATAGGGTTTATAGACTTGGTAGCTTTAAATGGAAGTAATCAACATATGGTTTTGGGTTAAATTAATACTTTTTTACCTTTTGACGAAATAGGTAGGTCTAGTTGTGAATTTGGTTTTTTTTTGTGAAGTCTAGTAAATTAAATTTATTGTGCATAAGCCAAGTTGATAGGAACGGAAACTACACATGTCCTTGGCTAGCTATTTAGTTACATGACTTCAATGGAAAATAACTCGTTCTAGGATGTGGCACCATGCTATTGGCCTAGGGCTACATAACGTATAAGCCATTTCCATCTATCATAGCAAACCGTGGAAGCTGAAAGCTTATCTTTGTAAGGTAGTCTCAATTTTGTACTTTCAGTTTGCTAGACTAAGGTCATACAATTTTTTATTTACATCAATCTTTTGATATATACTTGCATTGTTCCTCCTTCCTTCCATTGTACTCCCCCACAATAAACCCCCCACCCCGATCCAAGGCTTTTAATCTGAAGAGATGATCTTTCTTTTCGAATGAAGAGGGATTTATGATTGGTACTATTCTTAGCAACCCAAACTAGCTACAATTAGTGGACATGATTTTGGAGAGGCAGGCCAATCTAAACTGTCCCTTATGCTACATGTCTCTTTTTCATGTGTATTTAAATCTTTGTTTGATGTATCAACATATGGTTTTTTATTTGTGATAAATTTAGTTGATATGGTTCTCATATAGTTTTTAGTTGAAGTAATAGATCTAGTACAAGTAATCAACATATGTTTCTAGTAATTGATGAAATAGGATTTTAGCTTTTGAAATAATAGGTAGATCTAGTCGTTATTGCCTTTCTTCTAGTGAAATGAATATAATGATTGTGGACACGTGAAGTTAATATAAAAAATAATTGCATAGTTTCCCAAATAGTTATTATGTCGCATGATCTCATTGAGAAATGATATGTTCCAGGTGGTAGCATGTTATTGGCCCATAACTGCATAATAATCTATGAGCTGCAACTAGGTATAAAAATGAGCAGTTGCAGCAAAGCATGGAAGCACCTCACCAAAGCCTAGGCAATTCACTTACGTCGATATTTTTGCATGGACCATTTTTCTTGTGGCCAAAACTTTTAACTTGATTCATTTAGATATTATATGGCATAAATGTACTACTTTTCTTAAAAAAATTCCATGACTTTGGAGCGTAACATTATTCTTATAAAGCCCATGGGTGTTGAAGCATAAAGAACATTGTGCTCGTAAATTTCTAGGGCTTTGGAGCATAAACCTTATGATGAGTCTTTACACTAAAAGGCCTTATCCTTACCCTTTTCCTACCCCCCTTCAAACTTAGGGCCTGTAATTTGGATGGAAAGAGAGGGTATATTTTCATGTCATCTCCTCCTTTTGCCTTTCCAATGAAAAGTTTCGCAAGTCTCAAGCACTTCAACATAATTCATGAGAATGTTAGATGAAACACCACCCCCCCCCCCCCCCCCCCCCCCATACCACCACTTCCCCCCGGGTCTTACGTGGGGTAGTTCATAGCCTTGGAGGTACACTCCCCTACATTTATTAGTGTCTAAACTATGCCTCTAGTCAACATTTGCTACATGGCAAATGTTAATTTGAAAATGTGGCCTAGACTGCTTGTGGCATTGGTGACCATGGCGGCATTGGCGTGTTGACCAGTATTGGTGGAGTTGCAACTAAATGTGTTGGAGCTACTTGTGAATCCAGGGTGGTGTCTGTCATTATAGATGTATCAACACCATTTGTGGCATGATGTGGTGACGCTTGCTATTGGAAAGTCGTATCGGACGTAGAGCTGTCAACTTGGATCTTGGCTTTCTGTGGAGCTTTTTGCCTTCGAATTTCATCTCGTCTGTCTCAGTCTCTTCTGGAGGAGGCCTCTTGGCTTTCATTTTGTTTCTCGTCCTAGCTTGTCTCATAAGTGGTTGTGTGGCCAGGGTGGTGTTGTCGGCTTGTTAGCAGAAGACCCTTCTAGAGCAGTTTCTTATTGTGATGGCTTTGCCATGTTTTATGTATAGATTTCCTTCTCAATAGTGGACTAGAGCTTTGATCTGTGCTCTAGCAACACTATCCCTCAGCATGGCATTGTGCAAAAATATATGACAAAAAGTTTTGAAACTTAGCAAATACTTGGCTCATTAGATTTTTTTTAAATGGGTGTTGATGGCGCTCGTGTGCTGTGGTTGATGACTGGTGATGGCGCTCAAGAATGGGATGGAGTGAATGAGCACGATCACATAGAGCTGAAGATCACCAGAAATGAACATGTAAGCATCAAGATCTCCAGAATCCGTCACTAGGAACATAAAAGAAGATTGCACATTGTTGAGGTGCAAATGACTTTGTTTTGGGTTGTTTTATAGATCTGACTGGAGGAATCGTCGGTCAAAATCTGACTAAAGGACTCAGTCAAGATCTGTTGACTGGAGGATTTCATTGAGATCTCGGTGAGATCTGATTGGAGGACTCGGTCATGATCTGACTGGAGGACCCTAGGTCAATATCCAATTGGAGGACTCGGTCGAGATCTCAAGTGGGTGCTTAGTGGAGTGCTCTTGTAGATTGACTATGTTAAAGAAATTCCTGAATGAAGTAAAAATGACAATGTTTAAGCATGAGAAAATTTTGAGATGGACATGTGGTCTTAAGTACCAAATTTTTTGCTATTGTTGGAAAATAAGAGATCTCAGAATTGCAAAAGGAATATGGACCTACAAAAGTTGTAAAATCTATCCTTGGAAGCTAGACCATATGATGTTGTCCAGTAACACTCTTGGTGATAAAAAAAGACATCAATGAAAGAATATGATGAGAAAAATAATGCAGGAACTACAAACACAAACAGTCAATGAATACAAAAAATAATGAAATAAAAAACATAACTAAATATGTACAAAAGGAAGAGTGTTGTATTTGGATAGGGTCAACAAAAAACAACTCTTCGTAGGACCGTCGTAGACGACCGCCATTGACGACAGTATCGAGGAGTACTCTGTCAAGTGTTTCTAACTAGACTGCTTCATTTGAGAGGATTTTATTGATTACATATGGTGATTTACTTCTGAATTTCAATTTTCCAGGGTGCTTCTTAGAAGTGTAAAGAAGCACCCGATCACCTAAATGTAAGTCTGTATTGCATAGGTGACGATCATGCCAGGCTTTTTGATGATGTTTGTTAACTAATTGTGCATGATACAAGATGAGTCGAGTTTTACACAATTGGGATAACATAAATAGTCTATTTTGTACCTCTTGTTTGATTGCAACTTTCTCACATAGATCAATAGAGAAAGCTTGCATTACTCGCAAGGAAGGAACTAAATATTCAATAGGCAATACTGCTCTTGACCATAAACGAAGTGGAAGGGTGTGACACATCTAGTGACCTTCTTGTGAGTTGTATGATATGCCCAGATAGCTGAGAACAACTTGGTTTCCCAATCTGATCTAGTTGTCTCAACTATCTTTGTCATAATCTTGCAAATGGCCTTGTTAGTGGATTCTGCTTAGCCATTACATCGGGGGTAGTACGGAGTACTTTTGCAATGGACAACAAGGTAATGGCGTAAGAGATTTTCAACCACTTCATTTAAGAAGTGTGAACCTCTGTCACTAACAAGCTCGATAAACGTGTAATGATGTTTTCATATAGAAAATGCGCAAATTGGCATCCTTTGTGGCTCTAGCCTCAACCCATTTGGTAGCGTAATCTGTGGCAATAAGGATGTAACGGGCTTGAGTGTTTTTGGCTGTTGAGTTGATGGGCTCGAAAAATTCTATACCCCATTTATGGAAAGCTTTGCCTTCTATAATTGGGCTTAGCAATGTGAAGTCAACTTTTGTTGTCTTTTTGGCTCGTTGGCTCTGGGGAACAAAGTATTGGCGCGGTAGTGAGAGCGGTCTTGAGTTTCTCAAAAGCTTTTATTCGTTCCTTGGTCCACCTAGGGTCAACCACAGATCAATGCAGATACGAAGCTTGCCATTTTTCTTGGGCACCACCACAATGGGCAATACCCAGTCCATATGTTGGACTTCATAAATGAAGCCAACATCAAGCAGCTATTATTATGCTCATCAATCCTTTCTCGATAAACAAGGTTACAATGGTATGGCTTAGCCCAAATAGGCTTAGCGTTTTCCTTGAGTTGAATGGTATGGACTCATACTCAAGTGGGACCCCCTTCATTTCGGTGTAATTCCAAGAAAATACATCTTTGTATTTTTTTAATAAAGTCTTCAAACCAAAGAGTTGGTCTAGCGTCTGACATGAACGAAACAACCCATGTCTTCATCAGGATCCTTAGATTGAGTGCGACTATCTTAGTAGGTCCTTCAAAAGATGGAGAAACTTGTGTAGGCTCCCGCTTTAGTTGTGGTAGTTGGATAACAACATCATTGAACATGAAATCCTTGAAATGTTGTGGAAGATCAAAAGGTGGCTCCACAAAGTTCTCCAGAACTTTGGAAATTATTGATGGTGATTTGCTACCAGAGCATGACGTTCTTTCGCTTGGATGGGCCTTTTGAGATTCGGACAATGGTTGATTCAGTTTTGTATGCATTTGTTTTTTTCGCTCAATTAGTTTCGTATCTATGATTTTTTGTTTGTTTAACCGAGGTTTTTTTGGTATTTTGTGGAGGCAGTGTGGTTGCCTCTCGGATTAACTCTTCATCTCGCAGACTTCATCTGGACTCTGCTTCTCAGTGGTAGACTCTGGGTTTGGGTCTATAGGTCATTGTGTTTACTATCTTAGAGGTAAGTTGTACATGAGCTAGTGGTCCTAATGTCTTGATCTCCTTTGGAATCGATATAAGTGAAAATCGTTTATTATCGAGATAGTTGAGGACTTGCTCGTCACTCATTTCCTCATCATTCATCAAAAGAATTTAATCTTCCGAAACATGTGCTGTAGAAAAAATAGTTTCTTCAAGGCACCAAGCTATGGGAATAGGATCTATCATCATCAAGGGAATGATGGGTGTCTCGATGTCAATAGAAGATGGTAGGAGATGGGCGTCTTCTTCGATGGTCTCTATGAGACATCTGTTGGAGTCAGAATAGTCCAGTATGTCTAATGTGTGACCCCAATTGATGACAGTTGAGCACGAATGGTGTCCTTTCAGCATGATAGGAATGTGAAAGATTCAACTAGTTTCATCACATTTTGCAATATTTCCATATTTGGCATATTGAGGCCAAAACTTGTTTTAGACTTAGAGGTTGACTTTTCAAAGTTCATTAGTCTAAGTTTCATTTGAATAAACACTTTTTGAAAGTGTGGGAAAGATAGAATGCGATTTTGAGTAGATTCAATTTGAATAAGTTGGGTACATTGAATCTAGACCCAAAATTGGTAGGGTTAGCATTTTGGTGGGAAAGCCAAGTAGCCAAATAGGGTTTGGACCTGTTATAAAAGGATGTAACTCATGGAGAGAGTCATCTTCTCTATCTCATTTCATGCTTATACATGGTTCTCTTGGGTTCTACTATCCATTGGTGCATTATCTTGGTGATTGCTTGCAGTTCTATGTGTAAAATGATCTATATTTGCTATTTTCGGATCCACACACGTGAAATACAGTAGCTTGATGGTTTTGTACAGACAGAAACAGTACATAATCATTTCATTCAAGTTTGATCAAGTTCTATTAGTGTTTGCATCTTAAATTGTGTGTAGATGCTGATTTTTCTACATTGGTGAGATTGGTAGTGTATTTCTCTTTCTAACCAAAGATCATTCAAGTAGATTGGATCTTAAGGATCTGAAATCTTTCACATGGTATCAGAGCTTGTGTTTCAGGTTATGAAGGAGGAAATCATATCTATCAATGATTTGGTGAAGATATCAAGTCTAGAGCATGCTAGAGAGAATTCTACACCAAAATCGGATTTTTTGCTTTTGTAGATTGGATCTTTTGTAGATCAAAACACTAAATAGGTCAATATACTTGTTCAATTCCGATTTTTGAATTCACATACTGGATTTGGCCGATTTTTGGATCATTGGTTCAGCCTAAGTGGTGGCTTATAGATTGCATATCAAATTTTCAGCATTTGCATGTAGATTTGGAATAGTCAATTCTTTGTGATTTTGTCAAAACCCTAATTTTGATTGGATCTCTAGATATGAGGTTGTTGGACTTCATCTGAGTGTGTTTCAATCTTAGGAAGTGGCAAAAGTCATTAGATTGAGGATAGATCATAGGTTGATCAAGATTCCATGATTCTATGTGTTGATTTGCTTGGATAAGTGCTAGAAGAGAGTTTGTGAGATAGTTGCAAATCTTGGTGATTTCTTTTGAAAACATTTGTTGTTGTTCAAAGGAGTGCTTTGTGCATTGAAGTAGGTTGAAAGAGAAAATCAGGTAATTGATACATGGCAACCTCAATTGGAGTCATGTTGGAAGCCAATGATTGGCTTACCTCAAGTAACTATTCATTGTGAAAAGTGAGGATGGAGTCACTTCTTGAGATGAATGATGTTTTGGATATTGTTGTAGGCTTGGAGGAGAGACCAGCAACACAACAAGATCAATTGAGGTATGACAAGAGAGCCAAGAAAGCTCTACATATGATAAAGATGAATGTTACCAATGAACTTCTCAAGGAAGTTGGTAAGTGCACATCATCTTTGGAAGCTTGGAATTCATTGAAGAAGCTTTATGAATCCAAGTCTACTTCTAGAGTGCTGACTCTAAGAAGGCAAATCTTTTCTTGTTTGCAAAAGAATAAAGAAAGTCCAAGTACTTTTGTTTTGAGAATGAAAGCACTAGATGATGAGTTAGCTTGCATAGATGAAAGCATTAAGGAAGGAGAGCTTATTCAAGTGATTCTTAATGGCTTGTTGGATGCTCATGCTAACATTGTTCAAAGTATTGCTATTCAAAATACTTTTCCAAGTTTGATGGATCTTCAAGAGATCTTGATCAATGAGGAATATAGGCTTCAAGCAAGAGGTGGATCTACATCGACACCTCAAGAGGATGCTATGTTTACAAAGGGCAAATTCAAGGGTAAAACCAAAAGCAAGTGGTCAAAAATAAGGATAGATCAAAGCTCAAGTGTTTCTATTGTGGAATCAAAGGACACTTTGCAAGTGAGTGCTACAAGAAGAAGAGAGATCAAGGAGACAAGCAAGGTAATCCTACTCTTGATGAGGATGGTTTCGATGTACAAGATGCAAATGATGATGTTTTTGTGATGTCTTCATGTATGCTTGCTAATGATGGAAACTAGATCCTTGGTGGATTGATAGTGGAGAAAGTTCACACATGACCTTTCACAAAGAGTACTTCACTTCTTTGTTGGCATATGGAGATGACAAGAGGGTGATCTACATGGCCAATAATCGTGAGTGTGCAATCAAAGGGATTGGCACAATTCCTATTTCTCTCTCTACAAATAGAAATGTTCATTTGGAGGATGTCTTGTTTATTCCATCTATTACCAGGAATTTGGTTAGTGTGAGTCAAATGCTAAGTAAGGGCCTTAAGGTGGAGTTTGATGGAGATGCTTGTTTGATCAAAAGGAAGGATGTCTTGATTGGAAAAGGTAAAAGTCAAGGGAAGTTGTTCAAACTTGATGCTTGTGTTATTGCTAACCAAGTTGGATGTGTTGCAAGGGATCAAATTTCTATTCAAGAGGTTTGGCACAAAAGGATGGGACACCTCAACTTCAAGTCATTGGAGTAATGGCAAGAAAGAAGGTTGTGATTGGTCTTCCAAATTCCTTAAGTAATGACAAGCATGTTTGTGAGTCTTGTGCTTTGTCTAAGTCACATAGACTACCTTATACTAGATCTATTTCTAGATCTACAAAGCCTTTTCAACTTGTACATTCGGATATTCATGGATTTACTACAATTAGCAATAGTGGAGCTAAGATGTATGTAACATTCATTGATGATTTTAGTAGATTTTGTTGGATCTATCTACTAAAGAGCAAGGATGAAGTGTATGATGTCTTTGTCAAGTTCAAGAATGCAAGGGAGAACCAATTTTCCACAAAGATCAAGTGCTTGAGAGGTGACAATGGTGGTGAGTACATATCTAACAAGTTCAAGGCCTTTTGTGATGAGCATGGGATCAAGAGGGAGTATACAACATCATGGACCCCACAACAAAATGGAGTGGCTGAAAGGAAGAATAGGGCTTTATGTGAAAGTGCTAAAGCTATGAGGTTAAGTGCTAATCTTGACAAACCATTTTGGGATCAAGCTTTGTTGTGTGCCAATTTCTTGTGCAATAGGTGGCCGAGTGCTATTTTGGATGGAAGGACACCTTTTGAGATGCTATTCAAGAGGAGGCCGAGTGTCAACTTTCTAAGAACCTTTGGATGCACATGCTATGTCAACATTACTCTTGATTATAGGACCAAGGAGGATCCATCTTCAAGAAGAGGTATTTTTGTTGGATATAGTGAGGTGAGTAAAGCCTACAAGGTTTACATTCCTTCTACTAACAAAGTGATTGTTGGTAGAGATGTCATTTTTTATGAGGGAAACATTCCAAAGGTGTCTTCAAGCATGATTGATGGTAAAGTAGATGGATCTAACATTCTTGATGTTGATGAGAAGGATCCTACTTTGGATGGTGGTGATGATGGACCTTCATCAAGTCAAAAGCCAAGGAGAACATCAAGAGAAAGACAAGTACCTTCAAGGCTCACATATGATCAAAAGGGTAAGCAAGTAGTTTCTGGAAATTATGCTGCTTTCCTAACCTCTTTTGATGAGCCTACAAGTGTAGATCAAGCAAGGAAAGAAGAGGAGTGGATCCAAGCAATGGATCTTGAGTATCAATCTCTTATGAAGAGTGGAACATCTTTTGGAAGATCTTCTTGTGTACATGGAGCTATGCAAGTGGATGGATGTTATCTTGCTGTAGAATCAAGTATTGGATCTGGAAAACAAAGTTTTTTTAATGACTTTGATGATCAAGTTGAAGATCAATAAGTTGATCTCAAAACACTTCAACTAGTCAAAAGGGAAGGTGGCAATTTGGAGCTAGTCAAGAGCATCAAAGGAGAGGTAATTGGCAAAGGTGTTATGAATTTGTTTTTACAGAATATTGAAGACTCAAGTAAGGTCAAAGGAGTAGCAAGGAAGTGTTGTTCAAGTTTACTTTACTTGTTCTATCTCATGTTTGAGCAATTTCATGTGGATGTGTGCAAATTGTCAAGATATGGTAAAACTAGCTACATTGGTGAGCATTGTTTTGATGTTGGATTTGTACTAGCATTCTTCGCTAGTTTTGCTGATGGAAATGAAGCTATTGGAGGTTCATTATGTCACTCATTCATGGTCGTCATCAAGGTATGATGGTATCTTGAGGCAAGATGAAGATGGAAGCTCATTCATGGAGTATCATGGTGGATACATGACAACGAAGGACAAAGGAGGAGGAGACATGCAAGCAAAAGTTGATCACTCACATTTATTGTTTTTTTGCTGTATTTTTTCAGAGAGTTCAGAGTTGGAAGCATGGTGGAATCATCTCATTTACATTCTATTTGATTCTTCATGTTCTAGTCACATTTTTACATGCAAAATTGATGTAAGAAATAGTGAAGCATCCCAAGTGGACACTATTCTCTATATCAATTATGGTTGTTTCTATTTTGAGAATTACATGATCATTGAAAGGAGGTCTATTCTTAGTAAGAAGATCATTCTTATGATGGATCAAAGTTCTATTGTCAAAAACTATGCTAGGAGCAAGCATATTGAGATACAATATCATTTTGTGAGGGAGCGAGTCATTGCAAAGGAGGTGGAGCTTCAACATGTGTCTTCAAGGGAATAAGTAGCTGATATATTCACCAAAGCATTGGGAAAAGACTTGTTCATGAAGCATAGTACTTCACTTGGAGTATTATCAAATTCTATGCTAAAACTAGTTGAAGAGGGAGTGTGAAAGATTCAACTAGTTTCATCACATTTTGCAATATTTCCATATTTGGCATATTGAGGCCAAAATTTGTTTTAGACTTAGAGGTTGACTTTTCAAAGTTCATTAGTCTAAATTTCATTTGAATAAACACTTTTTGAAAGTGTGGGAAAGATAGAATGCGAGTTTGAGTAGATTCAATTTGAATAAGTTGGGTACATTGAATCTAGACCCAAAATTGGTAGGGTTAGCATTTTGGTGGGAAAGCCAAGT
Organism: Diphasiastrum complanatum; assembly: GCA_029204225.1. Classification (NCBI taxonomy): domain Eukaryota; kingdom Viridiplantae; phylum Streptophyta; class Lycopodiopsida; order Lycopodiales; family Lycopodiaceae; genus Diphasiastrum; species Diphasiastrum complanatum. Next base: position 18,044,559 of record CM055110.1, read on the forward strand.
AGCCAAATAGGGTTTGGACCTGTTATAAAAGGATGTAACTCGTGGAGAGAGTCATCTTCTCTCTTCTCTATCTCATTTCATGCTTATACATAGTTCTCTTGGGTTCTACTATCCATTGGTGCACTATCTTGGTGATTGCTTGCAATTCTATGTGTAGAATGATCTATATTTGCTATTTTTGGATCCACACATGTGAAATACAGTAGCTTGCTGGTTTTGTACGGACAGAAATAGTACATAATCATTTCATTCAAGTTTAATCAAGTTCTATTAGCGTTTGCATCTCAAATTGTGTGTAGATGCTGATTTTTCTACATTGGTGAGATTGGTAGTGTATTTCTCTTTCTAACCAAAGATCATTCAAGTAGATTTGGATCTGAAATCTTTTACAAGGAACACTATCAGATTCATTATAGGTTGTGGATGACCAGTCATCAAAAACCTTAGCGGGCTTAACGTGGCAGTGACTCACTTTTCATTATTGCAAAGGTTATCTTACTTCGTTTTGAATCTGGAATGATGTCGGCCATTTGTAGATAGGGTGTACCAAGGAGGAGTTTGTTTGTATGTACATCTTCTGGTAGTTCTATGATAACACAGTCAATAGTGAATTTGACATCTGCAACACATACAAGAATATTCGATAGATGCCCGGCAGGGTCGGTTACTCTATGATCTGCCATGCGTAACTTGTACCATGGTAGATCTAACTAGGTGAAATCCCATTCTTTTCTAGTGACAAAGCCATTATGTATATGCTTGATCCACTATCTAAGATAGCAGACACCGCAGGATAGTCTTTGTAGAGCATGGATAGGGTGATGCTATTCCCCTTAGCAACACTGATATTCATCATATTCATAGGAATTTGAGGTATATCTGGGATCTTTTCACGTTTTTGTTGTAGGACAAGTCAAAGTAGAAATGCTTCTTTTGTGGAAAGAAGGGGCATTATGCATCTGAATGCTACAAGAGGCTAAGAGCACAAGTGGAGGAAGGCAAACAAGGAAACTTTGCAAATGAGCAGGATGAGGATGAAGTAGATGTATTCTTGATGGCATATACATCCTCACCAGCAAGCAATAGCAATTCAAGAGACAAGTGGTGGATCGACAGTGGGGCTAGCTCCCACATGTCTTGTGAAAAGGACTTTTTCTCAACCTTACACTCATTCAATGATGCTAAAAAGTTTGTCTTTACTGCAAATGATGAAGAGTGTAGGATAGATGGTGTTGGCACCATCTCTTTGTGTCTAGAATCCTCAAAATGCATGGATCTAGAAAATGTCCTTTATGTACCATCAATCACCAAGAATATGCTTAGAGTTGGTCTACTCTTAGAAAGTGGTTTGGATGTCCACTTTAAGCATGGTGTTTGCTTCATCTTGAAGAATGATGTTTGCATTGCAAAGGGATTTAAACATGGAAGATTGTTTAAGTTGGAAGCTAGTGTTGCTTTTAAAAGAATGAGCTTGGCAAAGGAGGAGATCACTCAAGAGGAGATCTTGGCAAAGTGTGATCTTGCTTGCATTGAAGAGGAGCATCAAAAGGAGGAAGATCTTGAGGATCAGCCTCAAATCATGAGAGTTCCAAGGGAGTCCTCAATGACAATGGCCGAGTCATCAAATTGCATGCAAATTGTCCATTCAAGTGTGCATCTTGCAAGGGTGGTGAGCATTGGAGAGTCTACTATCTTTGAATACTTTTTGGAAAGTATTAGTAGACATGAGGTGACTTGTTTCTTACCTTTAAGATCCATGGTGTTTATTACTTTGTATGACAAGACAATGAAATGGGATGCTTTGAAATCTACATTTGTTGTTGATAAAGCAATTTCATTGGATAACTATTTTTGTAATAGTTTGAATAGAGTCATAAAAGATGAAACATCATTTGCTTTGGAAATCTTTGTGTCCACATGCTTTGTGCATGATCATTCCAATGTAAGGACCAAAGATTATCCTATTTCAATGATAGGAATAATGGTAGTGTTTTGCTCTTCAAGTAGAGATTGTAGAATCTACTTGTTTTCAACCAAAGAATTTGTCAATGGTGGAAAAGTGATCTTTCAAGAGTGGAAGATCTGTAAACTTGAAGAAGCACCTTTGGATCAACACATTATTCAATTCATTGATGTTTTGGAGTCAAGTCAAGTGGAGGATCAAGCTCAAGACCCGAGGACTCCAAGAAGAATTTTGAGTATCAAGATAGAGCCATCAAGGCTCAATCATATGGATCAAGCAAGGCAAGTTGTCTTTGGCAACATTATTTATGCACTTAATATTTTAATTGATGTATAGTGTAAATTGTGTGCACAAGTGGGTCCCACACATGTGAGGCCATGATGCCACGTGGGAAACCCATCCTAATGTAGGGTAGGTCAAGTCAAGAGAGTTGGTCATGTCTATTTGGTGGTCATCCCTACTTTATAGGACCTACACCTAAGTTTAAGGTGAAAATTTGACCAACTAGCTACCTACCAAGCATAACTCTAGGAAATAGACTAGGGTTTCATTTTAGGTCAAGGAGAGTGAGTTAACTTCCTTATTACATGCTGGAAATCCACCTAACTTCAAGAAGGAAGTCGAATTTGCTATGTATTCCCTCTCTCCATAGTGAGAAGAAAGAAAATTTTTGGAGCTCATTGGCAATCTCAAGCTAGGTCACTATGTACATTGAGTTTTTGTGATCCAAATGGAACCAAATCAATTTCTACTTGTTTCTCAGGTTGAAGGCCATACTACAGCTTGTAGTACACACGTGTGGGCTCGGATTTCAATGTTTATCAATGCTTTTGATTGTTAATGCTTGTTGTTTGTCAAATTGCCAATCTAGATCAACTTTTTTGTGTCTAGTTTTTTGATAGATTGTTAAGCAAGCATCCAATCACTCTTGTGGATCTTTTGTAGATCCATTTATGGTCCTAAAGTACAGTACTTTCACAGGTTCTACACTCTATATATACCCTCAACCATGTCCATGAGGATCATTGAGAGTTGTGGTCACTATGTTGTCGAATTGGTAAGGGCTTCTATCTTTGTGATTTGCCAAATTCCCTTGTGCTCAAGGGCTAGATCAGAGGAGATCTAGGATTGGTTGAGTTGGTTTCATCTACTGCACTTCCCCTTTATGTTCTTGGAGCTCTATCTGGATTGGGAGACTTGGGAGACATTTTAGCTATTGTACGCTCTCTGTGAGTCATATACCTAGGAAAAAAGCTTACTCCTACTTGTCCTGCAATTTTTACCATATCATGATAAAAGTGGGGGCCTTGCTTGCACCCTCAGTTACGTTTACAATTACACTATTTCCTTTTAAGCTAACTTTCTTAAATTGAATCATCGTGTTTTCTCCACCCATGCCCAATGGTCATGAAAGTGTGTGTGTGTCTCATTTGATGCCTACTCATGAATGTGTGTCTGATGTGTTTCCATAAATTAGTATATAGTTTGTACTTTACCTATTGTATGTTATTTGCCCATGAGATACCCAACTAAAAGTCTTACTCTTATAAATCCTTTAATCTTCCACCATATCGTGATGGAGCACTCTCCACCACTGGATGAGGATAGGGGCTTGCTTGCACCCTCAATCATGTTTATGAATACACAAATATGCTAATATTCTCTTTCAGGCCATCTCTCTTACAATTAAATCATTATGCTTTCTCAATACTTTTCCAATGGTCATGTATGTGTGCCTCATCCTTATACTTACTAGTGACATGTCAGTTTGATGCTTTTGTAGAAATTAGTAGATATTTTGTACTTTAGCTATTGTATGCTATATGCCTATGAAATACCTAGCTAAAAGTCTTAGTCTTACTTGTTCTTTGGGCTTCCACCATTTCATGATAGAACACTCTCCATCATTCAAGGATGAGGGTGGTGCCTTGCTTGCACCGTTAATCACAATTACAAAATTTACAAGAATACACTATTCCCTTTCGATCTCTCTTAAGTGCATCATTTTATGTTCTCAAAACTCACACAATGCTCATGTATGTGTTCCTGAACCTTTTACCTACTCATGCATTGGTGCTTGATGCTTTTGCAAAAAGTAGTATATAGTTTGTACTTTAGCTATTGTATCATATCTGCCTGTGAGATGCCAAGCCAAAAGCCTTACACTTACCCATCCTTCAATCTTCCACCATGATGGAGCACTCTCCACTGTTGGATGAAGGTGGGGGCCTTGATTGCATCCTCAATTGTGATTACATATATACAAATAGACTATTCCCTTTTAAGCTATCTTTCTTACGATGGAATCACTATGTTTTCTCAATACTCACCCCATGGTCATGTATATGTGCCTCATCCTTATAGGTACTCATGAATGTGTGCCTGATGCTTTTGCAAAAATTAGTATTTAGTTTGTACTTTAGCTATTGTCTTTATATGCCTATTAGAATATAGTTTGTTTTTTAGCTATTGTATCTTATCTGCCTGTGAGATACTAAGCTAAAAGTCTTACTCCTACATGTCCTTCAATCTTCTGCCATATGATGATGGAGCACTCTCCATTGCTAAATGAGGGTGCGGGCCCTACTTGCACCCTCAATCATGGTTTCGGATACACGAATACACTATTCCCTTTTAAGGTATCTCTCTTACAAGTGCATCTAACATCATTATGTTTTCCCAATACTTCAATGCTCATGTATGTGTGCCTTATCCTTACACCTACTCATGCATGTGTCCTTATGCTTTTGCCAAGATTAGTATTTAGTTTGTACTTTAGCTATTGTCTTGTATATGCCTCTCATAAATTTAGCTAAAATTCTCTCTTACATCACCTTTAGTCTTCCACCATATCTAGTGGGTCTTGAACCTTCTTTTTGTTCTTTTGATCATTGCTCATTGGCAGACTTGGAATTTGACATGCATTACACCTTTCATATTGAAGGGCTTTTTATTATTAACTTTTATGTGAAGTGTATGCTTCACGAGTACCTTTCTAAGAAAAATGTGAAAAAATATAGGCTCTATGGTTTTTTTTATTATACAGAATTATGCAACTAGTGGTGGTTATACACAACACATACGACACACCAACAACATGTGAGCAATGCCAAGTGAGGAGCAAGCTCCTAAGATGTCACTACGCAGCAATTGGGATTCGAGCCCAAGCTTTGCCAATCGTAGTCAAAGGCTTTCTTTGGAATGGAAATTTCAAAATTTAGATGGTCTAAACTTTGGGTTTTCAAATTTCCTTGAAGGGTATTCTTATTTATGCTTTCAAACGACAATCTGGTGAATCTTGTGCTTTTCTTTGAAAGGCAGACGAGGCTTTCACATGGATTGCAATTTGCAAAGGCCAAATCTGGTAGTGGGCACTGAAAATTGAAATTCTCTTTCTTTCTTTGGCTCCACTTTTCCCTCAGATTTGTCTTATTCCCATGTCGTTTCCTCTTGTTGCTATTGAGCTCACAAGATTCCTTCTCTTGAATTAGAAAATATTTGTCTTATTCCGATGTCGTTTCCTCTTGTTGCTATTCAGCTTATGAGATTCCTTCTCTTGAATTAGAAATATATGCAGTTCACAGCGGGCAGTCAGTGACTGGAGTGATCCGGTGATGAGTAGTACTCTCAGAACTAAGAATGGAACTTGACTCTGAATAGCAAGTGTAATTACAAACTGATTTCAGGTGCTCAGATACGTCTAGTTCAGGTTGCTGGCTTGAAATACTTCGAAATCATCGGATTAGGATTTGCTAGATTGTTTGGCAGCAACCCATCAGGTTTCTGGATATTCGACATTCAGGTGCTTAGACAGACGTTACTGAAATTTTTCTTCCACAAACATGACTTGTACTTCACCAGGCACCTCTCAAATGAGTCCCTCTTAGCTTGTCTTGCACGATAATAGATCTCCAGGTCATGTCAGTTCTTCACCATTGTTGTCAGAACAAGTATTGAAATGTTCTGCACTAAAACGTGGGCTGGAGTTTGTACCTTCAAATTGTTGATAAGTGTTCATTAGTTTGAGGAGTCAGCCGGTACCCTAAGTTGTTTTGAATCTTTTAATGCATATACTTGTAGGAAGACATGCATCCTAATACGATTCTCTAGGATATTTTAAGCTAGATTTGGTGAAAAGTCTTCAGAAATTTTGTTAAATTTGCTGCTCAAGCCAAACAGTCGTCAGTTCAAGTCTCAAGAGCCTATTCGCTTAAAATGCCAGGAAACGTCTCACTGCTGTGTCTGCTGGGAGTCTTTTTTAACAGCTCTAGCCTCCATACTAGGCCAGTTTTTTTGTGTGGCGAGGGCCCGTGTTTCATGTAAGCCTGTACAGAGAGCAAATTTCCCAAGCCTTCGAGTATGCTATGCAGGATGCCTTAAAAATCTCAACAAAAAATGAGGAAAATTGGATCCAGATTGGAACTTCGAGGTTACTATTCTTTTTGGTAGTGAAGATCCTGGAGTATGGAATCACCGTGACCAGATTCGACCCTCTGAAAATTGTAAGATCCTGAAGATAATAATAACACTAACATGGCTTCCCGGTTGTTGAAGGTGAAGAGAGTGAGACCAAGAACTGCAGAAGATAGAGAATTAATATTACTTCCAATCTTGTATGGATCACCATTATATCTTGGAGGTGAAGAAACATAGAAACATAGAAAAATGATGCTAAAATAGAATCTAAAATAATGCAAGAGAAAAGATGGTTTAACAACACCATGTATACACGTGAACAGAGATTTATTCCAAATCACCCTTCAGGAAAAACCCAATAGAAATTGATCATGATTACTTATATTATTAAGTGCTGGATAAAACCCAATACAATATTTATTTTTTATTTTTTTTGCAACGCGTAAAGCAACTAGTGGTGGGTTATATACAACATATATACAACCTAGCAACGCTATTTGAGCAATGCCATGTGAGGGGCAAGTCCCTAAGATGTTGCAACGGTTGGAAATTGAGCCTGGCACTTAGCCGGTCCGCAATAAACAACTATACCCCTACACCTTGTTGCAATTGAACACTATATTATTCTACTTTTCGCTAGTTGGCTATATGATTACATGACCCTTCATGAGTATCCAACAAAGTGTTCAACATATTCAACAATCTCCCACATTTGAGTACCTTATGCATAGGGTTCGTGCATAATGCTAAACATAGAAATATCCAATGAATTTTTGCAACAAGAAGACTTCTCTAAACTAACAAATCTGGTTTGAGAGTAGATGTGTTTTATGCTAGCCATATGCCAATGTGGTTTAAAAGAGAGTTGGGCAATAAAAGCTCATATTTGTGTTGTTTTCAATTATATCTCTCACAAACTAAAACTATACACCAATAAGTTTTGATATACCAACTACTTCATAGCCAACATGAACGTAGTTGAAGTCGTTTTTCAATGGGAGAAAAAATCTTGCCATATCTATTCCCTTCACTTGGCAATACCATATTGATACCACTTGTGCTTTGTATTTTTCCAAAATGCCCTATACTTCTTGAGAATCCATTTATTATGAATATGCTTTCTATCACTAGGTAGCTCGATTAACTCCTACATTCTTCTTTCATCCAAGGCCACTAATGTCTTGTTTTCATTTTCAACAGTTTATTTTCATTTTAGATTGTCTTCTTTCTTTTGAAAATATCTCCAATAAAGTCTCTTTTGGTGAAGCTCTTTCCTTAATAGATTCATGTTCTTTTATTGATTCACATTAATAATCATCATCTATAGACACAAATTGTATCTTTTCACATTCACCTAAAAGTCCAACATGGTCTCAAAGCCTATGGTTCTTAGTTCATGATATCCATCAAGGTAATAGAGACATGGTATCACACAATGGTTTCAAAATTTTGATCATTATCTTGGTGTCCATGTTCATTATATCCTACTTTCTTGATTTGCATGCATATCTTTAGCGTACAATCTTAAATTCTCAAAACACACTACATTGACAATCATTGATTTTTAGTTCATTTTCTAAAATTAGAGTCATCGAGAGATTTGATGGAGACAACTTTTATTTTTGGAAGTTCAAGATTGGAATGATCCTTATTGAGAAGGGTTGAAAAAGTGTATGACACATCTGACAACCACAACAAAATCATAAAGATTTTCTAACCAATTGGAGATGGAAAAACTGTTGGAATTTTTTCCATGAATATGAAAAGTTCAAGAATTTCACATGTTAGCCATTTCAAGCTTCCAAGCAAGCTTGGGATGCCTTCACCATTTTGTACAAGATTCAGGATGTAACAACTCACCTATATGAGAAAGATGTGTTTTAAATCAAAGATGTCAAAATCTACTCCTATTAGTGACCATTTCAATAGCTTCATATTACTTCTTGATCAACCAAGCTAATCAACTCCTGGTTCTTGGTTCACTCCGATAGTGATGTAGGCTATCAAGCCTTCATGCATCTCCTATGATTGACTACCTACTAGTCATGGTAGCAGGTAGTCGATTCACAACAACATTGACAAGTGAAAAGGTCATTTCCATGTTTCTTCAAGAAAAACTTAAAAGGAAGGCCAAAGACTAACAATGTAATTGCTTTCTTCTCCAAGAAAAGCATCATCTTGAGAATGAAAAACATTCAAGTTCTTTTTAGCATAGTAGGTAGTTAAGAGATGGTCAATAGCCTAACATCAAGCTATTTTGTAAGTATTGAAAGAGATAATGACATGTCAATGAACCAAGATTCTCAATGAGACTAGGAGAAAACAATGTGCTACCAATGGGTGTAAGCATGGTCAGTTCTTACAATTTGGGACTAGTGGCATTTGCACAGGTCTCTCGTCGCTTTCTCCGTACATAGTTGTGAAATTCGAACAAAATTTAGAAGTAGGTTTTTTGTGCACAAATGGGGAGGGGATCGAGAATGGCTAATGCGCTTAATAGCCCCGCCTAGCTACAACTAGTGGACGCGTAGTTGTGGAGAGGACATCCTAATCTAGCTTGCCCTTTAGGTTACATGTCTTTTGTATTATGATTTTTTTTTTGTACATCTGATTTTTTTTGTTAAATAATTTGTTTATATGATGTATTAAGATATGGTTTTTTTTATTGTAGTAGGTTTAGTCGACGTAGTTCTCATATAATTTTTAGTTAGAGTAATAGCTTTGGTTTAAGTAATCATATGTACGTGTCTAGTTGATGAAACAAGATATAATTTTTGAACTTAATGGGTACGCTTAGATGTTAAGGCCTTTGTTTTCGTGAAGTTTAGTGAATGTAATAGATACATGCAATCAATACGAATAATAGTTGCACAGTTATGCAATTAGTTATTATGTTGTATTACTTTGTTGGGACACAATATGTTCCAGGTGGTAGCATGCTATTGGCCCAAAATGACTAATATACAAGCCATCTGCATCTATGTATAGAAATGAGTGTGAGTTGCAAAGCATGGAAGTTGATAGCTAGATTTTGTCATATAGTCTCACCAAGGCCATTGCAATTTGCTTACATCATTATTTTTCCATGGACTAACTTGTGTTCCTAGCGGCCAAATTTGTTGAGTTAATTTTTTTAAACATCATACGTCATGGATGCATTTTATTTTTCTTAAAGAAATTTAAAGATCATGATTTTGGAGCCTAAAGGGCATGATAACGCTTATAAAGCTTATGGGCTTTAAAGCAAAGACATTGTGCCATAAAATGCATGGGGTTTAGAGCATAAATCACTCCATGGATGACAAGAAACAAGAGTAGATAAAACAATTTGCTTAGATTTTTTGGTGTATAAAAGCATGAATGTAAACCTTCACACTAAAAGGCCCTATTGTTCCCTACCCTTCCCTTCACCTCCTCGGCCTTTCCGATGCTTTTCTAATAAAAAGTGTAAAGAGTTTCAAGCACATGAAAATCTACATAAACCTTTGACCTTCAAATGATTAATTCCAAAGGAATGGGAGCTTTATAAATGGCCTCCATGTTACATAGTTTGTAAATTCTCTTCCACCTCCCCCAAGCGTGTGCATGATAGCTAAGCCTTGAGGCAATCCCCTACGTGTATTGATGTTGAGGCTTAATCCAATCAACATTTGCCACATGGTAAATGCTGACAAGTTGAAAATGTCGTACGTGAGAACATACAAGTTCAAATTTGTACCATGACAAATGTTTAACTCAACTTTTGTATCATTGTGGCCATTGTTTGCACAATGGATAGGGTTGCATGGTGTGACCACATAGCCACCCCTACTCATGGTCATGTTTTGAAGGGCAAAGTAGCATTCAAATACATATATACAATTGAGAAAAATATAGGCCTTGCTAGGTGTCGCTTGGTGAAGCTTACAAAATTCTTCTAAATGGTGAGCCCCCCCCCCCCCCACCCACCCCCCAAACCTCTTTATAAAAGCATCTCCAAAATTCCTTTGATTGAGCCTCAAATCTTGACAGTACATGTTGATTCAACTTTGGATTTTGTTATAAATGCTCAAATTTTGCCACATGTTTAGGATTAACCATTGAAAGAGCTTAAGTGGCACATGGCAAAAATTAAAGTGATAAGATGTAAACTATGTAGTGCAATATGACCCATCGTTGATCTAGCCTCTGTGGATATCATCTTGCCATGAGCATGTAGCAAATACTCACCTTTTAAGGGCAAATGGTGTATTCCCAATTGTGAATAATGGTGCTAGTAGGGCCCCACCCTCATCCAGTGATTCAAAGTGCTTGAAATGTGGCAGCATGATCTATCCCTCATGACAGAACGCTCTTTACCATTGGATGAGGGTCAACATCAGCTACGGTTGTCAGTTGTTAATACATGAATACACCATTTTCTTTTAAGGTATTTATGTTACATGTGAATCATTTTGTTTTCTCAATACATGCAGCTCAATGCTAATGAGTCATGTATGTGTGGGTGATCCTTATACCTCCTTAGTCCTCGTGTTCGCGATGTGTGCATGATGCTTTTGCAAAATATTTAGTATGTAGTTTGTAATTTAGCATTTGTATGCTATATGTCTATTAGCATATAATTTGTACTTTAGCTATTGTATGCTATCTGCCTGTGAGAAACCCAACTTAAAGTCTTACATGTCCTTCAAGGGTTCCACCATATCTAGTGGTTCATGAATCTTCTTTGTGCCTTTTTGATAAGCATTGAGCAACTTGGAATTACACCTTGCACATTGAAGAGCTTCTCATTGTTACCTTTTAGGTGAAGTGTATGTTTCAAGAGTACCTTTCTAAGAAAACTATGAAGTATTCTAGGCAGTCTTGTATAATCTTGTTCTATTTTAGAATGGAAATTTATGATTTTGACCTCATGTCAATATTGGGTTTTCAGATTTACCTTAAGGGTGCTCTTATTTCTGCTTTTCGATTGACAAGTTGTTGACTTTTGTGCCTTTCTTTGAGACTTGAAAGGCATAGGAGCCTTTGACTTGGGTTGCAATTTGCAAAGGCCAAGTCTAGCAGTGGGCACTGAAATTCTCTTGCTTTCTTTGGTTGCCACTTTTCCCTCAGATTTGTCTTATTCCGATGGACATTAGTCTTTTCCTCTTGTTGCTATTCAGCTCACAAGATTCTCTTATCTCGAACTAGAAATATAAGCACTGTGCATTGTGACTGGAGTGATCTTGTGATCGGTATAGTGTAGCAAGAGTAGATCACTGTAGTGCTCTCAGATCTAAGGATCATAGCAGATTGACTTTAAGAAGGCAGTGTGATCGTTTGCTCTTAAGAAGCTTCAAACATACAGATTGATCTCAGGTTCTTAGAATAATGTATGTATAGGTTGCTGGCCTAAATTTGCTTCAAATCGATTCGGACTAGGATTGCTAGATTTTTGGCAGCAGCCCATCAGGTTTCTGGATATTCAACACTCAGGTGATTACACAGACGCTATAGAAATTCTTGTTCCACAAACATGACTTGTACTTCACCTGTCAAACGAGTGCTTCTTAGCTTTTCTTGCATGATAATGGATCTCTACTTCTTGTCAGTCCTTCACCATTGTTGTCAGAACAAGTATTGAATCTTTTTGCGGTAAAATCATGTACGTGGTTTCTATGGATCTGAAATTTTTACATTCAAAATGTTCATAGTGTCCATTAGTCTGAGTCAGCGATACCCTAAGTTGTTTTGGTTATTTTAATGCACATATTCGAAAGAAGGCATGGATTTGAATGTAGGGATCTAAGCTCACTGCTATCTCTGTCTTCAGCTATTACTGCTCTTGCTCTCATAGTTTAAAGACCAGATATATTTGTTGGTTGTGAATCGTTGTGATTTTGAAAGAAATTCTCTTCTAGGGATACATGGAGTATATGGCAAGTCTTTACTTGACATGGTTCCGGTCTCGTTCACCATTCCCCGATAAGGATTGAACTGAGCCAGACGCTTCACCCTCGTGGCTTTTTGTTAGGCTGCATGTTGGCTCACAGAAATGTGCAAGTTTGTTTGTTCACTAGGATAACCCATCATTGTTTCAGGAAGATAGAAAAACTCACCTTTTAGAACATGTGAATTCAGGAGTGCAATAAGAACAGAATGAGTTGCAACGGCTGTCGAGTTCTTCGGAAGGGATGCAGTGACAAGTGCATTTTACGCACATGCTTACAATGGATCGATAGCGCAGAAGCACAGGGGCACGCTACAATGTTTGTTGCCAAATTCTTTGGGCGTGCGGGACTGTTGAGCTTTATCAGTGGTGTCCATGAAAAGCAAAGGCCTGGTAAATCACCTCCCCTTCTCTTCTCGCATTTTAGCCGTAAATCAACAGGCTAAAGCGTATTCTGGTAAAGATGACGGCTATCATGTGTAGTGAGTGATCATGTATCTACCTCAAGCTGAAAATAGTACGCTTTGTTGTTTGCAGCACTTTTCCGATCTTTGCTTTACGAGGCTTGTGGGAGAACTGTGAACCCCGTGTTCGGGGCCGTGGGGTTACTGTGGTCAGGAAAGTGGGATATCTGTCATGCTGCAGTCGAGACGGTTCTTAGAACGGGTTCCTTGCGGCCACTTCCTCAAGCCGTAGTTGTACCAAGCTCTGAGAACATACCGATCAGCTCTCCATCCAAAACTTTGTGTACTTCGAATCGCGTAACTAAGAATCTGTCTCGTCTTCCCCATTGGGCTCAACCCGTGTTCGAGGTCGTCCAAACGACGCAGAGTGGTGGTGTCCACCATAGTGTACTGCAGTACGAAAACTATGGTATTTGCGAGCCAAAACAACTTGGTAGTCCTGATGTGAACATGCAACAACAGGTCGAATCACCAGGAACCCCTCCGCCAACCAACGATCAAAGGACTTTTCCAAGAGAAGGGCATCAAGAGATTGTTAAACCAAATGTTTCAAGAAAAAGAGCACACAGCTGCACCGAGATCTCATCAAATGTGTCTAGCGCTGTAGCTAGCAGATTGCAGCCTCTAGAAGGCATGGCTAGAAACTATCCAAATCTTTCTAGTAAGAGCAACACTCCATGTGAGGTTCAGCAGCCTAAGTCTACTTCTACAGACCTCATAGATTTGGATTTGACGCTAAGTTCATATAGCGCCGTTTCTTTTGAATTAAGATTGGGAGTTAGATCTTCCAGTCCTCCTCTTTGCGTCTCAGTTTGCTCTGACAGCTCCCTTACCAGTTTAAGCTCTGCAGATCTCGCTGTCTCACCAGTGATAGGAAATACTCAGGCCAACAATCATAGTCGAATGCTCAACCTTCTTTAAACTGGATTTTATTGAGAGTTTAAATTTTAAACTAAACTGTGCAGTTAATACGTGATAGATACTTTGCTAGAGAAACGACCTTGAGATCGAATGTATAGGGTGAGATCAGCAAGTATTTTTGCTTTTGCAACCTTGTATTTGAGATCACAGTGATGAGCTAGTAGAAGTTGTCTTCATGATTTCGTTCAGAACACTCCGAATACTTTGAAAGCCTGTTGAACGTGAACTCTCTTTACTTGAATCTGTATGTTCATTACCTTGGCAGAAAGTGAAAGAATAAAATATCTACATTGAGTGATTCGTATTTTTGTTTAGCGTAATCCTGAAATTTCAAAGTTGCAGCGCGTTCCGTAAATATATTTTTTTAATTGCCAAATTTTGAATAATACTGTGAACTCCTATTGCTAATTTGAATACATCCTTACAAGCTTAATCAGAGAGAGAGAGCAGTAAAATATTTCCCAGTCCGATTTTTTATCAACTGAATCTCCTGCAGCTCAAGAATTCCACTGTCTAATTAGGAGCTGGTCTTCCTTTCTTCGTCAGAAGTGAGGGTAATATCCGAGTTGTTCGCTTTAGCTCTTAACATTTTTTTTATATTTTAGATAGCAGATACGTACATTGATTTAACACTACTTTCTACGCATAGTTTTCTAATGGATTATCCATAGGATTCTGATTCCATACACCGCGAAAAGGACGATCAAAAGTCGTCAACAATAACAACAAAGGTAATCATGCGAGCCAAGAATGCCTCGGGTGCTAATATCTAGCAGGCATGCACCCAGCTTCTACTCAAGTGACTCCAATTTGTATGTCAGTTTCAGACTTGAACGCATCAACGCCTTATTTGCTCGTCTAGCTTATCAACAGCTACTAAAGTGTACAAAATACATGAGCGAGTGGACTGACTGCACAGCTAGAATGCTCGTAACTTTTTCACGCACATGCTAATGCTCTTCTTGATCTTATTCCATCCTTGCAAATCCTACACCAGAGCTCACAACACTCCCCCCCCCCCCCTTGGGAAGAATTAATGCATCGATTATTCATCAACTTCACCATGTTGAGAGCCTGCATATCAAACTAAACCTCTTCTCTGCATATTGGATTCCATCCATTGATCATCTCTAATGGTCTTAATTTCCTTTAGTGCTGTCATGTAAATTGATGAGCTTGGATCAATAACTCTTTCATGAATTATGCTGCCTTCAACCAGAAATGTCCAATTCCTGTTATTAGAATTATTCAGAGTCAGAAAAAACATTGAACACTTACTAAGGCTGTGACAATAAACATTGAACACATGGTAATACTGTCATCCAAAGTGTGAAGTCATGTGATAGTGAAGAGTTACTATGACGCACTCACTTCTTAAAAACTTCCTTAGAAAACCAACAAAGAGCTGGTCAAGTCTGGAGAAACTTACGAAAGATCTTTGTTTTTTTTGTAAGTTTTTGGTAAATCTGGAGGCTGACTGAGCTGAAAGGGTCATTTTTAAGTGAAGTTAGCTCAAACAAGTCTCCACTGAGACCGTACAAGCAGGATGACCTCAATGATAACTTCAAACAAGAGGCAATCAATGGGGAAAGAAACAAGTTTGAGTTTTTATTTGGGTCTCTTTTTCTGGATTTTTGAAGTATAAGATTTGAAAAAGAGTTACAAAAGTAAACAATTTGTCCTAAAAAATCAGTGGTTCAAAAGTTGTTTTGACCATTGAGTGTGGGACGTCCGAAGATGTGGAAGCCATTGGCTAAAAGAATTGAGAAAAAGATTGCCTCCAATTCTTTTTGGTGGCCATACCAAGGAGGAGGAGATAAAGAGGGAGTGTGTTGTTCATGAGTGGTATAAACAATAGCAAAAGCTCATCTGGTTAGCTCAACCTGCACCAGACTCAAGGCCGCTTTCTCAATCAGAGATGAATCACACATTGCCTTATACTCTGCATCTGTGGTGGATAAAACTGTACTTTGCTTTTTACTAGACCTAGAAAAACAACTGCCACAAAGCTGGAATACATACCTTGTGGTGGATCTACGATCATCATAGTCACCTCCCCAATCCGCATCCACATAGCCACATAACTCAGGTAAACCCTCATGCTTCCTGTAAACCAAGCCATAATCGGAAGTGCCTTTGACATATCGCAAAAAGCGTTTGGTTGCCTTCCAATGCGTTTCCGTAGGTGCTGCCATAAACTGACTTACAATACCAATAGCATAGCATATATCTGGTCTAGTCGTAGTAAGGTAAATCAAGCTCCCTACCAGCTGCCTATATAGTGTAGCATCAAATGGCTGTGACTCGTCAAGCTTAGAAAGCTTTTTACCTGGTTCAATAGGAGTGTCCACTGGCTTGCAATCCTGCAACCTGAACCTGTGCGGCAACTCTCTGACATACTTCACATGTGTTAGACCCACTTCGTGTCCTTTCTTCCACACCTCCACTCCAAGGCAATAATGCATGAGGCTGAGATCTGTCATCTCGAATTGTTTCATGAGGTCTTTCTTGATCATGTCTATCATTTCTCGATTATTTCCCGTGATAATCAAGTCATCAACATAAAGAGCAATCAAAGCAACCATACCATCAAAGCATAAGACATAAAGATTTGGATCAGAATGTGTTCTCACCATCTCCTTAGAACGAAAGTAGACATCAATCCTGCTATACCACTCATGTATTGGCAAATCTAGCTTGATCAAGAACCATGAAGAATAGTGTAAATTTTGACATAATTGGGTCCCACACATGTGAGGCCATGATGCCACATGGGAAACCCATCCTAATGTAGGTTAGGTCAAGTCAAGAGAGTTGGTCATGTCTATTTGGTGGTCATCCCTACTTTATAGGACCTACACCTAAGTTTAAGGTGAAAATTTGACCAACTAGCTACCTACCAAGCATAACTCTAGGAAATAGACTAGGGTTTCATTTTAGGTCAAGGAGAGTGAGTTAACTTCCTTATTACATGCTGAAAATCCACCTAACTTCAAGAAGGAAGTCGAATTTGCTATGTATTCCAAGCTCTCATAGTGAGAAGATAGAATATTTTTGGAGCTCATTGGCAATCTCAAGCTAGTTCACTATGTACATTGAGTTTTTGTGATCCAAATGAAACCAAATCAATTCTACTTGTTTCTCAGGTTGAAGGCCATACTACAGCCAATATCACACATGTGTGGTCTCGGATTTCAATGTTGATCAATGCTTTTGATTGTTCATGCTTGTTGTTTGTCAAATTGCCAATCTAGATCAACTTTTTGATGACTAGTTTTTTGATAGATTGTTAAGCAAGCATCCAATCACTCTTGTGGATCTTTTGTAGATCCATTTATGGTCCTAAAGTATAGTACTTTCACATGGTATCTGAGCCAAGTACAAGAGCATAAGCCATTGATTAATGCAAATCCATTTTTAGCAAGTTTTGGTGCTAAAAACTAGTATTGAGAGGGCAAGCTCGAATCTTGATTTTGGTGAGGAGATTTGATCCCAAACTTGGAAGGGGTCCAAATCCGTACTATCCATGTGGGCACGTCTGAACCTGCATTTAATGCATGGTATTCATTTGATCCAAATAAATACAATTTGTGTTTTTTTGATGTAATTTTTGGTGGAAATCTTAGGATAACCTACCAAGATTGAGTGCCATTGATTAGATTTGGCATAGGGTCATGAGATCTAATTAATCTATGCTGAAATTAGGTCCTCTAAACCTTTTTTACAGGTCTTGAAAGTAAATCAAAAAGTGTGAGGGGGCGACTTAGTCATGTTATTGTCCAAAAATAGCCAAAACTGACAAGATTTGATTGTAAGTAGATTTCACATCATCTTATCTTCATTCCAACTTTGTCAAGGAGTGCTAGAACTGAGATTATAAGTCCATTTGTTGGATTAGAAATCTAATTTGAGTGAAACACTACAAGAGAGAGACCTCAGTGAGTTTCTAGAGGCAATCAAGTCCATTTCTTTGCAAGATTTGTTTGAAAGTAGTTTTCACTTCATCTTATCTTCATTCTAGCTTTCTGAGGGAGTGATAGAATTGTGATTATAAGTCCATTTGTTGGATTAGAAATAAAATCTAAGTGAACACTACAAGTGTGAGACCTTTGTGAGTTTCAAGTCAATCAAATCTATTTCTTGTTTGTAGAAGTCACTAGTAAGATGGGATCCGCTGAAGCATACCTTCTAGAAGCTAGTGAGAGATTGAATTCTACAAATTATGCTACTTGGAAGGGAGTCACTCTTGGTGCTCCAAGACCTTTATGAGTTCTTGATTGAAGATGAAGATGAACCTTTAGGTGCACAGGAGTTAGCTAGATACAAAAAGAGATCTAGGCTTGCACTTCATTGTGTGAAGATAAATGTGAGCAATGATTTGTTGAGAGAAGTATCAGCATGTACTAGTGCTAAAGAGACTTGGGAGCCTTTAAAATCAATCTACAAATCTATTAACACTTCAAGAGTAACCATGCTTAGAAATCAGATTTTGCAAAGCATGAGGAGAAGTGAGGAGAGTGCACAGGATTATGTACTCAAAATCAAGTCTCTAGATAGGGAGTTGGCTTCCATTGGAGAGAAGATTCGTGATGAAGAGCTTGTACAAATTGTTCTTAATGGTCTAGGAGATGACTTTGAAAATTTTGTCCAAAGTTTTGCATTCCAAGGCACTTTGCCAATAATAGAAAAACTTCATAGTGTATTAGTGGCTGAAGAGTGCAGGGTGCTCCATGCAAAATCTAGGATGAGTTCCTTGTCTTTGCAGGATGGTGATGCTAATGCCAATTTCTCATTCAAGGGAAAAAAGAAGACCAATGAAAAGAAGAAGCATCCAAATGTGGCTAAAGAAGAGGATGATGCATCAAGCTCAAACGACAAGTCAAAGTAGAAATGCTTCTTTTGTGGAAAGAAGGGGCATTATGCATCTGAATGCTACAAGAGGCTAAGAGCACAAGTGGAGGAAGGCAAACAAGGAAACTTTGCAAATGAGCAGGATGAGGATGAAGTAGATGTATTCTTGATGGCATATACATCCTCACCAGCAAGCAATAGCAATTCAAGAGACAAGTGGTGGATCGACAGTGGGGCTAGCTCCCACATGTCTTGTGAAAAGGACTTTTTCTCAACCTTACACTCATTCAATGATGCTAAAAAGTTTGTCTTTACTGCAAATGATGAAGAGTGTAGGATAGATGGTGTTGGCACCATCTCTTTGTGTCTAGAATCCTCAAAATGCATGGATCTAGAAAATGTCCTTTATGTACCATCAATCACCAAGAATATGCTTAGAGTTGGTCTACTCTTAGAAAGTGGTTTGGATGTCCACTTTAAGCATGGTGTTTGCTTCATCTTGAAGAATGATGTTTGCATTGCAAAGGGATTTAAACATGGAAGATTGTTTAAGTTGGAAGCTAGTGTTGCTTTTAAAAGAATGAGCTTGGCAAAGGAGGAGATCACTCAAGAGGAGATCTTGGCAAAGTTTGATCTTGCTTGCATTGAGGAGGAGCATCAAAAGGAGGAAGATCTTGAGGATCAGTCTCAAAGCATGAGAGTTCCAAGGGAGTCCTCAATGATAATGGCCGAGTCATCAAATTGCATGCAAATTTTCCATTCAAGTGTGCATCTTGCAAGAATGGTGAGCATTGGAGAGTCTACTACTTTTGAGTACTTGTTGGATAGTACTAGTAGAAATGGAGTGACTTGTTGTTTATCTTTAAGATCTATGGTGTTTAGGACTCTTTATGACAAGACAATGAAATTAGATGCTTTCAAATCTCCATTTGTTGTTGATAAAGCAATTTCATTGGATAACTATTTTTGTAATAGTTTGAATAGTGTCATAAAAGATGAAACATCATTTGTATTGGAAAGCTTTGAGTCCACATTTTGCTCTTTGAGTAGAGATTGTAGAATCTACTTGTCTTCCATCAAAGAAGTTGTCAAGGGTGGAAATGTGATCTTTCAAGAGTGGAAGATTTGTAAATTTGAAGAAGCACATTTGGATCAACACCTTATTCAATTATGATGGTTTGGAGTCAAGTCAAGTGGAGGAGCAAGCTCAAGACCCGAGGACTCCAAGAAGAACCATGAGTATCAAGATGGAGCCATCAAGGCTCAATCATAAGGACCAAGCAAGGAAAGTTGTCTTTGACAACATTATGTATGCACTTAATAGTTTAATTGATGTATCTTCAAGTGCACAAAATGCCTTGGAATCCATGGCTTGGCATGATGTTTAGTTTTGAAGTGTGCTACATGTATATAGACACATTTATGGAACATCTTGTAAGGGATCCTCTAAGAGGTGGTGAAAGATCCTTCATGGACATCATTCTCTATTGGAGTCTCAAAAGTTCCTTGTTTGTAGCTAGATTTTTTAGACACTTCTAAAAGCATTCATTCATCTAGCAAGAGTTGTAAATAGATCGAGCTAAATTTGAGGAGTGTGAAGAATTGCAAGAAATTGGCAAATCTAGCTTGATCAAAAACCATGAAGAATAGTGTAAATTTTGTACATAATTGGGTTCCACACATGTATGGCCAAAATGCCACATGGAAATCCACTCCTAATGTAGGTTAGGTCAAGTCAAGAGAGTTGATCATGTCTATTTGGTGGTCATCCCTAGTTTATAGGACCTACACCTAAGTTTAAGGTGAAAATTTGACCGCATAACTCTAGGATCTAGGCTAGGGTTTCATTTTAGGCAAGAAGAGTGAGTTTATTTCCTTATTGAATTTGCTATGTATTCCAAGCTCTCATAGTGAGAAGATAGAATATTTTTGGAGCTCATTGGCAATCTCAAGCTAGTTCACTATGTACATTGAGTTTTTGTGATCCAAATGAAACCAAATCGATTTCTACATGTTTCTCGGGTTGAAGGCTGTACTATAGCTTGTAGAACACATGTTTGGGCTCAAATTTCAATGTTGATCCATGCTTTTGATTGTTAATGCTTGTTGTTTGTCAAATTGCCAATCTAGATCAACTTTTTTGTGTCTAGTTTTTTGATAGATTGTTAAGCAAGCATCCAATCACTCTTGTGGATCTTTTGTAGATCCATTTATGGTCCTAAAGTACAGTACTTTCACATGTGAAATTACTATAAAGATGGTTGAAGCTTTGCGATCGGATTGGGAACACAAGCTTCATGCAGCTTTATGGGCCTTTAGAACCACATTCAAAGTGAGTACTAGACAAACTCCATTTTAAATGGTGTGTTGTAATGCCTATTGAATTTGTTGTTCCAAGTCTAAGAGTCGCCATCGCCAAACGACTTAGTACAGAGGAATCTACCAAGAGAAGACTTGACAACCTTCTCCAGCTTCACGAAACTTGCTTCCTAACACTTCATTCCCTAGTCATGGAGAAACAACGTAGGAAAGCTTGGCATGATCGGAATATCAAGACCAAGGATCTTGTCAAGGGAGAATTGGCCCTGTTATACAATGCCAAGGCTCATAAAGACAAGCTCAAGTTTCAAGGAGAAGGACCGTACAAGGTAGTAGAAATCCGACCTAATGGTGCAATCATTCTCGTGCCAGAAGCGCCATCCTCGTCGCCTTCGTCTGATCATGATGAGCCATCAACACCTTGTTAGCTAGTCTAGGTAGGAGTAGTTAATTAATTTTGGTTTAGTTCATCTAAGTAGATATGTTAGATAGTCGTCAACTCTGATAGATGAAAGCATAGACTAGTTATTCATTAACGATAGTTTAGATTTAAATCATTAGGAGTTAGATCTATAGAAACCCAATTAGATCTAGAATAGCTAACCCTTAAGGTAGGATAGTTAAATTAAAATTAGATCCACTAGATAGTTTCAGTTGAAATAGAGTAGTTAGGTAATTAGCTAGTCTAGTTAACAAGAGCATGCCTAGGTAGGTAGCTTCAAGTTAGACAATCCAGACCCAACAACTAGGATTAATCTAAGTAGACCAATTAGATATAGGTATTAAGAACAGTTGGAATAGATTTAGGACTAGTTACCCGTAGAATAACAAATCGAAATCCTTAGATTAAGGTAGCTATTGACCATGACCCCTAGACTAGAATATCTCCCTAGATAGTTTGGTATATTGGATAGATGGATAGGTCATCCAGCAATATAGGCTAGATTAGATAAGTCTAGATTAGGCATGTAGTTTAAGTTAGAAGTTAGGTAAAATAGGCTTATTGTTAGATCGACCCGATTGGATTAGGTTGCTGCCCCTTAGCATAGTTTAACCATAAATTAGGATTAGATTAATTAAACAATAAGATAGATAGGAATTTGGTTAGGCTAGGTAGGGTAGATACAGTGTCGATGGAGCCCTATATATGGAAATCCCACCTTGTGCAAATTTCCCTCAACCCCACCCGTTTTTTTCTTTTCCTTGTAAAAATACCCCAGAAAGGCCCTGAACGGTCTGTAAAGATCAATATTGTTATTTTTAACAGTCCCTATGTAGCCCTACCATTATTTTCCTTTGTTGTGATCATGCGCATGGTCAAGTATTTCCAAAGAAATTCTAGCCTGACTGCAAGTACGGGTGAGAGTTAGTGTTACATAAAAATTTGAAACATAAGTTCTTGAGCTCTCACCACTATCGGACCCCACATGATTACTACATTCATAAACATACAATACATTACAATGAACCCTAATATAATGAAATGAAGTGTAAAAGAAAATTAGTTACAAAACTTTAATGCATATCAAAGGATAAACGTCCAACAAAAACCTACAACAAGATGCAAAAGAATCATATAAGAATCTACGTATAAGAATCGTACTATCTAAAAATTAAAACATGAGAATCATATAAGAATCATACTATCTAAATATCGAACGATAAGAATCAACGTATTTTTAAACTGACTAATTTCATGTTATTTGTGTTTTGTTTTTGTGCATATATGCAGTTTACCACAAGGAGATGAATTATAATCAGATCAGTCTAGCGATGAAGACAATACTGAAGTCAATAGAGTAAATAATAAACATACATGTTTTCTTTTTCATAAAAAAAATTCTACTGAAAGATTAGAACCTCACCTTTAACAGGAGAAAAGTAAGGGCTACACACCTTCTTAGGATTGAAAATTTTAATTACCTACATTTGACTCTTTCATATTAACTAAATTCTAGTGTATGTGATAAAAAAATAAATTATAAAAATATGACATTGTTATGAACAAAATGAAAATGATGAATTACATTTGACTTTTTTACTATGTTAGGTATTGTATTCAAATAATAAAAAATTGAAGCAACACAAACTCACTGGTAAGTTCAAAGCTTAAGCTTGTTCGCTCTATGAACGCTTGCTCTCTTTCCTTTTTTTGAGTATCTTTGTCACATACACAAGCAATTCAAAAATAACACTCTATTACACAATTGAACCATTATTGCAAGCAATATGTTATGTGCTTGTGAATATATTATATACTAATTAAAGAATTTAGGGTTCATAGATTCAAAACATAAAATCTTATATTAATAATATGCTATAATACATACATGCCAAAATGCAAAACTCTCTCTCTCTCTCTCTCTCTCTCTCTCTCTCTCTCTCTCTCTCTCTCTCTCTCTCTCTCTCTCTCTCTCTCTCTCTCTCTCTCTCTCTCTCTCTCTCTCTCTCTCTCTCTCTCTCTCTCTCTCTCTCTCTCTCTCTCTCTCTCTCTCTCTCTCTCTCTCTCTCTCTCTCTCTCTCTCTCTCTCTCTGTAGAAATCAAATTCTGTACTATTCCCATGTGTGGGAACTTATGAACCTACATTTATTGCACCATAAAAATTCAATTTGAGAGGTTTTCATGTAATTTTTGGTGGAGATTTTAGGATTATCTACCAAGATCATTTACCATTGATTAGATTTGAATTTGTTTCATGAGATCTAATTAATCTAGGCTGAGTTCAAGTCCTATTAAGGTTAAAAACGGGTCTTGAAAGTACACCAAGAAGGAAGAAAGAGTTTAAGTCATGTTAATGTCCAAAAATAGCCAAAATTGGCAAGATTTGATTGTAAGTAGATTTTACATCATCTTATCTTCATTCCAACTTTGTGAGAGAGTGCTAGAACTGAGATTATAAGTCCATTTGTTGGATTAGAAATCTAATTTGAGTGAAACACTACAAGAAAGAGACCTTACTGAGCTTCTAGAGACAATCAAATTCATTTCTTGGCAAGATTTGTTTAAAAGTAGTTTTCACTTCATCTTATCTTCATTCCAGCTTTATGAGGGAGTGATAGAACTGTGATTACAAGTCCATTTGTTGGATTAGAAATCAAATTTGAGTGAAACACTGCAAGTTAGAAACCTTTGTGAGTTTCAAGTTCAATCAAATCTATTTCTTGTTTGTAGAAGTCACTAGTAAGATGGGATCTACTGAAGCATACCTTCTAGAAGCTAGTGAGAGATTGAATTCTACAAATTATGCTATCTAGAAGGTTAGGATGAAGTCACTCTTGGTGCTCCAAGACCTTTATGAGTTCTTGATTGAAGATGAAGATGAACCTCTAGGTGCACAAGAGTTGGCTAGATACAAGAAGAGATCTAGGCTTGCACTTCATTGTGTGAAGATGAATGTGAGAATGATTTGTTGAGAGAAGTATCAACATGTACTAGTGCTAAAGAGGCTTGGGAGTCTTTAAAATCAATCTATGAATCTAGTAACACTTCAAGAGTGCTCATGCTTAGAAATCAGATTTTGCAAAGCATGAGGAGAAGTGAGGAGAGTGCACAGGATTATGTATTCAGAATCAAGTCTCTAAATAGGGAGTTGGCTTCCATTGGAGAGAAGATTCATGATGGAGAGCTTGTACAAATTGTCCTTAATGGCCTAGGAGATGACTTTGCAAATTTGGTCCAAAGTTTTGCCATCTAAGACACTTTGCCAACTATAGAAAAACTTCACAATGTATTAGTTGCTGAAGAGTGTAGGATGCTCCACACCAAGGCAAGAATGAGTTCATTGTCTTTGCAGGATGGAGATGAGAAAGCCAATTTCTCATTCAAGGGCAAAAAGAAGACCAATGGAAAGAAGAAGCATCCAAAGGAGGGCAAAGAAGAGGATGATGCATCAAGCTCAAAGGACAAGTCAAAGCAAAAATGCTTCTTTTGTGGAAAGAAGGGGCATTATGCATCTAAATGCTACAAGAGGCTAAGAGCACAAGTGGAGGAGGACAAACAAGGAAACCTTGCATATGAAGAGGATGGAGATGGGGAGATCTCATCTTTGATGGCATCTACATCCACTCCAACAAGCAAAAGCAACTCAAAGGACACTTGGTAGATTGATAGTGGGGCTAGCTCCCACATGACTTTCCAAAAGGACACATTCTCAACCTTACACTCTTTCAATGGTGCTAATAAGTTTGTTTCTTTAGCAAATGATCAAGAATGTAAGATAGATTGTATTGGTACCATCTCATTAACTCTAGGATCTACCAAAAGGATGGATCTAGACAATGTCCTTTTTGTACCATCAATTACCAAGAGCTTGCTTAGTGTTGGACAACTAATGGATGATGGTGTAGATGTTCACTTCAAGCATGGAGGTTGTTCAATCATGAAGAATGATATTTGCATAGCAAATGGTGTTAAACATGTAGGAAAAATAGTAATTATTCTTCCACAGAGCACATGATAAAAGTTTGAATAAATAAAACTAATATCAGTGTCTTCAATCAGGTCTGTATCTGACATATATACTAATAGGACATTATTTTCCTTGATTGAATATGCGTGCAAAAATAATATGCGGAAGTAAGAGACAACTTAAGATAATTTTTAGACAAACAGAAACTATTGATATAACTCTGAATCTGAATCATCAATATACATCTCTTGTTGTCTTATCTCATTGTTGTGTCTCTGATTGAGTGAGTTACAACGACCTAGTAGTGCACATGTATTTATATTGCTATAGGACAGGTCTTTTGGCCTTTTATTTATAGGTCTTTTGGCCTTTTAATGCTATAACAGTAGATATCTAACCATTTACGACGTTGATATTCAAATAGACGCTCTATTTCCAGGGTCAAATAAATTTTGTTCATGAATTATTCGCAGCAGTCCATCTCTTTGTCTCAGCTTTGTGTTTCGCGAATTATTCACGACACTTGTCTCTTCGCGACATTTTCATCTTTCGCAAATTGTTCGCGACAGTTGACAATTCTTGAGCTTGAAGAAGAATCAGAAGATTTCGTGAACTGTTCATGACAATTTTACGACAGGTGAGCTTGGAGAAGAGTCCAAAAGTTTTGCAAATTGTTCACGACAATTTTGCAACATCTAAGGTTTGAACAAGAAACAAAATATTTTGCGACAAGATTCCGTTCGCGAATCTTTCAAGCTTCAACAAGAAAAACCACGAGCTTCTACAAGAAACTGTTTCGCGAATCTTTCATGAATCTTTCAAGTTGACTACAAGACAAATTTCGTGAATCCTTCGAGTTGGTCACGAATAGAAATATTTCGAGTTCGCGTGCGTTCTTTCTCATTCTTTGTCAAGTAAACTACGTGCTTTGTTTGTAGAATCAAGATCTATCTAATCATGTGTTCTACATCTCCCTCTCAAAGTGGGCAATTGGATTAACTCCAATCTTCTTTGCTGCTTCTCAAACAAATCCTTACTGAGTGGTTTTGTAAAGATATCAGCTGTCATTTCCTCTGTGGGTATGAAGACTGTCTTCAGTATCTTCTTCTCGCCTAAGTCCCCAATAACATGATACTTGATAGCTATGTGCTTCGGTTTTGAATGAAATACAAGACCTTTTATAAGATAGATTGTTGAAGTGTTATCCATTAACAAGACATAAGATTCAAAAATAGATTCATCAAATCTTTCCAACATCTGTTTGATCCAAATCGGCTCGTTTGCCATCTTGGCTGCTGCTACATATTCTGCTTCACAGGAAGATTGAGCTACTATTGTTTGCTTCTTGCTTATCCAGAGTATGGCTGCACTAGATGCTAGAGTACAACCTCCTAAAATACTTTTGATATCATCCTTCATGGATGCCCATCTTGCATCACTGTAAGATTTGATATGAAATCCAGCTTCCTTCGAATAACACAGCCCATAGTCTTTCATTTCCTGGAGATGTTGTAGTACTTTATTTGCTAACTTCCAATGTAACGATCATGGGTTCTGATTATATTAGCTCAGCCTGTATACTGCAAATGTTATATCAGGTCTGGTGTTGTCTGCTAGATATAACAATGATCTAGTCAGTCTACGATAGGGTGTTTTGGCCATTCGTTCCTCTTCGAGAGAGTCTACGGACAATTTGTCTTGTTCAATATTGTTCCAGTTATCATGGGATTATGCACACCTTTGCATTCGAGCATGCTGAAGTTGTCAATGATCTTTGGAGTGTACTTTTGTTGGTGAAGAAACAACTTACCACCTTCAAAGTCTCTCACAATTTGCAAGCCTAGATAAATTTTAGCTTCTCCTAGGTCAGCGATCTCAAATATTTCAGAAATGTCTCTTTTGACATCTGAAATCAACTTATCTCTTCTTGAGAAGATAAGTGTGTCATCAACATAGACAGCTAAAATGATTGTTTCATTTTGAACATGTTTGATATAGACATTTGGCTCAGTAAATAGAGGTTTGAAGCCTAAGGAACGTAGTGCTTGGTCCTTCTTTCTATACCATTGTCTGGCTACTTGTTTCAGACCATAAATGCTTTTATACATGTGACATCCGTATTTCGGATATTCTTGGCCTACAAAACCAAGTGGTTGGTCCATGAATAAATCTTCTTCCAATTCAACGTGCTAGAAAGCAGTTTTCTCATCCACAATATGGATTTTCAGATCATGAGCCACTGCATACGTGAATAACAAGCGGATTGGTGTATGTTTGACTACCGGTGAGAAAATATTAGTGTAGTCGATCCCATACTTCTGTGAAAATCCTTTAGCAACTAACTTTGCTTTGTATCTGATGTTTTCTCCAACAGAACCTGTTTTGATCTTGTAGATCCACTTGTATTTGACTGGTTTTCTGCCATCGTGTATTGGTGCAAGTGTCCATACATTGTTCTTATACATAAATGACATTTCGTGCTTCATTGTCTGAATCCAACAATCTTTATCAGGTCCATCAACATCTTTCTCGAATGTTTGAGGTTTGTCAGAGAATCCACAAAATTTGATAGTTGTATTAAAAACATCATAACCATACCTCTTTGGTGGTTTACGTTGTCTGTTAGATCTTCTCACAGGTGGTTTTGAGTTCGATTCTGATTCAAGCTTTTCTGCTAGAATTCGAGCTGGCGATTCGAGTCTATTAGACACTCGATCTTGACGTCTCTCTGAATTTGGTAATTCTCTTTCATCTTCTGCTTGTTTTACTTCTGTCGTCGTTGGTAGCTCATAATAATTTTTTAAAAATTTCATAGCCGACTAGATCACTGTCTGCCATGTATTGCGACTCATCAAATTTGACATCTTGAACAACTTTTATCTTGCCATTTTTGGGTACATAGACACAATAATAATATGACGAATGTAGCTCGAGTCCTACCAAAAAATCTTGCTCTATATTTTCATCAAGTTTCTTTCTCAGCTTATTTGGTATGTGCATGTACATTGATATCCGAACATGTGCAAGATTTGGCTTCGACTTCCACCATATCTCATGAGGAATTTTATCCGATATTCGAGATTTCATAATACGATTCTGAAGATAATTTGATGTAGCCACTGCTTCTGCCCACAACTGTTTTGGTGCTTTCACATGAGCCATCATACACCTTGCAGCTTCCATAAGTGTACGATTTCTTTGTTCAGCTATCCCATTATGTTGAGGTGTGTATGATGCAGTCTTTTTATGCATAATACCTCGATCAGTAAAGTAAGATTTGAATTCGTTGGGAATGTACTCACCTCCACAATCTGTGCGAATATGCTTCAACTTATTGTCTGTCTGCTTCTCAGCCCACTTCGTATACTCAACGAATTTCTTAAAAGCTTCAAATTTAGTACAAATAAAGTATAGCACAGCGAACTTGATGAAGTCATCAATAGATGTTATGTACTTTGCATCACCCAACAACAATACTCTGAATGGTCCACAAATATCTGAATGCACACTTTCAAGTACCTTAGTTGCTTTATAAACATCCTTACTGAAAGGTGTTATAGTCATCTTGCCTTTAAGACAGGATTCACAGGTAGTTCGAATATCTCTACTTTTGATTTTGACTCCTTGAATTCTCTAACTTTTGTTGGCTTGGTACAAGACTTCCATGTTCATGTGACAAAGCCTCTTGTGCCATAGTACATTTGTCAATTCTTGAGTTTGGTTCGCTTGTTTGATTCTTGTTCAAATATTCAGGTGACATAAATTTCCTTCTCTGTTGTCTTTAGCAACCAGGTCATCAAAACTTCCTCGAACAATTTACAAGAGTTCTTTGTGAAGGTTATTGACATGCCTGTATCGACTATCTTAGCTATGGATAGAAGATCTTTGTCAAGAGTAGGGACATAGATAACTTCCTCTAGTTTCTTGTCACCCTGATTCATGTCCAGCCATAATACATCAGTTCCATCAACCATGTGTTTAGAACCATCTCCAAGTATAATAAATCTTGAATAGTTCATCTTCTTGTACTCAGACAATATTTGTTTTGAGGAAACAAAATGTGAGGTGGCTCCCTAATCAAGTACTACTTCTCAAATTGAATTTGTTGAATAGCATAGATCAACACTAACATAAGCTGCTGAGTTCCCTATCTTCTGCTGCTCTGGACCATTCTGCTTTGTCTTCAACATAGTTTGAATCTAAAGGTTTGCTTCGATTCTGCTCCTTTTTGTTTCTGGGATTCTGATAGCAGTCTACTACTGCATGACCTCGTTTATGACAATGAATGCATTCAATCTTTGGATTTAACCAGAACTTTTCTTCTGTGTGATCTGATCTTCTGCATCTGTTGCAGATCTTCTTATCACCAGAATTCTTTTGTTGTTTACCAGATTGTTGTTCATTTGTCTTAGACTCGTTCTTTTTAGACGACTCCCTCTTAAACTTAGACTTCTTAGAAGATTTAGTCTTCTGAGTAAATAGAGCATTTTCGGAATCACCATTGTCATCATAGCATTCATGAGCTTCTACTTCTTCTTTGACTCCATCTATTGCCTTTTGAAGTGTCATTGTCGTATCTTTCACCAATAAGGTTCTTGTTGTGTGGAATGACCTGGGTAGGCCTCGAAGAAAATAACTAAGCTATTTTTCCCTAGAAATTGTATTTTCTGCACCAGAATTTTGCAAGGAAAAAAACCGATCATTTATCTTTCGCACGAATGTGTTCAGGTCTTTGTTGTCCCACTGTAGGTAAGTTAATTGGTGTTCCAAGAACATAATTTGATTACAAGATCGAGTCTCATTCAGGTCTTGTTATAGTTAAATAGATCAAGGAGCCAATAAGCCTTCTATATAATGTGATGTCCTCAAAGGATGCTTCATCACAACCAATAGATGCTTTTACATGTTGCTCCATTGGTGTCTCAATGCCTTTACAATTCCTCATTCCAAATCTATCTAGGATGGATGCAGCATATTTAGATTGACAAATGAAGCTAAAATCACATCCTCTAATAACCTCTATTCCAAGAATGAAGCTTAATAGGCCGAGCTCTACCATCTTAAACTCTTTTGCTAAAGCAATTTTTACATCTCTAATTCCATCTAGATCATTACCACTCAAGATAATGTCATCTACATACAAAACAAGAATAATGATCATGCCAATAAGTTGATATAGTATATTGTTCATTATCCAAGCTAGTATTGGAAGGGCAAGCTATAATAAATTTCCAATAAGTTGATTGACTTTTGTAGTTCTAATGGCATAAAGAGGGAGTTGTCATGTCCTTACACCCCTCAACAAAATGGAGTGAGTGAGAGAAGAAATAGATCTCCTTGTGAGTGTGATAAGGCCTTAAGGCTAGATGCTTCTCTATGCAAACCATTTTGGGGTGAAGCAATAACTTGTGCTAACTATTTGTGCAATAGATTGCTGAACCAAGCCTTTGGAGGAATCACACCATTTGAAGCTCTATTTGGAGATAAGCCCAATCTCAAGGATCTCAAAGTTTTCGGATCCACTTGCTATAAAGTACCCTTCCAATACTAGCTTGGATAATACAAAACAAGAATAATGATCATGCCAATATATTATAGCTCGCCCTTCCAATACTAGCTTTTTTGCACCAAAACCTGCTAAAACTGGATTAGATTCAAACACTGATCAATAGCCTTGTACTTGGCTCTGATACCATGTGAAAAGTACAGTACTAAGGACCATAAATGGATCTTTGAATGATCCACAAGGTGATTGTATGCTTGTTAAACAATCTATCAAAAACTAGTCATCAGAAAACAAGATCTAGTTTAGCAGCTTGATAAGAAACAAGTAAAGACAATCAAAGCATTGATCAATAAGTGTAATCCAACTCCACACGTGTGGAAATAAGGCTGTAGTATGGCCTGTAGACAGTGTTTACAAAGTGCCAAAGCTGGGTTTCATTGGAAATCAAGAGTAATCACCATACAATGAGAGGAAACTCGAGTTTCTCCTTGAGGCTCCAAAAAGTTTCTATCTTCTCACTATGGAGAATGGGAATACATAGTAAAACACACTTCCTTTGCTAAGTTACGTGAAAATACAGCATGTAATAAGGAAGTAGACTCCACTTTCTTGCCCTAATGTGAAAACACTAGCCTAGATCCAAGAGTCATGCTTGGTAGGTGCATGGTAGGTACAAATCTCATCATAAATCATGGTCTAGGTCCTACAAAGTAGGAATCACTAGCAAATGGACACAACCACTCCTCTTGACTCGTGGTAACCTACTTTAGGTGTGTATGTACAAGTGAAACTTTGGCCATTCAAGTAACCAACAAACAATATTGACAAAATGTACAATATTCTACGTGGCTAGATTTGCCAATGTAGGCAATTTTTCACAATCTCTTCGTCTTAGTTTCGTGTTTCACGAATTATTTGCGAAATTTTTGTCTTTCGTGAAATGTTTGCAACAGATGACAATTCTTGAGCTTGAAGAAGAATCAGAAGATTTTGTGAACTGTTCGCGACAGTTTCGAGACAGGTGAGCTTGGAGAAGAGTCCAGAAGAATTCGCAAATTGTTCGCGACATCTCATGTTTGAACAAGAAACAGAATATTTTGCGACAAGATTATGTTCGCGAATCTTTTGAGCTTCAACAAGAAAAACCATAAGCTTCTACAAGAAACTGTTTCGCAGATCTTTCGAGTTGACTGCAAGACAAATTTCGCGAATCCTTCACGAATCTTTCGAGTTGGTCACGAATAGAAATGTTTTGAATTCGCATGTGTTCTTTCTCATCCTTTGTCAAGTAAATTGTGTGCTTTGTTAGTTGAATCAAGATCTATTTGACCAGGTGTTCTACAAAACAAGGTAGTTTGTTTAAGTTGGATGTTAAGATTGCTATGGCAAAAGAGAAAATCATTCATTCAAATGTACACTCTGTCCTCATGTACCAAGTAGTGATGATAAGTTGCATGAAACATTCTTAGATATTTATACAAGAGATGCTTGGATCCATCTAGTATCTTGTGTGAATGAAAGTGAGATCAACAACCTTGGTGTCAATGATCTTGCAAGGATTGAGGAGGAGCAACAAAGTGATGGAGATCTTGAGGATCCACCTCAAAGATCAAGTGCTGAAGGCTTAGATCTTGTCCAAACCTTATGGGTTTATTTTACCTGAGAGGGCCTTGGTCGAAACATTTGTTCTGGATGTAAGCTGCAGTGGAGACAGCTTCAGCCCAGAAACACTTTGGTAATGATGCATGAGCCAGCATGCATCTGGCTGACTCGACTAGGGTACAATTCTTCCTCTTAACTAGCCCATTCGATTGAGGTGAATAGGGAGTAATAAATTGTTGTTCGATGCCTCGGATTTGGCAGTACTCCTTGAATTCAGTAGAGATATACTCTCCACAGTTGTTGGACCTTAAGGCTTTGATCTTTTTACCAATTTCTTTCTCTACATGCTCTTTGAAGGTTTTAAAGAGGTTGAAGGCCTCTGACTTCTTCTGAATAAAGTACACCATTGTTCTTCTGAAAAATTCATTAATAATAGTAATAAAGTACTTTGCATCCTTCAATGAAGGATTCTGCATTGGGCCACATATGTCTGTATGTACACTATCTAACAGTCCTCTAGCAACATGCTAATGGCTTGCTCTAAAAGGTTTCCTAGCCTGCTTTTCATATATTTCATAGAGATTATTGATTATGAAGTATGTGTTGTATGCCAAAGGTCTCAAGTTCCAATTGCACCCCTAATTACCATACACATAAATGAAGTAGAGATCCTTTTTATAGCTAAAATCTATGTCCTAAGTATCTCCAGTTAGCCACACATATTACTAGTATGGTCATGGACTTGGAACTAAGAGAAGACACAAAACTCTTTCCAATTAAAAAAAATCTAGTGTATTTCTCTCGTCTCAATGACATTTCTTCTACACTAGAATCCATCTATTGATATTTGATTTGCAAGTTGGTCGTCTTACAACATTTATATTGTTAGTAAAGTTGTTGAGTTAACACATCTTATGTTGCAAAGTAAAATGTGGTTACGAAAGAGGTACATTCCGTATCAATTTTACAAATATCTTGTAATATTAGATAGATTAAGTTAGATTAAGTTTCTAAACATGTTGTTATCAAATATCTCAACTGTAAGTGCCTCTAGTGAATGTGTTATTATCTATAGATAATCATGAAAGATTATGCAATTCAAGAGAATATGACAATGAATAATGTTTATCTCGTGAGGATCTTGCTCTTTCATTTTCTTTTTCATCCAATAAATAATGGCTTTGATTTGGAAAAAAGACCATCTCCTCAAAGATGAGAAGGGTGACATGTAAACAAGAGTTTGCATAAGTGCATCAACAAAAGTATCTCTTGACCAACACCAGAAAGTGATCTCAAAACTAATAAGAGCAAGGACATATGACAGCACTTTTCATACTAAATGATTAGAACTATTTAATTCGCACTTTTCAATGAGTCTACTTAGAAAATCCATTTACAATCTTGACAAAAGATTGTTGCTTTATAAAGTACTTGATATAGTCCCGATTGCAACAACAAGCCACCTCACTATTAGAGCCCTTGATAAAGACATGGTAGCTCCAAAAATTCTTGCATACTTAGATAGATATTTACTTTGTTTCTCATAATCTGGAGACATAAGATCTGAAATAATCATTTTGATTTAGTTATGTAGATGAATCATGGTCTAATTCAATCAATTTTTGATAATCTACAATAATATCTTCACGTGCATTTCTTTTTCTCTTGATTGTAGAGGCATTGGTGATAATTTAATTCACAGAGGAAACTTTTAGAAAAGGAAAAACAAATGTGATTGTAGAGAACATTTATGTCCTAATAGCTATGTATTTCAATGGCCTTATGAATATTTTCTTGATTCAACCCATTCAATGGGATTATTTATGTACATAGAATTATATTGTGTATTGCATAGTTTTTAACTAGTAATCATCACTTTCTTTGGAAATAGTAAACTAAATGGTATTGTATATAAAAAAAATTCTTGATAAAAAAACAGATTATCAAGGCTTGTTTTCTTGTAGTTCACAATAACCAATGCATGGCTCAATGAACAAGAAAACTAATCTAGTACTTTACAAAATTTTGAGTAATGACATATGTTTATTCGACAAAATGCAATGGGTTCTCGTGTAAACAATCAAATTGTCCCTAACCACATATTGAAAACACGTTTTGCATATCACATTGGAAGGAATGCAAAACTACCTGGGCACTTAGTGTAATACAATCACTCTTACGATTTTCTAAGTATGATCACCTAATAAATAATCACTTGACTATATTATGTTGGTAGTTTGGGCTGAAATTTTGAATGTTTGTATTTTGCCATGTGCACATACATGATGCTTTGTTGGGTACTTACAACTCCACTTAATTTTTAATTATGATTTTTGAAAAGGATGTTTAACAACTGCATCATTCTATAGGACATAGAAATTGTCTTACCAATGACGCAAGTTTGGAAATTCTTGGCTTTTCAAAATATATCATTGATTATTTTTATAAACAGATAGAAAAGAATATGGGTTCGATGTACACACTTTATTCTTACTTGGGTTACATTCATCTAGACTTGATAAGGATAGGCGTTTCTACTACTTTTTGAACACATCAAAATCAATACTCTTGGAGTTATGAGCAACCACCCGTTTTCCAAGGAGAGGGTCAAAAAGTGCTATTCCATGGTAAATGGTCTCTCAAATTATTCAATAATATATATGAGACCTCACAAACTTTGGGCATATAAAACTAATGCATCCAAAATTTGTGAGTTACATTTTATTACTAGATAATGTAGCTAGCACTTCATGTAATTAATGGATTTTTTTTTTCTTGAGTAGCAATCGTTGTAACACTAGGTAGTTTAAGGAGCCACTTTATTGATGGTGTACAATAAGATTATATTGAAAAAGAGAAGAAAAGCCTTGTGACATCTTGCATGACTTGTTATCAGCATTATTGCTAATTGACATAAGTAAGCAAAATGTGCATGGTGTTTTACTTTTAGAAAGCAATCACCATATTGAAATAAATATTTCTCCTATTGTGCATGTCCACTTTAAATCTGCAAAAAAATAAATTACAAAGTAGTGTCTAGGTTGTTCTTGTTTATGCTATTGCTAAGAATTAAATATTAAAATTAATCACACGTCTAGGTTTCAAAAATCTAGTAAGATATAATGTGGCATCAAATTCTAATAATAGCAAGCAATAAGTAAGTTGTAAAAAATAAATGAAAATATATATGATGCTATAATTAAAGTGTTATTATTTGGATCATTCTCATTGAAATTCAACTAATTTGTGCATAATTGAGATTCAACTTGCATACATAATATTATGCTCATGGTGAAGAAAAAGCTTGTGTAATTTTACTTTCCCCTTGCAATACTTCATTGTGCATTCCTAAATCTCAAACTACATTAGTATCTTCTAACTTAACTTTCCATATTTTACCTTTATACAACAATTGTTGAAGTTTAAAAGTGAATATGCAATCAAATATGTTTATACTAGGGAAATAATATGCATAATAATGAAATATCAATCTAGGTTTTTGAGCAATCTTGAAACAAATATGTAGGTAAAATATCAATTATCAAATAGAGATAGAAAACTTTTTAGCACATCCTTTTTTTCTTGTTGACTGAGAATACGTTTTGCGAGTTAGTAGAATTTAAATTTGTTGGACTCTCGTTTAAAGATAAAATGTATTATGAAAATACAAAGTATGCCAGTTCCAACTCCTTGCATAAGGTGTTATCCTAGAATCCTTTTTTCCAAGAATGCCTTATAGGTATATCTTTATAGTAAACTTTTATTTGTGGATAATGATGTGAAAAATAGCCTATTTTGGCAAATCTAGCCATGTAGAACTTTGTAAATATTGTGTATAATTGGGTTCCACACATGGAAGGCCAAGATGCCACATGGCAACCCATTCCTAATGTAGGTTAGGTCAAGTCAAGAGAGTTGGTCATGTCTACTTGGTGGTCATCCCTACTTTATAGGACCCACACCTAAGTTTAAGGTGAAGATTTGACCAACTAGATACCTACCAAGCATAACTCTAGGATCTAGGCTAGGGTTTCATTTTAGGGCAAGAAGAGTGAGTTAACTTCCTTATTACATGCTAGAAATCCACCTAACTTCAAGAAGGAAGTTGAATGTGCTATAAATTCCAAGCTCTCATAGTGAGAAGATAGAATATTTCTGGAGCTCATTGGCAATCTCAAGCTAGGTCACTATGTACATTGAGTTTTTGTGATCCAAATGGAACCAAATCAATTTCTACTTGTTTCTCAGGTTGAAGGCCATACTACAGCTTGTAGTACACACGTGTGGGCTCGGATTTCAATGTTGATCAATGCTTTTGATTGTTAATGCTTCTTGTTTGTCAAATTGCCAATCTAGATCAACTTTTTGATGACTAGTTTTTTTAAAGATTGTTAAGCAAGCATCCAATCACTCTTGTGGATCTTTTGTAGATCCATTTATGGTCCTAAAGTATAGTACTTTCACATGGTATCAGATCCAAGTACAAGAGCATAAGCCATTGATCTATTGCAAATCCATTTTTAGCAAGTTTTGGTGCTAAAAACTAGTATTGAGAGGGCAAGCTAGAATCTTGATTTTGGTGAGGAGATTTGATCCCAAACTTGGTAGGGGTAAAAATCCGTACTATCCACATGTGTGGGCACCTTTGAACCTGCATTTAATGCATGGTATTCATTTGATCCAAAGAAATTCAATTTGTGAGCTTTTGATGTAATTTTTGGTGGAAATCTTAGGATAAGCTACCAAGATTGAGTGCCATTGATTAGATTTGACATAGGGCCATGAAATATAATTAATCTAGGCTGAAATCAGGTCCTCTAAACTTGTTTTGCAGGTCTTGAAAGTACATCAAAAATTTTGAGAGAGATTTAATCATGTTATTGTCCAAAAATAGCCAAAACTGGCAAATTTGATTGTAAGTAGATTTCACATCATCTTATCTTCATTCCAACTTTGTGAGGGAGTGCTAAAACTGAGATTATAAGTCCATTTGTTGGATTAGAAATCTAATTTGAGTGAAAACACTACAAGAGAGAGACCTTAGTGAGTTTCTAGAGACAATCAAATCGATTTCTTGGCAAGATTTGTTTGAAAGTAGTTTTCACTTCATCTTATTTTCATTCCAGCTTTCTGAGGGAGTGATAGAACTGTGATTACAAGTCCATTTGTTGGATTAGAAATCAAATTTGAGTGAAATACTACAAGTGTGAGACCTTTGTGTGTTTAAAGTCAATCAAATCTCTTTCTTGTTTGTAGAAGTCACTAGTAAGATGGGATCTGCTGGAGCATACCTTCTAGAAGCTAGTGAGAGATTGACTTCTACAATTTATGCTATTTGGAAGGTTAGGATGGAGTCATTTTTGGTTCTCCAAGACCTTTATGAGTTTCTGATTGAAGATGAAGATGAACCTCTAGGTGCACAGGAACTAGTGAGATACAAAAAGAGATCTAGGCTAGCACATCATTGTGTGAAGATGAATGTGACCAATGATCTTTTGAGGGAAGTATCATCATGTAAAAGTGCTAAAGAGGCTTGGGGGTCTTTAAAATCAATCTATGAATCTAGTAACACTTCAAGAGTACTCATGCTTAGAAATCAGATTTTGCAGAGCATGAGGAGAAGTGAGGAGAGTGCACAGGATTATGTTTTCAAAATCAAGTGATCTCTAAATAGGGAGTTGGCTTCCATTAGAGAGAAGATTCATAATGGAGAGTGTCTACAAATTGTCTTTAATGGTCTAGGAGATGACTTTGCAAATTTGGTCCAAAGTTTTTCCATCCAAGACACTTTGCCAACTATAGAAAAACTTCACAGTGTATTAGTGGCTGAAGAGTGTAGGATGCTCCACACCAAGACAAGAATGAGTTCATTGTCTTTGCAGGATGGAGATGAGAAAGCCAATTTCTCATTCAAGGGCAAAAAGAAGACCAATGGAAAGAAGAAGCATCCCAAGGAGGCCAAAGAAAAGGATTATGCATCAAGCTCAAAGGACAAGTCAAAGCAAAAATGCTTCTTTTTGTGGAAAGAAGGGGCATTATGCATCTGAACGCTACAAGAGGCTAAGAGAAAAAGAGGAGGAGGACAAACAAGGGAACCTTGCATATGAAGAGGATGCAGATCATGAGGAGATCTCATCATTGATGGCATCTACATCCACTCCAACAAGCAAAAGCAACTCAAAGAACACTTGGTAGATTGATAGTGGGGCTAGATCCCACATGACTTTCCAAAAGGACACATTCTCAACCTTACACTCTTTCAATGGTGCTAATAAATTTGTTTCTCTAGCAAATGATCAAGAGATGCTTGGATCCATCTAGTATCTTGTGTGAATGAAAGTGAAATCAGAAACCTTGGTGTCAATGACCTTGCAAGGATTGAGGAGGAGAAACAAAGTGATGGAGATCTTGAGGATCCACCTCAGAGATCAAGTGCTCCAAGAAGATCCACAAAGGCAAGGGCCGAGCCTTCAAGGCTCACTTATCTTGGCAAAGGTAATGAAGGGGAACTCAACCATTCACTTTCAACACTTTTCTAACTTCAATGCTTGATGAATCATTTTGCTATGAGATCTACGTGAGGAGTGATCTAAAAATTGTTATGAACCAATTAAAAATAAATTGGTTGTTTGATCAAATGAGCGCTCTCAGATTTTGGAAGAGCAAGAATGAGTTAATCACTCATCGTTTTGAAAAATGTGTTTTTTCTTTTGGAGAGGCAAATTGTAAGTTTCTTATGAGAATAAGTGAAACATCCTTGAAGGACACTTATATCCATAAGCAAGTATGTAGCCTCATGAAGTTCAAGGTCGCTTGTAATTACAAGATTAGGAAAATCATGCTTACTTTTGATGGTTTGTGGACTAGTCATTTTAGCATGATAAATCTTGGTAATAGTAGCAAGTATGTACATGTTTTGTGATCTTGATCAATGTGATTTTCACAAGACATGGAGACATCAGATTTCCTTCAAAAAGAAGCATCAAGATCAAGGAGGAGAAAGTTTCAAGTTCATGGATCTTCACTCAGCATGAAAAAAATCAAGTGCAAAGGTGCAAGGAAGAATCAAGACTCTTCAATTCATCTTGGAGGAGATCAAGATCAAAGAAGCTCTATCTTGGATATGGTGATAGGTCGTGTCATCACCTTTAGAGGCTCATTAGTCATCTTCTAAACCTGAATATGGTTTAAGTCTGATGTTAAGATCAGTTCTTAGAATTGTATATAGATATATTATTGTTTCCAAGGCTAGATTTGAGGAGGAGTGTGAAAAATAGCCTATTTTGGCAAATCTAGCGATGTAGAATTTTGTAAATATTTTGTATAATTGGGTTCCACACATGGAAGGCCTAGATGCCACATGGAAACCCACTCTTAATGTAGCTTAGGTCAAGTCATCAGAGTTGGTCATGTCTATTTGGTGGTCATCCCTACTTTATAGGAACTACACCTAAGTTTAAGGTGAAAATTTGACCAACTAGCTACCTACCAAGCATAACTCTAGGATCTAGGCTAGGGTTTCAGTTTAGGGAAAAAAGAGTGAGTTAACTTCCTTATTACATGCTAGAAATACACCTAACTTCAAGAAGGAAGTCGAATTTGCTATGTATTCCAAGCTCTCATAGTGAGAAGATATAATATTTTTGGAGCTCATTGGCAATCTCAAGCTAGTTCACTATGTACATTGAGTTTTTGTGATCCAAATGAAACCAAATCAATTTCAACTTGGTTCTCATGTTGAAGGCTGTACTATAGCCTGTATTACACATGTGTGGGCTCGGATTAAAATGTTGATCAATGCTTTTGATTGTTAATGCTTGTTGTTTGTCAAATTGGCAATGTAGATCAACTTTTTGATGACTAGTTTTTTGATAGATTGTTAAGCAAGCATCCAATCACTCTTGTGGAAATTTTGTAGATCCATCTATGGTCCTAAAGTACAGTACTTTCACAAATGGTATATTATTTCTAAAAATATCTTAGATTCTTCTCTACTCTATTTGGTAAAGCATTTTCCTCAATGCCAAGAAATATATTCATAATGTCTTGTAGCACCAAATAGATTCCATCCTAACTTTCCAAATATAGTAGTTGGGTGAAGGCAATCTTTCACTTGCCTCCAATAGGTAACCTCCTATTGATGCCATGACGAAGCAATGAAGATGTACACAAGATGCGAATTTATTCTAACAATAATTTGTGAATCTTTCCACTCTAGATTTGGAAACAAAAGAAATCTAGAAAGACCGCCAAAATCAAGACCACAAGATTGAGAATCAACTACCACACCAAATCTAGTCAATTGGAAATTAGACCTTGCTTTGATCACCAAGATGAAAGCACAATAAATTTGAACCAAATCACACCAAATTCAAATCCAATCACCCCTATTGGACTCAACAAAGACCAATGACTCTTATCTCTTAAGAGTTGGAATGGATTCTGTGTGAGAAATTGCCAAAAATTGGAAAATCTAATTTGATCAAAAATGTGCATAAGTGGGTCCCACACATGTGAGGCCATGGAGCCACATGGGAAATCTACCCTAGTTTAGGTTAGATCAAGTCTAAAGAGTAGGTCAAGTCAGTTTGGTAGTGATTCCTACTTTCTAGGACCTAGATCTTAGATTTGTGGTGGAGATTGACCAACTAGCCACCGACTTGGCATGACTCTTGAAATGAGGCTAGATTGGAAAATTGGGGCAAGAAAGCCAAGTCAAATTCCTTATTACATGCTGGAATTCACCTAACATTACAAAGGAAGAGGCTTTTCCATGTAGGAGACTCTCCATAGTAAACACTTGGAATAATTTTGAGGTCATGATTGGCAATCTCAAGCTACTCTACATTGTGTATTGAGTTTTTATGATCCATCTGCAATCAAAGTGATTTGTACTTCATTCTCTATTTTCAGGCCATACTACAGCCTGTGGTTCACACGTGTGAAGGATTTCATAATTTGATCAATGCTTTATAATTGTTAAATGTCAATTTGCTATTCTAGATCAATTTGTGTGTCTAGTTTTTGCAATAGATTGATTAGCAAACACCCAATCACTCTTGTGGATATTGTGTAGATACATTTAGGGTCCTAAAGTATTGTACTTTAACATGGTATCAGAGCCAAGTACAAGAGGCTATTGATTGATCAAATACAAATCCATTTTTAGCAAGTTTTGATGCTAGAAACTAAAAATGAGATGGCGAGTTTGAATCTATACTTTGAGGGGATTTGATCCCAAATTTGGTGAGGGTCAAAATCCATACTTTCCACACGTGTGGGAACCTCTGCTATTGCATCTTGATGTGGTTTTTTGGTGCTAATCCTAGGAAAAGCTCCAAGATCAAGTGTCATTGATTAGATTTGACTTAGTGTCATGAGATATAATTAATCAAGGCTGAAAACAAGTCCTCTAAAAGTGATTTACAGGTCTTGTAAAAACATCAAGAGTGAGTGAGATTTAGGCATTTTTTGTCCAAAAATAGTCAAAATTGACTTGATTTGATAAGCCTTTGATAGATTCTCATCTAATATTCATTTCATCTTTGTGAGGGAGTCTCATAATTATGGCTAGAAGTCCATTGAGAGGGCTAGAAGTCAAATTTGAGGTAATCAAGTCAAGTGAAACCTTTGTGAGTTTCTAGGTTCAAATCAAAACCAATTTTCTTGAGCATTGTTTGTAGAACTCTTCCTAAGTGTTCTTTTGAATCAAGATTAGGGGATCTTTCCACTTTTGTCTTTGTGAATATCAAGTGAGTTTCTAGTGAGAAAAATTTGAAAAAGAATTTAGGGAGAGCCAAGAAATACAATCTAGTACAAGTCATTAGGAAGATGGGAACCATTGGTAGATTCCTTATTGGATCTAGTGAGAGGTTAAATTCTACAAACTACTCAATTTAAAAAGTGAGAATGGAGTCACTCTTAGTGCTCAATATCTCTTTGATATTGTCCTAGATGAAGAGGATGAGCCTTTGGAGGACAAGAGATGGTTAGATACAAGAAGAAGGCAAAACTAGCACTTCATTGCATCAAAATAAATGTTACTGATGACCTCTTGAAGGAGGTAGCGTCTTGCACATCGGCCAAGGAAGCTTGGGATTCTTTAAAAGCTATATATGAATCCAAAAACACTTCAAGAGTACTTATGTTAAGAAATAAAATCTTACAAAGCATGAGAAGAAGTGAGGAAAATGCACAAGACTATGTGCTAAGAATTAAATCTCTTAACAAAGAGTTAGCCACTATTGGGGAGAAGATTAAAGATAATGAACTTTCACAAGTGATATTAAATGGCTTAGGAGATTATTTCTCCAATTTGGTTCAAAGTTTTGTCATCCAAGACACTTTGTCATCAATTGATAAGCTCCATAGTTTGTTAGTGGCTGAAGAGCTAAGATGAGTTCCTTATCATTGCAAGATGGAGATGAGAAAGTAGATTTCTTATTCAAGGGCAAGAAGTAGACCAATGGATCCAAGAAGGATAAAGTAAAGGAGGCCAAGGAGGAGAATTAATCATCAAGCTCAAAGGCAAAGGACAAGTCAAGGCTAAAATGTTTATTTTGTGGAAGGGGCTTTTTGCATCCGAATGCTACAAGAGGCAAATAACACAAGAGGAGGAGGACAAACAAGGAAACCCTGCACTTGAGAGGAGGAGGATGAAGTAGATCTATTCTTGGTGGCATCTACATCCTCACCAACAAGCAATGGCAATTCAAGAGACACTTGGTGGATTGATAGTGGGGCTAGCTCCCACATGACTTGTGAAAAGGATTTTTTCTCAACTTTACACTCATTCAATAATGCTAAAAAGTTTGTCTATACTGCAAGTGATGAAGAGTGTAGGATAGATGGTAATGGTACCATATCTTTGTGCCTAGAAAATGTTCTTTATGTACCATCAATCACCAAGATTATGCTAAGTGTTGGTCAATGTGAGAGATTTCAACTAGTTTAGTCTAGTTTAGTCAAATTTTGGTAAATTGTCAATAAGAGGCCAAAACTCATTTTAGACTTAGAGATAAACTTTTTGAAGTTATATTAGTTTAAAATACATTCAATAAACACTTTTTGAAAGTGTGGAAAAGTTGGTAGACGAGTTTGAGAGAGATTCAAATTTGAACTTTGGGTACATTGAATCTAGACCCAAAAATGGTAGGGTTTACATTTTGGAGGGAAAGCCAAGTGGCCAAATAGGGTTTGGAAACTCTATAAAAGGATGTAACTCGTGGAGAGACACATCTTCTCTCTTCCCTCTCTCATTTCATCATTATACATGGTTCTTTTTGTGAAAATTGTCAACATTTCCTAGCTAGTTTGAGGCCTAAATTGGCTAAAATTGTAAATAGTTTTGGTTCTGGAGTTTCACACGTGTGAACCAGGCCACAATGTTTTTATTTACTGTATTTTTTCAGTATGATGAAGTTTCAAACTTCATACCCTTCAAAATGAGACCATTTTGATGTATTTTGGTCATATAAGCCATTTTTAGCTATTTTTCCTATATAGGGAATATCTAGGGTCAAGTACCTTCTAGAGAGAGGAGAGAGAGTCATCTTCCTCATCCATAAATAGTAGGGAAGTCGTGGAGAACAGGTTGGAGAAACCTTTTGTATGCTTCATTGAGATCAATAGATCATTGTCATTGTTTCTTCCTCCATTGAGAGCATTGTTGTGTGTATTGTCTTCAAGCTATTGTGTATGATCTTAGGTGCTTTCCAAAAGTGGTAGGCTGATGTATTATGGACTGTATAATGCTATTTTGGGCCGCACTTGATGTTTATGGAAGTTTCCATTTGTGATAAATGCTTTTTGATCAAGTTCTTTGCATTCTAGGTAGCATAGAATGTGTTGCCAATTCCTAGCTTATGTAGTTTGGAGTGCAAGCATTCAAGCCAATGATCTTGGAGTTTAGATCCACTTAGGATCTGTATTTTTCACATGGTATCAGAGCTGGTTGGCTTCTATTTACAGTAAGTATTCCATTTTTGGTGATATTTGGATGTTTGGTCAAGTTCTAGCATGATTTTGCATTGCTTTGTTGATCAAATCTTACTAACCTTTGTTTTGTGAGTTGAACTTGTGGATCAAAAGCATATTTCAGGTCTATTGAAGATCAGAGGCTGAAAATAAACTATTTTGGATCAGATCATAACACCTAATCATTTGTGATTGTGAGGCTTGTGCATATTCAATACTAACAATGTTCTTTTCAATCCTATTGTTGACAATCTCCATTCTTGGATGAACACTCTCCTTAAGTGGATGAAACTTCTCCTTAAGTGGATGACAAATTCTCTTTTGAGTGAGTTGTAATTCTCCTAAAGGCTGAGCAAAGCTCCCATTTGGATGAAAGATCCCCTTTTTTGGGTGAACATATTGTAAGCTCCATTGTGAAGAGCATATTGTAAAGATTGTCATCA
Organism: Diphasiastrum complanatum; assembly: GCA_029204225.1. Taxonomy (NCBI): domain Eukaryota; kingdom Viridiplantae; phylum Streptophyta; class Lycopodiopsida; order Lycopodiales; family Lycopodiaceae; genus Diphasiastrum; species Diphasiastrum complanatum. Next base: position 18,089,337 of record CM055110.1, read on the forward strand.
ATTTTGGCATAATTTTTGGTGTACTTTGTTGAGCATGTAAGTAACTCTCCTTATGTAATTTGATTGGAGCATTTGCTGGAAGGTGTTAACCATTATGCAAGTGTGTTTTCAGGTTCTTAACAGGTTGAGGAACATTCTCATGTGAAGTGATCTTAGATCTACATCTAAACACCAAGATTTGACAAGATAGTGAAGCTAGTCTTGTGATTCACTAAGTGTGCTCATTCATTCACCTCTAAATCTTGTATTTATCACTTGCTGGAGTTTATAAACTTTTAGAAGTGTGGTTTTACAGGTTGAATCAATATCTTAGTGTGTTGATCATATGTTGATCAAGTTTGTTCATTACTAGGTAATCTTGGCATCCTAGTTTTGGGTATTTTCTAAGAATGCAAGTAACTCTTCACACCATAACTTGATTTGGTCACTTGCTGGAAAGTTTGAGAGCTTAAGCAAGAGTGTGTTCAGGTTGGTTTGATTTTGTAATCCATTCTTAGTGTGTGCAAAGTGTTGCATGTGTTTCAATCTTCCTTTCTATGCTTGGAAACCATCTAGGTTCAAGATAGAAGTGTTTTAGGGTCCTAAATCTTCATAGATCTCTTTATCTATCATTTGTTGAGAGAAAAGTGAGTGCTAAGTGCTTTAGGACAAAACCTAAAAGTTGAAGAAACATTAGAATCATGGCTTCCAATGGTGGGATCATGCTAGAGTCTAGTGAAAGGTTGAGTTCATCAAACTACTCTACTTGGAAAGTGAGGATGGAGTCCTTACTTGAGTTGAATGAACTCATGGACATAGTTGCAGAAATTGAAGAGAGACCTCTCACACTTCAAGAGCAACAAAGGTTTGATAAGAAGGCCAAAAGGGCTCTTCATATCATTAAAATGAATGTTACAAATGAACTTCTCAAGGAAGTTGGAAAGTGTCAAAATGCAAGTGAGCATGGAATGCCTTAAAGAAGCTCTTTGAATCAAAGTCCACATCTAGGGTATTGACCCTAAGGAGACAAATATTTTCTAGTAGGCAAAGAGAGGGTGAAAGTGCTCATGCATTTATCTTGAGAGTTAAGTCCCTAAGTGATGATTTAGCATGCATTGATGAGAACATAAAAGATGGTGAAATAGTCCAAGTTATGTTGAATGGTTTGCTAAATGAACATGCTAACCTTGTGCAAAGTTTTGCCATTCAAAGAGTCTTGCCAAGTGTGGTTGACTTGCAAGAAATCTTATTGGCTGAAGAACATAGGTTGCAATCAAAGCTTGATGGTGCATCCTTGCAAGGTGGAGGTGAAGAGGCTTTCTTCACAAAAGGCAAATTCAAGGGCAAAGGTAAAGGCAAAGGGAAATGGTCCAAAGGTGGTAACTTTGATCATGATGATCACTCTTCCTCTTCCTCTTCTACTAAGAACAATAAGTCAAAGTTCAAGTGCTTTTATTGTGGGATAAAAGGTCATTTTGCAAATGAATGTTATAAGAAGAAAAGAGAGCAAGGAGAGAGGCAAGGAAATCTTACAATAGATGAGGAAGAACATAACACATGTGAATCACTTGTTATGACTTCAAGTTTGTTAGCCAACATAGATGATAATGATCCTTGGTGGATTGATAGTGGAGCCTCATCTCACATGACAAGACATAAGGAATACTTTACATCCTTATTGTCTTATGAGGGAGAAGGTAACATCATCTACACTGCAAATGATGGTCAATGTGACATCAAAGGCATAGGCACTATTCCTATTTCCCTTTCAACAAATAGGAAAGCAAATCTTGAAAATGTTTTGTACATTCCTTCAATCACTAAGAATTTGCTTAGTGTAAGTCAAATGATTGACAAAGGACTTGATGTGGAGTTCATTGGAGATGCATGTTTGATAAGTAAATGTGGATCCTTGATTGCTCAAGGTAGGAGGCATGGTAAACTTTTCAAGCTTGATGCATGTGTGATCTATCATGAGATGTATGGCTAGGGAGCAATTGACAAACCAAGAAGTTTGGCACAAGAGGTTGGGCCATCCCAACTTCAAATCTTTGGAGGTAATGGCAAAGAAAGAGCTTGTTCTTGGTCTCCCTAAAAGTCTTGTTGCAAACAATAGTGTTTGTGAACATTGTGCCTTGTCCAAATCTCATAGACTTGCTTATTCTAGATCTACTTCTAGATCTAAAGAAGCTTTTCAACTTGTGCATTCTGATATTCATTCTTCTAGTACAACTAGCAATGGTGGGGCAAAGATGTATGCAACTTTCATTGATGACTTTAGTAGGTATACTTGGATCTATCTTCTTAAAAGTAAGGATGAAGTGTTTGCTGCATTTGTCAAGTTCAAGAATGAAATGGAAAACCAATTCAATACAAAGATCAAATGCTTAAGATCTGATAATGGAGGGGAATACACCTCAAATAGGTTCAAAGACTTTTGTATAGCACATGGGATTAAGAGGGAGATGTCTAGTCCTAGGACTCCACAACAGAATGGAGTGGCCGAGAGGAAGAATAGAACCCTTTGTGAATGTGCCAAGGCAATGAGACTACATGCTAATCTTGCTAAGTCTTTTTGGGGGGAAGCTTTAGCATGTGCTAACTATCTATGTAATAGATGGACAAGTGCTTCCTTGGATGGTAAAACTCCTCATGAGGTTCTTTATGGTAGAAGGCCGAGTGTCAAGCATTGTAGGATCTTTGGATGTACATGTTTTGTCAATATCACACTTGATGATAGAACTAAAGAAGATCCTTCATCAAAGAAGGGTGTGTTTGTTGGCTATAGTGAAGTAAGCAAGGCTTACAAAGTGTACATTCCTTCTACAAAGAAAGTTGTCATAAGTAGGGATGTCATCTTTCATGAAGAGAATGTTTCCAATGTTGTTGATGTTGATGTTGATGTGCCTACTAATCATCATGATGTGCAAGATGTCTTGGATGAAGATGGAGATGCCACTCCAAAGCAAACTTCAAGGAAGACTCAAAGGCAAAGGGCTAAGCCATCAAGGCTAACCTATGATGAAAAAGGAAAGCAAGTGGTGGACAACTCTAACCTTGCTTTTCTTACCTCTTTTGATGAACCAACTTGTGTAGGTGAAGCAATTCAAAAGAAGGAATGGATCCAAGCCATGGATCATGAGCATCAAGCACTCATCAAAAGCAACACATGGAGGTTGGTAAAGCTTCCAAAGGACAAGAAGGCAATTGGTTGTAAGTGGATCTTCAAGATCAAGACAAATCAAGATGGATCAATCAACAAGTACAAGGCAAGGTTGGTGGCAAAGGGGTATGCTCAAGAATATGGTATTGACTATGATGAGACCTTTGCACCCGTGGCAAAGATGGTAACTATTCGAATCCTAATCTCTCTTGCAACTCTTTATGATTGGGATATGTGGCAAATGGATGTTACTAATGCCTTCTTGAATGGTGATCTTGAAGAAGATATTTACATGGAGCAACCCGAGGGCTATGTTTCACATGATGAGCCTAATCATGTGTGCTATCTCCAAAAGAGTTTGTATGGGCTAAAGCAAGCACCAAGGAGTTGGTATGCTAAGCTCAATTCCTTCTTACTTTCTCAAAACTTTGTTATGAGTGAGTATGATCATTCTCTCTACTTTAGATTGAATGAAAATGATATCACTTTACTTTTGATCTATGTTGATGACATTATCTTAAGTGGTGGTAACAATCTAGATATAGATGAAATCAAGATGGCACTCAAAAGAGAGTTTGAAATTCAAGATCTTGGTAAACTTCATTATATCTTAGGAATAGAGATTATTAGAACTTCTAAATCTACATTCATATGTCAAGAAAAGTATGTTAACTCTATTCTAAAAAGGTTTCATATGGAAGATTGTAAAGTTGTTTCTACTCCTATGGAATCAAATGTAAAGCTAACTACAAGAAGTAATGAAAGATCCTTCAAGGACATTACTCTCTATAGAAAGCTAATAGGATCTCTTATATGGTTAACCATCACAAGACCTGATCTAAGCTTTGTGGTTGGTAAACTAAGTCAATTTATGCAAGATCCTAGTGAGGCTCATTGGAAGCTAGGAAAGAGAGTACTTAGATACATCTCGGGATCTAGAGATTTTGGCATCTTGTATGGAGGTACTACACCTAACCTTTGTGGATTTTCAGATTCAGATTTTGCAGGTGATCAAATGGATAGGAAGTCAACAAGTGCCTTTGCAATCTATCTTGGAGATGGAGTGGTCTCATGGCTATCAAAGAAGCAACCAACTATCTCTCTATCTTCCACCGAAGCCGAGTACAAGGCATTAACAACATGCACCAAGGAGATTCTTTGGATCAAGAGGATGTTATTGGATCTTCACTTGCTGGAACCAGAGAAGACTCCAATCATACTTTGTGATAACCTTTCAGCCCAAAGCTTGGCAAGCAATCCTGTTTTTCATGCAAGGAGCAAGCACATTGAGATTGCTCACCATTTTGTGAGAGATCAAGTCATTGCCAAAGAGGTGGAGCTTCAACATGTCTCTTCAAAGGAGTGTGTGGCTGATATCTTCACCAAACCATTGGGAAAGGACCTATATTTAATGCATAGATCTAATCTTGGAATGTGCTCAAAGACTATGTTGAAACTAGCATCCAATGTTGAAGAGGGAGTGTGAAAATTGTCAACATTTCCTAGCTAGTTTGAGGCCTAAATTGGCTAAAATTGTAAATAGTTTTGGTTCTGGAGTTTCACACGTGTGAACCAGGCCACAATGTTTTTATTTACTGTATTTTTTCAGTATGATGAAGTGTCAAACTTCATACCCTTCAAAATGAGACCATTTTGATGTATTTTGGTCATATAAGCCATTTTTAGCTATTTTTCCTATATAGGGAATATCTAGGGTCAAGTACCTTCTAGAGAGAGGAGAGAGAGTCATCTTCCTCATCCATAAATAGTAGGGAAGTCGTGGAGAACAGGTTGGAGAAACCTTTTGTATGCTTCATTGAGATCAATAGATCATTGTCATTGTTTCTTCCTCCATTGAGAGCATTGTTGTGTGTATTGTCTTCAAGCTATTGTGTATGATCTTAGGTGCTTTCCAAAAGTGGTAGGCTGATGTATTATGGACTGTATAATGCTATTTTGGGCCGCACTTGATGTTTATGGAAGTTTCCATTTGTGATAAATGCTTTTTGATCAAGTTCTTTGCATTCTAGGTAGCATAGAATGTGTTGCCAATTCCTAGCTTATGTAGTTTGGAGTGCAAGCATTCAAGCCAATGATCTTGGAGTTTAGATCCACTTAGGATCTGTATTTTTCACACTTTTTGGGTTCTACTACTCATTGGTGCACTATCTTGGTGTTATCTTGCAATCTAGTGTGTAGAATGCTCATTTATTGCTATTTTCGGTTCCACACGTGTGAAATACAGTAGGGTACCGTAATTGTACGAAAAGCAAACATATTTTATGTTTTGGTTCATGTTTGATCAATATCTCTTAGAGTTTGCATCTCATTTTGTATGTAGATGTTGATTTTTCTACATTGGCAGGATTGTTGATTTGCTCCTTATTGTAACCAAAGATCAGGGACATGGATTGGATCTTGAATGATCTGAAATCCTTCACAGTCAACTTATGGATAGTGGTTTGGATGTCCACTTTAAGCATGGAGTTTTTTCCTTTTGAAGAATGATGTTTGCTTGGCAAAGGGATTTAAACATGGAAGATTGTTTAAATTGAAAGCTAATGTTGCTTTTGAGAATGTGAACTTGGCAAAGGAGGAGCATCAAAGCGAGGAAGATCTTGTGGATCAGCCTCAAAACATGAGATTTCCAAGGAGCTCCTCAATGACAAAGTCCGAGTTGTGAAGAATTGCCAAAAATTGGCAAATCTAGCTTGATCAAAAACCATGTAGAATAGTGTAAATTGTGTACACAAGTGGGTCCCACACATGTGAGGCCATGATGCCACATGGGAAACCCATCCTAATGTAGGTTAGGTCAATTCAAGAGAGTTGGTCATGTCTATTTGGTGGTCATCCCTGCTTTATAAGACCTACACCTAAGTTTAAGGTGAAAATTTGACCAACTAGCTACCTACCAAGCATAACTCTAGGAAATAGACTAGGGTTTCATTTTAGGTCAAGGAGAGTGAGTTAACTTCCTTATTACATGCTGGAAATCCACCTAAATTCAAGAAGGAAGTTGAATTTGCTATGTATTCCCTCTCTCCATAGTGAGAAGATAGAAAATTTTTGGAGCTCATTGGCAATCTCAAGCTAGTTCACTATGTACATTGAGTTTTTGTGATCCAAATGAAACCAAATCAATTTCTACTTGTTTCTCAGGTTGAAGGCCGTACTACATCCTGTATTACACAGGTGTGGGCTCATATTTAAATCTTTATCAATGCTTTTGATTGTTAATGCTTGTTGTTTGTCAAATTGCCAATCTAGATCAACTTTTTTGTGTCTAGTTTTTTGATAGATTGTTAAGCAAGCATCCAATCACTCTTGTGGATCTTTTGTAGATCCATTTATGTTCTTAAAGTACAGTACTTTCACATGGTATCAGAGCCAAGTACAAGAGCATAAGCCATTGATCTAATGCAAATCCATTTTTAGCAAGTTTTGGTGCTAAAAACTAGTCTTGAGAGGGCAAGCTAGAATCTTGATTTTGGTGAGGAGATTTGATCCCAAACTTGGTAGGGGTCCAAATCCGTACTGTCCACATGTGTGGGCACCTCTGAACCTGCATTTAATGCATGGTATTCATTTGATCCAAAAAAATTCAATTTGTGAGCTATTGGTGTAAGTTTTGGTGGAGATACTAGAATAATCTACCAAGATCATTTGCCATTGATTAGATTTGAATTTGTTTCATGGAATCTAATTAATCTAGGCTGAGTTCAAGTCCTATTAAGGTAAAAAACAGGTCTTGAAAGTACACCAAGAAGGAAGAAAGAGATTAAGTCATTTTTTTTGTCCAAAAATAGCCAAATTTTGCAAGATTTGATTGTAAGTAGATTTCACATCATCTTATCTTCATTCCAACTTTGTGAGGGAGTGCTAGAACTGAGATTATAAGTCCATTTGTTGGATTAGAAATCTAATTTGAGTGAAAAACTACAAGAGAGAGACCTTAGTGAGTTTCTAGAGATAATCAAACCCATTTCTTGGCAAGATTTGTTTGAAAGTAGTTTTCACTTCATCTTATCTTCATTCCAGCTTTGTGAGGGAGTGATAGAACTGTGATTATAAGTCCATTTGTTGGATTAGAAATCAAATTTGAGTGAATCACTGCAAGTGTGAGACCTTTGTGAGTTTCAAGTCAATCAAATCTATTTCTTGTTTGTAGAAGTCACTAGTAAGATGAGATCTGCTGGAGCATACCTTCTAGAAGCTAGTGAGAGGTTGAATTCTACAAATTATGCTATTTGAAAGGTTAGAATGGAGTCACTCTTAGTGCTCCAAGACCTTTATGAGTTCTTGATTGAAGATGAAGATGAACCTCTAGGTGCACAGGAGTTAGCTAGATACAAGAAGAGATCTAGGCTTGCACTTCATTGTGTGAAGATGAATGTGAGCAATGATTTGTTGAGAGAAGTATCAGCTTGTACTAATGCTAAAGAGGCTTGGGAGTATTTAAAATCAATCTATGAGTCTAGCAACACTTCTAGAGTTCTTATGCTTAGAAATCAAATTTTGCAAAGCATGAGGAGAAGTGAGGAGAGTGCACAGGATTATGTACTCAGAATCAAGTCTCTAAATAGGGAGTTGGCTTCCATTGGAGAGAAGATTCATGATGGAGAGCTTGTACAAATTGTCCTTAATGGTCTAGGAGATGACTTTGCAAATTTGGTCCAAAGTTTTGCCATCCAAGACACTTTGCCAACTATAGAAAAACTTCACAGTGTATTAGTGGCTGAAGAGTGTAGGATGCTCCATGCAAAATCTAGGATGAGTTCCTTGTCTTTGCAGGATGGTGATGAGAAAGCCAATTTCTCATTCAAAGGCAAAAAGAAGACCAATGGAAAGAAGAAGCATCCAAAGGAGGGAAAAGAAGAGGATGATGCATCAAGCTCAAAGGACAAGTCAAAGCAAAAATGCTTCTTTTGTGGAAAGAAGGGGCATTATGCATCTAAATGCTACAAGAGGCTAAGAGCACAAGTGGAGGAGGACAAACAAGGAATCCTTGCAAAGGAGGAGGAGGAGGATGAAGTAGATGTATTCTTGATGGCATCTACATCCTCACCAACAAGCAATAGCAATTCAAGAGACAATTGGTGGATTGACAGTGGGGCTAGCTCCCACATGTCTTGTGAAAAGGACTTTTTCTCAACCTTACACTCATTCAATGATGCTAAAAAGTTTGTCTTTACTGCAAATGATGAAGAGTGTAGGATAGATGGTGTTGGCACCATCTCTTTGTGTCTAGAATCCTCAAAATGCATGGATCTAGAAAATGTCCTTTATGTACCATCAATCACCAAGAATATGCTTAGTGTTGGTCTACTCTTAGAGAGTGGTTTGGATGTCCACTTTAAGCATGGTGTTTGCTTCATCTTGAAGAATGATGTTTGCATTACAAAGGGATTTAAACATGGAAGATTGTTTAAGTTGGAAGCTAGTGTTGCTTTTGAAAGAATGAGCTTGGCGAAGGAGGAGATCACTCAAGAGGAGATCTTGGCAAAGTGTGATCTTGATTGCATTGAGGAGGAGCATCAAAAGGAGGAAGATCTTGAGGATCAGCCTCAAAGCATGAGAGTTCCAAGGGAGTCCTCAATGACAATGGCCGAGTCATCAAATTGCATGCAAATTGTCCATTCAAGTGTGCATCTTGCAAGGGTGGTGAGCATTGGAGAGTCTACTATCTTTGAATACTTTTTGGAAAGTATTAGTAGACATGAGGTGACTTGTTTCTTACCTTTAAGATCCATGGTGTTTATTACTTTGTATGACAAGACAATGAAATGGGATGCTTTGAAATCTACATTTGTTGTTGATAAAGCAATTTCATTGGATAACTATTTTTGTAATAGTTTGAATAGAGTCATAAAAGATGAAACATCATTTGCTTTGGAAATCTTTGTGTCCACATGCTTTGTGCATGATCATTCCAATGTAAGGACCAAAGATTATCCTATTTCAATGATAGGAATAATGGTAGTGTTTTGCTCTTCAAGTAGAGATTTTAGAATCTACTTGTTTTCAACCAAAGAATTTGTCAATGGTGGAAAAGTGATCTTTCAAGAGTGGAAGATTTGTAAACTTGAAGAAGAACCTTTGGATCAACACATTATTCAATTCATTGATTTTTTGGAGTCAAGTCAAGTGGAGGATCAAGCTCAAGACCCGAGGACTCCAAGAAGAATTTTGAGTATCAAGATAGAGCCATCAAGGCTCAATCATATGGATCAAGCAAGGCAAGTTGTCTTTGGCAACATTATTTATGCACTTAATATTTTAATTGATGTATCTTCAAGTGCACAAAATGCCTTGGAATCCATGGCTTGGCATGATGTTTAGTTTTGAAGTGTGCTACATGTATATAGACACAATTATGGAACATCTTGTAAGGGATCCTCTAAGAGGTGGTGAAAGATCCTTCATGGACATCATTCTCTATTGGAGTCTCAACAGTTCCTTGTTTGTAGCTGGATTTTTTAGACACTTCTAAAAGCTTTCATTCATCTATCAAGAGAGTTGTAAATAGATCAAGCTAAATTTGAGGAGGAGTGTGAAGAATTGCCAAAAATTGGCAAATCTAGCTTGATCAAAAACCATGTAGAATAGTGTAAATTGTGTACACAAGTGGGTCCCACACATGTGAGGCCATGATGCCACGTGGGAAACCCATCCTAATGTAGGTTAGGTCAATTCAAGAGAGTTGGTCATGTCTATTTGGTGGTCATCCCTACTTTATAGGACCTACACCTAAGTTTAAGGTGAAAATTTGACCAACTAGCTACCTACCAAGCATAACTCTAGGAAATAGACTAGGGTTTCATTTTAGGTCAAGGAGAGTGAGTTAACTTCCTTATTACATGCTGGAAATCCACCTAACTTCAAGAAGGAAGTCGAATTTGCTATGTATTCCCTCTCTCCATAGTGAGAAGATAGAAAATTTTTGGAGCTCATTTGGCAATCTCAAGCTAGTTCACTATGTACATTGAGTTTTTGTGATACAAATGAAACCAAATCAATTTCTACTTGTTTCTCAGGTTGAAGGCCGTACTACATCCTGTATTACACATGTGTGGGCTCGGATTTCAATCTTTATCAATGCTTTTGATTGTGAATGCTTGTTGTTTGTCAAATTGCCAATCTAGATCAACTTTTTTGTGTCTAGTTTTTTGATAGATTGTTAAGCAAGCATCCAATCACTCTTGTGGATCTTTTGTAGATCCATTTATGGTCCTAAAGTATAGTACTTTCGCACGAGTCATCAAATTGCATGCAAATTGTCCATTCGAGTGTGCATCTTGCAAGGGTGGAGAACATTGGAGAGTCTACTATTTTTGAATACTTTTTGGATAGTGTTAGTAGACATGAAGTGGCTTGTTTCTTATCTTTAAGATTGATGATGTTTAGTACTTTATATGACAAGACAATGAAGTTGAATGATTTCAAATCTACATTTGTTTTTGATAAAGCAATTTCATTGGATAACTATTTTTGTAATAGTTTGAATAGAGTCATAAAGATGAAACATCATTTGTTTTGGAAATATTTGTGTCCACATGCTTTCTGCATGATCATTCCAATGTAAGGACCAAAGATTATCCTACCTCAATGATAGGAATAATGGTAGTGTTTTGCTCTTCAAGTAGAGATTGTAGAATCTACATGTTTTCCACCAAAGAAGTTGTCAATGGTGGAAATGTGATCTTTCAAGAGTGAAAGATTTGTAAACTTGAAGAAGCACCTTTGGATCAACACCTTATTCAAATCATTGATGGTTTGGAGTCAAGTCAAGTGGAGGAGCAAGCTCAAGACCCGAGGACTCCAAGAAAACCTTGAGTATCAAGATGGAGCCATCAAGGCTCAATCATATGGATCAAGCAAGGCAAGTTGTCTTTGGCAACATTGTGTACGCAGTTAATAGCTTAATTGATGTATCTTCAAGTGCACAAAATGCCTTGGATCCATGGCTTGGCATGATGTATACCATCTTCTACTGTTTCAAGCAAAACCTTGCTTACGTACTATCGATTCAAAACCGAAAGTAATGGATTAATGGTAGTTCAACCTTTATCTTGTAGCATCGTTATCTTGCAACGGTGTTAAACTCAAACATAAGCACATCCTCATTATTAGCCAATATTCATGTGACAAGAGGTGATGGAGTCATAAGTTCCTAGCCCGACTGTTTATTGAATGTAGAACCAGTAAGGTATTAACATTACTCATTCATTCAGATAACTGTAGTTATCAAAAACCAGCACATTTCGTGCTTACATTCCAAGCTAACCATGTGCATCAATCATCTACCTGATCATATACATCTTACGTTCTTTTATTATAATCACCAGCATGTAATGGAATGAGCCACAATCATAATGGGCCACCTACTACGGAAGGTTTCGTAGAGACTAACATAAGCATTATCAATAGCCACAAATGCTTTTATCATTATAAAAATCCGCAGACAACGATGGAGTTCCATCGCACTTCAGATGACTATCTTTTATGAAAACATACCCACAAAAAAATGCGTGGAGCAAGTCCATTGCACTTCAGAATGTAAACAAATGTGATTTATTTCAAAAAACATATAAGGAAACCATCAGCGCATTATTACTATGCTCCACTCCTCACGAAGCCAGAGTAGAAGGCGCGGATATTAGTCCATCAGAATGAGCTGGCCAACAGCCCATCATATCTTACAAAATGGTATCAATTATGTATAAACTTAGCAACACAATAATCTGGTGATTGTTCGCTGTCAGGAGCAAAACAAAAAAGTGAAGAGGTGAATATCATACCTGTGGTATTGTTCATTGTTGCTTTTGAGATGTCATCCACATGTATTCACTTCCATAAGTGTATAACGGAAGCAAGAATGTAATATCGATCTATGATAATCAAGGTACCATGTGAGCTCATTCGCTTTCCAGCATAACAAGCTAATGATACTCCTTCGATGCATATGATCATTCAATCAAACAAACCACAGCTTTCTTACCTTAGTTTGCAGTATCCTCCACCCAAATACTTTTCCACAAAGCTTTTACAGGTCTCCTCTCATCCAAGAAAAGATGGTAGAAAAGCCAGCCAAGAGAGCAAAAGCAAGAGAGAGAAGGCGAGAGCAAGAAGAGTGAAACTTAGGGTTGTAGTAATCTTCCCTTTTATAGAAATTCTAGTACCCTTTGGTGCACCAGGTATTAGAAGATGCTCACCATTAGATTGAATCTCTATCATGTGCACTGATCATAGCCGTTCGATGAGAACCAAATTTCCCACCAAAAGACTTGGAAGTTTTTTTTTTTTAAAAAAAAAAAAAACTGAGGCCATGTTTCATTATTAAGCATAATAAGGCATTTTCGTTGGTATAGTATCATAATTTGTAACGATTTAAAAAACAAATGGCGTGTAGTAACAATATAGTAGAGTTCATGTGTGTGTGTGTGTGTGTGTGTGTGTGTGTGTCTGTGTGTGTGTGTGTGTGTGTGTGTGTGTGTGAGAGAGAGAGAGAGAGAGAGAGAGAGAGAGAGAGAGAGAGAGAGAGAGAGAGAGAGAGAGAGAGAGAGAGAGAGAAATGTGTGAAGCAAGGATTTTTCCATATATTTAATAGTATCTATTTCTCTTGACAAATGTACGTATGAATCCTCACATTATGCACTATCAAATTAACAACACATTGCTAACAAATAGCAACCAAAATTTGGATAAGCTTACAATGTGTCAATATTGTTACTAACAGTAACAAGCTTTGATGTGCTTGCATAATTGGTGACACGGGAAAACTTGAGAACTTGCCATCATTGGTTATTTATTAAACATGTACCCGTTTATTAATGATACGCAATGACAAGCCCACAAACCCAAGCACTCTAAATAATTGGAGGCCAATTAACAAGTTGTCAAAGTTAAAAAAGAATCCCTCAAATTTTACTACTTTTGTTTAATAGATTCAATTGACAAAGTAGAAGCAACCATGACATGGCCATTGTATTTTTATGTCGTCACATTTCTAATTTAATTTTGTATCTTGGGCATGTCTACTAGCGCATATCATATCAAAGTAATGGTGACTATAGATTGTGAAATCATGTGATTGTGAATTGAGAACGTGAAATTATTAAACTATGAAAATACAAAAATTTGAAAACAAGTATATATAGATAAGCCTTTTTGTTTTGAAATTTAAGCAAGCCTTTGCACTTGTAAATTTGGATCAATGTTGAACCATGAATTTGTCACTAAACATCAAATGAAATTTTGAATATGAGACCAAGAAATTGTGGAAAATGTTAAAACATCAAAATGCGATCTCACAACTAATTGTGAAATCTTCATTTAAATTGTGATCGAATTTTGTAAAAGCCACTTCTTTGAGCTGCACGATATAAAATAATCCTTCAGTGGTTCCACTTGAATATGCTAGTATCTAAAATAAAAATAATATGCATTCATAAAGACTGATCCTAGATTTGAGATTAAGAGAGTTATCACAACTTTCTTGACATAACTTATGTTAGACAAATAACCTTGTTTTTTATGTCCAAATACAAAGCAGAAAATATAAAATAGTAGTCTCTTGATAATGAAACGTTAAGAAAATCAATTCCCATAGCCTTTTTGTTTGAGATTTTTTTTCCACTTGCTTTTAGTAGATATAATGGATCCTCCTGTTGTTGTTCCAAAGTTTGCTAATTCCAATATCTAATATCAGAAAGCACCATCAGAGACGCAAAAAACCTAAGCCAAGGTGACTTTGCACTCGAATAAACACAAGGCATTGTCTGCTAGGCAACTGTTCTAAATTTGGTGTGATCTTTGACAAGTTCAAACTCCAGACACAAACTTCTTAATATGTGAAAAATCATCCCTTCAAATTGTTGAACACTTTCTATCTATTCAAAGCTTGATAATTACTACCAAGTCAAAACTTTTTGATCTTTATGGGACTGCAGGTGATCATACCTTCCTATTTATTGTATAATGATTAAATTGATAACACTAACTTGATGAGGATGTGAATTACAAAAACAGTCGGAATAAGACTAACATTGGAAGGACTGCTATTAGTCATAGCACTTCCAATAATAGTGTCATCTTACACATCACAATATTACAGTCAATAATAGATTTAATCAATGATCTAGAGTTAGACTTCATGATAAAAGGTGACCTTATAAAACATTAATTCTATACAGGCAAATGCAAAGGCCAAGGCATTCATCCATCCATGATATCTCGGCAAACCAGGTACATTGTCATTGCAAGAAACTATAAAATTTTGCTCAATTGCTGAAACGATTCAGAAAGAAAGACAGCACAAGCACCAAATATGATTCAGAACATAGTACAGTGTATTTTCCTTCTACTAACCTGCTTCCAGCTTCCCAAAATAGGCAAGGGTGGAGGGAAAAAGTGTTTATTTGTGCTATAAAATTTGATCTCAAGCAACAGATGATCCCGAGGTGAACAATGAAATATAATAGAATTCAAGTGCACACTGACCCATGATAGGGCTAAATCAAACCACATCTATAGATATGAGCAATGCTTTTTTCTGCAAAATAATGGTACAAAGAACTTACCAGTGCAGACACACATGCATCTCCGCAATTGCTGAGCATGCACGATTCCACTAAAGGGAGAGGTTATCTCTAGCTCTCGTTTCCTTGCGTATGATCACTAGTTTTCTACACATCTCAAAATAGTCTTACCACCTCCATGAACACATAAGTGGACATGATAGGCAAGGACACATTCTACACAACATGTGCATGCACCTGAATTCTAGAAAAGAGTTGCTAAAACATAATTTTCTCAACTACGTACTTGTCCAGCCCGCTCATAGACACACATTGGACGGAGATCGTCCAAGGTTTCAATGTCTCTAAAAAAATTTACTTCTCGAAGCCCAGACCAACCTCGCCTAGACAAAAAACTACAAAAATCCTCTTCAGAGTAGAAGGTCTTCTCCTCTGTTGCACACGTGAGCCGGTCAGCTTCATCATAAAGACAAATTTTGACACATACTCCTGCAAAGATCAACAATGGAGCATTGGACTCAGCAGGAACATGAATATAAATGTGAAGTACATGACTAAAGGCTCTACAAAGAAAAAAAAGTTAAGATTCCTTTACCTTGATCAATATTCAGTATATATGTTCCCAAAGGCATGTCCCGATCCAAAGTCCGCACGACCCCTTCTTCATCTTCAAGCCAAAAAGCTCGCTTTGTTCGTATCCCAAAGGAGGATTTTATTGCTTCTTTGATAGCTTCAGCTGAACCATCTATTCCTATCCTTCTTGTTAAATCACCATATTTTACAGCAATAACTTTTCCACCAGGCGTATGTCGGTGCCCACCTGAAAAGAAATCAAAGAACTTGGATGAAAAACGATATTTCAAATATCCACTCATGTAGCAAATTGATACATGAAGAAAAAAAAAATTCGAGTTCAAGTTCAAACAGCTCATAATAAATACTGCTCTCCCCAGCCTCATCCATGGTTTGCAAAAAAAACTTCACAATCCAAAATCTATGTATTTATTACTCAAACGCACAAATAGTATAGTTTCTCTAATTTTATTCAAATAACACCCCATTTCAGATACTGAATACCAGGCCAAAAGACTTCAAAAGCCAAAGTTCCTAGGTGTAGTTTGGTAGGTCATTGATTAACAGCAAGTGAACAATTTCAAAGAGGTGCAACAATGACTCTTTGATGGCAAGTTATAGTTATCAGATTACCTAACGAGGCCTGGTATGAAACCATACCAGAATGAAACGCCTATGCATTCATCAATATTCTATGTCAGAATTGAACCATACCAGAATGAAACGCCTATGAATTCATCAAAAGAATATTGAGGAAGTTAATAAGTGTGATAATTGGAGAGCCTCCACAATTTGCATCTGCATAGTTTGAGTACAAAGTATCATGTCAAAATAGAAAGCATTATAGCTCTACTTAGTTTCTGTTGGAAACCTCTGACAAAATATCAGGAGTAGACCCTTAAAACTGTGCTCACAATCTAACTATGCCAATAATGCATAGGTTTTCATTTCTAAGCAACAAGATAACAGATCTTCGGGTATCTGTGCAGACAACAGTTGTAACAACAGATTGTGACACAACAAAGAACAAAGGAAAAATTGGTTAATTGTTATCGTCAAACACAGTGCTCTGATGAAAAAAATAGTAGGCCAAACAAGGTAGCCTGTATATCTGACATCAACCTGCCATAGATAATTTGGAATTCTTAGGCGAAAGCTGAAAAACTTTGATAATAGCTTTCTCATTTTTATGAAATTCAACTGTTTCCTCAGATTCAACTAATATGATAACATGTCACTTTTATGATGGTAAAAGAAACATCAATTCTGAAAGAGAGGAAAACAAGTGCCTAAAACATAACATAATGACAAGTTTTAACTGCATCAATCAATTACGAGGTCCCAAATATGGGTTGATACAAACTTAACAGAGTATACAATAATACAGGAAACGATTTTCTACCCACATGACAGGTCGCAGTTTGGCAAGAAACAAGTATACCTGATGCAGGTAGAACATGCCTCTCAAGATGCATGCATGAATACTGTAGCTAAAGCAAAATAGGTTACCGTATGCTAATTTATGAGAAAACACAGATCTCGTTATGTCAACTTATATTTCTCTTGAGTGAGCAATGCAGCAACCTCATAAAAGCTTGGAAATAACACTTCTTATTTTTGGCCAACCTACCAGCTGGTCTCAGGGCTCTTATTCCTTCCCTCTGGTGTACGTCGTATTGACAACCTTGAATGATGCACTGCATGCTTGTTAAATACTGACTAAATGCCAATTTTTTGACATAGAGAAACTGCAATCTATTCAATTAACCCACACATTTCTGTGTCCAAATGTGTGTTGCATATAATAATTATCCTAACACAAATGATTCTTTCTGAACAAAGCCTGGATATGACAAAGGCATGGTTGTTAAGGCTTTATTTGGTTCTAAGTTAACAGTCTTACAGTTCCAAGTGGTCCAACACAATAGGTATCAAACCATTTCTCTGGTGTCATGATTGTCAAATTAATTTACTCTTTCAATAAACAATAGCAAATCAAGGGATAAAATATTTAAGTTTCCCAATACTTGATTCTAGTTCAATTCTCATGGATTTTGTGTTATACCATCATCTCAATCTTAACTACGATCATTTCACAGCACACATCAAAGTCTGATTTGTAAAACCCCAATTTGACGAACTCATTGACAGGCTAAACTTTACATACATTGAAGTTGGAATAACACTTCCATTGAACTGAGGAATAAGTATCTTGTAACCACAACTACCACCTTGAACATCAAACATGGCATATTTCACATTTCCAAGGCAAAGTTAATCTTGAACATAAAACATGGCATAATTCACAATTGCTAAGTAAAAGCATCACCAGACACATGACCATAAAGTGCTGGGGAACACACCATTTGAGCAGGGATCTCGCCAGCCCCATGCAATCAAGCCATTGGCATCTGTGGATGGAATAGCCATCAAATGGCCATCATGATCCAACCTGTGTTCAAGATTAAATGAACTCCTCATTGTTCCTGCAAATAAGAAGAACGCCTCATCAATATCTATTTAATAGACTATGCAACAAATATCTCTCATGCGAATATTCAGATGAAGATTCTCTCTCTCTCTCTCTCTCTCTCTCTCTCTCTCTCTCTCTCTCTCTCTCTCTCTCAGGGTCCTCGTTCTCATAGAAGTGCTCAAACCCTGACCCCTTGGTGCTGACCTTCCAGCGCTCCCCCTATCCCAGATCCGACCCCTGTCCATTCCTGTCCACACCCAGGTCTGACCCCTGTCCACACCCTGTCCTGTCTGCATATGGCCTCTACCAAACGTGATGGGGCCCCTTCACCCCCCTCTTCCCATGCTTTTCTTGACCAGGCTTCTGATGGCCAGTCAGCCATCGCTGGCTCTTCCCCTTCGTTTGCCGGTCTGTCTTTCTCATCACCTCATTCTCCATTGCAGGGCATTGCCAATACGCCGGTTCCAATATTATCTCATACAGATTCCTGCCTTGCTTATCATATCCCTGTTGAACAATTACAACCTAGCAACTTATCCGACTTTGAATCTCTCAACAACTACTTACAACACCAGTTCGAAGAAGTGTTTCAATTTATCGGGAAATTGCAGCTACAAAATCAGACCATTCATAGAGAACTTACCAGGGTCAGTCTTCAAAATAAGGATTTGCAAAGCACTATCGACATGATGAAACAGAAAGGGATACAGGATACTCATTCACAGCAAGATGTGGAAAGTAAAATCTCATCTTTGGCAAAGGAAGTGGAAGACACTCGTACTTGGGCTTCAGTTCTTAAACAAGCTGGTAATTCCTCTAACCAAGTTCAGCCTTCGTTAGTGAATTCTACCTTAGAGAATGTTTTTACAGAACAAGAGAGAAGAGCCAAGAAGGCTCTTAATATACGAGTTAGCGGTATCCCTAATGGAAAAAAGGCACTTGATGAGGCGAAAGACCTTTTTGTATCTAAACTTGCACATAATATGGAGGGATTTGACACTGCTTGGCGGAGCAAATTTGATGATAAGTTCATAAAGTTTTGCTCCATTGAACAACGCAATGCTGCTTTACGCCTTCGAGCTAAGCTCAAAGGATCTTTTATTTTTATGGATGAAGATCTAACACACACAATGGCGAGCGAGGAAATTGGTCAGTCAGGAGGCCAATGCTAGAAATCAAAGAGTGGTCTTTATTGAAGGCAAGCCTAAATTCTACGATAAGATTTCACAATAGGAAATCGGGGATCCCGGGCACAACAACCCGAGACCCCCTCAGCCATTACGAATTGGTTTTTGGAATTGTAATGGTGTGCTTTCATCTTCTTCGGCAGGGGATTTTCACTCCTTTTTACAGAAATGTGATATTTTGCTCTTAGCGGAGACTCATGAATCACTGTATCGACCTCTTCCAGCTATTCAGGATTACTCATGGTATTCAGCGTATAGGCCTTTCGTAAGAGGAAAAACCACACGTGGCTCTGGTGCTGTTGCATGTCTTACCAAGGAAGTTTTTCGTACTCATTTTAAGCTACTCAAAAGTGATCCATTTGAGCGATTTAGTTTTTTGGTCATTTCTTAGGGCTACCTCAAGATCTCTTTATAGCAGTTTATTGTTTTGTAGAAAACGCCATCAAAATTGGCCAAAACCATAAAGCCATTGATGTTGATTCTCTAAGTATGGACTTTCTAAAACCTATCGCCCATATTGTTGCTCCATACATCTCCTACGTTTTTAACCAATCTGTTATTTTTGGCCTTCCCACACCTTGGTGTACTAACCTTTTGCACCCTATACTTTAGGCTGGTGATCCTCTGAATGTAGATAACTATCGTACTATTATGATCAGCCACACTATGGCTATGCTCTAAGGTTCGGTTATGCAGTCTATCATCAACGCTCATGCGGAGACAGAGGAGTTATATGCTATGGGACAGGCAGGTTTTAGAGCAGGCTACTCCACAACAGAACAGATATTCATACTGAGATGTATCATTCAGGTAACGAAGTTCAGGAAACAAAGAGTCTATTGCTACTTTGTGGACTTCCGCAAAGCATTTGATTCAGTTCCGCGACACTTGTTGCTCCAGCATCTGGCATCCCTTGGTTTCTCATAGGAGATCATTGTTGCTATCATCACATTATATGAGAGAGTTTTGGCCAGATTTTGTGATGGAGATGGATGGTCTTCATATATTCATACTACGGTCGGAGTAAAGCAAGGATGTCCTTTATCACCCACCTTTTTTGCTTTATACATTGACGACCTTGAGCAGATCATTCGGGAAGAAGGTGAGGATGGTTGTCCTCTAGTAGATATTGTTATCCCTATCCTTCTTTATGCAGATGATGTGGTTTTACTATCTAGTTCAGCTACAGGACTTCAGCGACATCTGGATGCCTTGTATACTTTCTGTCAATTATGGGGGCTAATGGTGAACATTGGCAAGACTAAGGTTATGGTGTTTAACACCAACAGGCAGCATATGAGAGACACTATTAAGCTACTGCTTTTGTACCCTCACCATAGCTGGAGGTTAAGCTTTGGTTTTATTTCCAGTTTATTTTTTTTTTAGCTTTAGCTAATAGAAATAAGTCCAACATGGACAACGCTCCTTTCTGATGTACTTTTTCTTTGTCTTATGTACCCAAGGGTATCCGTTAGACATTAATATATTCTATTCTGTTCTATTCTCTCTCCCCTCCTCCTTACTCTCACCACGACCTGCCCGCTGCACGCTTTTTACTCCACACATGGTTGAAAATGCCATTAACCATGCCAAACTTCATAAAGCCACTGACTACGTGGATTTCCTAAAACCTGTAGCACATCTTATCTCACCCTTTCTTGCTCACGCGTTTAACATTGCTGTGACCTCTGGTTTTCCTACCGCATGTGTACTAATATCCTTCATCCCATTCTCAAGGCAAGTGATCCCATAAATGTAGAAAACTACCGTACTGTTATGATTGGCTAAGATTTATGGTTCCATTTTACAGACGGTTACTGAATCGTTTGCTGAGACTGAGGATTTACATGCTATGGGTCAGACTGGGTTCAGACCAGGATACTCTACCTCAGATCATATTTTCATTTTGAGATGCATCATTGAGGAGGCACGACATCAGAGTCAGAGAGTTTATTGTTGCTTTGTGGACTTCCGCAAAGCTTTTGACTCAGTTCCGAGACATCTCCTTTTCCAGAGATTATCCTCACTTGGCTTCACAGACGAGACTATTGATGCGATCATTACTTTATATGAGCAAGTTTGGGCGCGGTTCAGGGACGGTAGTGGTTGGTCCCCACTGATCCATTCTACCATTGAAGTGAAGCAGGGGTGCCCCTTATCTCCTACTCTCTTTGCACTATATATTAATGACCTCGAGCGGATTATTCGAGAGGAAGGTAAAGAGGGTTGTCCCTTAACAGACATTATTATCCCCATTCTCCTATATGCTGATGATGTGGTTCTTCTCTCATCCTCTGCATCTGGCTTACAGAGACACCTCTCTGCTGTCAGCTTTGGGGATTGACGGTTAATACTAAGGAGACCAAAATTATGGTGTTCAACACCAATAGACAGCATATGAGAGATGTGACCTTCTATTATGACGGGCTGTCGATTGAGATTGTGACCTCTTACACTTATTTGGGAGTACTTTTTTCTGGTCCGCTACTCACATTCCGACCGGCAGCTCTCACCAGACTCAGTAAGAGGCATACCTCTCTTGTTCATATGGAGAGATTTTGTTCCACATATTATGTACAGGACCCTGCTACCAGATGCTTACTATTTTCTACCACTGTCTCCCCAGTTGTTTTATACTCTGCTGAGACTTGGTGTCCGGATTTATCACGTGATACTTGGAGGGATCTTACTCGTATCCAGATTCTCATGCTTAGCAGGATGATTAGGGCTAAGCCCTCGGTGCCACATGATATCATATTAGCGGAGTTTGCTTCCCCTCCCCTGGTCATCGGTGCTATGTTTCAGATCATTACCTTTCTTCACAGGAGATCAGAGTTAGACACTTCCAGATATATTGTTGCTGCTCTCACTTCATCACGCACCATTGCTAGACAGGGGGCCAAGCATTCTTGGTTTGGCAATGTCTCAGCCCTTCTTTGGACTTGGGGCTTATCCGTACTTGATCTTCCAAGAGGGACCCATGCTTATATCAGACAGCATATTTATCGTAGCTACATACGCACTATATGGTCACAGCCTGACCCTGACAAGGTCAAGATACATTTCTATGGCACACATCTACTACATTTGGATACCGCAAGCTGGTGGTCAAGCTTGGATACTTCTTATTAGAGATAGCGAGATAGATATGCTAGTTTCTTGTCTTCTTTTTTGTTTACTAGTACATAAGGCCGTATGCGGACAATGTTCCTCACCTTTTGTATTCTCTTTTGTCTTATGTACCTTTGGGTAACCAAAGACGTTAATAATAATAATTCTAATCTAATTCTCTCTTTGGGGCCCATCCACCAAACATCTCACATCTGCAAGTTACTATGTTCTCACGCACGATATGGGCTCAGCCCTTTGTCCCGCATCAGATTAAATTGGCTGAGTTTGCAGTCTCACCTCTACAGATTGGTGCCATTTTTCAGCTTATCACGTATGCTCAGAGAATCAAGACGTTTCCGGATTCTGAGCAGAGGTACACACTGGCAACACCTACATCCATCACTAGTGTTTCCATGAATCATGCATCGCCATCTAACCAACTCTCATTCACTTAAAACCCGTGCCCCTAAACAACCTAGGTATGACTCTAAATGTCTTTTCCTTCACCAACAAGTTATCCCGTGTCAATCACCCCATCTCCTCCATGATATCCTACACACGTACCGAAGAGTCCTTCGCAATAAAAAGCATACCTATAACACGAATGAAGGAAAGAGACTTATTAACCTTCTCTCCAATTCATAAAAAGCATACCTATAACACAAATGAAGGAAAGAGACTTATTAACCTTCTCTCCAATTCCTCTACAAGTGCTTTTTGGCGTGCCTTCATCCCTCGCTCTCCAGCCCCCTCATTGATCGATCTCCAGATCTGCACTGGTTATGCCACCACTTTATATATCCTACCTACTGACATCCCCATTGTTATCTCTCCTTGTCCCTCAGAGTTTTCATTCTTCACTGTTGACATGGTTCTCGCAACCATTAAGAAGTTAAGGACCCCGGCACAATCATGACATTGAAGACCTAGAATCTAAACACCTCCTCCATGCTCCTGACACACTTCCACCTGTGTTATCCACTCTCCTTAACCAAGTAGTTATTCATGGTTTTCCTTCTTCTTGGTGCACTAATATCATCCACCCCATTCATAAGAGTGGGGATCCCATGAAACCTGATAATTACCGTACTATCATGATTGGACATATCATTGCTAAGCTCTATGGCACCATTCTACAGTCGACAGTGAGTATCGAGGCATAGCCTCGGAGACTTCATGCTTTGGGACAGGCTGGTTTCCGGACTTATTATTCTACTACAGATCACATCCTTAGACTCCAATTTATCATTGAGCAGGCCAAACATAGACGTGAGCGAGTTTATTGCTGCTTTGTGGACTTCAAGAAAGCTTTTGACTCAATTCCACGCCATCTACTCATATAGAGGCTTAGGGACTTAGGCTTTTCCACGGATACTTTTACAAGTAGAGGTGAGGAAGTCCTCCAAATCCAAGGTAGAGCCTCCAAATGTCCTCCAAGCAACCTGCAAGCTTCAAGATGCTCCCCAACTCCAAGCTAGGATGCCTCCACCTGCAAGTAAGGATCTGCAAGCCTCCAAGGATCTCTCCTCCACCTGTGTCCCTACTCTTTAAACAAAAAGATAGATAACAAGCTGGCCTCAAGTATTCACCACCCAACCATAGCTAGATCCAAGCTCCAAGCAAGTCTTATCTAGCACCCCCTTGCTAACCATAAACAAATCACAAGCATACCACAACACTCCATAGCATACTCAAGATCCAAACCCTACTTATGTCCCATACCATAAGCAAGATCCAAACCTCAAGCATACTACCACAAGAAAGCACTCTACACACTAGTAGCAAGACTAGAGCATAAGCCAAGCAAACAAGAGAGATCTCCCCCCCTCCCAATGGGCGCCCTACTACCCTCATATAGATGGCCCATGGACCCCTCCAATGCACTATGGAGTTCCATGCTCATCCGATGAGAGAGAGAGAAGCCTAGGGGAGTTAAAGAATCTCCAAGAGCCTCCATAGGCTTATGGAATGTCAAGAGACTCCTTCCATAACCTATGACTCTTTGAATGCCTTTCTTGTGGGAGTTGGAAACTCAATGGACACTTCAGAAGGGCGCCCTCATACTAGGTCTCATTGCCCAAGTTGTGCAAGTATACTTTGGTCCTAGACCAATAAAGTGATATGGTTCAAGGTTGAGGCCCAAGGTTTAGAAAAATAGTCATCCAATGACTTTCTAACACCTCTCTAGGTTCCATACCTCCATCCAAGGCATAAACACCTACCTGCCCTTAACCAAGGACACTAGTACCTTAATCTAAGGCACCTACCCTTAATACTAAGGGTACCCCTTATCCAAGGGTCACGTGACTCCATACCTCCAACTAAGGTATAGTCACTTGCCTGCCCTTACCCAAGGGCACATACCCTTAATCCTAAGGGTACCTTGCCATTTAGCCCCCAACACTAAATGGACTATTAGGGGTCTGAAGTATTGCTAGTTACATAGGTATGTAACAGATACCATTTTGGTAGTGATGGCACTATATGAGAGAGTTTTGGGTTGTTTCAGGGATATGTCAGGCACTTCTGACCTAGTATGGAGCACCATGAGGGTGAAACAGAGTTGTTCCCTTTCACCTACACTTCTTGGCTTATATATTGACGAGCTTGAGACAATTATTAGACAGGATGGTGGAATCGGTTGTAGTCTGGGTGACATACTGTTAGGGACCCAACTCCCTTGGGTCCCAAACCTAACTTGAAACTGAACGACGACTGGGTCCGTTGACTTGACCAGTGACTCGTGGACCTACATGGTTGCCACGTGTTATAATCCAAGAGGTGTGCATAGCTTGGTGTCTCCCACCTTGAAGGTATACAAGGGAAGGAGGTCTCAATTGCCATCCATTCTATCTGCCTAGGAGAAGGTGGATGGAGAGCGGTGTGCACAGCCAGGATGAGTGCTAGCTTGAGGTGGGTGATGGCTGAGAGCCTTGGCAGTGGTATGGGACGCTGTCAGGGATGGAGATTGGATCTCGCTTGTTACCAGTCACAGACCAAGGCATGGAGGGTGGACCTGGATTGGGTCCTAAGGCGGGGTGGAACGTGTGTCATTCGGTCTCTTGTGGTGGAGGTATGCAATAAGAGAGTGTAACATTTGGTATCAGAGCCACTGTATGGCGAAAGCAGGTACGATTGATCCGAACAAGATGCTTTGTAAGTTTTGATTTTAGTTGGTAAATTTTTTAGTGAACTGAGGAATTGGTATCACTAATACTCCATTCTTTTTCCTCATATCTATTTTTTTTCAAAACAAAAACACAGAACTCTACCCCTCTCCGCACTGCCACGTGGCATTGTCCTGTAGCGGACAGGTGGCAGCAGCTGGCGGACAGGGGTATTGCGACCCATTGCGGCAACGGACAGTGATTCCGCGAGGAGCTGCAACGGCAAACGGGACCCACAGGGCATCGGCAGCCCACAGCTGCCAGCGGCAGTTTGTGGGGTGACGTGGCGGGTCCAGGCAGGGGGTGAGGTGGCCACTAGCTGGCAAGGTAAAGCTGGCAGGTGGCTTAAGCAACCCAAATCAACCTATTACAGGTCTGTGGACATGCATAGGTGCCAAGAAATTGCCAAATGGCAAGAAGGTAGCAAGCATGTGTAGGGAGGCATGCCTCCCTTGTGCTGTGTTTTCATGAGGAGAGAATGTGCAGGTGGTGGCACATCTCTTTCTTAGCTGTGTTCTAATCTTTGTGGTAGCCATGGACAATACCACTTTGATTGAAGAGGAGCCTGCAAGCTTGAGTTTGTGTTTGCCTTCCTTGAGTTGAGTTGTCTTCTTTTCAACTCTCATCCCCTTTCTTAGTTCACCTCTCTTCCTCTTGAATATTGGATCCTAATCCTACCACACAGCCTATGTCTCCTACTCCTAAGGCTACAACATCTACCTCTACCTTAGATTCTAATATGTTGTTGCTTGCAATCAACAATCTACAGCAACATATTGTTGATTTGCAATTCAGACACTCTCGGGATCAGCAAGAGATGAAGGAGTTGACGCAGTTGAGGCAACTACTGCATCAACCTTTGTTCACCCCTGAGATTTTAGCTGAGGAAAAGAAGGATAGAACCCCTTAAGTGGTCTTGTCGTGGATTGATCGGTGGAACTCACACTTCTTCATGCATGATTCTGTTAGAATCGAAGAGATTCTCTAATCGGAATAGACTAATCTTATTAGTACTCACACAAAACATCAACCACAAGCTGAAGAAGAAGAGAGACTGCAAGAAGCTATGCTTCATAAGCTGGAAACTGAGATAACCATGGAGGTGCCCGCCCATCTACTCTTATAGAGGCTGTCCACAATGAAAAGCAAAAGCTATTCTACTACAATAGCAATTGAAATGCTAATTATGAAGTCTTAACAATAGAAATCTATGCTAACTTGGTTAAAATAAATTTCTATACTATTCTAGCAAAATTGGTACTAACTTAGGTACCTATACTAAAAATAGAAATAGGCCTTCTAGCACGCAGGCTGGCCTCTACAATTAACCATTAATTCTAACACTCCCCCTTAATGGATAATTGATTATCAATAACACCTAGGAGAGTCCTGAACTTTTCAAATTTTTCACGACCAGGTTCTTTTGTGAAGATATCTGCAACTTGATCATTGGTGTCACAGTAGATCAACTCTACTTCACCACTTTGTAACTTTTCTCGTATAAAATGCTGTTGAACTTCAATATGCTTTGACCTGCTATGAAATACTGGATTCTTTGCAAGCTGTATACAACTCCGATTGTCACACCATAGAATTGTAGGTTCAACTTGTTCTATATGAAGATCTTTTAGAATCCTTCGTAACCAAATTGCTTCACAAGTTGTTGATGTAGTAGCCCTGTACTCTGCCTCTATAGAAGATATAGCAATTGTTGGTTGCTTTTTACTACTCCAAGATATAGTTCCTGTTCCAAGATTGAATGCATATCCTGTAGTCGATCTTCTATCTTCTGCATTTCCTGCCCAGTCAGCATCAACAAAACCCTCAAGTTTTATTTTTGTTCCTTTACCATAATAAATGCCATACCTGAGTGTCCCTTTGACATAACGCAAAATCCTTTTTGTCGCTTTCCAATGACAAACTTTTGGTAAAGACATGAACTAACTCACCATGCTCGCTGCATATGAAATGTCTGGTCGAGTAGTCGTTAGATAGATAAGACTACCTACAAGCTGCCTATAAAGTGTTTCATTCACACTTTCAGAATTTTCCTCTTTTGTAAGCTTTACACTTGGATCATATGGTGTAGAAATGGACTTACAATCAAGCATGTTAAACTTCTTGAGTAGCTCTCTTGCATACTTTGCTTGTGATATGAAAAGACTTTCCTTTGATCTCTAAACTTCAATACCCAAACAATATTGAAGTCTCTCTAAATCTTTCATATCAAACTCTTGTGAAAGATTGTTCTTTATCTTCTCTATTAGTGACTTATTTAACCCTGTGATAATAAGATCATGTACATTAAGAACAATAATGACTATGTCATCCAAATCTTTCATAATATAAAGCGTTGACTCTGACATGCTTCTATGAAAATTCTGCTTCAAAAAATAAATTGTTGATACGTGTATACCATGCTCTAGGTGCTTGTTTCAACCCATATAATGCTTTCTTTAACTTGCAAACCAAGTGCTCTTTGCCTTCAACCTCATAACCCTGAGGTTGCTCCAGATAAACCTCTTCTTCAAGGTAACCGTTCAAGAAAGCACTCTTGACATCCATTTGCTGAATATCCCATCCAAAATGAGATGCAATTGCCAAAACACTCCTCAAAGTATTCCTTTTAGCAACCGGTGCGAAAGTATCTTCATAGTCAATCCCTTCCCTCTGAGCATATCCTTTGGCTACTAATCTGGCCTTATACTTATCTATAGAACCATCAGACTTAAACTTGGTTCTATAAATCCACTTGCAACCAATTGGTTTTACCTGTTGGAAGTTCAACAAGATCCCATGTCTCGTTTTTCATGATAGAACTGAACTCCTCATCCATAGCAGTTTTCCAAACTTGTTCTTTTGCAGCATCTTCATAAAATAAAGGATCCTCAGAATCCAACACCGAAGCCATAAACGCATAATGCGTTTCTTCACCATCTTCATGATAGTGTCCACTTGACCGTGTCAATCTCTTAGCTCCTTGTTGACTCGATTCTCCCTCATCCAACATTTGACTATCTTTTATAGTCTCAAAATACCATCTTGGCAACTTCTTTGTAGGTGACATAGAAGGAGAATATGTATCAAATACCCTTGACCTTTCCTTCCGTTTACCAAGATCCACCTGTGTACACACCCTTGGTATAACTTGTGTAGAAGCTGTATCACATGGACCTGTATCTTCCTGAACATCATCTATAATAGGAGTTTTTGATGAAGGAGAAAATACATCCTCCTCATGATCTTCTAGGGTAGAAGACTCACTTTCTTCAAACACAAAATCCCTGCTCATAATCACCTTCTTACTGGTAAGATTATAAAGGCGATATGCCTTCTCTTCCTCATCATAACCAAGGAATAAACACTTGATTGCCTTTGAATCAAGTTTTTGACGATTATCTTTAGGAATATGAGCATATGCTATACAACCAAAAACTCGTAGATGATCCACATTAGGTTTATACCTGTGAAAGCTTCTTCTGGAGTTCGATTTAGAACAGCTTTTGTAGAACTTCTCTTAAGCAAGTAAACTCCTGTACTAACTGCTTCGCCCCACAAATGATTCTTGAGGTTCTTACCTCGTAGCATGCTTCGAGCACTCTCCACAATAGACCTGTTCTTTCTCTCGGCTACTCCATTATGTTGTGGTGTATCAGTTGAAGCAAATTGTCTCTTGATTCCATGTTCTTTGCAGAATTCCTGGAACTCTGTAGATATGAATTCACCTCCCTTATCTGAAGGTAGAATCTTGATTTGCTTTCCTGTCTGCTTCTCAACAAGTGATTTGAACTGAGTAAAGAACTTAAAAGCTTGACTCTTATACTTAAGCAAGTATATCCATACCTTCCTGGAAAAATCATCCACAAATATCATGAAGTAGGATGCTCCCCCTATAGACTCAGTCTGCATGGGACCGCATAAGTCTGTATGAACAAGCTCCAAGATTTCCTTGGCTCTATATGCTCCATCCTTGGGAAACTGCATACGATGATGCTTGCCCATAACACATCCTTCACAAATTTTTCCTGAAGATACAATATTAGGTAATCCTATTACCATATTATTGTCTTTTAGAACCTGTAAGCTTTTATAGTTCAGATGTCCAAACCTTTCATGCCATATCCTGCTCTCCATACTATCAGAAGCTGCACAAACCTGATGATCCAACGTAGTTGCATCAAGTTTGTAAAGTCGACCTTCCAATAATCCTTTGACCACAACTTTGTAACCTTTGTTTTTGTCTTTGATGAGACACTTCTGATCGTCAAACTCAACTTTCATATTTTGTTTAGCTATGGCAAAAACTGAAAGTAAATTCTTTTTTAAGCCTGGAACATAGAGAACATTCTTAATTTCTCCTATATCCCCTGAAGGTACATGTACTCTCACTGTACCTCTACCTTTGATATCGTAAGAAGAATTGTCTCCAAGTTTGACATGTGAATTTACACCAGTGTCATCAAACTGTGTGAACCACTCACGATGTGGTGTCATATGTTGCGTTGCTCCAGAATCAATATACTAACAATCTTCAGAGATCTCTGATGTTGAAGCTGAGAATAACTCATAGCATCCCACAGCTTCACTTTTGTCTTCGTCTTCAATGAAGTTGCCTGACTGCTTCTTCTTGTCCTGGATAGCCTTCTTTTTCCTGCACTCAAACGCAAAATGACCATACTTGCCACAAAAATTACAATTGCCATTTCTCTTTGGATTAGATTTGGAACTGTCTCCTTTTTCCGTATTGTCCTTCCCTTCCTGCTTCTGATCCTTTTTGCCTCCTTTCTTCTTGCCCTTCTTACCTTGATTCTTGGAAAAGAATCCCAGTTCCTTGAAATCTTCTCTAGACATCAGGTTTTGTCTTCGTAATTCCTCTTGAAGTAGCAAACCATTGAGCTCATCAAATGTCGGCGATCTCTCCGTCAAACTTAGTGTCATAACAAAGTTCTGATATTGTAATGGTAAGCTATTCTAAACAATTTGTACTAGAGTATTATCACGTACAATTTCCCCTATAGAAGACAACTGATCTCTTAGATCCTTCACCCTGGTAATAAAATCCGTAATGGATTCTTCTGATTCCATTTTCAAAGTATGAAGCTTATTGTTCAAGAACAACGCTCGAGACTTACTTACCGTTTCATATGTGTTCTTAAGGATATCCCATGCATCCTTAGGCCTTATTGCATTCCTGATCAGCGGAATCGCCTTATCCTTCACAGATAAGTTGATGATATGATGCGCACGTTGCACCCGTTTCTCAAATGCCCTTCTATCTTGATCATTGAGACCGTGAGCCATCACCTCTTGTCCTATGACAATTTCCCAATAATCTTTGTCCTGAAGGATATTCTGAAGTTTGAACTTCCACAAGCTGTAGTTAGATCCATCTAACTTGCTTGACTCCGGAAGAACGGATTCATTCAGACTCCCCATTTTTGTCGTTCAAAAAAGACTAGCTTTCCACTAAGAATGCAATAATTTTTGACGGGTTGCACCCGATCAGACCTGTCCTATTTGCTGCTGCCTCAGATCAGACCTGTCTGATCTCTTCTGCTCAGATGCTGCCTTCACCAGTTGCTGCCGCCCTCATAAGCTGCCTGCACCAGCTGTATCCTGCAAATATATGACCTGCAACAGATCTGCTGCCCTCAAGAAAAGCCTGCTCAGGTTCTACCGCCCTCAGGAAAAGCCTGCTCAGGTTCTACCGCTCTCAGATACTGCTGCCCTTAGATAAACTTGCACCAGCTGTGACCTTCACCAGATGTGACCTGTCTGAAACCTCTGCTATGGATGTGGTCTCCCTCAGATCTACCTGTCCAGAAGCTATCTGCGCCAGATGTGACCTCCACCAGATACAACCTTCACCAAATAGCACATCCACTAGATGCGATCTCCACCAGTAAAACCTGCAGCGCTGATCTTCTCCTTCCGTAGAACCCGATCTTAACGAGATAGCTCTGATACCATGTTAGAATCGAAGAGATTCTCTAATCGGAGTAGACTAATCTTATTAGTACTCACACAAAACATCAACCACAAGCTGAAGAAGAAGAGAGACTGCAAGAAGCTATGCTTCATAAGCTGGAAACTGAGATAACCATGGAGGTGCCCGCCCATCTACTCTTATAGAGGCTGTCCACAATGAAAAGCAAAAGCTATTCTACTACAATAGCAATTGAAATGCTAATTATGAAGTCTTAACGATAGAAATCTATGCTAACTTGGTTAAAATAAATTTCTATACTATTCTAGCAAAATTGGTACTAACTTAGGTACCAATACTAAAAATAAAAATAGGCCTTCTAGCACGCAGGCTGGCCTCTACAATCAACCATTAATTCTAACAGATTCATCCGACGACAACAAGATCAACTTAGCCATCGTGTACTTGCAAGGTAAGATTTTACTTGGTGGCAAGATTTAAGGGGTAAGTCGAAAGCACCTAAAAATTGGGAAGAATTTTGAAAGGCCTTCAAGGTGGCCTTCCTTCCCATCTTAGATGACTTCTGAGTTTTATCGTCAGCAAGCGACGATGCATATGGGGAACCAGCCCCTACATCAGTACTTACAAGAGTTTCAAGAGGTTTATTCTCGTTTTGCAACCAGGATAGACCCTCTACTTGTGAAATTGCATTTCATTCTTGGCTAACCGAGAGACTATCAGCTAGAGGTTAGGAGGAACCAGCCTCTTACCCTCGATGATGCGTCTTGCTTTGCCAGGATATACGATGATACTCGTATAGTGGCCAAGCCTAAGCCTAGTGTCATACCCGATGTAAAAGGTAAGAAGCCTTTCGATCCAAAGAAAGGGAAGGATAAGGCAAAGGATGTGCCTTTTGGTTCTAGTGAATCGAAGAAAAGATCTACTATGGATCAAGAAACCTTTATGAAAGCCAGAAGCGACAATCTATGCTTCAATTGCATGGAATCAGGTCATGTCATGAAGGAATGTCCAAAGAAAAGGAAGGCTAAAGGGGCACCTTTTAAGACGCCAGGTAGCTCTAGCATATCTTGTATTGATCTTTCCTTTGCTGGTAATTCTGTGTGTGAGCATTGTTGTTTTAATACGGCTGTTTTTGGCCCTCACCACCTCATTCGGATGAAGGGGGTTGAAGCCGTAACAGTTTTATTTGATCATGGTTCTCCACACAATTTTATTAACTCTAGTCTGTTGCTGAAGCTAAAGGTGGAAACAAAGCAAAGTGACCACCGTTATATAGTGAAGCTGGCAACAGGAGCGGAAAGCCAAGTATGGGACCGGATAGTCCCACATCTGCCGATTCAAATACAAGCCTATAAAGACAATTTAGACTTTCATATTATGAATCTAGATAAATGTAATACTTGGTAAGGAGTGGTTCTATGAGAGGAATGAGTCGTTGAAGAGAAACTATGACGGCTCACTCATTGAATTGAATGGAAATGTAGACATTTCTTCTCCTTATATGCTTTTTGCTTTGAAAACAGTTAAATGTATGGATGTTGTTGATTGCAATTCTTATTTATGTTGGTTGAAGGATTTCACTTACCATGAGGAATGCAATTTACAATATTATAACTTCCAAATGGAATTAATGTCTAACAACTCATTCCTGGTAGTTCTCTGGTATCCTTGTATCCTTACAGGATGAGTACTACCGAAGAGGATGAAGTTTATAGGCAATCACAAAACTACCTTAAGATGGGCCATGTTAGGCCTAGTAAGTCCCCTTGGAGGGCTCCAGTTATTTTAGTTGATAAAAAAGACGGAGGTACTCGTCTTTGTGTGGACTTTAAAAAATTAAATAAATTAACGATTAAAAACCATTATCCTTTGCCTCGAATAGATGATCGTTTCATAGTTGCACTACGTTTCTGAAAATGCGTTTTGAAACATGTTCAGAAACGTGTTAAAAAAAAAAAATCTACGTTTCTGTGCAACTATGGATCGTTTACATGGTGCGAAGTAATTCCCAAAATCGATTTGAGATCAGGGTATCATCGGATTTGAATAAAGAGTGAGGACGTTGAAAAGACCGGGTTTAGGACTAGGTATGGCCATTATGAGTTTCTGGTTCTATCATTTGGCTTAACAAATGCTCCGGCAACTTTCCAGCAGATGATGAACGATCTTCTTCGTCCATATCTGGGAAAGTTTGTCATAATCCACTTAGATGATATCCTCATCTATAGTAAAACCTTGGAGGAGCATGAGGAGCATCTTAGGATTGTCTTAAAGTTACTTAGACAGGAGAAACTCTTTACTAAAGGATCCAAATGTGTTTTCTTCCAGAAAAGATTGGTTTATCTCAATCACGTTATTTCGGACCACGGGTTGGAAATTGACCCAAATAAAGTCCGTCAAGTTTGTGAGTGGCCAATTCTCAAACCATCCGGGAAGTTAAGTCCTTTTTGGGCTTTACAGGGTTTATTCATAGGTTTATCATGGGTTATGCAATAATTGCATTACCTTTGACAAATTTCCTCAAGGGGGCAAAAAGAACAAGCCAACATAGTAAATTCAATTCTCCAGTTACTTGGACTGTAGAGATAAATCAGAGTTTTGAGAACCTCAAATATTGTGTAACTACAGCACCTATTTTACACATAGTGGATCCCGTATGTACTTGAGACGGATGCCAGTGACTATGCTATAGGTGCAGTCCTATATCAAGGTCGTAGACCGATTGCTTTTGAAAGCAAGAAGCTAGATCCTACTCAAAGGCATGGTAGACCGATTGCTTTTGAAAGCAAGAAGCTAGATCCTACTCAAAGGCAGTATTCCACCTACGACAAGGAGCTTTTTGCCGTTATTCATGTGGAGACATTATTTGTATGGCTCCCAATTTACCACAGCAATCGACCATCAAATGTTGAAGTATATAAACAATGCGGTTGACCTTAGGGGTCGTAAAGCCAGATGGTCATAAATGCTCCAAGAATTTCATTATGACATTGAATACCGGAAGGGTATGCAGGATTCCAAGATTTCTCCTCAGGACAAGATATTACAGGACTATTCTGTAAGGAATGAGGTACTTTTCTAGAATGGAAAAGTATGTCTGCAAGAAAATGATGATATAAGGGCCCAAATCCTACATGAATGTCATGATAGCCCGTGTGCAGGGCACCCTGGCTCACAAAGAACGCTTGACCTTATAAAAAGGAACTTTTATTGGCCAAATTTAAAAAGTCAAGTGGAGGCATGTGTTTGCAAGTGTGGACAATGCCAAGTTAATAAAGCGAAAGACTTAAGGCAGCTGGTTTATTAATGCCCTTGGAAATTCCCGAAAAAAAGTGGGAAAGTATTTCCATGGACTTTGTGGTTGGGCTACCTCAGACGGGAAAGCAAAATGATGCTATTTGGGTTATAGTTGACAGACTAACCAAAATGGCACAATTCATTCCAACCAGGCAGTCTGTCAAAGCTTCTGAGCTTGCTCAACTTTTTGTGGAAATGTTGTTCAGGTTGTTTGGTTTGCCAAATGATATTGTTAGTGATCGTGATTCTAAGTTCACTGGCAAATTTTGGCAAGCGGTCTTTGAGAAATTGGAGACCACATTAAGTCTAGGATCCACAGATCATCCTAAATCGGATGGTTAGATTGAAAGATATGCTTCATGCATATGTTTCCAGAAGACAGTCAGATTGGGAAAAGTACCTTCCATTAATTGAATTTGCACATAACAGCGCAAAGCATTCTGCGACGGGTTTTAGTCCATTCACTCTAATGTTTGGTTTCCAGCCTAAAGCTCCTATATCGGTTGGCCTCAAAGGTCTCAAGGTTAAGGCAGCAGTGGATTTCCTACATGATATGCAAGAAATGCTCGCAATAACGTGAAAACGGCTCAGGATAGAGCCCAATTTTACGCTAATCAAAAGTGACAACCATGAAGAAGGAACTTGGGTATATCTTAGGATCCCAAAAGACTCTAAGGTATTAAAGACTGGAAAATGTCCTAAGTTGTCACCTCGTTATGCTGGGTCCTTCCGTATTGTAAAGAAACTCAATCGGAATGCCTACCAACTAGAACTTCCTCAAGGAGTTAAGGTTCATCCAAGTTTTCACATTAGTCATTTGGAGGAACCACTTGGTGGAAAGGATGACTTGATTCTTCATGATGATCTGGTTCAGCTTGAGGACCTGACATCCTTTGTACCCCAAAACCACAGACCATCGTTGATGTACGTCAACATGGGCTCAGAAACCGGCAGGTAACTATTGGATAGGAAGCTCCGAAGACGAGGACACTTAGGAAAAGGAGAAGGTGGATGGAGAGCGATGTGCACAGCCAGGATGAGTGCTACTTGAGGTGGGTGATGGCTGAGAGCCTTGGCAGTGGTATGGACACTATCAGGGATGGAGGTCGGATCTGCCTTCTTACAGGTCACAGGCCAGGGCACGGAGGGTGGACCTGGAATAGGTCCGGAACGTGTCGTTCGGTCTCTTGTGGTTAACCGGCACCTGGAGGTATGTAGTAAGAGAGTGTAACACATACTTATTGCTATACTACTATATGTTGATGATGCGGCTTTAATCTCACCGACTAAAGAGGGACTCCAAAGACATTTGGACAGCTTACGTACTTTTGGACCTGATGAAAATTGAGGGTGAACATATTGAAGACCAAAGTAATGGTCTTCAATACTTCCAAAGCCTTCATGCAGCTTCAGGAGATTTTCCTGGATGGTCAACCTTTGGAGTTTGTTTCATCTTATACTTACTTGGGTACTCTTTTCAGTGGTCCTATTTTCAATATGCAGCAGGAAGCCTCAAATCGCCTAGCTTGAGAGATTCTATTTCCAGAGGTATATTCATGATGCTCCCAGTAAGTGTCGTCTCTTTGACACTATGGTCACTCCTACAGAATTATATGCGGCAAAAGCTTGGTGTACAGGTCTTACCTTGTTGCGGAAGCAAAAAACTGTTCAGTTTCGCAAAAGCGAAACTGTTTCTTTTTCGTTTTCGTTTTCGTTTTCGTATTCGCGAACGATTTTGTGTCTTTAAATTTTCCTTTTGCGCAGAAGCTTTTACAGGATCCTAGACACGCGACTGCACATCACAGAACACATTCTATTCTAGCAATCAAGACAGACAGCACAAGACAAAGAGATGCACGAAAATAGAGCGACTGTATTATCAGTTTAATTTTAGAGCGATATCGTCAATGTCTCGCTCGTTGGCGGAATGACACT
Organism: Diphasiastrum complanatum; assembly: GCA_029204225.1. Taxonomy (NCBI): domain Eukaryota; kingdom Viridiplantae; phylum Streptophyta; class Lycopodiopsida; order Lycopodiales; family Lycopodiaceae; genus Diphasiastrum; species Diphasiastrum complanatum. The sequence continues at coordinate 18,125,709 of CM055110.1, forward strand.
CTGCTCTTTCGCTGTGTTCTGCTCGTTGGCAAACTTTCATGCACAGCTCTATTGTTTCTAGTATGTTCCTTTTCTGCTCTACTCACTACGTTTCTCTCTCTGTCTCTTACAGTTACTCTGTCTATTCAGATCTATGTTTATGATCCAGAGAGGATAGTTTATACCTCCACAGTGTGGAGTTTACAAGATGGCTAAACGCAGAAATCACAAGACTAGTTAACACTAATCAACTAATCAGTTACTCTCCGTCATTGCCACTCGTTTCACCTGGGCGTAAAGTCTACGACTCCAAGCCCATTGAGCTGCCAGCTGGCAGCTCGAAAGATTCCCCTTCGTTTATATCGTTTCCTTCGTTTACTTTTGCTCTTTTCGTTTCTTTCGTAATCTTTCGTTTTGCATCCCTTTGCGATTTGCGGTCCTGCAGGTATGTTTACAATTCGCGAATCGTTCGTGCTTCGAGTCAAGGGACGTTGACTTTCGCGAATTGTTCTCGTTCGACCTTTGCTTCGTGTTCGTGTTGCGGCAAAGTTGCAAAAGTTCACCATTTCTGACACTCCCTCTTGAACCTTGCAGCTTTGTACGTTTGATCCAATTGCCTTTCTTTGCTTGGCAAAGAGTGGCTTGTCGAGCGGCTTCGTGAGCAGATCTGCAATCATGTATTCTGATTTTATATACTCGACCTGGAGCTCTCCTTTCGAGATCAAATCTTGAATGTGATGGTACTTCAGAGGTATGTGTTTTGTCTTTGAATGGAAGACAGGATCCTGGGACAGATAGATGGCACTCTGAAAGTCCATCATCATCATGCTTGGCCCTTCTTGTGGTATCCCGATTGCCTCCAACATCATCTGCAGCCACACTACCTCATTCGCCACCTTTGAAGCTGCGACGTATTCAGCTTTACAAGAGGATTCAGCCACCAAGGTTTGCTTTTTGCATATCCAACTGATTGCAGCTCCGCACGCTATGGTACATCCTCCAGTAATGGACTTGTTGTCATATTTGCAGCTCGCCCAGCTTGCATCACTGTAGTGGTGCAGCTCGAATCCTTTTTTTTCGTTTTCAGCTCTATAGGTTAATCCCATATTCTGGGTACCCTTCAGATACTGTAGGATTCGTTTGGCCATTTGCCAATGTGCCATGCCAGAATTTGAAGAGAATTGGCTCAATGCGTAAACAGAGAAAGCCAGATCAGGTCTGGTACAAATTGTGACGTACATCAGACTACCGATTAAGTTCTGGTAGGGAATACCTGCCATCTTCTGTTCTTCCTCTTCCGTTTTTGGGCAATCCTGCTTCGTGAGCTTGGCTCTAGCTATCATTGGTGTGGCCTTTTCTTTGCAGTCCATCATGTGGTCGACTTCAGCACCTTTCTGGCATATTCTGACTGACTCAAGTGCATTTCGCCCTTTGTTCGATCTCTTCTGATTTCCAGCCCGAGGCATTTTGTTGCTTCTCCAAGATCTGTGATTTCGTAACTTTTACAAATCTGACTCTTCGTGTCTTTGATCAGCATCAAGGAATTTCCTATCATTAGCGAATCATCCACGAAAATGGTCAGTATCACAAAATCTTTTCCTACCCTTTTAAGGTAGACATTGCAGTCTGGTTGAGTAGGATTGAAGTCTAGAGACTTCAAAGACCATCAAGCTTTTTATATCAGGTTCGTGATGCCTATTTTAGACCATAGATGCATCTCTGCAACCGACAGACATATTGTCGATTGTCGGGGTCTTCATAGCCTTCAGGCTGCTTCATGAAGATTTCCTCCTCTAGATCTCCATGGAGAAACGCTGTTTTCACGTCAATCTAGTGAATTTCCAGATTGTGTTGTGTGAGCCTTGCCTTGTAGCGGCCAATGGTGCCATTTGATTTCATCTTTTTCTTGTACACCCACTTGCAGTCGACTATTTTTCTGTTTTCTAGCAGTGGCTCCAATGTCCATGCCTCGTTTCGCCTCATCGACTCGATCTCCTCTGACATTGCCTGCTTCCAGAATTCTCCCTCTGGACTCTGGATAGCTTCTTGGTATGTTGTTGGCTCTTCAGTGAAGCTGCAGTATTCGAACTGCGTGTCTTCGCTCCATTGAAGATTGTTAGAGTAGCGGTCTGGAGGTCTTCTTTGTCTTGTTGGCCTTCTAGGTTCGTTTCGTCGTTGCTCGAACGTTTCTTGTTCATGGGGTTGATCTTCTTCTTCCTGCTGCTCTGGAGTCTGTGGCTCTGCATTCTGATTTGATGTCTGTCCTCGATCTCCCTCCTGAATAGGCAGCAGTGTGAAGATCTCATGGCCACTTCTGTATTTTAGTCCAGAAAATGTGGACTCATCGAACTTCACATCTCTGCTCGAAACAACCTTCTTCGTGGTTGGATCGTAGAGCCTGTACACCTGTGTTCCGTTCGAGTAGCCGACCATGATTGTTTGCTTTGATTTGTCATCGAGCTTGCTTCTTTTTTCTTTTGGAATGTGCTTATATGCTGCACATCCAAACACACGTACGTATGACAGATCAGGCTTTCTACCTGTCCACATTTCGTACGGCGTTTTGTTTTCCAGCACTGTCGTTGTTGATCTGTTCTGCAGGTGTACACCTGCAGCCATTGCCTCAGCCCAAAATTGACCTGGCAATTGAGCTTGTGCCATCATGCATCTGGCTCCTTCGACTAGCGTTCTGTCTTTTCTTTCTGCTACACCATTGTATTCTGGTGTGTATGCAGGAGTGAACTGGTGTTCGATCCCCTGTTCTTCACAGAATTTTGTAAATTCTTTGCTTTTGTATTCACCTCTGATGTCAGATCTAAGGATCTGTATCTTTTTCGAGGTGTGTCGCTCTGCAAATGCCACGAACTTCTTGAAGGAATCAAACACTTCGGATTTCTTCTTTAAGTAGTAGATCGTGGTCATCCGGCTGTAATTATCTATGAACGTCAAAAAGTATCTCGAACCCGAGTGCGAATCAGTCTTCATCGGTCCACAGACATCAAAGTGGACGAGCTCAAAAAATTCCTTAGCTCTTCTTCCCTCATGCGTGCATGGATTCCGATGTTGCTTGCCTTTCTGACAGGCTTCGCAGAACTCAATTTCAGGCCTTGAAATCTTGAGACCTGTGACAATGTCCTTTCTGCTCATGTCATACAGGCTCCGCATGTTCAGATGATACATTCTCCTATGCCAAAGCTGATCTTCATTTTCTGATGCATTTAATATGCTATCAGAGTTGCTGATTATTTTGGCCTAGTAGAGGTTTCCTTCTCTGCATTCGACCGTCAGCAACTTGTTCGTCGTTTTCTCGATCATGCGGCATTTATTGTCGTCGAACAAAACTCGAATGCCAAGATCTGCCATCTTGGAGACAGATAGCAGATCTTTTTTGAGTGAGGGAACATAGAGTGCTCCTGGCAGCTCTGCTTGGCCTGACAGTGTTCGCAGCTGTAGAGTGCCGATGCCTTTGACATCGTGTCTGCTCCCATCACCTAGAATCACTGCTCTGTTGTTTTCGAGCTCTCTGAAGTCGATCAAGATCTTCTTGTTGTAGGTGATGTGTGACGTTGCTCCTGAATCAATGACTACATCGTAGTCGTGTTCAGTGTAGCTCGTTGAAGCTTCATCGAATATCGTGAAAGCTTCATCACCTCTGTCAGCATCCTTTGATGACTCTGCAACATTAGCTTTTTCAGCTTTGTTCTTTCTTTTTGGGTTGAATCTGCAATCGTATGCAGATGCCTTCTTCTTGCAGTGCATGCAAGGTATTACTAGATTGAACCAGCATTTGTTGGTCGTATGGCCTGGTTTGTGGCAGTGATCGCAAGAAGAAGATTGTTGATTCAAGGACTTCGTCTTCTCGAATCTTGGCTTGTTCTTGTTCTTCTTCTTCCTTTCGTGAAGAGAGCCTTCTCTTGATCACTGCTTCCCTCTCCTTCGTCTCTCATCAATCTCTCATCAGCGACAAGACTGACTGCTTTGTCGAATGTCATATCTGGTAGACTCAGTATGAGCATTCTCAGCAGCTGATAGGACGTCGGAAGAGATTTCATGAAGTACATCAGCTGATGTGGTGCTGGGACCTGGTGCTCCTGTCCTAATGCAGCGAGCTGAGCGAAGATCGTTATGATCTTCTCAACGTGCTGATCCAACTGGTTGCCATCCCATCGTATGGATTGCAGCTGATTGTGAAGGTGCATGACTGAAGCTGCAGTCCTCACTTCATACTTCTGTTTTAATCTTTCCCATGCTGCATGGCTGCTTTCGCAGTCTTCAATCTCCATGAGTAGATCTTCATTTATGGACAAAACGATGACCGCCATTGCGCGCTCATCTTTTCTAATCCATTCAGCTCTCCTCGAGTCTCCCTCTGGAGGCTGCACCTCTAAGAGTTCGGTCACCGACCAGATGCCTTTGCCCTTCAGAAGTGTTTTGATTTTGAATTTCCAAATTCTGTAATTTGCGCCATCAAGACTGATTGCTACTCTTGTCTGGATTGTTGTAGCCATATTGTGTTGTCTGGAAGAATCATTGCTTAGATATCAGTAGTGATCACCTTTGGGCTCTGATACCATGTCGCGGAAGCGAAAAACTGTTCAGTTTCGCTTTCGCGAAACTGTTTCTGTTTCGTTTTCGTTTCCGTATTCGCAAACGATTTTGTGTCTTTGAATTTTCCTTTTGCGCGGAAGCTTTTACAGGATCCTAGACACGCGACTGCACATCACAGAACACATTCTATTCTAGCAATCAAGACAGACAGCACAAGACAAGGAGATGCACAAAAATAGAGCAACTGTATTATCAATTCAATTTGAGCGATATCGTCAATGTCTCGCTCGTTGGCGGAATGACACTCTGCTCTTTCGCTGTGTTCTGCTCGTTGGCAGACTTTCATGCACAGCTCTATTGTTTCTAGTATTTTCCTTTTCTGCACTACTCGCTACGTTTCTCTCTCTGTCTCTTACAGTTACTCTGTCTATTCAGATCTATGTTTATGATCCAGAGAGGATAGTTTATACCTCCACAGTGTGGAGTTTACAAGATGGCTAAACGCAGAAATCACAAGACTAGTTAACGCTAATCAACTAATTAGTTACTCTCCGTCATTGCCACTCGTTTCACCTGGGCGTGAAGTCTACGACTCCAAGCCCGTTGAGCTGCCAGCTGGCAGCTCGAAAGATTCCCCTTCGTTTATATTGTTTCCTTCGTTTACTTTTGCTCTTTTCGTTTCTTTCGTAATCTTTTGTTTTGCATCCCTTTGCAATTTGCGAACCTGGAGGTATGTTTACAATTCGCGAATCGTTCGTGCTTCGAGTCAAGGGACGTTGACTTTCGCGAATTGTTCTCGTTCGACCTTTGCTTCGTGTTCGTGTTGCGGCAAAGTTGCAGGAGTTCACCATTTCTGACATACCTCAAATTGGTCTGGTATATCTCGGCTCCAGATCACGATGCTATTTCGGATTATTTGAGCTAAGCCCTCGGTCCAACACCAGATTATCACTGCTAAGTTTGTCATTCCCCCCCATTTTAGTGGATGCCCTTTTTCGGCTCATTATATATATCCAGAGAGTATTGACTCTCCCTTCTGACATATATTCTTACCTTGCAGTCACATCCTCGAGATCACTATATGATCATGGAGTTCATTTCTCAGACTACACACGTCGTGAGCACATTTGGTATTCCAGTTTCTAATCTCCCAACAGGCACTCATGAGTATATTAGACGATCTATTTATCGGGCCTATATCCAGCATACTTGGCAGGGACAATTGAGCGTTAAACCACATTTCTAACAGACACATTTTCTGGAGCTTAATGGATCAGGTTTTCCTATACGTGCACACTATCAGTATCTTGATTCTGGACTCTCACACTATTTACAGTTTAATCTTGGACAGTTTTGGGTTTCTTCTCACCATCTTGCTATTGAAACTCGTCGTTATCAGGGTACTCCACGTGAGGACAAATTATGTCAGATGTGTTCTTTGGGAGGGATTGAATTGAAGGAGCATTTAGATGTTCGCACTACTATGAGATTTGTGGGCGTTATCATTGCCTTTTCAAGGATGCACCCACTTTATGCTCTCTCATCATTTATGGATCCTAGATGTGTTGCCTTTATAATATATGAGATGTCCCTGCTACGGAAAGCCCAGGCTCCAGTGGATAGTGACACACAACCTCAGATTACGGACTTTCTTACCAGTCGTTGTCCACGAGCAGATTCAAAGTCAACTGATGATGTAGACATTGACCTAGCCCATCATGATCAGAGACAATGTTTGGCCTCAGGTATTGCCATAGCTCGTGCGCCTACATGTACCAAGCGAGTATGCCTTCAAAGGTCTCATACTAGTCAAAGACAGCGCCCACAGAGATGACACAAACGACGTTAGCGTCCTTTCTCTGGACCTCATGTTACAGACTTCTTCAATAGTCTCAGCTGATATCACACACACTTCTTTCTTTGGGATATAGTTTCGTTTGTTGCAGCTTTCTAGTGATAGACATTATGTATTTCAGACTATATTTCTTTAGCTATTTTGTAGAGTTACTTGCTCCCATGTTACTACAAACTTGAGATGTACTACTCTGTCTTATATGCTTTTTGGCATCAAAAGACATTAATAAAGGATTCTCTCTCTCTCTCTCTCTCTCTCTCTCTCTCTCTCTCTCTCTCTCTCTCTCTCTCTCTCTCTCTCTCTCTCTCTCTCTCTCTCTCTCTCTCTCTCTCTCTCTCTCTCTCTCTCTCTCTCTCTCTCTCTCTCTCTCTCTCTCTCTCTCTCTCTCTCTCTCTCTCTCTCTCTCTCTCTCTCTCTCTCTCTCTCTCTCTCTCTCTCTCTCTCTCTCTCTCTCTCTCATGAATTGTGTGGATAAATGATTGCTTATCGTAGTATAAGAATCCAAACATACGATCCAGATGATATTAGGAAATGGCTAGAGGTCCAATGTTGTTACTTGACTTACCCCTAATCTCAATGTACAATTCTAATGGGATAACTGCCAGACACCACTACCATTTGTCCCTCTATGGATACTACCTATGACAGATAATAATGGTGGCGTGTCGGAAATTCGACACTTACCTCTAGAAGATGTCATACATGCACATTATTGATGATACAACTAGGACACGCAAGCATAAACAACATTGAGTGATTGCAAACATATTGATTAACCAAATGCAAAGTACAAGAAGCCTTGCTAGGTTGGACTATCTCACAACCTGCATATAATCTTTAAGCTCCTCAAACCTTGGACAACTTACTACTAGAGGCATATTTATACGCTTCCCTCCACCCACTTATGAGCCCTTGGTTCAATGGTAAGTCCACTGACCAATCTAGCTACTCCATCACCCTATTAGCACCTTGAGTGGGTTTCCACCACCCTACAATACTTAATGGACTTGTCTAATAAGTAATTAATGTGGGTCAAAGCCCTAACTCACTAGGCACCGACAATAAATAGATGAGTTATGATTTTAGGTCACAACCTTCAACCCAATAGGCAATACATAATGACATATAGAAACTCACATCCATGTACCCCCTCCCCCCAAGGTCTACTTATTCTAAAGTCTCTAACTTTCTCGTGGAGGAGCCTTAGTGAGAATATTGGCTATTTGGTAACTCATATCACAATGATGTTGCTTACTTTCCCTGGTATGTACATTCCTTTTTATAAAGAGTTGGTTAACTTTTATACGCTTTGTTTGTGAATGCAACTTTGCTTGAACAGATCACTCAGATTCACACTAACAACAATTTGCATGCCTTGCACTTGTTGATAGTGCCATTTGCATGAGCCTGGTTCTACGAACCCACTTGCAACCGGTAGGTCTTTTGTCCCCCCTCTTAGGTTTCATTCTTCATAATTGACAATTGCTTTTCCTCCATGGCATGTATCCATTTTTTTAAATCTTCATATGTTTGTGGCTCTAGAGTTCGAGGAGAGATTCTTGTCATTAGGACATTACTTGTGTCATTCGGATTTGGTTGTTGTTGCTCTTCCTCATGATGCTCTTGTTGTTGTTGTGGTTGTTGCCTTGTAACCCTTCAGACTCCTACCTCAACATTCTATCCATCATGTCATTTCCAATCATTGAAAATGAATTGTTACTTGAGATAAGAAACGCTCAGCTAGAGGATCCTTCATCAAAGAAAGTAGCGCAATAGTTAAGTCATGATCATGTAGAGTCTCATAAGGTAGAGGCTAGTCATTTTTCTAGTCCTTAATTGTATCACTGATTATGGTTTGACTAAGTAGAATAGTACAACTCTAATTCTAGCCTTTGAGGAACTGCGTAAGAGGATATTACGATTCCATATTGATACTCCTAGTATTGGCGCCATTCTCATGTGGATTAGACTTGCAATAAGAGTTTTCTTAGGTAATCTTGGTGGTCTAAGCTTAACAAGGATGTATGCCATTATGTGTTGTTGAAAAGATCAAAGTCCCTAGTTCTTTAAAGTTTGTTACTTGTTCTATTAGGGAGATGTAATATGGCCTTATTTTGCACTTGCCACATACACAACAACATACTACGATCTTAATTGTAGTTGACAGACTCACAAGAATGGCTCAATTTATCCTCGCATTTCATTGACTTATTCATGAGGAAGTCATTTTCTTAGAAACATCTATTAGAGCTAGAGTTTCATATTTTGGCCAAGTATGAAAATAGACATCCAAGATTATATGATCATGTGCTAGAAGTGCCTAGTTAATAAGGCACAACGTCTACAAGCATACGTTGTTTTTCGTTGTTTGAGATTATGGGAGAGTATTTCAATGCATTCAAATTGCCCAAAGCACAAAGGTACTTACCAATTGCACTGAGAAAGTTTGTGCCAAAAAAAAAAATTCAAAATGTCCCCCTACAACTTTGAGACTTGCCTTCTAATTGTATAGCTACTATAAGAGAGGATCTAAGCATTGTAGAATGACGTGCCAACTCCTCTTCTTGGAACAAAGTGCTCTGATTCCAAGTTATGAGCAAAAAAACACAGAATGCACTATAAAAGCTACAAGAGAACGTCAACATACTGATCAAATTACTGGAAAACACTAATGATTAAATATCCAATGACGAATACCAATGAAACTAAGCCGATACTCACTAGAAACTGATTTATACCAGCTAAATCTTAATCTGCACTGCTCTATACTAAGTAGCCCAAAATTCTCAATAAGCAACTGGCACAGACAGAGCCCACTAAGGCTATTCATAGGCTGTTTGGCCGAACTAGGGTTAGATTGACAAGCTACTTCTCACATTCTAATGGCTGATGGGGTGGTTTTGATTGTAAGTAAAAAAAAGAATTAGAGTTTGTCTTTCAAAATGATGAAACCATTCAATCTTTAAAAAAGGAGCTGGGTTTCAAATCAATCCCTTACTAACTTAAAGACGATGATATGAAAATTGATTTGCATGCATCTCTACCATTAACAAACTGCCTTTGACAAATAAACCGGGAGTTTTTATCATGTACTTTATAAGTTATAGACGCACCGCTAGGAGATGGCTGCATGCCGTCCAGTTTAGTAGCATGCTTGTAAGGTGTCTGCCTCGCCCTTTCACCAAGTAACTCTTCCAAGTCTCTGTAGCAAGATAACTTACTGCTTCCTGCTTTATTTTGGTGTTTAGCTTTTTTATACTCTTTCAACAGATTCCGCCATTTGTCGATACACATAGTTGGCGACCTGTCATACCCTCTTTCTTTCATTTTTGCGGAGATTTGCTCCCAAAGGTGCTTGTTAGACTTGGTAGTGTTAAACAGGCTGTCCATCTCTTTGCGATAGTGAATGAGAGCTTTGGTCTCCTCTTGCACCCATGTTTCGGCGCGTTTTTTTGGAGCTTTCATGTCATGATCCTCCCCAAGACTGTCAGCCATCATAAGCCCTTGTGTGGACGAATTCAGATGAGGATGTGAGAGGCAATTGTTAGTGATTCTGTCCATGTCGTGCCGTTTCTTTTATCTGTTCAGCTTCCTCACACCAAGTAACATTTAATCTCTACAACCGTTGCAAACTTCCAACAACTCCACTACTAACCAGCAACAACAATGTCCGTAATCATCAGCCAGAATTGGAGCAACCAAACTCGAAAAAAAATAAAGCGCAGCTAAACTTTGGTTCCAAACGAGTGACGCCTAAAGCGCAACCACAGAAAAAAAAAAGTACACTGTAACTGCCGCGTTTGTAACTACTCAAAAATTCTTGTGACAGGACGCGAATGGAAGGGAAACTGAAAGGCTTACAATAAGGCCGCTTCCAAGATCACGCACACTACAATCTAAGATCCTCAACCATAGACGAGAAGATAAAAGATATGGATCGGACAAAATGCATGGAAAATGATGAGACTCGGGCTGCAGCTAGGGCTGTCGCCCAGGGCTGAGCCCTTCTTTCTTTCGTTCCTTCTTTCTTCTCTTTCTTTTCCTTGAATGCAGCAACAACAACAACAACTACATCCAATGCCCTGCTTGTCCAATGCCCACCTTCCACGTGTCCTATTAGGGCTTGGCCGAATCTGTGGGCTGGCATGCAAACCCGTCCTTATCCAATCCCCACCGCCCACGTATCCTCTCCAAGCCAAGGGTAGGTGTCGAGTGAGGCTTAATCGCATTGTATACTTTAATAGCCGCCGCTTGGATCTTTGCCACTTGGCGTCTCTTTTCAATTGAACTCTTTTCCATGGTTGATCATGAGGACTCACATTTTGTGTCTACTATTTTCCAATCATGAGAACTCACATTTTCTCACTTGACCTATTTTCAATGGTTAATCATCAGAACTCATCGTCATGTGTCTCAACTCGGCACTAGTCCTGCACCGAGCTTCGACTCATATTGTGCCACTAAGATAGGAGGAGGATATTCGTTGTAGGATGCATGCAGCATGATGTAGCAAAATTGTATGGCAAGCGAGAAGTCATACGGCGATGCATCCTTTCAATACATTTTGACTCCCAATGCCTTTTGGGATTCCTATGCCACTTTTTTATTAGCAACTCTTTTTTGGATTCAAGGAGCAAGAATGGGGAGATAGTTGATGATGTGGTTTCTCTCCCCCTCTTTGTCTTTTTTTAACAATCACTTTATCTCTCTATATTAAGATTTGGACAATCTCACTCTCTTGTGCATCAAGTAAACAGCTTTCAACACCATGAAAGCATCACAATACAAATTGCTTTTTATAATCATATGAACATATGGTTGCCACTAGCTAAATGTGTTGTATGTTATGTGGCACAACAAAATAGGGAGTTGCCTAGATTGGCAACCCCCCCATTACAACTACACCAGCTAGTGATGCTAGCTAGCAACTCATTAACCCAAGCATCGAGTTTAGTAGGTTTTTGAGCTAGTCATTTAACTTAAACCAATGGACTTATTTACCATTTTTTGGCAAAAATCTCTTGTTTCCCATTACGAATCCCTGTTTTATTTTGCACATGGAAGTGCACTCTTTGGTGGAAATTTTAAGCTCTAGTTGTTTTGGCTAGTGATCTATTCCAACTTTACATTATTTCTAACCATCGCATGTGAGCAACAATACAACACCAATTTTCCTCAATGAATTCAATTCTTTGATACTTTCTTCTGCTAAGTTATAAATTATATACCATGAACCATCGCATTTGAGCAACAATACAACACCAATTTTCCTCGATGAATTCAATTCTTTGATACTTTCTTCTGCTAAGTTATAAATTATATCCCATGAAAAATAATAGATCTTGTGGGAAAGGAAGATTTATGGAAGAGTTTAGGTGACAAAATGGCAACACTTGTCATGTGCCAATCTTAGCGTTAAAACCTCTAACCCATTCTTGAACATCAAATTAGCATAGCAAAACAAGAAATCAAGAAAACTAGTCAAAAAATCAAGAAATTAGATAAAATAGAAAAATCTTTACCAAATATGGCAAAGGTAAGTAAGATTTATCATTAGTATTGATCATTCAATACATTGGGCCTAGATCTAGAGCATGATCAAAGCTCTTATGTGATTTTAGGCACATGAACCACAAAAAGACATCTCTCAAAGATAAACGTTAAGAACACATAGAGTTTGGTGCTTATATTACGAGTCTAGGGCCTTATTTGGCTAAATTGGGCCTTACAACCATTATTTCAATCTCACTATTTATAACAATAGTGTAGTTGCCCAAGCCAGCTTATTAATTGTCCTGTTTACTATTTTTAATTTAATTAAGCTCCATGGCTATATTCAGCTTTGCAATCATGAGGTCATGTGCTAATTACATGCAACACATGGCACTCCCCCTACTTAAGCATTTTTGCCCTAAAAAGTGAAGACCATGTCATTTTTAGTTGAGTGTAGTGTCCATGAATCCTTTGGCAATAGTGAAAAAAATATCTCTGGCCGCCTTAAGGTAGGAATGATTTTCCAATATATTGCATGTCGGTAACCATTCTTTGTTGATTAGATATTTTTGCCTCAGATTCTGCTTCCGACTCATTATTGGTTGCCCCATCATCCACCATTATTTTGACTGATTGATTAACAATTTTTCCATGCATTCTTTTTAGGTCGTGAGGCCCAGAACTAGAGGGTCTCCCTAGCATAGCAGTGGTCAATTGGCAATGGTTTCCTGATCTTCATGGAACACCTCCATTTTGGTAGCTGCCAAATCAGTGGGGAAACTTACGGTTCAGACTAGGTGCACTTGCTTGTTATCTTTCTTTTTATTAAAAGGTCCTTTAGAGCATTGTCTGATTGTATGTCCTTTACCCATACAAACAAAACACAATCTTTCTTGTTTTGCTTTTTCATATCTTCCTTCTTTAATGGTTGTATGATTGTAGGGCATTTCTGAGGACCATCATTAGATTTATCAAATTTTTTCTTTTAAAGAATTTGTTTTTAAAGGAGGAATTTGACTGAGAAGGCTGCTCAGTACTAGGCTGTTTGGCCTTTCGTCTGCCCACTGAATCATCATAAATTTGAGCAAACTTAATAGCATGTTCTAGAGTAGTAGGTGAGTTACGCTGAACTTCCACCTTATACTCATCCCGGAGCCCACAAACAAACCCCCTGACTTTCTGATAGTCATCAACATTTAAAATTCTTGTAAGAAGGCTTCCTCAAAAGCCTTCCATGACTGGGGGGTCTGCCCAATCTCCTGGAGATTTAGCCACCACTTGTAGGCCATGGGACCTAAGGAAAAGCTAGCTTCTAAGGCTTGTAAATGCTCTGGAGTCTGTTTTAAAGCATGCATATTCTTCCATTTACTAAAAAACGTTTGAAGAATATTGGTGGTTCTGTCCTTTTCTTCTCCATTAAATATTGGTGGTTTCAAATCTTTATACAAACTTGGGTTTATTCTGGTATCTCCCGATGGGTGGGAACTGCGGGAGATACAGATAACGGAAATACCATAGGTACCGGAGCTGTAATTGGAGTTGTAACTAGAATGAAAGATGTAGGAGGTACCAATGTTGCAAACAAGCTCTTAAGTTCTGCAAATCACTTCATTTGCATGTTGTTTAAAGTTTGTTTTAGATTAGTAACCTCAGTTTCTAGTAACTGATATTGTTCTTTAGAGATGAAATCATCTTCATTAAAAGTTTCAAATTCTTCGCCAACATCCATAGTTGCTTTTTCCTCCTGAAAACGAAGAGCGTCATCTTCGAGCTCATAGTTGTGCACCAAATCCGCCCAGAAACATGTCATTGGAAGGTAGACAAAAAGTGTTGTCCATTGAGAGATTGTAGCGCTGGATTTCCCTTCAATAATTCGTTAGAAAGGAGGATAGAAATGCTCTGAACAAAATTAGTATATAAACACTAATGAAACTAGAAAAGTTGTCCCAAAATTTTAGAAGAGAGGTCGTTGGAAATTCAAATATTTGTGTGTTGAAAATCCCTGCTAAAAGTGCGCTTCAATCTGCCACCAACTTATGAGAAAAAATTATTGAAATGATTGATTTGACAAACAGATTTGGGTGCTGGCTTCTGCTGTCCAAAATGCAATGGACCTTCCCAGAATAATGCGTTGTCCATCCTCCGAGAAGTTGCATTGAACCCTGTCCAAAAATCATGCAAAAGACTACTAGAACAGCACCCTGAATTTTGGATTGATTTAGAAAGAAACTCTCTTGGAAAATGTGCTACTCAAAATGCGCCATCATACAAGCAATAATCAAACTATTGATCATGAGCGCAATCCATCCACTCACCTATGCACCGAAGTGTGCACCACATCTCAAACGGATATACAAGAAGCGATCCTTGACTCCGGTGCCACATCACATTTCGTGACCACCAAGCACATGATTGCTAATTAACGTCACACAGATTCCCCCGAATACATCATTTTGGGAGATGGATCACGACACCAAGTAAGTGAAATAGGCCGACTATGGCTGTATGCCAACGACAGAGATAGGAAGCTTGACGACGTGCTATACGTCCCAACACTTAAAAAAGATCTATTGTTTGTCGCGAATTTGGTTAATGCAGGCATGAATGTTACCTTTGCAGATGACTCATGTGAAGTGACCGAAGCAAACAACACTCACATCATCACGCATGGACTTCACATGACTTTAGACTGTTTGCATCTTTGATGCTTGCGCCGATAAATACTCCATTGTGGCTAGCCTTCGCATTTGTATGACATAACCTTATGTGTCATAAGATATCAGTGGACTCGTGAATCTAGTGTGTTTGTTCAATTGGAACACGTATCTTCAAATGGTACATGTTGCCTTTGTGGTAACAAAGGGAAGATGTCAAGAATACCCTTCACAAGAGACTCGTTCAAGACAACAGAACTCTTGGAGGATACATTCTGACATCTGCAGACCTTTTGACGTGGTAGAATTAAGAGGCTTGAAGTACTACATCACGTTCATTGACAACTTTAGCAAGTTTGTTGTCGTATACTTCATCCAAAAACAAATCTAAGACACTTGATAAGTTTACAGAGTTTGTAAACTAGGTCGAGAAGTGGACCGATAAGAAGGTGAAGCAACTAAGAACCGATAGAGGTGGAGAATACATCTCCAACCGATTTGCCGAGTTCTGTAGCGAGCGCAGAATCTTATACTTGAAGACCGCAGCTTACACACCACAACACAATGGTGCTGCTGAGAGAAAAAACTACACTCATGGAAGTCGCAAGATCCATGATGCTTACTCCAAAGCGTCAAAATGGTTATGGGCTGAAGCAGTAGCTACGGCCAACTATCTGCAAAACTAAATAGGTGAATCTGGCATTCCTAACACCACCCCACATGAAGTATGGTGGAAGAACAAGTTGAGTCTAACTCATGTTTGAATATTTGGATGTGTAGCATATGCACACATACCAGAAAAGAAGCAGAAGAAGTTGGACGATAAAGCCGAACAAGTATTCCTTGTTGGAGTGATGTACACTCATCATACTATAGGCTGTACATGCCAAAGACCAAGCAGATAAGGATTATTAGAGACGTCAAGTTTGACGAGGCTAGAATGATGTTCGGCGGAGACCCTGTTGGTTACAAGATTCTAAGCAAGACATACTATGATCTGCCCACATCGACGAGAAGACTGCATTCCTACATGGAGAACTCGAAGACGAACTCTATATGGACCAACCACCAGATTTTACATGTGAATCATTTTCTAATTACGCTTGCAAGATGCACAAGAGCATCTATGGATCAAAAAAGTCCGCTAGACAATGGTATCAGAAAAAGGATCATGCTCTAAGATCCTTAGGCTTCCAACCTTTGATAGTACAATATAATGTCTATGTAAAGGTTGTGCATGGAGAGATCATCATAATAGGTGTCTACGTATATGACACTCTAATCCTGTCATGAAACAATGACCTAATTTCACAAGTGAAGTAGGATATCTCCAAACACTTTGAGATATCAGACCTGGGTGAAGCATGACACTACCTAGGATTGGAAATCGATCGAGACTTTGAGAATGATAGACTATATTTACACCAGTCAAGATATACTCAAAGGATCATTGATGACTTTCAGATGACGGAATGTAAAGGAGTCAACACTCCGATGGTCGCGGGCATAGCATTGACGAAAGCAAATTGTCTGAAGAACGATGAAGAGAGTGAAGCTATGTTCAACAAGCCTTATAGCAGGCTGATAGGTTTGTTAATGTATTTGGCAGACAATACCAGACCAGATATTGCATATGTAGTATTCGGAGTCGGTTCAACATCATTCCAGGAGCAACACACTAGAGAATTGCCAAAAGAGTCTTGCAATCAATACCTACAACAAACGAAAGATTACGGACTCTGCTGTTTGCATGAAAAGGGATTGAAAAAGCCCACCAAATAGAAGAAAAAAGAGAAAATGATGTGTGTGATGCCACGAAAATGTTAAATATTAAATATCAACATAAATATGGCATGATAGACTCGAAAATGAAGATATGAGCTGGATAAGTATAAAACATGAAGAGGCCTAAGTCATTTTTCGGGAATATATCTCCTAAGTACTTGCCTTGTAGTTAAGGGCAAGACCTTTTAAAGGAAAAGACATTGTCTTGGACAACCTTTACTAGGTTGTCCATACGAAACGACTAGATACGAAAAGACATGATAAACTAGAGTAACTTTAACTCATAGTTAAGTATACCTCTTATGGTATAGGTGAACGTATTCTCAATCTAATCGTTAACTAGACCCTTTCGCGGGAGCGACGCACCTGTTGTTTTAGAGGTGTGTTTGTTCGCCCCGTAGGACATATATTGATCTCACACTTCAGTCTCGATCATCGAGAGAGAAGAGTTTATGCTTATGTAAGAGATTGAAGAAGTGAATAGATTTCTGTGAGTTATTCTCTCTTATCTCTGTTCTCCGCACTACTGAGTGTGAGTGATCTGCAGTCTGCTAACAATCTCTAATGCATTTCTTGAATTTCTCTCTAATCAGACAGACACTCTAGTGCATTACAGTCATTTGCTGAGTTTCTGTAAAGCATGCTCTAAAGAACTGTCTTTAAACTATCTTATTTGTCTGTTGCGAATACTTTATTTTCGGCACTCGAATAACGACTATCGTTGGTACAGTCTAGCACGATCATTGAATAAAGTTGTATGTATACATATGAGATGACAGTCCCTGCCTGAAGAATTAAGTCTTTGATTTGTCTTCCTGATTGGCATTGACATAAGTTTCTAACGTATCCTAAAACTCTTTGTGTTCTTTAACCATTAAGTTGGACTTTAGTTGTTGAGGACTTCTGTCTAGAAACGAATAGTTCGCAATGTTTCTTAGATCGACAAGTGAAAATCAAGATTAGGACTATGAGTCAAAATTAGATTTTGGGTTGTTAGTCAAATTCATCGTTGCGATTTTTCAAGTAGGGGTGGGTAATAAACTAGGGCCACTATTAGAATGGGGTGAGTAATAAACTAGGAGGGTGAGTAATAAATTGGGGGTGAATATTGAACTAGAATTAAGATGGTGATTTTAAGCTCAACCTTTAAAATGAAAAATTAAAGAAAATACACAACAACAATAAAACTTCGAAAATATAAAATTGAAATGCTTTTCTCTCAAAAATCCAATCAGAGCTAAAATTCAACCTCTATTCCAATAATTTGCATAATTTTGTCAATCTTCACCAAATTTGATGAAAATTGACTTAGATTCAAGCTAAGATAGAGATCTAAAACTCTATAAATTACAGACAAGATATCCAGCCGAAGGTACAACCAAAATAATGTAAAAATGTAGACTACAACTAACTAAAATTGGAATGATCACTAAAATGGCCATAACTTGGTCAATATAGCTCCAAATTAGAAAAAATCAATACTTCCTAGAAGCTAAGAGAAAGGACTACCGAGCTGAAATAAATATATCACACCAAATTTTTGTTTTTAAAGATTACTTGGTTAAAAATTGATCAAAACTTTTTCGAAATTGAAAAATCAAGAAAGCTACAAAACTAGTGAATAGAAATTCAACCAAACTAGTGAATATAAATTCACCCAAACTTAAAAGAAAACCACCAAATTTGATGTAAAAAGGATCTAATGCTCTGATATCCAAATTATCATGTGCCAATCTTTACATTAAGACATCTAGTCCATTCTTCAACATCAAATTAGCATAGCAAAACAAGAATCAAGAAAACTAGTCAAAAAATTTAAAAAAAAACTAGACAAATAGAATAACCTTCACCAAAAAAGACAAAGATAGGTAATATCCATCATTATTTCGATCATTCATTACATTGGGCCTAAATCTAGAGCATGATCAAAGCTCTCAGATGATTTTAGACACATGGACCACAAAACACGTCAAGAAAGCTCTCAAAGAAAAGCTTCAAGAACATCGAGTTCAAAAATGTCATATGTAGAATACCCCCAAATTTAGCATGACTTCAGTTATTTATAGTGATCCTTGGTGCTTCTACTATAAGATTCAAACTTTGTTTGGCTAAATTGGGCCTTACAACCATCATTACAATCTCATTAATATACATATATAACACGATTGCCCAAGCCAACTTATTACCTGTCCTATTGACTAATTTTAATTTGATTTAGCTCTCTGGCTACAATGTCTATGACTTTGTGATGTTAGTTAACGTATTGCAATTCACAACTAATAATGAATGAATGTTAAGTAGACTTCTTAGCAACAAAAGAATCATTTGTTTTCTCTTAATGACTTAAATTCTAGCACTTAGTAGACATGTGGGAGAGGGAGAGAGAGAGAGAGAGAGAGAGAGAGAGAGAGAGAGAGAGAGAGAGAGAGAGAGAGAGAGAGAGAGAGAGAGAGAGAGAGAGAGAGAGAGAGAGTTTTAAGCCCAATGTTGAGTTTTGTCTAGCTCGTTTGAGAAGTTGTCTTCATCCTTATGTGTGAAAATGAGGTTCATATACATTATAGATTAAGCCTAAAACCTATCGGTGAATGATGCACCTACGTACATGCATAGATGCTCCATTCATGTGAGTTGCAATGGGAAAAGACACAATTTAAATTTGTAGCACTATCAAAATAACTTATATAAATCAATATTTGACATGAGACCTTCTAGGATAAGCATGCCACATTGAAATGGCTTACAGTTTCAAGGTTGTTGCCCATGTTACTGGGAGGAAACTATATAGATGTGGTACAATAGAACATGTTTTCAAAACTACACCAACTTCAAATCATGAATGTATGTTTATCAAAGATGCTTGATCAAATGTAATTGTGTGTGTGTGCGGTGTGTGTGTGTGCAGACACACGAGAATTTTGATTAGCACTTATGTTATCTAATTCTAGTCAATTAGCCACTAATTGTAGGTCAAGGGTGACTTGAGGAGGTGAGATGTTTGTAGTTAGTAGGACTATTGTGAGGCCTAAGTGACTATAGTTAGAATTAGTTATTAGTGAGCAATTGTTGTACCAACATCAAAATGTGGGAATAGCTAGTGGAGTGAGGCTTTATGACTAACATTCATGGCATCAATTTATCATCCATTGAACTAGTGTTATAGTGTTAGTATGGAGTGCAATGTTTAGTGGTTCTATGCATGAGGACAACATTGAGGTAGGGCGCGATTTCTATAGTGATGATGAAAATCATCTAAGCGGAGATGAGTTGCAAGATGTATTTGCTAATGAATTTGAATCTTGCGATGATGAATAGCCTATGTATATGTCACAATCAATTTTGGGACCAAACAATCATCATTCAATTTTTGAGCTTGGCATATCAAATATAGAGGCTTGAGGTGGTGTCAATTTTGTTTGCTTGTTATTTGACACAACAAATTGGGCTACTTTGATCTAAAAGTTATCTAAAGTGATATTTAGATACAAAATGTCAATTGTAATAGTTCAATGGCAATAAGTTAGCACCAGGAAGCAATAAATGGGTCTCAGTCCACCCATTATTCAATTTTAAAAAGAGTGGGAACCATTTTAAAATTTTTTAAAAAAAAATTCAGTGACATTTTATGCTTTTTAAAAAGCCCAAAAAGTGGCATAATCAACACAAAGAATCCATTAGGTGAGTGAACAGGTGAGACGAGGTCGCATAGAAGGCTCCCTCTTACTCGTCAATCCCACTGCCGCGTCGAGCTACAACGCTCCCCCTCGAAGAACGAAGTGGTCATCTCACATTTCTCCTTTTAAATCCTTGTCCTTCATCCTTCCTCCCACCGACCCTCCCTCCCTCCAAATATAACAGCGCAGCAGGAGGAACAACGAGAAGCAGAACATTGCATACAGATCCGCATGCCTGCTGCTGCTGCTCCGGATCTCCTTCAAGAAACCCTTCGCAGAACAGGGAGAATTAGCTCAAATCCTTCGTGGGTCATTCGCATTTTACATTTTGTTTGATGATCTTTCATTGTACGCAGCAATTCTTCGACTCTGTTCGTGCGATTTCATTGCCACCAGAAAGTTTGCATCAAAGAGCATGTGATTTGAATTGCCAGCGGAAGAATATTTGTAAAAGAGGTGAAATTGAGCGAGGTTTAAAAAGGCTTCACCGTCGAAAGAAATTGTACTGTTGGCAAACCTTACTCTTTCAGTATCTGTTGTGGCTATGGCAAAGTATTTTGAAATTTTGGACCTAGGGGCCAGAATCGTAGCGAGGTTTCAGTCACACTGTCCCCAAACGGCACGCATGTACTACAAGCCTCCCTCAGGTCACAAAGATGGGCATGATAAGCAGTCTTACTTTGGCTTTACATACTCCATTTTCCAATCCGCTCCTGAACTGCCAACATACGATGGATTGAGGACAGACACATTCTTTGCCCTCTGCTGATCCGATTAGCCATCGAAAATCGTTCCCAAAATCACTACTCCTGATTGATTGATTGATTCTTTTGTCCATGAAAAGCTTTTTGGCTTTGAAGACATATTTTCTGCTTCTTAGCTCAAGTTTTTCTAAAGTAAGGTAAAGAACCATGAATATGAGCAGCTCATATGTCATGTGATTATTGAGTATATTCTTTTGTATCAACAAAAAGTTGATTACTATGAGCTGCTGTCTTTCAATCTGCACTCCAACAATTATTTGGAGTGCTATTCACATCAGCTTAGATTACGCTGAAAACAGATTGATAGAAGGGACACTTTTGGGGTGCTTTTGGCCCTAAAGGGTCATTTGTGGACTTGGTGCAACAATTTTCCTTGAAAATGACACAAAAAATCAAAGATCTTACAAATATCATTTTGACATCAAAAGGTGTGATGTAATTTTTTGGCATTGGCTTGCAAAAGTCAATGTATGTGTTCAAGTTGGTCAACGGAAGTTTTGCAATAGTCAATGTTAAAATCATGTCTTAAATCATAAGGGTATGTACGCATAAAAATCCTTGCCACATTGCTACGGACTTCAATGCAAAAACTCATTCTTTTGGATGCACCTCTAGATCATGGAATGCAGATTCGTCCATGATGTTATGGTTGACCCCCAACAATTTCTCTGATATCTAATTTAATAGACCCCACTTATCGTTTCATTTTGTGTGTTTTTGTCATGATTTGTTTTAAAAAAAGAAGGGAAAATAGGAGATTGACTATTTTTACACTTTTTAATTTTACGATCCATCACCTTCATATACAAGTCATAAATATTTGTGTTCATCTTTTTTTTTTTTTGCCTGCATCCCTAGGCTCTCAACTTGAATGATCACCAATAACAATAATCAAATGAAGATTATTCATTTGCCTATACAAATTCATTTCATATATGTTCTTAGCTTTGCCGCAATAGTAGTAAGTTATTATGACGATTTGCTAAAATGAGTTTTAGTTTTTATTTTTATAATCTCTTTAAATGCAAAATTTGAATGTGATGCATAAGGCAAGCTTCTCATGATATATTAATCACCTTGATTGTTGTCATCATATCTCTACTCATGCACACACCTTGAATTAAAGTTCAATCCTTGAGGTAGATAAAGGAAGTGCTAAGAAGTTTGCCATAGTTCCAAGACAACTAGGATTCGGAAATAGCTAATTGTCTTGCATCCAATCTTAAACAATAATGCCTTTCTGGTATTCACGACATTTGACCATAGAAGATTTTCACTTGTATGGTTGAGCAAGTGGGTGACTTTTTTGCAAGGGCTTTTCCATGAGGATTTCATTTGTCTTTAAACTAAAAAAAATTCAGAGAAATAGTTTTAATTCCAAAACTGTTGTAAGTTTTAACATGCATAGACCTTC
This sequence comes from Diphasiastrum complanatum, assembly GCA_029204225.1. Taxonomy (NCBI): domain Eukaryota; kingdom Viridiplantae; phylum Streptophyta; class Lycopodiopsida; order Lycopodiales; family Lycopodiaceae; genus Diphasiastrum; species Diphasiastrum complanatum. The sequence goes on from CM055110.1 coordinate 18,147,872, forward strand.
AACATGTGTCCTAATTAATCATAATGAAGTCAAAAATCACTTTCTGGCATAGTCCAGACTGAAACGAATTCAGATGAAGATGATGTTTGGAATGCCTATTCTTGGCCAAATATAACATAACCACATTAACCTAACTATCAAATTTTTCAAAAAACTATTCAACCCTATGATATGTCAAATAGAAATGATAGGAATCCACCAGAAAACAAGAAATTTTCATTCTGTAATCTAGATGAGATCTACACTGTCCATTAGACTATGGATAATATTGGACGAGGGATGTGGTTTGGATGTGGACTAGATAAATTGTATCGAAGTGATTTGAATCTGACCTAATGTGTGTGTGTGTTTTTGAACCTAACAAATCTAAACAAAACTGCACATTATCAGTACAATACCAAACATACGAATATTAAAGTAAATCAAATTCGTATAGAGTCAGCAGAGTCAAACATATCATATTGAGCAAACCTAACAACCAACAAAAGCTCCGAGTTGAGGAGAATATGCTCACCTGCATCCATCCACAACAACAACTGTGTTAGAATAGGAACGTTATTGTGGGAACTACAGGTGTCTACACATATTCTCAGTTGTTATCCATGTCGCAACAAGTAGTCATTGCCAAGTTAGGTGACTCTAATTTTCTCCATATCATGAGTAAAGCCAGTCGGACATTTCTCTACTCAAAGTTACAAAATTATAAGGTTAACAATGTATAATCAGTGCTTGAAAGTCAACAATTACAAAAGTACGACTAAAGTAGACAATTACATCCAGACTAGTTGTTCAAAACTATCTGCCATTACCCTTTTCAAAATGCTTATCAGAACACCATCCCTTTTTCTAAGTAACAACTTAGAAAAACATTTATTGCACTGTCAATTTCATATTGTTAGGGCATTACCATCCACAAATAAGTATATATAGACTTTAACAAACATGTCTAAGTGTGTGTGTTACAAAAAACAATTACTCACAGGACATTACCCTCCATTTAGTAGAACATGTCAAAAAATATATATACAGTAAGTAACTTTGTCATATCTTTAAGCTATATGACATAACCCAACATCAGCAAACCACTATGGAGAAAGTGGAATAGGAACAATTCCCTTGTATGTTGGATCATCCAAAAGGATGAGTCTTGATAATGTTCTCTATGTTCCTACGTTAACCAAAAACTTGCTTAGTGTTGGCCAGTTAATGGATAATGTCCTAAATGTACAATTTAAGCATGGAGTTTGTTCCATCCTTAGAAATGATGAATGTATAGCCAAAGGCTTTAAACAAGGTAGATTGTTTAAGCTTGATGCTAATGTTGCAGTGGAGAGTGTTAACTTGGCAAAGGTGGAGTTATCAAAGGTGGAATTGTGGCACAAAAGGTTGGGCCACCCCAACTACAAAGCCATGGAATCTATGGTAGCAAAGGAGCTTGCAGTTGGACTCCCCAAGCATTTGTCAAAGTGTGAGAAGATATGTGAAGCATGCAGCCTCTCAAAGGCTCACAAACTACCCTTCTCAAGATCTACATCAAGATCAAACTCTCCTCTTGAACTCATCCATTCGGATGTTCATAGTTTTTCACATGAGTCTAATGGTGGTGCCAAGTACTATGTAATATTCATTGATGACTATTCTAGATTTTTTTGGATGTACCTCTTGTCTAGCAAATCAATGGTGCTTGATTCTTTTGTAAAGTTCAAGACTTTGGTATAAAATCAGCTTAGTACGAAGATTAAGGTATTAAGGAGTGATAATGGAGGTGAATATATCTCCAATAAGTGGATTGGCTTTTGTAGTTCTAATGGCATAAAGAGGGAGTTGTCATGTCCATACACCCCTCAACAAAATGGAGTTAGTGAGAGAAGAAATAGATCTCTTTGTGAGTGTGCTAAGGCCTTAAGGCTAGATGCTTCTCTATCCAAACCATTTTGGGATGAAGCAATAACTTGTGCTAACTATTTGTGCAATAGATTGCCAAACCAAGCCATTGGAGGAATCACACCAGTTGAAGCTCTATTTGGAGAGAAGCCCAATCTTAAGGATCTCAAAGTTTTTGGATCCACTTGCTATGTACACCAATCCTTGGATAAGAGAAGGAAGGATGATGCAACATCCATCAAAGGCAACTTTGTGGGATATGGTGAGAATAGCAAAGGCTATAGAGTCTTCAATCTCATCACTAGCAAGGTGATAGTTAGTTGGGATGTTATTTTTTATGAAGGACATGCTTGTGATTTGGATGATAATGCTACTAATCATCTTGATGCCAAGGATCATGCTAGGATGGAGGAGGAGCTTCCAAGTGAAGAAGAACTTGAGGAGCCACCTCAAGATGCAAGAACGTCAAGAACTCCAAGAACTCCAAGAAGATCTACAAGGGCAAGATCCAAGCCATTGAGGCTCACCTATGATGGTCAAGGTGATCAAAGGGAAGGCTCATCATCTTTCACATCTTACACTTTTCTTACTTCAATGTTAGATGAGCCAACATGCTATGAAGATGCTTGTAAGTCTAAAAGTTGGATGGATGCTATGCAAGTAGAGTATGATGCTCTTATTGAGAATCATACTTGGGATCTTGTGGATCTTCCTCAAGGGAAGAAACCTCTTCTAGGCTTGTAGCCAAAGGTTTTTTACAAACCAAAGGCATTGATTATGATGAGACTTTTGCTTATGTGGCTAAGCTTGTTACTATCAGGTTGATCATTAGTCTTGCTACAACCTTCAATTGGGAACTATTCCAACTTGACTTCACAAATGCATTCCTCAATGGTTATCTGGAGGAAGAGATCTACATGAGGCAACCCGAGGGCTTCATCAAGGCAAAGCATGAAGGAAAGGTGTGTTTTTTGAAGAAGAGCCTTTATGGGCTCAAGCAAGCACCTAGAGCATGGTACTCTAGGCTACATGGCTAGATTTGCCAATGTAGGCAATTTTTCACATCTCTCTCTAAAATCCCATAGTTAATCTAGATTCATTCATGTTGCTAAATATTTACTCGAATTGTCGCACAATCTATTAGGAAATACATGGGAATCGCAAACTGGTATCTACGCAACAGTCAAGCTATCGAAGGAGTCTTAACAATCAAACTATCGAAGGAGTATCGAGTGTCGAGTGTCAATAGTCAACTATCGATAGAAGCCTATGTAGAACACTTCGACGAACAAATCTCAGTTATACTAACAAAGTGTACAGTTTAATCAACAAAGGTTGAGAAATCGAATTCAAAAACATCAACATTTGTTCATTCGAATCAACCAATGACGATTCGATCTTTATTCTTTCGACTTTTATTCTTCTTCGATAGATGAACGAATTCGAAAGATAAATTGTCGAACCTTGAAACGAACATATCACCTTGATCTCTCTTTTTCTTGAAGCAGTCACTAGCAAAATGTCTTTTGACTCCACAATAGAAACATTTTAGCCTAGATCTATCTTTCTTCTTGCCAACAAAAGTAGAAGCCTCACCTTGATATTGCCCTTTAGACCACTTGCCTTTGCCCTTGAACTTGCCCTTTGAGAACATAGCCTCTTCCTCTCCAACTTGAGAAATGGAAATAGATCCTTCTCTTGATAGAAACCTAAACTCCTCATTCACCAAGATCCCTTGCAAATCCACCATACTTGGCAAAGTCTTTTGAATAGTAAAACTTTGAACAAGACTAGCATGATCATCCAACAAGCCATTAAGAACAACTTGAACAAGTTTTACTTCCTTAATGCTTTCATCAATACATGCTAACTCATCATTGAATGCCTTACCTCTCAAAACAAAAGCATGAGCACTTTCATCCTTCTTTTGCATACTTTGAAAGATTTGCCTCTTAAGGGTTAGTACCCTTGATGTAGACTTGAACTCATAAAGCATTTTCAAAGCTTCCCAAGCCTCACTTGATGAAGTATACTTACCAACTTCCTTGAGAAGTTCATTTGTAACATTCATCTTGATCACATGAAGATCTTTCTTTGCCCTCCTATCATACCTCAATTGTTCTTGAGGTGCCAAAGGTCTTTCCTCCACACCTACAACAATATCCATCAACTCATTTATCTCAAGGAGAGACTCCATTCTCACCTTTCAAGTAGAATAGTTGCTTGAGGTAAGCCTATCATTGCTTTCCAACATGAAGCCAGCTATGTTGCAATAACTTGATCTTCTCTTTCGACCTGTTCCAATGCACAAAGCACTCTTGTGAATGTCAACAAATGTACTCAAGAAGAAATCACAAAGATATGGAACCTGTCAAATCTCTTTCTTGCACCAAACCTAGCAAATCCAACATGTAGAATGAAAGATACTTGATCAACAAATGATCATCCTACAATCTCATGAAATTTTGTACTTTATAAGATTTCACTCTTGAAAAGTCCAGCAACTGTGTTTGCCCAAGCTTATCAACATTTGGAAGGTTCTAGATCTATTCCAGACAATGGACTAGATTCAATGCACCTAAACCAACCAATAAAAATGGGTCTATATGCGACCTCATCAACTTGCCTAACTTGCCAAAAATAGTAAATCAACTATTCTTAGGCCTTATTCACAATATAAATTTTATCTCTAAGTTTAAAATGCATATTGGCCAAAATTGCGATTTTTTTTTAGACATGATAAATCTCAACTAGTTGAAAATTTCTCACACTATCTAATTAGCGTGATACAACTCTTAATAAAGCTAGTTATTTGCTTACATTAGCTTTAGTATCGTGCAACTGATTTGACAATGACAACAGCCACGATCATCGCTTGTCTAGATAATGAAATCCACCTAACTTGATAGTGATAGCCACGAGCATCACCAAGATCCATATCAGACAACATATCTCAACATGTCTATACAATTGTATATATATCTGAATAAATGTACATCTTAGCATTGCGAATTGAATTGAAGCATATATTGTAGATGCTATTACATCAATTAAATTCAAATAGGGAGTTAGTATAAGCTATCGAATGATCTTCAAATTATCGAAGCTACCATAGAACTAGAGTTAGTTTCGAGTATGCAACTATCAACAATTGTTTTGTGCTCGCTATTTCAGCTAACTCGTACTTGTTACTTTCTAAATGAATCTATTGTCTTATTGCGTTCAGATTCATGCCAATATGAATGTGTGCTTCTCTGATTAATTGCTCTATCTAATACTGCTCTCATATAGAATTCTCTGAACTATCTAATGCTTCTACAATCAACAGTCTAATGACTTTGTGTTTGTATTAGTAATCAATCTTATCAATTCTGACAGCTTCAAAGTTAGAATCAACCGAGTCATTTGACTCATCATTCTGATTCGAATTTGATAGGTGTAGTTCATGCATCGAGGGGAAAGGCTCATTTCACATAGCCCAACAATTTTCACATTTAGATCTTTCACTTTCCTTCATTCTTTTCACATCCATTTTATCTAATAGATATTGTGCTAGGGATCAAGGAAAGACCTCAAGTAGTAGAAGACATTAACAAGTAGTAGAAGACATTATCAAGTATGACAAGAGAGCTAAACTAATGTTTTTATATCATCAAAATCAATGTGTCCAATGAACTTATAAATGAAGTAAGTGTGACAAATAGACAATACCAAAAAGTACATGTGATCAAATTCAAAGTGTGGCTCTCCCATGTGTGGAACTGCCGAGGAAGAGGCTAAGTTCATTTCTCCAATCATCTTTCATTGTTCAATCAACATACAATGTATTTGTATTGGTAATTGTTGACTAATTAAAAATTGACCATTGATGTAAATAGATGCCCAACATTAGCATGTAGCCAAAAGAAAACCGAATCTAGAAGGTTCTTAGTGTAGCCTACAAGGCTTTATAAATAGGCTAAGCCTTTCTCATTTGTAAATCTCTCATTTCATGATAAATTTAAGCAAAGAAAGTGGGTACACATTCTCTACATTGTTCAATTTCTCTCTCTCTCTCTCTCTCTCTCTCTCTCTCTCTCTCTCTCTCTCTCTCTCTCTCTCTCTCTCTCTCTCTCTCTCTCTCTCTCTCTCTCTCTCTCTCTCTCTCTCTCTCTCTCTCTCTCTCTCTCTCCATAGTTGAGTTTTAGTAATGAAAGAAGTATATCTCTTATCATGGATGTAATTGTGAAAATTTGTCAACAAGTTTGTTGGTTTATTGGCATTTTTGGAGGCCAAAATGAAATCTCAACTCAGAGATAGGTTCATATTTGTCAATAAAGGCCTCAAAAGTGTTTGTACTATTTTTGACAAGTAGATAAGTGGTTTATGTCGGATTTGGACCCATTCTAATTGGCTAAATTTGATACATTGCATCTAGACTAGTATTTCTAGGTTTTTCATGAAGTATCCAGAAGTTTTAGGTCAAGTTTGGGAAAAGTGACCATATGATATTTTGGAAGCTATAAATAGCTATACCTGTGTGGAGAAATACCATCAATGTTTCTTTCTTTGTAGAGATCTCATCTCTTGTGTTTCCATGTCCATCTCATGTGTTTTTCTCTTGATATCTTGGTTTTCTATGTGTAGATTATGATAGATCTTGATTCCACACGTGTGAAGGACAATACCTTCCTGCTGTTGTATGAAAAGGGATAGTACCATATTGTATATGATCAGATCTTAGTGATTTATGCAATTATAGCATGCTAAAATTAATGATTTCTATCTTGCAGATAAAACGAGATATGCATCCAAATTTGGCTAAAATCTTGTTGATTCACTAAATGTGTTTTGGATCTGTAATTTTCACATGGTATTAGAGAAGTTGTAGGCCAAAGTTGGTGTTTATTCCAAATCTAGATGTGGATTTGAGGGCATCATATATTTTGAAGGTGTTTCTAGATCAAATCTTGCATTTTCAAGTATAGAAAGTGGATCTTTGTGGTCCAATCATCATTTTAGGTCAAATTGCTTGTGGATGGCCAATTTTTGAAACGAGTTTCTTGAATGTGGAGACAAAAATTTCTCATGCTTGTGGATGGTACATTCTATTAGATGAGATATCTAGATTCTAGCTTTTGCATGTAGATTTTGCTTGATTCAATATTTTGCATTTTTGGTGAAACCCTAAATTTGATAGGATCTCTTGATTTTAAGTTGCTGGACTTTTTCAAGAGCATGTTTCAATCTTAGGTGCTAGAAAAGTTCATCATATTGTGTTTAAATCTATTGTGATCAAGAAATCAAGAATCTATGTGCTAGGATTTGCTAAAAAGAGAGAAATGAGAGGCTAGATTGTTTCCATATCTTTGTGATTTGTTCTTGAGTTTCATTTTTTGATATTTTCAAGGGAGTGCCAAGCAAATTGGAACAAGTTCAAAGAGAAGATCAGATCATTGTGACATGGAAACCTCAAGTGGCTTCATGTTGGAAGGCAATGATAGGCTTACGTCAACAAATTATTCTACTTGGAAGGTGAGGATGGAATCTTTGTTTGAGATGAATGATTTGATGGATATTATTGTAGGTGTGGAGGAGAGACCTTTGGCACCTCAAGAACAATTGAGGTATGACAATAGGGCAAAGAAAGCTCTACATGTGATCAAGATGAATGTGACTAATGAACTTCTCAAGGAAGTTGGTAAGTGCACAACATCAAGTGAGGCTTGGGAATCTTTGAAAAAGGCTTATGAGTCCAAGTCTATATCTAGGGTCCTAACCCTAAGGAGGCAAAATTTTTGAAGTCTTCAAAAGAAGGATGAAGGTGCTCATGCTTTTGTTTTGAGAGTTAAAGCTTTGAGTGATGAACCATCATGCATTAGTGAAAGCATTAAGGACGTGGAGCTTGTTGAAGTTGTTCTTAATGGCTTGTTGGATGAATGAGGAGTTTATGTTCTAAGTTGTTATCCATGTCCCCAATTGTTGAAGTTGAGTAGTTGGGTTAAGGCACTCAATCCCCACCTATTGATATTTAATCCAATGTTGATATCTTTAGCGTGCTTAATTGTTTATTGAGTCAAATATATAGCACATTTCGTAATAATAAATCCTGTAAGCCTCCACTTCTTCAAAGGGCCATAACTGTCTAGGAAAGAAATTAAGAGGTGAAGCTTAAAGGAGAACATTTTATGGAATACAAATCTTCAACATTATAAAAAAAACATATTTTAAAGTTTGGAAAAAGGCCTCAAGGGCCTTATGCTATGAATGTTAATGATAAGTCATTCCAATGTGAAAAAGGTGATAATTGTGGAAATATGCAAAATTGGACCAAGAATGGATCCTAAAATGATCCACAAGAGTGATTGGATGTTAGATACAATTGATCTATCAATCTACACAAGATTTAGATCAATCTAGATCAAATTTAGATGAGAAAATCTAACAAGAACAATCATAAATGAAAGGGCATTGTACTTGCTGGTTTCGCACATGTGAAAACATGTCAGAGTACGGACTCCAGCCTGAAATCAAAGTACAATGTGATAGGAACCCAAAACTATCAAGAAAAATCAAGACAAATGATGAAATTGACAAGAATTGCCTACAAAACCAAGATTGGTGTTGCTTGTTTATTATGGCCAAATGTGGCTCTATATATACAAAAAGTGGGAGCTCGTGGTACTGATCATCCCTTTGATCTCACATGTGTGAGGGTGCCTTATCATGTGATGATTCATCATGCAAAATTGACACTTGGACAAAACCTTCTATTTTGAGCACTTTTGGTCCATTTTTCTTCTATGTAGAGAACTAGAAAAAACTCTTCTTGAAGTGCAAATTCGACTTCCTCAGCCTATTCCACACATGTGAGAAGATCTCTACACATGGGATTTGACACCTAGTCTCATGATGTGGCTTCATGCAATCTCTAGATTGATGCCATGTGGCATATGGCTAAAAAACATGATTTTGGCTTTTTTAGCCAATAGAACTTGACTTAAACTAAATGTACAAGCTATATGATTGTACTACATGAAAAGTACATTTATTTCACACGTGGGAACAGGCTCCACACATGTGTAATCATCCTATATACATATATTTGGCCTAGACCAAGCATAATATTTGCATTTTTCACACTCCTCAAAAATCTAGCTTGATAAAAAGATGATGATCTTGAACTTGACTCCATGGACTGAATTGGTCTTTGTTGGTTCAAAAAGTGTGAAGATCAGCCAATGAAATTGACATTGACATCTTTGATGAACTTGAGAGCTTTGCACCATCCTAACACCTCCATAATTGATTCCTTCCAAATTTCATGTAGATGCTTGACCTTGAGGCTCGCTCCTTCTTCATGTGCATGCTCCTCCATGAGGAAATAAAGATTTCTTGTTGTCTTATTAGGATCACAAAGATCTAACATCATGTTACCATGATCTAGAGAATTAGACTCATCCAAATTGGCAAGACTATGCATGCTATAATAACAAAGTGTTTGCATCATATCTTCATGCTTGTTTACCATGCTAATCTCAGATCCAATGAGGCTAAATACTTTATTATGGAGATAAGTGTCTTTAGAAGATGATTCAATTACTCTCATAAAGAGTTTACAATTTGCCTCAATAGAAATTTTCAAACTATGAGTGAACAAATGACTTTTGCTCTTGCATGACTTAAGAGCATACATTTGATGAAATAACCTTTTGCTCTCTAATTGATTTAAAATCAATTTCAAACTTTTAAGAACATCAAAGCAAATTGATTCATCAAATGACATAAGAGAACTAAGTATGAGATGTATACCACATGAGATATGCTCCTCTTTCCCTTGAAGTGTGAGCCACATGGGCTCAACCATGTTTCTTGAGTTTCTTTTTGGAATCACAACTTGAGAAAGTCTCTCCTCCTCAATCCTTGGCACACTTGAACCTTGAGAAGGACTCTCCTCAATCATTGGCACACTTGAACCTTGAGATGACTCCTTAAGATCCTTTTCATAATGCTCCTTCTTGATGGTGTGAAAAATGCAAAAATAAGCTTGGTAGAGGCCAAAAATCTTGTATATAGATAAACACACATGTGTGAAGCCTGTTCCCACATGTGAAACTAGTGTAATTGTCATGTACCATAATCAGATATGCTGTACATATGATTTAATTCAAGTTCTAGTGGATAAAATGGCCAAAAACTAGTTTTCTAGACATATGACACATGGCATCAATCTTTTGATTGCATGAGCCACATCCTTTGGTTAGGTGTCATATCCCATGTGTATAAGACAGCTCACTCGTGTGGAATAAGCTGAAGTAGGCTAATTTTGACTTCTAGAAGATTTCCAATAAGATCTCCATATAGAAGGAAAATGGACCAAAAGTGCTCAAAATAGAAGGTTTTGTCCAAGTGTCAGTTTTGCATGATGAATCATCATATGACAAAGCACCTTCACACATGTGGGATCAGAGGGATGATCAGTACCACGAGCTCCCACTTATTGTATACATAGAGCCACATTTGGCCATAATCAATGTGAGACACCAATCTTGGTTTTGGAAGCATTTTAGAGTGATTCTCTCCATTTGTCTACATTTGTTTTGATTGTATTGAGGTTCTATGAATGTGTACTTGATTTTCAGGTTGGAGTCCGTTCTCAAACAATATTTCACACGTGTGAAACCATAAAGTACACTTACCTTCAATTAATGATTGTTCTTGTTAGGATTTTGTGCCTAAAATTGATCTAGATTGATCTTAATTTGAAGTAAATTGATAGATCAAGTAATCTGACAACCAATCCCTCTTGAGGATCAGATTAGGATCCACTCTTGGTCCTTTTTGTACTTTTTGCACAGATGGAAATCCGAGACCTCCATGTCTCATAATGATCATAACAACCATGACCATACAATATGCACTTCCTATGATTATCAAGATTACTTATGCTAGAAACATAAGTCCAAAAATCACCACAACTTGGCATGATTTTTCTAATATTGAAATCAAAAGGTATTTCCATCTCAATAAGGCTAACTACTTGCTTATGGATATAAGTGTCCACTTTGGATGCTTCACTTATTCTCATAAGAAGTTTACAACTTGCCTTTAAGATTGAAAACTTACAATTTTCATCTTTATGAATGAACACATCATTCATGATCTTATTGAAACCAAAAGATCCTACATTATGAAGACATTTCCATTTCCTTGACTTCATAACTAATGTAATCTTACAAGGAGAATATACTTTGCTATCTTTTAAGGCATTACGCTCAACTAGTATTGCCTTAATCCACCTTTGAGATACAAAAATCTCTTCAAAGCAAAATGGTTCTTCATAAGTTGACATGAGAGCATAAATGAAACTATGTTCATTTTGTAATTGATCCTTATTCTTGATTGATTTCTCTTGGATAATAACAATAAGTTTGAACTTATCCAAAGTTCCAAGCAAACTACTCTCCAAGGATATGAAATAAATCCAAGTTACTTTTATGAAAGTGACATCTACCTTTGCATCTTGAACCAAACAATGCACTTCCAAATAAAAAATTTCAAAAGTTTTGACATGTGTTGTGATGGACTCTTGAAGACAATTATTGCAAGTCCTTGTGAGACTCCAAGCCTCATTCACCTTTCCACAAAGGAAACACCTTTCCTTGGACTTGTCCTTCTTGTATTTGCATTTCGAACTTGAAGCTCCATCCTTCACCTTGGCCCCCTTGCTTTGGTTCTCCTTGGATGGATTGGTCTTCTTTTTGTAGCATCTTGAGGAAAAATATCCTTCCTTGCCACAAAGGTTGCACTTAGGATCCTTACTTGCCTTCAATAGGATGCCACCTATTGATGCCATGTGAAACAAAACTTGTGATATGATTCTACAAATGTAATTTGTGACTCTCAAGAGACTAGATTTGAACATATTCAATAATCTAGAAGGATCTACAAAAGATCTAGCTCACAAACCTAAGAATCAATCTTCACACTAATGACTAGTCACTTGGAAACTTTGCTTTGATCACTAAGACAAAAGCACACAATCTTTGAATCAAATCACAAAAAAAATCAGATCCAAACTCCTATTGGACTCAACAAATACCAATGACTCTTTCTTTGAGAGTTGAAATGGATATGAAAATATTTGGCACCTAGATTTTCCTTTTCACTTGACTAGTTCTCTCAACACATGAGATTCTCGAACAAAAGATGGGTTTTGTTTCAAATACATGAAAATCAAACTTAGTCACTTCTTTTGGACTCACTCTTGACCCAAATAATATTACTCTTGAGATTTAGAATCAATTTGATTTGATTTGACAACATACTATACCACCAATTTCCACAAAACATAGGATCTACACTAGATCACTCAAATTTGACATGTACATTTGATTCAAACACATAAAATTAAGATCCCCTTTTGGAATCCCCAAAGAATGTCACTCTTGAGATTTCGAATGGATTTGTAATAGTTTGATAACAACCTATGTCAAGAATTTTTCACAAAGCCTAAAAATTAGACATCTAGAGATTCACAAAGATCTCAACCATGCATGAATACTCAAATATGGACTCCTCCTCATTCTAGACATCCAATGGGATCACAAATTGACCCTCACACTCTCACAAAGAAAGCTGAATAGAACTAATTTGAGTTTCATACATACTATGTCAATTTTTGCTCAATAAATTGAGTTCATTCACCCCTATTTGGATTCCACCAATGACTCTACTTCTTAAGAGTTGGAATGAAATTCAAAATCAAAAGTTGTGATTCTTCTTTCTCACTAAGATATTGTGCTTCAAAGAGATAATGCCACTTAGAAAGATTTGATCACCTAGGAGAAGACAAATTCTCCACCAATAACAACACAAAATGAGCTTCTAGATCTTGCCCTCTACAAAGGAAGGAACTCTTAGAAAATTGGATCTCTCTCTACACATTTGCCATAGACACATTAATGACTCTTTTCAAACCTCACAATCACTCAAACAAATTGAGTAGGGCTGAACAATGTGACTTGGATCTCAATCTCTTTTCTAGAACTCTCAATTGAAGCCAATCCATGTCAAATTCTACAAAAGATTTGCATAGATGCTATATATGCACTAGAAACTCTCAAAGGTTTCACTTGGAGGACAGATCCAAATATGTTTTCTAGCAAATTGATGCTTCTAAACTTGAACCTGTCACTCTTGAACAAATCTAGAGTGATGGTACAATGGATTTCAACCTCTCACCTTGCATATCAATCCTTAATCTATGATTTTTGGCAATATCTCTCTCAACTTTGACTTGTACTCAAAAAATCAGAGAAAAAAATTTAATGCACCTGAATCAAGCTTCAAATTAAATTATGTGGATCATCTAACCCAAGAACAAATCATAGGAATAGAATCTCTATAGAAAAAGCTTGAATTTGCACTAAAAATCTCTAAAGTTGGGTGTATGAGTCAAATTATGCATCAATTTGAATTTTATCAACCAAATCAGGTTTTGTATGGCCCCACACGTGTGGAAGGTACACCTACAGCCTACAACAAGTTTTGGTACAAAAAAATTGAATCTAGCTATCAATTCAAACTCTCTACCTCAAAATTAGCTAGTTTCCACAAACTTGCTAATTTGGGAGATTTAGCATCAAACTGAAACATAAGGCTCCAAAAATGGTACTGTACATTCTAGCACATGTAAAAAGTACCCTTGCAGCCCAAAACAAGTTTTTTTCCATAAATTTTGAGTACACCTATCCTATCCAACTCGCCACATCAAAATTAGCTAGTTTCCAAAAACTTGCTAATTTGGGCTTAGTTTTGGATCAACCCCATCAAATCTTCATAAATCCTCTTGTACTTGGCTCTGATACCATGTGAAAATATGCAAAATTGGACCAAGAATGGATCCTAAAATGATCCACAAGAGTGATTGGATGTTAGATACAATTGATCTATCAATCTACACAAGATTTAGATCAATCTAGATCAAATTTAGATGAGAAAATCTAACAAGAACAATCATAAATGAAAGGGAATTGTACTTGCTGGTTTCACACATGTGAAAACATGTCAGAGTACGGACTCCAGTCTGAAATCAAAGTACAATATGATAGGAACCCAAAACTATCAAAAAAAATCAAGACAAATGAAGAAATTGACAATAATTGCCTCAAAAACCAAGATTGGTATTGCTTGTTGATTATGGCCAAATGTGGCTCTATATATACAAAAAGTGGGAGCTCATGGTACTGGTCATCCCTTTGATCTCACATGTGTGAGGGTGCTTTGTCATGTGATGATTCATCATGCAAATTGACACTTGGACAAAAAATTCTATTTTGAGCACTTTTGGTCCATTTTTCTTCTATGTAGAGAACTAGGAAAAAACTCTTCTAGAAGTGCAAATTTGACTTCCTCAGCCTATTCCACACATGTGAGAAGATCTCTACACATGGGATTTGACACCTAATCTCATGATGTGGCTTCATGCAATCTCTAGATTGATGCCATGTGCTTAGCATACCAACTCCTTGGTGCTTGCTTAAGACCATACAAACTCTTTTGTAGAAAACAAACATGATTTGGCTTGCCATGTGAAATGTAGCCGTCGGGTTGCTCCATAAACACCTCCTCCTCAAGATCACCATTCAAGAATGCATTTGTGATATCCGATTGCCATAGATCCCATCCAAAAAGTGTAGCAAGTGAAATAATGACTCGAATGCTCACCATCTTTGCCATGGGTGCAAAGTCTCATCATAGTCAATTCCATACTCTTTTGCATATCCTTTTGCCACCAAGCTTGCCTTGTACTTGTTGATTGATCCATCTTGGTTTGTCTTTACTTTGAAGATCCTCTTGCATCCAATGCTTTCTTGTCCTTTGGAAGTTCCACCAATCTTCATTTGTCATTCTTCATAAGAGCTTGATACTCAAGATCCATTGCTTGGATCCACTCCTCTTTTTGTCTTGCTTCATCTACACATGTAGGTTCATCAAAAGAGGTTAGGAAAGAAAAATTTGTACCACCAACAACTTGCTTACCTTTTTCATAATAAGTGAGTCTCAAAGGTTGTTGCCTTTGCCTTGATGTCCTCCTTGGCTTTTGATTTGAAGTAGGCTCTTCAACATCAACATCCAAAGTATCATCAACAATGTCATCATCAAGAATGTTAGATCCAACATCCACACCACTACTTGAAGACACTTTTGGAAAGTTTACCTCATCAAAAATGACATCTCTTCTAATGACCACTTTTTAAGTTTAAGGAATAAAAATTTTGTAAGCCTTGGTCACCTCACTATAACCAACAAAGATACCTTTTCTTGAAGATGGGTCCTCCTTTGTCCTATCATCAAGAGTGATGTTGATATAGCAAATGCATCCAAGAGTTTTGAAAAACTTGAAACTCGACCTTCTACCAAACAACATCTCAAAAGGTATTTTTCCATCCAATACCACACTCGGCCATCTATTGCATAAAAAATTAGCACATAGCAAAGCTTGATCCCAAAAGGATTTAGGAAGATTTGCACCTAGCCTCATGGCTTTGGCACCTTCACATAAGGTTCTATTCTTCCTCTCGGCCACTTCATTTTGTCGTGGTGTCCTTGGGCTCGTGTACTCCCTCTTGATCCCATTTGCATCACAAAATTCCTTGAACTTGGTAGAAATGTACTCACCACCATTGTCACTCCTCAAGCACTTGATTTTGGTAGAAAATTGAAACTCCCTTGCAATCTTGAACGCCTCATCTTTGCTTTTAGTAGATAGACCCAACAAAATCTACTAAAATCATCAATGTAAGTCACATACATTTTAGCACCTCCATTGCTAATTGTAGTAACACCATGAATATCCGAATGCACAAGTTGAAAAGGCTTGCTTGACATTGATGTAGATCTCTTGTAAGATAACCTATGTGACTTTGATAAAGCACATTGCTCACAAACATGATTCAAGCTTGTTAAAGAACTGGGAAGACCAAACACAACTTGCCTCTTTGCCATCACCTCCAATGACTTATTGTTGATATGCCCCAATCTCTTGTGCCATACCTCTTGCATTGAAAATTTCTCCTTTGCCATACATCCAACTTGGTTAGAAACAGCACAAGCATCAAGTTTGAACAACTTACCTTGCCTCTTCCCTTTTGCAATCAATTCATCATCCTCCTTGATCAAACAAGCATAACCATCAAAGTCCACTTTGAATCCCTTGTCAAGCATTTAAATCACACTAAGCAAAACATCCTTCAAATTCATATTCCTATTAGTAGAGAGAGAAATAGGAATTGTGCCAATCCTCTTTTGATTGCACACTCACCATCATTGGTCATGTAGATCACTTTCTTGTCACCTTCAAATGCCATCAATGATGCATAATACTCCTCATGACATGTCATGTGTGATGTAACCCCACTATCAATCCACCGAGGATCAATATCTCCTTGATTAGCCAACAAGCAAGATGACATAACAAAAGCATCATTTGAATTTTGTTCATCAACACCATCTTCATCAAGAGTTAGATTGGTTTGCTTCTCACCTTGATCTCTCTTCTTCTTGAAGCAATTACTTGAAAAATGCCCTTTGACTACCCAATAAAAGCATTATAACTTGGGTATATCTTTCTTCTTTCCAACAAAAGTAGAAGGCTCACCTTGATCTTGACCCTTTGATCACTTGCTTTTGCCTTTGCCTTTGCTCTTGAACTTGCTTTTGATGAACATAGCTTCCTCAACTCCAACTTGAGATGTAGAAGTAGATCCACCTCTTGATACGTGGTTGTGAAAAACATCAGAGCATGCAGATTGTGCTCATTTCAGAGAGAGAGAGAGAGAGAGAGAGAGAGAGAGAGAGAGAGAGAGAGAGAGAGAGACCTGTTCCCTAATTGAGTGACATTATGGCATGCAGGCCCATTATTACTAGTCGCACACAATCCATGATTCAAGATTGGGAGCTCACAACAAGTCTCTTGTCTTAAATGAAGAGATGCCCGTAGGTCCAAATTTGTTGTCATGCGACAAAAGGGTGTCAAAGGCCCTTTGCTAAATAGGAGCAACTCAAACTCAATTCCAATGGGCAATATATATATTTTCATATTCAACCATGAAAAACCAAATGTAAACAATTCACTTCACTAGATTAAGTCACTAAGACTAAGGTTTAGGGTTCAGGGTTTAAAGGCTTACTTATCACACTAACTTGCCATGTCCTCAACTTAGTAGGCAATGGACATGTCCTCCTTTCCATGGAGAGTCTAAACGCCCTTAGGCTTTTATTCTTGCTCTGATCTCTGTTTTTTCTTGCGCTCTCATCCCTGGAAGTGAGCTTCTGGGTTGGGGTTGCTGCTATTGCGATCCGAGCTCTCTCGTTGCCGTTGTTGATTCCGCTGTGGATGTGAAAGCTGCCTCACTTTGCAGAACAGCGGCTTCTTTCCGGCCTTTTTCCCTGGGCAATGGTAATTTTCGCCATAATCCGTCTTCGTATATCTGCAGAAACTGCGATCATCTCGCTTGTTGCGTGAGGCTTTCCATTTCATCTAGGTTGTCCTTTGGTTTGCGACAGGCTCCTCCGTCTCTATACTTTTCTTGTTTGCGGCTTTGTGTTCTGATTTACAATTCGATTCGTCTCTCACATTCGCATGTATTTTGTTGTGGATTTACCCCTGTTAGCAAATTTTGTTTAGTCCTTCGGAACTAGATTGTTGTATTATGCCATTGCTAAATAACTGATCCGTGGCTCATTAGCGGTAGTCCTAATCATAGCTGAGTCTGTGCTTCACTCCATAAGACTTCATAGAATGCTTGTCTTAGCAGAAATATCCAAAAAGTTATGTGGATAAATCGGAGCTTCAACTACTTCTAGACAATGCTGATGTGAATACGGATGTGGTAGTGTTACGCAGTCCCTGCCATGCATGATAGAGTTGGTTTAAGACTTTGTGGGTGGAATGCATTATTGCTAGCCGTCATCCTGGCGGAGTATGCCCTATCTGCAGTGATGGAAACTTAGCGCATTGGTCCTTGATCAATGCACAAAAGCTATCAAGGGACCTATCTTTGTGCATGTGACAACCCTTGGTAGCTGATGACATCGATAGAGATGTCGCAGCATATCGAGTGTGCTCGTGCTATACATGCATTTTGGTTTTTAAGGGACGCTCAAGCCTGGGACCAAAGAAACTCGCATGCTGTACATGTTCTAGTTTATGATCTTTTGTTGCATTCATCTACTATTCTAGAACTCGGATGGGTGACCTCTCAAGTCCTAGAGCAAGTCTAGATGAACATGGCTAAGCTTCTAGCTGGTGGA
This sequence comes from Diphasiastrum complanatum, assembly GCA_029204225.1. NCBI lineage: Eukaryota > Viridiplantae > Streptophyta > Lycopodiopsida > Lycopodiales > Lycopodiaceae > Diphasiastrum > Diphasiastrum complanatum. Next base: position 18,166,052 of record CM055110.1, read on the forward strand.
TGAGCTAGCAAGATATATCTGGTTTGATTGAGTCTCAGACCCATAAGTGAGCCAATCACTTTGCTCATGTTGGTGGCCTTGAAGACCAATTAGTGTCAAGTTGAACGTACCTTCTCACCATTGATTATAAAAACGAACATTGGTTGATAACCATTCTTGGATTCATCTCTGTGCTAGGTTCAATTCACAGGACCAATCAAAACCTTTTTCTTTGCAACCTCACTGAGGGTAATGCTTGTGAACACTAGGCTCGTTGCTATGCTAATTGGCAAACTTGCCATCATATTTTTGTACGTCTTGTACATTGATATGTCCCCTGCGTTCATACAAATATTTAAGGCATTTTGAATTTTTTTTTGCTCTTTTTCGTATATTGCAAAACATATGATTACTTCAAAATTTATATGTTTTAAGAAAGCCAGAAGAACTTAAAATGTCATACTTGCTATATTTAAATTGGGCAATTGGACAAATGACATAGGAACTTGGAACACAGCCATTTCAAAACTTTAAATTGAAATCATACATTCAAAGTTCGAATACCATGCTAGACAGTTTAACTCAAAGACTATGTAGCAATAATTCGAAACTTTGAAGCTCAACATGGACAAGGAAATTTCATTGACTAATCAATGGGAAATGCCATAATAACGCATTATATCAAATTTCTTTGAGAAAAATAATCTATATGAGAGTGTCCAATGTTTGTTGTCAAGGGATGTCTTATTCTCCAATTTTAACTTCAAAATCAATGTCCTCAAATGTGAATCCTCATCATTGGCATCATCTACTTCATCAATTGTTTCACAGGCCAACCTCATGATGAGCAACTAATTAATGAGCATCCATGGCAACTTGAGCATTTGTAATATTGCCACCTTGATGTAGTAGTAAGGACATCTTTTGCAGTTTTGGTGTATTAGAACCACATCTTGATCTTCCTCTACTCGGAAGCTTGCAATTACAATCATGTGGAGTTGAAATTGGTTTTCATACATCCCAAATTTTTCTGAAGGTTCATGAGCATACTTAGATTGAGAAATACATAGATCTCGTGCTAGTCTCCATATGAGAAAGTACTATAATGAACCAAGATCTTTAACGTCAAACTCTGATGAGAGATCTTACTTAATGTTTTGAATCAAAACATGATTAGAGGCTATGATGCCACTTGGCAGTACCCTGACACATAGGCAAGTGAGTAGGCTGACATGTGTCACTCATACACGGGACCAAGTGTCTCAATGAGCATGACACGTGTCATGTTTGACTAGTCAACTCTCCTACTTCTTAGGAGGTCAGTCTAGCCACTCCTTGACCCAATACCCTTATTACCCTATACCAAAGCAACATGCGACTCAAAGGCTCAGAAACTCAATTAACAATTTGTTTACATTTATGTTACAAAGGTCACCACAAGCCAGTGACTTAGCCATTTATGTATTTACAAAAGTACATATGTACATATAATAGTAAACAACCGGGACAGGGAGTGAAAGTTGTAACAGATACCATTACAGTTCCACAATATAAAACGAAGGCGATGTAGATGTAGATTGGGCACCGGGTTGCTCTGGTACTCGGGGCACCCCAAATCCATAATTGCTAGAACCTGTACAGTGTAGCGAGAGATGAGATGAGTTTGGAAATTGGAGTAGTGGGCCAACACATTTATAGGGCCAACTATGGAGTGGCTTTTCAACATTTGCATGTGCACGTGATCGCTGCAAAAGCTCATATGGGCAAGTGTGTGGTTGCTTGGTTGTATGTGTGCAAATGCAACTAATTGGTTGAGCTGGCTCCAGCTTTGCTCTTGGGTATTGTTGGTTGGTATGTTGGCTTGGTTGGTTATGGAAGAGACTCAAAAGATGTTGGTTAGCTTGCTTGGGTGGTTTAGAGCTACCTCTATGAAGCTCATGTAGGTGGGGTGCCAGTCTGAGTCTTTGTTGTGCTCGTGGGGGATGTCTAAGTTGGGCTAGCTTGTCTTGTGGAGCAATGTAGGCATGGTCTGTGTTGTTAGTTTGGGCTTGCAACGATGAGATTCTCAGTGAGGTATTGGTTGCTGGATTAGTTGAATCGTCTATACGAAGGGGCTAATCAAGTCATGGTCTTGCACAATGTGAGCTGGAGTGTGGGCACAATTAGTACTAAGTACCTTAGTGGTGCAGGTTGACGACCTATGGACATGAGTACTATTAAGGTAATGTACTGCTAGACAATGAAAGCACGGACTTGTTTCGAGTATGTGTTCTCGGGGTAGTTTTGCGAGATCTATTTCATGCGCAGCTAGGTAAAAACTCCTGAGGTATTCGACACTCAAGATGGGACAAGTAATTTGGAGTTTCGAGTAGTAGCATTGCCTGATTGTCTAGTTGGATGTTCCATTGGCGAGTCTTGTATGTACTCTTCTTGGTTTGCATTGATGCTTGTGAAGTTTAAGATAGAAAGCTTTGAGAAGATACTACCACTTCGATGTTAATTACCAAAGGAAGACCATAAGAAGTTGACGGGGACAATTGCTAAGAGTGAGTTTTCAGTCAGGGTACAAATGTTAATGTAGCTTCATGGCAGATCATCTTTGGAGGAATTGGGTAGTGCTATGGAAATTACTTCTCGGATTGAAGTTGAAACCCATGGGGGTGGCAAGATAGATGAAATGTGCTCAAAAGGGATAGTACCACTTTCTATGATGGTTGACCACTCAAGAGCAAGCTCGGATCTTTTCAATGCTCGTCACCAAGAATATATTTATGCCATAACTCCTAACTGGTTGTACAAGATGTTGAAAGTTCAAAAGTCTAGTACTAAGGCAAAGCTCTAGTTCTAAATTAACTGGTCACAAACAAAGACACACACTTCTCTTGGTGCTCAAGGCAAAGATGTAGCTGATTGATGGAGGCAAAAAGGAAACCTAGTTCACTTTAGAAGGTTCAGAACGTTACTAAAAGAAAGAGAGGTCATCACATTTGTGTCTCTTAGTGCTTGTTGCTTAGTCAAAGATTTGTTGATGAGTTTTCCCACATGGCGACTGACTCTCAACCTACCTATAGCCGAGTGACTAGTTATGTGGGTTGACTCCAACAACTTCAGCCTTTCAATGAAGAGAATTGACTGAGTTGAAGGTTATTTCTTGAGGACTTTAACAACTTTTTACGAGAGCAAGGTATGCTTCATCAGGCATGAAGGAAAAAATCGTTAGCATTGTTGGTTCTCAATCATTGAAGGTTGAGCTCATGGTTGCAATTGTTTGGTTCAAAAGACTTTTCACGGTTCAAGGAGAAGCTTATTGAATATTGGCTGCTCAATTCCTACCAAAGAGAGCCAATCATGGAAGATGCCATTCTAAACTGAAGTCTATCTTTGAATCAATGCCAAGGGTGAAGAAATGTTGCTTAATAGGTGTTTCCAAGAGACCTCCAACGCTCTAGTGAGAACAGAGGGAAAGTCCAATAGGTAATATCAAGTTACTAGATGCAAGGGGCCAGCTGAATTCGAGCTCATTGTGCCAGACAAAGCAAGATGGACTCCCACGTTGGTGCAAAAATGATAAGGACCCTTGGATGGGATTTGATCAGGCTAAGGACAGGGAGGATGTTGTGTTTCAAGTGAAAGACCATGTGTGAACCAAAGCTATAGCTGGGGCTCAAGGAGTTGCCAATTATTTGTGCATCGAAGAGAAATCTTGAACTTACAAAGCTCAAAAAGAAGTTGGGCTACTAGAGGCGGTTGGCCAATGACAAATCCAAGCTTGGGGAGCTCAATCATAGAAGCTGTGTTGGACAATGATGGACTTAGGGAGCTCATGTGATCAAAGGAAGAAGGGTCAGTGATTTAAGCTTGGACCATGTAATTAGATTAGGGCTCTTATTTTTTAGTCGGTGAATGGAGTCTATGCTGATAACTTAGAAGATATTGGCTTTGATGAGGACATAATGTTTCTTAGATATGCGGAGGATGTTGTAACCTTGGCTTGGGAGATTAGAAATGCTCACAAAAGGCTAGAATGGGTTACCTCCGAAGTTTTGGAGCAAGTCTAATGAACATGGCTAAACCTCCGACCTGTGGCAACATATATATCTATTTGATTGAACTTCCGACTTGTGGGTGAGCCAATCGCTTTAGAAATTGTGATGGGTGACCTCTAGGAAAAAGCACGTCGTATGAGAACAACATTGTCTGTAAGGACTGAGGGAGGGCATTGATTGGCAGAATAATCAGATATTTAGAGCTTGGCAGCTAGATAGGCTCCAAGCCTCCAGCTCTAGGTCTTAGCTCTTTTGACTATCGTAAAACAACTTCTATGTCTATCTCATGTTGATGGCTTTGAGACTAGTTAGTGTTGAAATGAATCTACCTTCTCACTATCAAAGTTGCACGAATCGCGGTTCGAACCATCCGAGCCGGTTCGAAGTGGATTTAAAAAAAAAAACCCCCCAAAAGTAAAAAAAAAAACGTTAGATATATATATATATATATATAGATATATATATATCAGTTTGAACCGTTTTCCGGTTCGAACCAGCCTGGTTGGTTCGAATCGGTCGAATCGGCTTGTAACCTTGCTCACTATTGACTAAAGATGACCATTGGGGTTGATAACCATTCTTGGTTTCACCTCCTTGCCGATTCCAATGGAAAGGACCAATTACAACCTTTTTCTTGGCGACTTGATTGAGGACTTAGCATAATGCCCGTGGATGCTAGGCTTGTCTCTATGCTAATTGGTTGAATTTGCTCTAGCTTTGCTCTTGGGTTTCATTTATTGGCATGTTGGCTTGGTTAGTAACTAAAAAGATTCAAGATATGCTAGCTGTGTTGGTTAGCATGCTTGGATGTATTAGGGCCAGTTCTATGGAGTTCGTGCTGAGGTGTAGTGCAATGTTGAGTCTTGGTTGTGCTTGTGTTGGACATCTGAGTTGGGTTGGTCTCTAGGGATGCTCTTCTCGAGGAGCCATTGCTTGCTTGCATGTCGGCCTTTGTGTGCTGATGGTTGGTTTGGTTGGGTGAGTAGTTGATTATATGAAGCTAAGTTGGTTGTTTCAACTCTTGTTGAGGCCTTGGCACAACATTAATTGTGTAGTGAGAAAAAAACGAAGTGTATTGATGTCCGTAAAATACCTTAACGTATGTAACACATTTAAGCATTTCAAATGTCTGTGAAGCCACATGAGTGAAATATCTCTTGGAAACTGTTAAGTGGAGAAAATGCATCTATTGTACACTACTTACTCTTTCAAGAAAGCCATGTAGAAAATGAAATCACTAAGAAATCAATGTAGTGCTAGCTACAACCAACTAATTGATTTAGAATCAAAGAAATAAGTGCTGTATGATGTATTTATCCCTTAGCTAGGTGCCTCATATAGCAATAAGCACACCAAAATATGAAGTGATAGAGGCTGCTGGAATAATTAAAATTGAGGCTGAAGATGATGCTAGAGGAACATGTTTGGACTGGTGTTGTGCTTGTCGGTGGGTAGCCTTGCTATGTTGAAACTCTCTTGGCGTAAAGCCGGGTGCCTAAAAGGGATGAGGGAGTCATCGTTTGATTTTGCTCCTCTATCCCTTCTCCTGGAGAAAAAGGATGTGATTTGACTCTTATGTGGATCTAGCACTTTGATGTGTACGTTAGGCTTGTCTCATAGTAGAGTGGGCAAAGAAAGATGAAATGCCCCTTTGCCTCTACTTCCCCCATTGAGCATATGGCATATCTTATCCTCACAACGTGTCGCTATCTCTACCCGTCTCTGTCTGAAGGTGATGCGAACTCATCTCAACTATCCCAATGTGTATCTCAATGTCAAGGTGTGGGGCTCATGTCAAAACCCCATATTTGGTTAGTGGTAAGAAGTGTTCCCTGTAAAATTCTAGTTTGGGCCCAAAAGGACCCGACCACACCCTTTGAGCATATGCTCTATGTAAAAATTGCCGTATGTAAGCATGTGTACCCTTTGGAAGATCCGATATAGAGATGCGGTATGAGTAGTAGTTCTGTTGCCTATGAGTACCATGATAGGTGATGTCCTTGCGGGAAGATGTGATTGCTCTAAATGGGTTTCTACTTGTGTCTTTAAACCCCTCAATCTCTGAAGATAGGTGATCACCTAAGAGTAGCCTTTGCTGGGATGGGAGGCCTCACAAACTTTGCTAGAATAATTTGATGTCGGACCGAAGGTTTTCCATGAATCAATCATGACAACATTTTGATTTGTAGGCAAGAGATGCTAGCTTGGTCTAAAAGTGATCGTTGTACACTAGGTCTCAGCTTCATGCATAGTCGTCACTGTGAATAATTTGATGTCGGACCGAAGGTTTTTCATGAATCAATCATGACAACATTTTGATTTGTAGGCAAGAGATGCTAGCTTGGTCTAAAAGTGATCGTTGTACACTAGGTCTCAGCTTCATGTATAGTCATCACTGTGAACAAAGTATCGAAAAGGTGGCATTTTCTCTTAGCATTCCTTATATGTTTACGGAAGCATAATCCTTTCATGTTGGCCAAGGAAGTCTTCTCCTTCCAAGCCGCCCCATAGCCGCCAGTCTTGCATTGAAATAGGGCATGTGAAAATGATCCTGAAAATGACAATAGGATTTTATGTTGTGGCTACTTCACCCTGAGTGTCATGTCATACTTGTGTAGCTTTATCTAATCTTTGCTAGCTTCATTTAACCACATATTTTAACAATATCTTATGCTTGTTTTCTACTATGATGCATCCATGTTGCCCATGCAAAAGAAGAGAATAATGCATTGTGTTAGATAGGTCAAGTAGTCAATTGTTTGAAGATGGAAGAATTGGATGTGTTGAGTTAAAGATTTGGATTACTTTTATGAGCTACCCAACGTGATTTAACCCTTGTCATGACTCATGAGGATGTTACATGCCATATTATCGTTTGTGTTGAATGCCTAAAAAATGGACAATAGGTTCTTTTAGTTGCAAGTTGGAAAATGCTATAGATCACTCATAACAATTTGATCTCTAGAAATCAAATAATTTCAGGAGGAGTTCGATAAGCACCAGTTCATCACAATCTACTTACCAGCGCCTACGATGGATGACATGCTATATGACAAAAAGAAGGTGATTGCATTTTATATATTGTTGTGTTTTTTAAAAATGGTTATTAATGTGGTTTAATTTTTTCGATTTGAGATAGTATAAAATTGCATCTAGTTTTTTTGCATTTGTGTCCATTAGCAACAAAAGCTCCATTAGCAAGAGAAGCACTAAAGAATGTATGAGATTGACTCAAGTATGTTGGGAATGCTAATATTTCTTCAACCTTTTAAGCTTCAATTTTAAGGCCCAAGACCCAAAACTTGTTTCAGGGAACTAAACCTAAAATAAGAAACTATAGCATGGGTGGGGTATTTTGACCATGCTAGAGTCGTTGCAAGCATTGTTTTTTGGTTGCTGTAAGTGACCGGGAAAAAACTACTTCTTTGAAGCCTCTTAACACTATCTATCACCGTGTATTGATCATCGATCAGGTTGCTATGATGGCGTGGGTCAATTTTTCTGAGCCTTTTCTTTTTTAATGGATTTGTTATGCACATTATCAAGAAATAGCTCTACAAACTTGCATAATTTGGCTATGGCTAGACTTCAGTTTATTGGTTTTTGCTTGCATAAGATGCTCGAGCCAATGTCTTACTTTTTAAGGGCATGTTAAGTGTGGTGACAATATCAAAAGATGCAATGCAATAAGTATGAGGATCATTTATCAAGGTACCTTTGTCATTGTATACCATTTGTTAGCATCAAGAGGAATGGAGTACAAAAATTAGCTTCCTACACATGTGAAAGAACTCATGAACTCGTGAAGGCTAACAAATAGTAAGTAAAGAGGAGGATATTAATGTTCTTAAGAAATCCAATATAAGTTGTCAAAGGTTTCATTTTTAGAAATTGCAAATAAGACAATGTGAGCTATGACATGTACAAGGAGCCAAAGGTGTGCTCATAGCGGTATCTTGGGCTTGGTTTATGCTACTGCAAAGAGGATGAATTTCGTATTGTATGTAGGGGATTTTTTGTCTATACGGTATTCCCTTCAATTTGAAGTGCATTTTTCCAAGAGTTGCTTATAATTGCAAGTGAGGTTGGTCCTTCATTTAAGGGGTCGTTTTAGTAGGTGATTAAAGTGAAGGATTTACTTAGATCAAGCAGATTGACTTTGCAATGAACTTTGGTTGATTCTTGAAAAATCTAGGCCAACCTGTGTGCACTATAGTTTGTGATTGTTCGAACTTTGTTCAACACATGTCAATGACCAATCATAAAGTTTGTTGCCTCTATCGTATTATTGCACAAGGTGAACTCTACTCCAAGTGTAACTTGTCTTGGGCAAAAGTCCTAGACATAAAGGCACTAACAATTGATATATTAAGCAAGATTCAACAAAACATAGAAATAGGTAACGGAAACAACTAAGCGTACATTAATCAAGTCACATTCATTATTGCATGTGCACCGTATAGAGGGGCCAAGAACACCTCCTCTCCAAGGAAGCTTTACCAAAGGCAACCAATTATTGACATAGCTGATCACGTTATGCTGTGAACAATATCTTAATTTCTCCACTTTCTAAGCCTTAAAAGCAAACTCTAAAAGAAAATTTTTTCATGCATGAAATTTCTCCAATTTTCGTCACTATTTCGAAACATTCAAATATACTGTAACCCATTTCTTTTGATGGAACACTTTCGCCTTGTTCCATATCACCTTTAGTCGGATTGCGCTTGGAAAGTTTTCATACAATCTGACATAAAATTTAGATTTGACTAAGCAACACTAGAGATATGGACATCTGACTCTCCACCCAACGATGGAGCACAATCCATGCTCACCGCAAGCCTAGGAATGTACACTAGCATCTGTGATCAATCCATTGGACAATAGCCATGGCATCACATACCACTATAGTTCATCCCACACGAGATGTCTCACCTAGGGTTGAATGACCGTGTGGGCTTTTGTGTCTGTTCATGCCTCAATTGATCAATAGTAAAACTAACGCCAAGTCCTTATTTAAACATTTGTATCCTTGGCAACCTATAAGTGTATCTGGCTCCCAGAGACTTCAACTCCAATCATAGTTCAACCATAACTTATTGTGAGTTGACTTGAGCTCCACTCCACTTAGTGCATAGTCCCATTGGGAATCCCTTATTTGAGGTTTGATGTAGAGTAACAAACAAAAATTTTAAGCCCCAAAACAGTGTGTTTCAAATGGGTGGAAAAGTCCTCTGAACATTTTAAACCTTCTCCAATGGGCTTCAATATTCTTGTTGCCACGGACTATGCTTCCAAGATGGTAGAGGCCGAAGCCACAATTAAGAACGATGCTAAGATTGTAATTGTTAATTTTTTTTTTAAGCTTATGGCTTAGGGGATCAATGGTCAAACCAGCGTTTTGCCTCTCAGAAGTGCAGTAGATGGGGCACAAACAGATCTTATTTTCAATAGCTATTTGGTTGTTATTTGCTCTGGTTTTCAATAAATGCTCAGGGGGTTCGGTATCGGCCCCCGGTGGGGGGTTTGGGAGGCAACGCCCCCCAGCGGCGGGGTCCGGGGGCTGCCGGTAGACCCCGGCCCCGACGGTAAGGCCTCTTCATGATTTGGCCTTTCAACTCCCTGAGTGAAATCACACTTTTTGGTGTTTGGCATCCCCTAGTTCCTTTGGCTGTTCACTCTCTCAGCATTCTGTTATTGTGTAGATCAGTCATCCAGAGTCTATTCTAGATCGCCATTGAAGCCCTTTTCCAGGGTGCATGCTTGGATAGCACCATCATATGTACTTGCTTTATTATAATCAGAATTTCAGATTCATGTTCATTGTTTCTTGTCTACATTAAATTCCGTTGTCAATTATAATAGGATTAATGCACCTAAATTGGACCATCTTGCACCCGAAACAGTCGGCAAACTACATAGTAAAAATGCTCTTATTCAGAGCTTTCATCTGATACCCATATTGCTCAAAAAAAAAAAACCAAAAATAAAAAATAAAAAAAAAATAGTTTCTGAAATTTTTTGGAAAATTCCTGAAACTCGTTTCGAACCGCGTTTCAGAAACGCGCTGCATCTATGGTTGAAAGCAGACATGAGGGTCCGGGCCGGACGCGGACATTCCGTGTCCGCATCCGGCGTCCGGACCCGGATGCGGGGTCGGACGCATCCATATTTTTTTTTTTTTAAATTTGATTTTTTTTTTCTAACACAAAAAAAAAAAATAGCGGACGCGTCCGGTTGCGTCCCCGTTCGGATGCGGACGCGAACGCGCGTTTGCGTCCGGCGTCCGCCACCTTAGGTTGAAAGTAATGATTCAATCACTATTAGAGAGGTTAAAATTCCTCATCTCTTCAAGGTATCTTTGTGAAGCAAGCTTGGAGGAGAATCTAGAAAGATTATCTATAGGGGAAGCATGCTTGAAAATTGAGAAACTCTAACGAATTGTTTCGGGTTATTTGTTGAAGCATGACTTTCCTTGATTTCAAAATATAACATGGTAGGCTTTAGTGAGAAATTTTGATATAATGAAGTTTGAAATGTGTAGGTTTCAAGCATAGTTGCAGCGAATTGCGATTCGCGAGCTTCGCGAGCTTCGCGATTCGGGAATCGCGATTTTGCGAATCGCGATAGAATCATGGAAAAGAATCGTGAAAAAAAAAAAACCAGAAACTCGATTTCGGGCCTCCTCCTCGCGGACAGAACCGCACTAGCAGTGGAGGAGGCAAATTTTTTTTCTGAGAGCTGTGGGCATCCAATCTTCGCAAGTGAATAGTTGGCAGGCATCTACTCGGCGATACGGAGGTGGTGCGCACGATGCCGGGTGGGTCTGAGCTTCGTGGAGAGCAAAACGACCAATTTTCGATATTTGGTAAGTGTAGGCTTGATTTTTTGCAATTGTTGACATTGAGCTGTAGGCAACCAAATCGAGTGTAGTTTGGCTCTAGACCACCTTTCTTCACGCCCACAGTGATTCCTACAGCGTCAGTTTCAGCCGTTACGGCACACCTAGCGAGATTTGAACACCACATTCCAAATGCTTGTGTATTTTTGCCATTTTCACAAAATGACTTGTTGGAAACCGAGTGAGGTGATGTCTGAGCCTAGAATGCATTTCCACATGCCTGCACAGACTCCTATGACCTCCGTTCCGCCCGTCTACGTCCGTATTACAAATTTCAATTTTCATGCCTTGATTCCATACTTTTTAGGGTTTAGGCGTGGACCATCGTGCAAACATTTGCTAGGGGCGTGGTTTAGGCCCACACTGCACTCCTTTATGCCTGCACGGACTTCGACGCTAACGTCAGTCGCCTGTTATCCCTCATACTGAAATTATTCTATCCCACGCCCTAATCTCATGTTCTTCTTTGGCACTTGATATGATGTGTGAATTGGAATCGTTCTGATGTATGCTCTGGTATTTTGAGCTCTATTTGAGCTCGGTAATGTTGTTCAATGCAATATATTTTTTTTCTACTGAACGTTTGCCTGATTATTTGTTGTTTGTAGGTTTAGGGTCATGTTGATACGATGCCAGTGCGGGACCGAGGCCTTTGGGCCGAGGTTGAGCTTACCGACGGGGATGTGGTCACACACCATGGCTCAGGCACCCGCAGATGGAGATGCTTGCATTGCAGTGGTCACTTCACGGGATCACTCACTAGGGTTAGGGCTCACTTGCTGCGGGTCAGAGGGCTAGATGGGCGGACATTGGGCATATCTGATTGCCCCAGGATTTCTGATTAGGATCTGCAGAGGTTGTCTACCATGTACGGGCCCGATACTGCATCACAGGGTTCTAGGCAGGGACAGGTAGCAGGAGCAGCTACAGGCAGGCATGCGGGAGGGGTCACAGGCAGGCAGGCAGGGCCCACCCAGTAGATCACGAGCAGGGCATGGTACAGCTGCAGGGCGTAGTACATCACGGGTTGGGCATGGTACAGGTGCAGGGCCCAGTACATCACGGGCAGAGCATGGTACAGCTGCAGGGCCCAGTACAGCACGGGCAGAGCATGGTTCAGGTGCAGGGCCTAGTACAGCACCTTCAGTTCCATCCACAACAGCAGCAGGACCATCAGATGAGCATGTTGGTTCAGCAGCAGCGGGTGCTTCTCGACCCTCCTCCTCGGCAGCAGATGCACCACATGCTTCGGCAGATGTTGCCAGAGAGAGTGACACACCCACGGATCAGCCATCCGTTGGGCATGCTAGACCACGAGCACCATATAATTTCAGTGGGTATGGTGTATAGTGAGATAGCGTAGGCGGACCAGACTTGTAGGTCGTCAAGAAGAGGGGGTGGAGCGCGAGGGATAAATGCACGCCAGAAGGTGCCTGTAGATTCCTTTATACACCAGATGTCGTTTGCACTGTTCCTCCACAGTTGCCCATTCTCTAGTTTTATGCGATTCTTCTCATTGTTTCTTTTGCCTACACTTGTAGATATTGACTCTTTTGATCATCATTTGTCAACATTAGTCTTACCAAATCCTTTTCTTTCATCTTTCTTACACGTGCCATCATCGTCTAGACTCTTACTCTATCCGTCGTTCCAATGTTGATTGGGAGGCTTCGGCTTGATTGTTATACTCAACATTGTCCTCGTACTCATGCCATGTTCTTCTATGGATCTTCATGTCATTTTATTATGGCATTATTCAGCATTGACTACTCTACTATTTCTTTTGCATGGCATTCTTGGTCTATACGGCTGACTTCAGGTTAATTTCTGTTTTTACAGTCTTCTAATGTTGAATTTACATGGTACTCTTGGTCTCTATGGTTTGTGATCTATTTGTAGGCATCAAGCCATCAACTTTTGTGTATACAGGGTATTTCTTGGTCTTGATCATTTAGTATACGGCTCTGTTGGGGTCTATTTGTGCTGATCTCCAATATCAATTTCAAACATGCCTTCATTTGAGATCTTGGTCCATGCACAATGCACTGAGACATCATTCGAGTGTCCTTTTCACAATTGCAGTTTTGCAGCAATTTCCTTCATTTTGAGACATTGCTGGCGAGGACATTCTTGGGGATGGTTGTAAAATAGATGCTATTGCTGTGGAGTACTATATTGACTTGGGATCTGCACTTATTAAATGCCATATGGACATTATAGTAATATTTAGATCCAACCTTTACTACTGACAGCTATTAGAACATTAATAGTTAAAATTGCATCTATTGGGCTGCTTAAACTGGTTGGAGTAGTTTCCGTAAAGGTTTTTGGCTTGTGATATTTATAAATAGGCCTGTGGTTGATTGTTGAGAGACCAGGTGTTACAGCTACTTGGATCAGTTTAGCAGAGCTTTAGTGTACAGTAACATACTCGTGGAGATCATTAAGGAAATTTAAAAGTTTTCTTTTCTAATGAAAATCCAGTCCAATAAAAAGCCCTAGGTGAAATTTGCAGTCAAGAACGGTGCTGAGGATAACAGACTCTCAAATAAGCTTTCTATTCCCCATAATGCTTCTTGGTTTCCAAGGGGAGGCTTGAACTTGGGACCAATGAAACTTTGGATGCCAAGCTAACCAACTCAACCAACCCCCTTGTGTTTATTCCCCATAATGGCATAACCCTAAGTGATTTGCTTTGCAGGCTTTGTTGTGTAACAGAGGACTCTGTTGTAACTTTGAGATGGCAGCAGTGGGTTCAGAAAAGTCCAGTTTTATAGATGATCTGCTTGAGACAGCTCGCATCTTGAAGTTGAGTGAGGTAGTTGATCTTTTGCAACTTTTACAGCTAAATTTGAGAGGCCGACTTGAAATGTTATCTTGCATCTTGCATGAAAAGAGACAGCTTGTTCTTTCAAGTTTATATCATGTTATGTGGTTTGCAGACAGAGTGGTACTTTCTTGAGGATGATGAAAAAGGTTCAATCAGCCCACGAAATGAGCTTGAAGCCCTTGGAATGCTATACTCTACTCTTTCTGGTCTCCTTGTTTCTGTTGATTGTGACCAAGAGTTTACTTCACTCACGGCTCTTCAGAATATTGTTACCGAGCGACTCAAGTTGTTTGCGAGCACAGAACCAGCTCAAGGAAGGGACATAGAAAATTGTGAGGAAGTCGAAGCAGAATTAATTGCGTGGGCCGTTGAACAAGGCATCCAAAGCAAGCTGAAAATAATCGGTAATTCCAGATAGCTATGGTTTTGCCTATGTATAAAGTTTGGGATGTCATCCTCTGTATTTGATACAGAGCGGTTATGCTGGAAAAGTGCTTATATGGCAAACATGAGTCATGGTGGATTTTGGTCAAAAATTTATTTCAAGTAGGATCACTGCTCTTTTGGAGCTTCCTTATGAAACCTGTTTGATATCGTCTCATTTTCTAATCTGCTATCTGCAAATTGGCTAGTTTATCAAGTGTATAGGCCTCCAAGGATACAAGCTTGCTGCTTATCCAAGAATTGGTAACCTTAAAAGTAGTAAACTACTTTCGGGCATTTTCCAGAAAGATCTGACTAACTATTCTAAAGGATGAGAAGCTACCAAGACATGTAAATATTTAAGATCCATTCATGTCATTGATGAACAGTGGTGAAGACCATCAGTAGTTCCAGTGACTAAGCGTAAAAACTGAGTCCTGAATCTAAAAGAAATGGTTCACATTTCCAATAATAACACCCCAAGTGACATTGCAACTTGATATTCTTGATTCTCTAGGTGATACCTCATTTGGTTTTGATCTTTTTCACTTGTTTCCATCATGGTTAAGTCTCCCCTTTACCATTTGCAAAGCGATAGAAACTTAGGAGTGGGCAGATTTGGGTGTGTTCCACGGACGAAAGCTAAATCTGGAGAAACAAGAACTTCATGTCTACTCTTGGGAGCTAATGGCACAATGTTATCACGAACCGCGGTCTGAACCGTTTGGGGCTGGCTAGGTTTTTTTGTGCCCCCCTGTCCCACACTTCCTGCACACTGCATGGAGAGAGAGAGAGAGAGAGAGAGAGAGAGAGAGAGAGAGAGAGAGAGAGAGAGAGAGAGAGAGAGAGAGACCATGTGCATTGTGGAAGATTGGAGTAAAAAATTTGCCATGGATTCATTGTGAGGAGGATTTAGGATAGTGTTTTATGTTTTGTGCAAGGTGCATTTTGATGATTGTGCATTGAATCTTGATCGTTGATGATCATCCAACATTGATAATTGAGTGTAGGTAGTAGTCGTGAAAGTGACTAGTTAATAATTAATGGTTAGAATAGCAACTAGTTAGAAGTTAGAAGTTAGAAAGTTCAAAGCTAGAAGCTAGAAGTTACTAGTAGCTCTTAGCAGTAAGCATTAATCTTTATTAGTGGTTACTATTCAGTTGGAACTTGGTGGTTTAGAATAAGGGCTTAGATTCTAGAAATGAGAGAGAGAGAGAGAGAGAGAGAGAGAGAGAGAGAGAGAGAGAGAGAGAGAGAGAGATGCCAAAAGGCATATAAGACCAATGAAGTACATGTCAAGTATGCGTAAACCATAGGAGCGCATAGAATGTCTCCAAAGCTGAAATAAAGAAAACATCTAGTACCAACTAAAATAAACACGTAAATGAGAGTGTGTGTGCATAATATTCATATGTAATCATATGTATCCATGTCAAGATGTCAAGTTTGCGGTGATGCTGTAGAAAGATGTAATGCGAGCCGCAATATGAGAAAGCGTTGGAGCCTGCTGGCGTCGTCTATGAGCATGAGCATGTTTAGTATGTCTCTGTATAGGAGGTCTGGCGATCCTGGCAGTAAAGTGATGGTGGGTAGTACACTGTCTCTGATCTCTGTGAGCATGTAAGCGGCTATCATCCTCGTCGTCGTCATAATCATCATCCTCAGGTACTGAGTCTCGTGATCTCTGCCTAGTAAAGAAAGAAGTGATCAGTGTCTGAGAGGTAAAATGCTGGGATGTCCCGTATAGATCTCTCTGCAATATGAGCATCTCGCGTACCATCAGAGCGACACACCGTGGATCCTCATAGGCTATGAGAGAGCGTAGAGTGGTAGGCATGTCTCGAAACAAGCAGTGATATCTCCCTCTAATCTCATAGTATACAGGCCATCTAAAGATAAAATGCTCCTCAGACTCCACCTCACCTTGAGAGCACAACTAGCAAATCCGCTCCTCTCTAGGAATACCATGGAACCTCCCAATCTCAATAGCTAGCTGGTGAGAAGACACCCAGAGCTGTCCCAATGTGAATCTGAGGCAATGTGAGTCCCGAATCCAAGTAATGTGGCATGACTGAGGTCCTTGATGCATCCAGCTCCAAAAAGTGGGTCCGGTAGAAAGCTGGCTTAACCCCTAACTGGCTACTCCAAATCCGCTCTAAATATGCTCAATAAAGAAATTGTCTGATATACAGATGAGTACCTGAAGGAAGCTTTGTGAGGGAGAGACCAAATGACTCAAGTAGGAGGTGAGATGCCTGAGAGAACCATGATAATCTATAGCCCTGATCATGATGTCCCTGTGAGGAGGATAGTACAATCTGTATGTATCGTCTGTCTATCTCTGGCAATTACTGTACCCTCTGAATATAGGTAATGAGCTGAAGAGCTGCCTTGATCTGTATAGGTGGAACTGCAAACTTGGCCAAGAGAATCTCATGTGGGACAGAAGGTTTCGCTCGAATCAACCAAGCTAACATGGTGTCTGTAATCGTGAAAGACTGGCCCAATGTGAAGAGGGAAGACCTGTACACCATGCCTCTGCCGGATATAGAGCCGTGGGGTGACAATGGTATCAAAGAGGCAACACTTACTGCGAACATCCTGGATGGACTTTCGAAAACAGAATCGCTCTAGCTGAACAAGGGAGGCATGTCCCTTCCCCAGTCGAGTGGTAGCGGCCTGTCTCATACTAAAAGTAGGACCCGAGAAAAGGATCCCCAGGTATGTATAAGAAGGGACCACCTATAGAACCTGTCCATCAAAAGCAAGCTCCTGTCGCTGCATGAATGCTCGAGAAGTGTTGAAGGCCATAACCTTGGTCTTCCTAATGTTCACCCCTAGGCCCCATCGGTACAAAACTCATGTAAGCAATCCAACTGTCGCTGTAGACCCTCTCTGGTCGGTGAGACCAGTACCACATCATCGGCATAAAGAAGGATAGCAATCAAGATGTCCCCAAGCCTGCAACCAATACCACCACACTGTGTAATGACTCTCTCCAACTCATCAATATACATGCCAAAGAGGACCAATGAGTGGGAGCAACCCTGCTTCACCCCAATATTGCTCCAAATGTAATCATAGATGTCACTGCTATGCCGGAAACATCCCAGGACGCGCTCATAAAGTGCCATCACAACAAGAATGGTGTCGGTGGAGAAGCCAAGGTCTTGGAGTCTCTGAATGAGCAATGAGCGAGGAACATAATCAAAGGCTTTCCTGAAGTCTACAAAACAACAATAAATCCTCTCTTTCCTATGCTTAGCCTCCTCAATCAAGGCCCGTAATGTGAAGATGTGATCTGTAGTAGAATACTGGGCCCGAAAACCTGCTTGACCCATAGCATGTAGTCTCCTTGTCTCAGAGTAGTCTCTGCCTCTGAACTCGCAACAGAGTGAAGTATAGTACCATATAGCTTCGCCAAGACATTCCCAATCATGATAGTGCGGTAGTTACTCGGAACCATGGGGTCACCATTGGGCACGAAGAGTTGGACATGCAGATATTGCCACATTAGTTACATAGGTGGGCCCACATGCATCAGGGCGCATTTACTACCTTTGATGGGGTACGAGATTGCCCCTTGCCTGGACGCTCTTGACACGATACTCACTCTTGCTGCATCGGATGAGGCTGGCCCTTCAAGGTTGGGGCCTAGAGTTACAAGCTAAGATTCACTAGCTATGCTAGGAAGCAGGACTTAGGCTAGAAAGCATGAAAGAGAGAATATTTAATGAGGCTAAAGAAGAGCAATCATCATCAACTGAATAAAAGATTACAATGCTACCCTATATATACCTTACCAATGAACCCCAAAGTAGGAATTCAAAAGTAGAGGGAGGCAAAAGATTTGGAGGGAAAATAGTGTGCCCCCCCAATAGGAGGACCCCCACTCCAAATCAATATGACCAAGTCCTAAAATGTGACCAAATAGGGCCCAAGGCTAGTACATGAATAAAAAGGACCCATAGGCCTGCTTATGTATAATAAAGAATAAAAGAATGGACGCTGCGAATGTAATGATCCAAGTCCATAACTTTCCCTTGTAGGAAAACAACAGCCTCCACCTGCTAGTTTGCATAATGACTATCTCAAAAACAACAATGTAAGTACGCTAAATACTGAAAAAGCATGAACTAATGGAAATATTGATGGAGAGGACATAAGTCGTCACAACAAATACCCCACAAGCAACATACAAGTTTAAAGCAAGTACCACGCAATTGCTACAGTAATGTGATGTAGATGCAAAAAAGAAATAGCCATGGCTAGCGGAATCATGAGCTAGAGGGAACATTTGCAATGATATCCGTGGTAGCGGAAATAACCAAGGCCATGAGGGCTCGAGCTTGATCTGCCAATAATGGTGTATGATTAAAAACATCAATAGGCTCCCATGTGGCCTCCTCAATAGGACGACCATTCTATTGTACCAAGAACTGACCGACGACGCCGACTAGAAGGCGAACTTGGAGAATGGCACTGGTAAGAAAGGAAACAACTCAAGACCTGAAGGAAATGTGAGATCACGAGGAGCATCATCCTCAATGGCAGCACGTAATAGGCTGACATGAAAGGTATCACAGGAACGTGTAGTATCAGACAGCTGTAAGCAATATGTAATAGGACTGAGGCACTTTAGAATACGATAAGGCCCATATGAGGAAGGTCAAGGATAAAGTCCATAGAAATGTTTGTCCACTGGCGATGAGTAAAGGGCCAACTCTGGAGCAAGCCAGCGGACTTAACACGGGAATATTTATTAGGAGCACAAAAGGTACACTCACGAATAAAATGTGCTAGCTTAGACTTCATGGATGGCCAATAGAAATGGTCTTTAAGACGAGCATAAGACTTCTGAAAACCAAAATGGCTACCAATGGGAGAAGCATGAGCATCAGACAATAACTGAGAACGAATGGAAAGAGAACTAGGAATACACAAAGCACCATAATGATCTAAACGATCATCAACAACAATATAAACCTGGAACTTTCGAGAAGAAGGAAGTGGACGAGAACGATAAACATCACAAAAGTCAGGACAAGTCAAATATGCAACCGGTAAATCATCAGACCAAGAAGGAACAGAAGCAACAAGACTATGTAACAAAGCAGGAAGACGAGACAAAGCATCAGCTACCATGTTCAAGGACGATACAAAATGTCAAAATGGAAAGACTGTAAAAACTGTAACCAACGATATTGACGATCATTAAGGTCACGCTGAGATAAGAGATAGAGAAGAGATTGATGATCAGTAATAATATCAAAAGGAACACGATACAAATAATGGTGCCACTTCTTAAGAGCATGGATAACAACAAGTAGCTCTTTCTCATGAACAGAGTAACGTTGCTCGTAAGAGTGCAAACGACGAGACTCGTAAGCAATAACACACTCAGACTGACGAAGGAGAGTGCCTAAACCAACAGAACTAGCATCAGTCTCAACAATAAACCTCTGATCAAACTGTGGCAAACACATAACGGTGGCCGAAATGATGGCATGACATAAAACATCAAAAGCAGTCTGACACTCAGAAGTCCAAACAAACTTATGATTCGTTTTCAACAAAGAATGAAGTGGGGCAGCCACAGTGGCGAAATACTTAACAGGAAGACGAAGATGGGTAGCCATACCTAAAAACATACGAACAAAATGAACGTCGGTTGGAACAAACCAATCCTCAATAGCCTAGACCTTCTGAGGATCAAGATGAATACAACCATCACAAACAAGGAAACCCCAAAACTCAATCTCAGCAACAACAAAGGAACATTTCGACAATTTAGCAAATAATTGATGCTTAACAAGTAACTCAAACATGGGGAGAGATGCAACACATGGTCAGACAAAGAGGTACTAAAAACTAAAGCACAAACACCAAGAAGAGGATGTAAAATATTATTCATAGCATTCTGGAACGTGGGTGGACCATTTTGAACACCAAAGGGAAGAACATGAAACTCATACAAACCTAAGTGAGTACGAAACACAGTCTTATGCTCATCGGAAGGATGCATCCTAATTTGATAGTATCCAGAACGAAGGTCAATCTTGGAAAAGATAGAAGAAGTGCCAAGTTGATCAAAAAGGTCATCCATATGAGGAATAAGATACTAATTACGGATAATGAGCTTGTTCAAGGCACGGTCGTCAATGCAAAGGTGTTTGTTCCCATCTTTTTTAGTAACAAGAAGAACAGGGGCACCAAAGGGACTATGATTAGGTGCAATGAGGCCCTGATGTAAAAGAGAAGCAATCTGGAGCTGAACCTCATCATGTTCGACTTTAGACATACGATATGGTGCACGAGAAGGTGGGGGTGGCTGACATCACGTAATGGTGGTAGAGACATAGGTTCTGAAAAGACAACAAAATACCTATGCAATAAGTCAAAAATCACCTGAGGAAGAGGACCTACAGATGGTAAAAGAGAAGCAGAAATTGGTGTACTCTAAATGGAAAGAAGAACTGCACCCTGAGCCTTTGGCAGACTACGCATAAACTGCTTCCCGATAACCAACTGATATTCACCCTAGGAATCAATACCAAGCAAGTGAATGATGCTGACCAGCATGAGTAAAGGAAAGTGTCTGCTGAGATAGATCCACAACAACAATACCAAGTGAGGAGAACCAGTGTGCACCAAAAATAATGGCATAGCGCTCCAGAGGAATGATGTAGAAATCCGTTTGATCAGAAAAGTCACCAATGCGATAATCCAAGCCCTGAAACATCTGAGAATTGAGAAAGGAATGGGAGCTAGCAACCTCAACACTGAGAGGCTGGGAAGCAGGAACATGTGTAGCACGAATCCTGGTGGAAATGTAGCTGCTAATAAATGAATGTGTACTGCTTGTATCTACCAAAGCAGTATACTCTTGCCCCAAGATGCGAACATGTAACCGAATAGAACGAGCACCCGGACGCCCAACCCAAGTACCATAAGCAACCTGCGCATGGCAAGCGGCAGGAGCAAGATCGGCAAGAAGCGGGTCAGCTGGCACATCAACATGAGGTGGGTCAGGAGTATCAAGAATCTGGATGTAAATGTTAGAATCATCAAGAGTAACCTCATGGTAAAAAACAGCTATAGGAGTCTGACGACAGTCACGGGCTATGTGTTCCGGGCTCTTACACCGATAACATAGACACTTACGTTGAATCTCAGTGAACTTTGCGGCTGAATAGCGAGCGCGGGGTGTAGGAGGGCGAGCACCAAGGTTACAAGTCGATTCGAATTGGGCCGATTTGACCGGTTCGAACTGATTCAAATCGGCTAGGCTGGTTCGAACCGGAAAAAAAAATTTCCAAAATATTTATTTTGGCTTTTTTGTTTTTTTCCCGGTTCGAACCGGCTCCAAATGGTTTGAACAGTTTGAACCGTGGTTCGAGGTTTGCACTGCGATTCGTGCAAGTATGGTGAGCAGGAACGACAGTAGTAAAAGCCGAGGTAGGAGAAGTAGCCGAAATAGTAGGCATCCCTAAACGAGGGTCGGAAAAACGAGAGGAAGTGGATAACTCAGGGTACTTATGTTGCAAGGTAGTGGCCAAGGAAATAGCATAAGAGAGAGTAGGAGGCCGGAAAGATGACACATCATATTGTGAAGAACCTCGAAGACCAGCAATAAAGCGTGAAATAAACTCAGTAGGGTGGAGATCACCAAATAGGTAAGAAAGCCTAGGAAACTGGTCAATATAAGCAGTCAACTCACCAGTATGGGTAAGGCTGCGATTCGCGAAACAGATCATGCTGGTGAACTAGCCACTGGGGGTCAATCATAGCCATACGAAGGTCATGACGAAAGGTAGGCCATATATGCAACCCCTTGCGAGCAGGCTCAGAGTGGTAAACACGCCACCAAGTCTGAGCTCGACCATCTAAATGTAATGTAGCCAATTGGATCTTCTGGGTTTCAGTCTTGGGATACATAAGAAAATAGGTCTCTAATTTAGAGAACAAATTCTCCAAAGCATTCCCATCAGACGAGCCAGAATAAGTGGCAAGCTGGATGTGATCACGCAAATCACGAGCAAAATGTGGCTCATGACTTCCAGGAAAAGTAGGGGAGAGAAAACTCGGTGGTACTGAGGAAATCCAGGTGGTGGTGCGGGAGACCCATAAGGAGAGCCAAAAAAACTACCACCATATGAACACTGACCAAACGTACTACCAAAAGCACCTCTTGAAGATGAAGAGAGAGAGGTAGTAGTCAAACTTGGTATGGGGAATAAAGGGGCTTTGCCAGGACGATGAAGGGTCTATGGCAGTGTGGTATGCCCTCGAGGCAAAACAATCTCAAGGTTAGAAAGGACACGATCAATACGACTCTCAAGACGATCCATGCGAGCATGAAGTTGAGTAAAACGATCGTCTAAAGAGCTCTGTGGTGGATCGTCCGCTGAAGAAGTAGCCATAGCTGATAAGGAAAAGACGAAACCTGAGGGAGAGGACGTTCGTCGTCGTCACCCCAACTTAGTCTATCATCGAAATGGCACAAAAACAGCCAAGGGATATGGACTAGGACAGCCAAATAAGGGGCTGAAAAAGGGCTGGGTTTTTGGGACATCAAAATGGCAAAAATGAGGAGGGAATAGGGCGGTGGAAATAGCAGTAGATAGGCACCCAAAAATGGCAGAAAATGGTTGCAAAAAGTAGGTGCAAATGGGCACTAGAAATAGCAGGAGATGGACGTTGGAAATGGCAGCAAATGCGTGCTCAAAAATGGTAAAACGGATTGCAAAAAGTGTGCAAGGAAAGCGAAAAAGCAAGCAAGGTATCTGAGTGGGTGCCGACAACAATAGTGGCAACAAGATAGATGAAAAGCTGAAGATGATGAAGCCAATATAGGTGCCAACCAACCACTGAAATCCTGTCAAAACAAGCTGGAAATGGGCTGGAATGGGTGCTGGAAATTGCTGAATAATGGGCGATGAACTGGCTGAAAATAGGCGCTAGAAATAGGCGTTGGTCCTCCTCCAAACGACAATAAAAAATCATCAAAAAAGCAGATGCAAATGGGCTGAAAATGGGCGCTGTAACGCCGAAAACCTGCAAAAAGGTAGATTCGTAGGCTGAAAATGTAGGCTGCAGATGGGTGCCCCCCAGGAGAAAGTCAGATCTGAAAATATGCACCAACCTTATGCCAAGGAAAGTGCTCTGATACCAAGTTACAAGCTAAGATTCTCTAGCGGCCAAATATAAATATATATATATATATATATATATATATATATATATCATAGATCTAGCGGTACCAGGATCCGCAAATCCCGGTACCGCAGATCCATACCGGTACCGCGGATCCATACTGATCCGCGGTACCATAATATATAATATTTTTTTTTCATATTTTTTTTAAATTTAAAAAAAATAAAAATAAAATTAAGTGGGCAATATGGGTATCAGCTTGAAGCTGTTGACGAGAGCAGTGCATTTATGCAAGTTGCCGGTTCTGACGAGAGTGAACAGCCAAAGGACCAAGGGGATGCAAAACACCAAAAAGTTTGTTTT
Source organism: Diphasiastrum complanatum (assembly GCA_029204225.1). Classification (NCBI taxonomy): domain Eukaryota; kingdom Viridiplantae; phylum Streptophyta; class Lycopodiopsida; order Lycopodiales; family Lycopodiaceae; genus Diphasiastrum; species Diphasiastrum complanatum. The sequence goes on from CM055110.1 coordinate 18,189,747, forward strand.
CGCTCAGGGAGTCGGAAGGCCAAATCATGAAGAGGTCTACAGGCAGCCCCCGGACCCTGCTGTTGGGGGGCTCTGCCCCCCAAACCCCCCGCCGGGGGGCTACCGCCCCCCGGACCCCCCGTTTCTTGGGGGGCTACCGCCCCTTGAACCCCCCAAGACTTGTTGCTATAGAGAAACTGTAATCTAGCCATCTCATAACCATCATGGTCTCACAGTAGACCCTATACTAACAACCGTGCTCAGTAATGGCTTCTCCTCTTAACGGGGGCCTTACAGATCTGAGCTCACGGTTAACTAGTGACTACTAAACTGAGAGGTGCATTATTTAGTTGTCTAACACATTTTGTAGCTGAAAGCACCGACAACCTGCATAAATGCACTGCTCTCGTCAAGAGCTTCAAGCTAATACCCATATTGCCCACTAATTTTTTTTTTTAAAAAAAATTTAAATTTAAAAAAAAAAATTAAAAAATGGTCACGCCCTGGTACTGCGGATTTTTGGGCGGTACCATAATGGCGGTACCACCATTATGGTATCGCGGTACCATAATGGTGGTACCACGTGCCACTGTGATATATATATATATATATATATATATATATATATATATATATATATCATAGTACCTCGTGGTACCGCCAGTACCATATCAATGGTACCTCCGATATGGTACCGCCCTGGGATCCGCGGTACCAGAGCGGTACCATTTTTAATATTTTTTTTATTTTTTAATATTTTTAATATTTAAACCAAAAAAAGGACAAAAAAAAGGAAAAAAAGGGGGTTTAGGGTGTAAAAAAAGAGGGTACAGTACATGATGCAGGGGACTGTTGCAGTGGCACATGGGCACTGCGAGTGAGCAGACCGAGGGGCCAATGGGAGACCAACACAGGGGGGTAGCATCACATGTACATAGTACAGAGGCACATGGGCATTGTGGGTGAGCAGACCATGGGCCCAATGGGAGACCAACACGGGGGAGCATCACATGGGGGCAGGTACAGAGGCACATGGAGGGATGATGAGGATCCACATGGCCGATCAGGCTGTGGGGATAAATAGGCACTCACAATGCCATTGTGGTCGGCATTTTCAGAGGCTGTGAGAGAGCTAGTGATAGACAGTGAGAGAGCAAGCGAGAGCCGGTGACAGGCTGTTTGAGAGCCAGGGTGCTGTGAGAGGGTGTTCAAGGACCAGGGTGCTGTGAGGAGAAGGTCGATCGAGATGGCAGAGCGCATACCACCGAAGCCCGAGGGCGAAGCCAGGAGGAAGCTTGAGGAAGATATCCGAAGGCACAACGAGAGGCATCGGAAGCAAGAGGCAGATATCCGAGAGATGCTGCGACAAACTCGACAGAGAAATCCGGAACCGGAGCCACCCGCCCCCGCTGTGGGTCCTGTCCCCGCTGTCGAGCTGGATCTGGATGAGCAGATCAGAATGAATTTCACACGACGGCAGCTCATCATGGTCAGGGAAAGGGCAGCTAGACGTCGGGCTAACCAGGAGGCAGCTCGGGCTAACCGGGAGGCAGAGCAGGAGCGACAAAACAATGCACCAGACGAGGGCGAGGAGTCGGTGGAGGATCAGTGAGGGATGTTTAGAATAGATGAGGTCCAGCTGTATGTGGCAGACTGTTGCTATGTAGTTTTCGGCAGTTTATGGTGCAGCAAATAACTAGATGGCTGCTTAAAAAAATGACAGTATATGTGATGTTATCCTGATACAACGGTTGAATATATACATAGTTGTTTTTTGTGCAACGCGAGCCTGGTCATGTAAGATGCAATGTTTGTAATTTTTTTAAATGCAGATGTATTACATGTGTTTATGAAATGTCGTTTGGGGTGTAGGGGTGATTGCTGTGCTCATGATGTAGGTGCATATATGTGAAGCTAGCATTCACTTCAAACGAAATTAAATGAAAATAGGATTCACACACGCACATAGAATTCTTCGACATAAAATAAAGCATCACATGTATAGAGCGACATACGCACAATGTGCAGCAAATAATGTAGGCCAAACACTGTATATAATGTGAAAAATCATCTGAGTACAATGGTAGATCGTCTGCTAGAGACAAACTACTGAAACTAAAACAACAGAGCCACAATCAATGCTCTGGCTCTGACTCAGACGAATGCTCTGGAGACAACTCAGGGCCCCGAGCTGATTCTCGCAGCCGATATCTCTGCCTGTCTGGAACTGGCATGGGCTGTGTATCCGAGGGGGAAGACTCGTCATCCTCATCCTCCCAATCAGCCTCCGCATCAGCCCCCAAGCAGGCCAAACCAACAACACCTGCTCCAACTGGCTGTGATACTGCACCTCCGTGCCCTGCCTGTCTGCCGGTATAACCTGTGCCATGTGTCCCACCTCTGCCACGTGATGCACCTGTGACCCCTGCCCGTGGCGTGTGCCCTGCACCTGTATAATCTGCCTCATCCCTCTCTAGTCTGGCAAACACAACCCGAATGGGCTCATCCTCATCATGCTCATCCTCTGACACTGGCTTATCTGCCTCATACAATGGGGGCTCTCTGTGCTCAAGCCCAAGCTCTCTCTCTCTCTCTCATCTCGGCAAGCTCCCTCTCTCTCTTTGCCATCAACTGTGTGCCCAGGTCATTTGCAGGCATGGGATGGGTGCTGTCCGTAGGCAAGTCAACCTGGCGCTGCAAATCTGATATCTTCGTCTGCAAGGTTTAAAATTTGCATGTCAGAGAGACACCTTTATCAAGAAATGAAACCAACATACCAGGAGTCAACCAACATGCTATGAAAGATTAGCTTATCACCTGCAATGCGCTCGTAATGGTCGGAAGCCTCCTGGCGAGACGTGCGTTGGTGCTACAGAACACCAACCGCTCCAACTGACTCACTGACAACCGGTTTCTTCTCCTCGTGTGAATGAGTGCCCATGTGCTCCAATTACGCTCACAAACGGAGGCAGCACAGTCCTGTGGTGCGTGCTTTGAAATACTTCAGCACATTGTGGCAGAGGTGGAACTTCAACGAAACACAAAAATGGAGGATAAACTGAGATGCATACCTGAGAAAGGACACGCAGTGCAAGACGCTGTATAGATGGGTATGTGCTACCGAACATGGTCCACCAGGTAATGGGTAGCTGCCTCCTCTCTGGATCCTGGGCAGCCGGGTGGCCGAATGTGCCCATGCCGAAACGAAATGCAGCGAGCTCCTCCATGAGCCTGATAGGATCCAAACCTATGTGTGGACCCACCCTGTGTATGTACTGAAGCCAATCGGCCTCGAGCGCCCTGTCTGCGATCTGTGTCGGAGAGTGGAAGAGGGGATGCAGCATGTGTGCAACGCTGTGGATACTCCTGTGGAAGTAGTTCCACCGCGTCTCCCATATGAACTTCAGCTCTGTCATCCTGTTGGTGAGGGGCATGTGGTTATGGGCATTACGAAAAAGCTTAACATTGACAGAAAAACAAACTAGCAAGTACTGAAAAGATAAAGGTCAATTGCAACACTGTACCGCTTACCTCTCTGGCTGCAAGATGGGCAGCTGCAGGAACTGTCAATCCGGTCCATGAGCTCATACACCAGTCCAAGTGTCGACCCCTTGCTGTCAGCCATGCGGAGCACAATGCAGAGTGGTCGAAGTAGTCCTGACAATGTCTGTGCATCCCTCCAGAACTGGTCTCCCCTCACCGTGGAAGAAAAGTGCTCCCCATCCTCAGTGTGCGAAAATGTACTGGCACCCCAAAGATCACTGGCAACCATCTGTAGAAGCTGGGCCCTGCACCTGATCAAACGGTCGATGACCACCAAGTCGAATGCAAAGCGCGTGGGGGCTGGCTTACGGAGGTCCAGATGGCTGAACACCCGGAACATGGCAAGAACACGCCTCTTTCTGGTGACAAAAGTCACTAGGAAGAGGGCCTCACGGACGATGGCTCCAACTCAGGGAAGTGCACCTATGTCCCCCATCAGAAGGTCTATGCCGTGCGCTGCACAGGGGGTATGAACAATGTGAGGGAACTCGGCCTCTAGCAGTACACCCATCTGAATGCAGTTCGTGGCATTGTCCGTCAGCACCGTGACGACATGCTGTGCGCCTATGGACAGGATGGAAGACCTGATGACATCAAACATGAACTATGCAGATATGACTCTCCCCCCCCTTGCTACAATCCACTGCCCTCAAAAACTGTGTGCCCATGCAGCTGGAGACCAGTATGTTGAGGATCGGCCTCCTCCTGACATCAGTCCAGCCATCGGACATGATGCTGCAACCGTAAGTGGCCCAGTGCCGACGTAGAGGCTCCATCTCTCTAGACAAGGACTCGACCCTATCCCTCAGCATGTGTTTGCGGACAACCTCTGAACTAGGGACTCTCCAGCTAGGGCTGACAGACTGTGCAAGGCGGAAGGCCCTTCTGAAGGGCTCAGAGTCGGTGATGGCAAAGGGCAGGTTCAGCTCGTAAATCAGACTGGCCACGGCCTGTGTGGCCTCTCTGTCCATGTGCGGCTGATGCGCGCCGCGAATGGTCTGCTGCACAAGGGCTCTCCCTGGTGGGCGACAGGTGGTGGACCTCCAGCATGGTGCACCAACCGTGACGGGAATGGACGATGACGCGACAGGCTGGGCACTGGTGGATGCGTCGGCTGTAGACATGGAATGGGGAGAGTGGGATGCACTGGCAGGGATGGGTGCAGCAGCATAGGTGGGGTGCACTGGTGGAGGGGCAACATCTAGCATGGGGTACGAAAACTGCTGGCTGAGGAGGTCATCCGGATGGGAAGGGAAGGAAGAAGGGATCTCTTCCACATCCTCGAAGGCCCGCCCAGTAGCATCCTGGGCCTGCTCGGGTGGCGGAGAGTCCATGAGAAAGTCGTAGACTGGTGGAGTGCGAGCAACAGTGGGTGGTGGTGGAACCGCAGTGGCAATTGGCGGACGCGATGGGACGGGATCCACTGGAATCTGAGCAGATGGAGGTGCGTGAGACAGAACTGTCTGAGGGGCAAAGGGACCGGAGGAGGATGCACTCCCTCTCGTGCGTGCTAGCCAAGCAGGCAGCAACTCTGGGTCAGCCACATAAGGAGCGGTGCAAAATCGGAGAATGCCCTCCGAAATGGTGTTCTCCCCTGCCACGAGCCGCGGCCCGTAGGTGTCCAGTAGTCACTGCCTGTCGGGGACGGTCATGCTGCCACAAGGGGCAGCATTCAAGGTGGCACCATTTTTGGCACGTGCACCGAGCAGATGGCCTTTAAGGCGAGTGAGGGATGCAGCAAACTCGACGAGACAGTATCGGCAGCGCATGATCTTCTGACCGGTCTTGTTGGCCTTGTCGGCAACCCGCCTGACAATGTCTACCTCGTCCCACAGACCGGAAAGGTCGGATTGCACCATTGCAGATGAAATGAGGGATGGATTGCTGGAAAAAAAACAGCAGGGTTCATTGTTGGAGAGACGCTGAAAATGGGCGAAGGCTGGGCGAAGCAAGTCAGATGCAAGGCAAGGCGTTGCGTGGGCGAAGGGCGACGCAAGGAATCAGAAGGCAGGTAGGCAAAAACAACAGCGATGGCAGGGCGGATGAGGGCGCAAAAAAATTTGAGCTGAAATGCGAGGGGGGCGGGTAGGTTTAGGTAAAAAAAAATTCAATAAAATATTAAATAATAAAAATATTATTATATTGTGGTACCGCGGTACCATCATGGTACCGCGGTATCGGGATCCGAGGTACCCAGTACCGCGGGACCTATGATATATATATATATATATATATATATATATATATATATATATATCATAGGTCCCCCGGTACGCGGATCTCGGTACCGCGGGACCATACTGGTACCGCGGTATCGTACCGGTATATATATATATATCATAGGTCCCGCGGTACGCGGATCTCGGTACCGCGGGACCATACTGGTACCGCGGTACCGTACCGGTCTCGCGGTACCAAATTTTTTTTTTTTACGAAAATAACACAGGAAAAAAATTTAAATTTTTATTTTATTTTATTTTATTATGGTACCGCCCTGGTACCGCGGATCCCAGGGCGGTACCGTATCGGCGGTACCACTGTTATGGTACTGGCGGTACCATAACAGCGGTACCACAAGGAACTATGATATATATATATATATATATATATATATATATATATATTTTTGGTAGATTATTTCCGTCGCCTAAGTCCAGCTTGTTTGCAGGCTGTCCATCACCCAATTCCCTCATCTCTTTCTCCTTCCATTTTCAGCCCTCTTTTCACTTTTGTTTGCAGGCTGTCCAGCCCCTTCATACTTGTCAGTTTCATCCGTTTTTGTCTCCGTTTGCAGCACTTTTTGAGATTTAGTAGAAGCTGTCCAGCGCCCTACTAACCCATCACTTTCGTCGATTTTTTTCATCAGATTTCCATCGTTTTTTCAGATTTAGTAGAGGCTGTCGAGCACCCTACTAACCCATCACTTTCGTCGATTTTCTCCACCTATTTGCTGCCCATTCTGCCCAACATCCATTTTTTAGCTTGGATCTTCAACATTTTCAGATTGGATCTTCAGCTTTCTCTCTCCACTTGTTTTGCAGATTATCACTATCGTTTGGAGGAGTACTGGCGCCCTACTGCTGCCCACCTACTGCCCATTTTCCAGCCCACCATCACCTACTTCCAGCACCCTACTTTACTTTCCGCTTGCTATCCACAACTCAACCTATTTGTACTCTTTCCCAACCCACCCCTCCTTGCATTGTCTCCACCTTCTTTCTACTGATTTTCCAGCTTTGCTTGCTGGCTGCCTAACTCTCTCTTTTTGGCACTCACCTTCCTTACTTGGCTGTCCATTTTCCAGCCATATACTCCATTACTTGCTACTTATTTCTCTCATTATTTGGTTGCTTTTGCAAGCCCCTCTTATCTCTATTTGGTGTCTGCCCGGTATCTCTCCATTTTACTACCGTTTTCAGCACGCTTTCGATTGCAGTTGCGAGGTACTACTTACACTATTTGTCATTTCCCTCTTTTTTTTCTTTAGCAGGCTTTTTCACGTCTTTTCATTGGTGTACCTGTTGTGATGACTTATGTCCTCTCCTTCAGTTCGTCCACTTGACTAGCGTCTTGCCTGGCTTAACTTTTTGCCTATGGCTGTTGTTTTGTTATTTCCATTCCATTTTGTAGTTTGTGTTGTCCATCGCATTTTTCATTTTGTCTTTCGTTATTTGTTATTAGTTTCCGTTCCATTTGCGTTTCAATTCCATAATTCATTTTTCATCGTCGATTTCGTTTTTCACTTTTTCTTGGTTTTCTATTCTCCATTATAAAAAATAAAAATAAAAACCACCGAAATTATTTGGATCACAGCGTAAAAAATAGTAGAAAACTTTTAGCTAGCCATGCATGCAACAAACACCAGTGATTTACGTATTCTTTTCCATTACTTTTAATTTCATTTTTTATCATGACTTCGATTTTCGGTCTCTATCTCCTTTAGATTATCTTTTTGTTTTCAATAGTGAATACTGTTGTAAAGTTACCTTTACAAGCCTTACTTCCGGCGCCACCGGCGCCAGTATTGTCCCCGGCGCCAGCAGCGCCCCTGCTGCTCCCGGCGCCACGGGCGCCACTGTGACCAGAATCCAGCCGGCACCAAGTTCCTATTGTTGAAAATCTTTGATCGGTTCTAGCGAAGTCCAGAGAGCTCAGATCAATGTGCAATCACCTCACACGATCTAGGCATGATTAAGGAAGCCTGGGGATCAATAAATTCTAGACAGAGAAAATGACTTTCTAGAGAGAAAATCCTAGAGAGAGAAAACGTGCTTTACCAGCCTGGGTAGAGTACTTGGTATGAGGGGAGGTGGCGAATCCCACCAATACTATAGGGGAGTGCGGGTTGCGACTCAAGGTGAGCTCCAACCAAGTCTCAGCCTCCCTTGCTGGAATGTTGTCCTGGCACTCGCCTTGGCATGCCAGCGCCCCGGAGACTAGGGTCGGTCACACACTTGAAATGTAACCTTCTCAGATTTATCAATAAAGTGGGATTTTCCTCAAACTGACTCTGATTACCTTCTAGGTTGCAGTGTTCGGTAAAAGCGCCAGCTGTAAGGCCGCTTCAAACTTTTTAATTTGGCACATAGCTGAGGGTCGTATCCCGGGACGTCAGCGGTATGCTGTCGGGACCAATCGGTCCGTGGCGCCAGCGGTATGCTGTCGGGACCATTTGGTCCAGGAACTGGTTGTCTCCATATTTGTCGCGGCTTGTGGTTCTGAGTGTTCCTTGCATGAGCGTGAATGGGTTAAGCTCTTGGGGAACGGGCTCTAACCTGTCGGCTGAGTTGGATGGCTTGCTTGGGTGGAAGTTACCTGTTTATGGCTCTCCAGTTTGGCGTGGCGCCAGGTTGGCTTCCAGCGCTCGTGACGAAGCTTTCAGTTGGTTAAGTCTGATGTAAGTCAGACCCCTTGCTTGGAATGGATGTTACTCGTTTGTAACGAAGCTTCGAGTTGATTAAGTTTGATGTATGTCGGGCGGCTTGCTTGGAGGGAAGTCACCCACATCGGGATCCCCGATCTGGCATGGTGCCAGGTTGGATCTCAATGTTGGTTTCTGAACTTCCAGCTAGTTAAGTCTGATCGTTGTTGGCGAGTTGGCTGCTTGTATGTCAAGTGGGTTTGGACGGCAAGAGTTGAAGGCTGGGAAGCTAAGTCGTGGTTCCTGGCTCCCTTTGGGATGCCTGCGCTACATATACCATCTGAACATATGTTCGACAAATGGCTCACACGTCTTCACTATTACTTTGATACTTCTCGACCATCTTGTCCAGGTTCTAATAAGATTCTTGATGAATTTTTCTCTTAAAGGGTTATGCTAGGTCCAAGTGGTTTGACTATGTATTCTCATCCACCTATCTCTAAGTGGCATGACTTTTTACCAGTACTTCGCCTTCTTATATTTTCTGATGATAATTCTGTAATTGTTCCTCCTGTCGCTCTTACGAGTGGTATAATAGGTCTCGAGAGTTCTACTCCTTCTGATTCCTCTCGTGAGCATTCTTCCATATGCGAGGTTCCATTTTCTTGTGCAGGACAAATAGAGATAGAGTCACACATTTCTAGCGATTCACATGAGGTTGATTCATACATTGCTAGCGATACACATGAGGATGATTCTATATCACACAGTGTGAGCGAGTTGCCTGATTTACTTGAGATAGTTATTGATCTCCCTGAGCTTGTCATTGTATCCCATAGTGAGTTAGAGTCACATATACAGGTTCCTATTGATGCTGATTCACATATACAGGTTGCGGCTGATATGGTCCTTGATACTGATATAGCATGCTATGATACTATTGATGATGCCATTGCATGCTTTGATGGTGCTACTGATGTTGTTGCATGCTATGATATTGTTCCATGCTTTGATACTGATATAGTATGCCTTACTACTATTGCCGATGTTGTTGCATGCTTTGATATTGTTGTTGAGTACTTTGATGCTACTCATGTTCCTGAGCGCCATGCTATAGATGTTGTCGCCTATGCTTCTTATTTCGATATTATTCATGGGTCTACGGTTGCTCTTTCAGATGCTTTGGCTACTCCAGTAGATCTCCATATGGCATATGGTTATATTTCATGATGGTCCTATTGATACTCACTAGCTTATTTTGCTGATACCCGTCTAGATGAGTATCCGGTTCTTCTAGATGCAAATTTAGGCCAGAACTTATCAATTGACGCTTCTGTTATTATGCCTACGTATGTTGTTCCATTTGTGGATCATATTATTCTAGATGCGGGGCGAGAGTATATTTCTTTAGTGGATACAGGCAGTACACATTCATTTATTAGCAGTTACATTTCCACCAGGATTCGTGCTACACCTGTTCCTGCTTCCCAACCTTTGTAATTTGTAGAGACAAATTGCCCGTAAGCAATAAAAGACTTTCCAGCTTCAAACTCCGTATAGACTTAGCTGATGTGAAATTATCAATGATCAATATTCTATTTGGATATTGTATCAATTTACTGACTCTTCTTTGAGGCTACGTACAAGTACTTATGAAAGTACCTGAAGAACAAAAACAAGAACAAGAATAAGAAGCCTTTTGGGCTTAAGGACTGACCTCTCTTTGAGGGTATGTGCAGGTACTCAGGAAAGTGCCAGAAGAACAAGAATCGGAACAAGAAGCTTTCTAAGCTTAAGACAGTAAACAAGAAGGCTTTCGACAAAGTCTATAATGAAGGCTTAGAAGAGTCTATAAAGAAGGCTTAGAAGAGTCTATAAAGAAGGCTTATATCCAAGTCTATAATGAAGGCTCAGAGGAGTCTATAAAGAACAGGATAAGGCCTAGGGTCTGATCACCCTAGTGACCCTTTCCACCATGATTGAGGATGGGCAACCTCTAGAAAAAAGTGCCAATGACCATGATTGAGGATGGGCAACCTCTAGAAAAAAGGGCCTAGGAATTGATGGACATTATGCAAAACAAGATGGACATATATCTTGGCTTTTCCTTTAGAAGATTGCACTTGGGTGAATTCCCAAGTTTTCACTATGAAAAACTATGTGTAAATAAAAGTCAAGATTAAACCTTGTACCACCTACTTTGCTACATGCATTCTAGGCTATTTGACACCTAGAATGGGGCGCCCTCCTACACTCTCACTTCATATGCCAAATCATCATAATAACCCTCCCAAGCTAATACACATCACCCATTCACCCTCTCTAACTAATACACCTCCTCCATGCACTCCACTTCACCATAAGTCCAATTGGAGTCTTCCTCACACCTCATGCACTTGAACTTGACACTTCACTCACTTTGGGGGGACTCTTCACTCTCTATATAAGTGGAAATGCCTAATACCAAGGGGATTTTGATGATTTTGCATCCAAGCTCTGCCCATTTTTTGTTTGTTGTGTATAGGTGCTTCGGAGAAGAAGATTGAGGCATTGGCTCAAGGAGGCTATGCTATTTTGTGGATTGTAGGATTCTTGGAGCTCAAGCCCTCTTGGATCTCTATCTCTCTTTCACATTCACTCATACACACAAACACAGTCTCTGTTTGTGTGTCTCTCTCTCTCTCTCTCTCTCTCTTACTTTCACCTTCTCCTGAAACCATGGTATGATCTTGAATCTGATATCCATATGTAAGAATGGTTGATTAGTACCATTGCATGTCATGCCATCTGTGGCCTAATGTCCATGCATGTCATGCCATCTGTGGCCTAATGTCCATGCATGTCAGTTCAGACCTTTGCATGTCATGCCCTTTGTTGCTAATGTCCATATTGCATGTCATGCCATCTGTGGCCTAATGTCCATGCATGTCAGTTTAGACTCTTGCATGTCATGCCATCTGTGGCCTAATGTCCATACATGTCAGTTTAGACTCTTGCATGTCATGTCATCTGTGGCCTAATGCCCATGCATGTCAATTTAGACTCTTGCATGTCATGCCCTCCATTGCTTAGTCCATGCATCATAGTTCAGACTGTTGCATGTCAAGAATCTATGATCCATCATGATTGCATGTCAAGAATCTATGATCCAACATGAGTACATGTCAAGAATCTATGACCCAACATGATTGCAAGTCAAGAATCTATGATCCATCATGATTGCATGTCAAGTATCTAAGATCCTTCATGATTGCATGTCGGAAGAAATAAGATTTATGAAGAAATTTCTATGCTTCTGATAATCTAGATATGAAATTAAGACCATTGAAAGGAAGTAAGTTGATGTTCCTATTTTGAGACCCCTATTGGAATCCATTGTATATGTAATTGGCATAGGCCAATTGGTTTCACATAATGACAAGAAACATCCTTCGGGGGGGGGGGGGGGTGGTCCCCATCTTGACCCCTCAATGCTTCCGCTATATGTGAATGAATTTTATGTGATACATTGTTTTTCGAGTTTTAATTTTCAAGTCTACTTTGATTTCATTTAAGTTGATTCAAGACTAGCTTTATGTGAATGATAAGTCAATAAATCTATTGGCCTTTTAAGACTTTTAGGACAGGCCTCCACCTTCGAGTTCACAACCTCTCAGTGTTGAGGATGCCAGGTCTCAGATGTTTCAGGGCTTGGATTATCGCATTGGTGGTTTTTCCGGTCAGACAGATTTCTACATCATTCCTCTGGAGCTCTATGACATCATTTTTGGTGCAGACTGGTTCTCTTCACTTGGTATTGTTGCTGTGGATCTCTCTCAGCAGACACTTTCCTTTACTCATGCTGGTCGGATTTACAGGTTGTTGCTGCGTGCCTTGCGCCTATATGCATTGATTCACAGATATCGTATTCAGTAGTCATCCTGGTTTCATTAATATTGAGGCCGTATACCTTGGTGGTATTTTTACTATTGCTTTTGCGCATACCTCAGATAGCCCTTCTGGTTCGGTGGTTGGTGCAGTATCTTCTCCATTGGTCTCTATATCTCCATCTCTTGAGTCCGTTATGGCCAATGTTCCTGCTGATTTCTATGGGGTTTTTCACGGGTCCACGTTTGATGGTTCCCTCGCTATTGGTGATTAGGTTGTATCTTCTTTCGCTTTACTCCATCGATCTCTGCCTGAGGTTTGTGATCTGCCTCATGATATTTCTACGGTTCCTGACATGATTCATGTGCCTTTGGCCCTTACCGCTACTATTACCATATTGACACATATCAGCTTGCATGCTGGAATTGCACCTAACTCCTACCTACTTTGTCCAAATGTCAAATTCTCAACTATGAACCTACAAAATTACATGCATGTGTCAAATAGTGTTTGCAAGTCTTGCATGTGACTTACCTAGATGACTTGGACATTTTCCATCCGAGGATATTTGCCAGATGGTCACTATTACTTATCTAGGGTATTTATATACTGGGATCTTTCTAGATGAGTATACGGGCATCCTTTAGTCTCCTTGTGTTTCTACATATAGGTTTGCTGCAGTCCATGCCGATGGTATACACTTTTGGGCTTTTTATGCATTAGAGGTTTTTCATGCGACTGATTCCTTTTTACCTCTTGATATTTGGCATTCCTGGTTATTACGTGTCGCTTGGATCTCATTTCGACCTATTGCTCATACTACTGCTTCACTTTCAGCTATGGATATATGGCATTCTTGGTTATTATGTATAGCTTGGTTTTCATTTGGACCTGTTGATTGGTGCTGGTTTTTCCATATTACTGATCGCCTATGGTGCGGATATCTCTATGATTATGCATGTGGCTCTCTATCCGTTCCTTAGATTGTTGCTCATTGTCAGGCTTGGCATATCCTGATGGCTTGGGTTATTGCCTCCGTTCCAGCTAGACGTGGATATTGCTCCGATGCTTGCTATTGATGTTGTGGATCCTGTTCCTCGTTCCGGTGCATTTCTTCTATTCCTCACTTGTGCGCCTGGTGTGTACTTTGAAATCACACTTGCGGCCAGTTCCGATGGGTCATCCGACTCTCCATCCGTTTTTGGTGTATCCTATGATGATTGGTATGTCCATATGAGGTCTTTTTGGATGAGTTTTTTCGCTACAGTTTTTCAGTTGGGGCCTCTACTATTTCTAGATTTGTTCCTACTGTTTTCATGCATCATGTCTTTTTAGATGATGCATTGATTTCTTGGATCTTCTGCTCTTCTCGTGATATGGGCCTTGAGGGTACCGTGTGCCATTGCTACTTCTCATTCATGGGCCTTATGGATACCTCGGGCTTTTGACCATATTATCCCTCCCAGTTGGGCCCTTGCCACTAGAATCTTCCTTTTTTAGGGCTTCCTTTAGGCTATAAGTAGGGAATCTGTGTCATTTGTTATTCAGCTGATGATATTGATCTCTCTCTTTAGTCTTCTTAATCTCTCTTTCCTGCTTTCTAGGGTTAAGTCTTGCTTATGTGATGCTTTCATAGCGTAGCTCTAGATCAATTGTGGTTTCATTCATAACTGCTGTCCAACGCCCTACTACCCCACATTGAGTGGCCATTTTGGTAGCTTCTTCACCACCTATCACTTGTTGGATTTTTCTGTCACATTTGGGCAAACTACTTCATTACTAGGTGCTCCCTTTTGTTGTGTTTTCTTCTTTTGGCATTCGCTTGTTTCATGGCCTTTTCCCGTTGGTGTTGATTAGAGCCTACGTTGAGGTGACGACTAGTGTCCTCTCCCTTAGGGTTTGTGAGTCTTCCACATTCCTTGTTGGTATTAAAGAAAAAAAACTGGATCATTTGTCACATTTCCTATTTGTTTTCCTTCACACTTTATGTTTTCCCGTTCTGATTCCAGTTTCTTTATTTGTTTTCTGTTTTGTTTAAAAAAAACGACAAAATGATGACACATTTCTCTTTTCCTAAGTATTTTGGTTTTTCCTCCACATCTTGTGGCATTGTCGAATTCACCGACTGGGTGAATAATTTTGAGGATTATTTTTTCACTTATTCATGTGCAAATGTTATGAAAATCAAGACGACTTCTTTGTGGTTAGATGGCCATGCAAAAGTTTGGTTTTCCATCTATAGTCACACTCATCCTAGTCTCATATGGGGCATATTTTTAAAAGATCTATTTGCTACCACTCTTTCTGTGTTACCTTCTGTATGTGAGATTGAGTCTTCACATAGTCCTGAGATAGTGATAGAGTTACATATTCCTATTGTCGAGACATATAGTCCTATTGTCGCATCACATAGTCCTATTGTCGAGTCACATAGTTATATTGGAATTGAGTCACACATATCGATACCTGTTGAGTCTTCTTTTATAGTGATCTTTCAGTGGTATTCTTGGCTTATTCGACTAGCTTTGGATATGTCAGTTGTTGGGGTCCTGCCTTTGTCGAGGTTTTCTTGTGGCATTCATGGGCTATCAGAGTGCCTTGAGAGCCCCCCCCTCCCCTTTTTTTTTTCTCTCCTAAATTTTTCTTATGCATCTACATCGACTTCTCATTATTTATAGTTGATGTCTTTTGTTATATGGAGTTTGTGTGTTGCTTTTGGAGTACCTGTTGTGACGACTTATGTCCTCTCCTTCAGTATTTCCATCGGTTCATGCATTATTACTCCTGTATTATGTGTATTTAGGTTATTTCTGTTATTCCTTATGATTGGCTATTACCACAGCTATTGCTTGGGGCCTTTTGTGGGGTACAAATCTGAACATTTTGTGTAAACTTTCAGATTTTAACATACAGGTTTCACAAGTTACATTTTGTTCCAAAAGAATAGAATAATGATCTGATTCTAGAAAAAGCGACCAAGCTTTCATACCTCCAATCAAACTAACTGTACTAAGGGAAGCCAAGACATAATCCACAACACTATTGCCCTATGTTGGTGAAGAGCATGTATACCCATTGGAAGATGCCATCAAATTGGTGTCTAGAGAGTATCTCTCAATGCCCAAATAATATGAAGGTATCTTCTCTAACTAAAGAGGATCATGACCTCTTTCGTAGTAAGCTGTCTGTGAATATTTGGTCCTTCCATTAAAATCTCCCATGAAGATGATGTCTCTTTCCTCTTTGGATTTCACCACATCAAGGCTCATTTCTCCAAATGGATCTTCACTATCCAATTTCATGTTCTTATTAAAGATAGATTTTTGAGGAGCAAAATAGCAAGCACACAAAAATATTACCTTTTCTTTCGCCAAAAAATTTAGCCAAATGTTTTGATTGTTTTCAGCAAAATGTATTGAATTTTGGCATCCATGTTTGCAAGCTTGATGATCACGCAAAACCCCTTTGAACAAAGCAAGTTACTCCACCAAAGCCCCTATTAGTGTCTCCTTTTTTATTCAATAAAAGAGTAACGGTAACGCCCATTGAAACTTGGTAATTTGCATGTTTCGTGCTCTGCCATCTCAGCCAAAATCATAATATCTTTGTCTTTTGCCACTTTGATCAAAGCAAAGTCTTTGTTTCAAAGAAAATCATTGCAGCTCCAAAAATTAAGATTTACCTTTAAGTTCTTATTGATAGACCACCTCATCCTGTTTGGTTTCTTGAGCTTCTTTTCAGAAGGCTTTGCTGCATGGCAATGCAGCCCATGTGCCTTTCGATCTCGATTGTTTCTCTTTTGCCTAGTTGATTCTCACCTACATTTGTTGTATGGATGTAAATTTTCATCCACATAGACTTGTGTTCCTCGTAACTTGCCTTTATATTGTAGGACAAATTGTTTTTTTTTTGAAAACTTTACCAAAAAGAACCGTATCTTTGTTGATCATTGCTTTTCTCAAACGAAAAGATTCTTTAGTTTCTTCTTTTGCCAAGCCCATTCTTTCAAACAAGAACTCCGAGATAGATTCACCCTTTCTGGAGTTGCTTGGAGAAGAGGTTTGATGCAAGCTTTGAAGGGTGCTTATCATGACAAAAACAATACTCGTTGCAGGCTTAGTATTTTGTTTGTTCAGGTTACCCCAATTTCTTCTCTAATTTTCCCTACTTGTGGCTGTAGTCATGCAGGTTCTCCTTTGACCTTGAAATTTTCTATCAGAGTTCTGTTATTCCTGAATTTTCTCATATTTTACATGTTCTTATTCTCACAGTTTTATTATGTTTCTTCCAGTTCTTGATGATCCATGTTCTTGCAGTTGTCTAGCTGATTACTGTGATGAACTTACCTTTTCCTACAGGTCTCAAACTATGCATCCATGTTTGGATCAACATGCAGACAAGACCCTTGTCTTTGCATTCCATCCAGACTATTATGTTAAGCTATTTGATGCTGTAGAAGTTTCAAGAAATGTGATTTTCGTCTTGTTTATGCTACTTGATACTTGATCAATGAATGTAGTAGTTAGTGCCTACCATTCTGACTTAGCTTGGAAAAGGACAAATCACTTGCACATGAATGAAACTACCAATGCCTCATCAAGCTGATATTTCATTTTAATATACTTTTGTTGTGAACTCTATCTGATAAGCTTACATGATTGAGACAAGCTCTGCCAAATACTAGATGACTAAAGTTCTGTGTCTGCAAGGTAGAATTTGAAGGGTTTGGGAGAGGTGGAGCAGCTGCAACTGATATTAATATTGGTGATTTGGTGCTGGAAATTCCAGTGGAGTCATTGATATATGAATGCACTGCTCTTAATTCCAGTATGGTAGGTACCAGGGCCTATGCGCTGTAGGTTTTTAAATGTTGTTCTCATAAATGATCCTCAATGGGAAAACCTCACAATATTCTGGTGAGTCTGAAATATGAGTCAAATGAAATCTGAGTTAGTCTTTCCATTGTCCAGTACGTCCGTATTTGAGCTGGAAGTTTGTGATCCTAAAGTTTTCAAAATTTGAAGTCAATCCGTTGTTAACAAGATGTGTAAATTTTTGAAGCTCTGAGGATTTCTATGCCATTTTATGGTGGCTAACTAGGTCAGTTGCAGATGACAGGGTGCAGTGTTGTCACAGTTGGAAGGTTTGAGTGGTGAAAGTATGGCACTTCTATGGACTATTAAAGAAAGGCAAGCCCAAGAATCAAAATTTGCTACTTATTTTGTTTCATTGCCTGCGTCATTCAATACTGGTAAACTCCATGTTCTTGCAGGTTGAATAATGTTGATAATACTTGGGAGTTGATACCTCCCATTAACTTTATATTCATGGTTACTTCCACTAGCTTTTGATCTTTGCCCAGAGTTTGCATACAAAATTGCTGAAATTTTGCATGCAGAAGATCCGGCATTTAAACAAGTGTAAGGAATAGACACATACACTAATTCAATGTTGACACGGGATAGACACATAACACTAATTCAATGTTGACACGGGAATGGTTAGAGTTTGCCTTTTTTTAGCTAATGAAACTACAATTCTTCATCAACCTGCTTAGGATTGAGTTTTACGATGGAGGGCTTGAAGGAACTTGAGGGAGCTCTGGTTTTTGAAGAAATATTGCAAGCCAAGGAGGTGTGTTTTAACTGATCATATCTTTGTACTACTACACACGTCCTCTTGACCTACTACAATTGATGTATTATGTTGTGTCAAATTGATCAATTATAGAATCATACAATGTTTCTTGTGATTGAGAGCAGCAAAATGAGGCTGGCACGATGTCTTTCAGCTCTCCTGGAACCCATGTCACTGTTGAGAAAATAACAATGCTTACAGAATGAAATAACTAGATTTTAGTACTAAGTAGCATTCACTAAAGATATAGGAAGAGTAAAACATAATAAAGAAAACAAATCTCCAATAGAGGTGTGTGATTGACCTACATAAGCACCATATTCATAATGAAGTAAGGTCCCTTACATGTGCAAAATTAGAGCCCTCACCTGCAAAATTAGAGCCCTCATGTTCTATTAGAGGAAACATGCTTTAAATCTACATTAGCATGTACTCAATTTAAGTTGTAGTTAAACTAGACTTAACTCACACTAGAATAGTATGGAGTTCATATAATAGACTAACATATAAACTATGACATTAGCAGGTACTAATCAATCATTATTTCTAACAATTACTTCGTTATTCCTCTTCTTATCCTTGATGAGACATTGTTCCTCATCAAATTCAACAATTATTATCAGTATCACCTGAAGGCATCTGTAGTTGTGCCATTTTTTTGCCTTTTCCGACTTTACATTTTGACCCATCATTTGAAAGTGTAAATGTTCTCAGCCGATGAGAAGTCATGTGCATAGAAGTTCGTGAATCTATGTACCAACCCATCACATGGTTCCTCGCTTGATATAGAAGCAGGAAAAAGCTAATATCTGATAATAGCATCATGTGAACTCTCCTCAACAAGCTTACCAGGTCATTTCATGCTTTGTTTGATTAGACTCATTTGCATGCATCCACAAATTAGATAGTTGGTTGTTAAGTACATGAGAGTGATTTGTTGTCTCATGCATGTATTTGAGAATGTCCCACACTTGCCTTACCATTGTTGCATTCCTTTATATTCATAGAGAGATTGATGATGTTATGTGCGTTTCTCGCTTTTCTATGATAATTTTGAGATTCTTGCTTGTTTGTTGGGAGAGGCTCAATGCTTGTAACAAATGCCCAATATTCTGGATCAATCAAGATGTTGTACATATGAAATTTCCATGTGGAGTAGCTACTCCCATCGAGCATGCTAGCTTTTGGAAGAACAGCTTCGTTTATGCTTCCCATGATGATTGGATAACTCTGTCTTCAAATATAAGTGGAAGTGATATCCACTTACATGCACACAGGAAACTATTGCCCTCTTGCATGCACATAATAATAGCACCCTCCTTTAGATCTGATTGCTATAGCTTCACTCCTAGTTGAGTTTAGGGACCTTCTTCAAAGTGACGGGACAACATGTTGAAAATCGTTGTCGAGTTCATCCCAGGCTCCTTGTAGACCAGCAATTGACTGATTTGTATTGCTCCCGACCCTGTATATTCACACGATCTGGTTGGTTTCTCCAATGATGTGTGAATCTCTTTGCATGGATCGTCTCTCTCATTTTGCCAAGTATGGAAAGCAAATTTGAGCTTGACAACACCTACAATGATCCAATCTATTGTTGCCAACAGGTTCTAATTGATTTGGGATTAATCAAGATCCAATTTGCCATTCAAATCTCCAACTGCATGTATCTAATCGGCCACCTCTTTCAAACATATTCTTGTTCCTTTCTCCATGCTTGACCATAACCTAAAAAGCTCGTATACCATTTTGAGAATAACAATGATTACACTCTTTGAATAACTAGATCCTGCTAGCATTCACTGAAGATACAACAAGAGTTAAACATAACAAAGAAAACAATTTTCCAAAAGAAGTGGCGAAACTGACCTACATAAGCACCATATTCATAATAAATTCAGGTCTCTTAAATGTGCAATATAAAACCTTCATGTTCTACTCTAGGAAATATGCTCTTAATCTATTTTAGCATGTAGTCAACTTAACTTGTGATTAAACTATATTTGATTCACTAAAAATAGACTAATTAAACAATGATGACATTAGGGGGTATTAATTTATCATTATTTCTAATCACAGAAACTGTCTTTTTCCTGGTTGATAGATAGTATTTCTATCACTATCTGTCTCGTAGGTCCTTGCTGAAAGCTTATCTCGTCCAACTGCAAATATTTTTCTCTAAGAATCAATGTTAGCTTCTGAATCTAAATTCTGATTAATCTGATTCTTAGTTGCCCGTTCCGTTCCGGAACGAGACCCTCAAAAAAAAAATAAAAAAATACGTTTTTTTACGAAGGAAAAAAAAACCATAATATCTAAGGAAGCTTGAGGAGCATCTAAGGTGTGTGTTCAATCAAAGGTGCTTCCTGCTTTCTTTCCGCAAGCTCACCATCGCCGAAAACTCCTGGACCACGTCCATGATATGCTCTTTTTGGTAATTGTGCTTTTTATGTCCAATCGATGTTTGTCATTTTATTTGCTGAGTGATTTACTGTTCTTTTTCCTTTGAGTCAGTTTGACTGTTATAGACCGTTCTTCAGTATTCACTTCATCTTTTCTTGATGAATTCAGGAGAGGGCGATTCTCAAGCAAGAATGTCAATATCTTCATGAAAGCAATTGCTTTTTGAAGCAACAGATAAAATCAGAAAATATGTCAGTCATCGATGAGCATAAAATTTTCTATACTTAAAGATGAGCATAAAATATGTCAGTCATCGATGTACAGAAAAGTCTGCTCAATTTCAAGGAAGATAGGAAAACAAACAAAAATGCCGCAACAATATTCATTTTTTTGTTTGATTGTTGGGCTCAATCACTTTTTGTAATATCAAATGTGATGCATGTCCTTCTGAGTTGTAATGCCTATAATTTTTCTGCAAATGTGTCTCTTTTCAAGCATACACTTTTCTTTGAAATGACTACTTGTAGATCTGTTTTTTTGTTCAGATGATCCTAGTGAGGTTAGTCTTCCCTGCCGTACAAAGGTCAGAATGGTTTGTATTTGGAAACTGACCCCTTTGATATATTTCAGCATCTGCGTCGTCAGTATGATGCACTTTTCCCAGCATTGATTGAAGCTTTCCCCGAAACTTTTCCAGAGCAAGTTTATACCTGGGAAAATTTTCTATGGGCATCCGAATTATGGTATTCAAATGGTGTGAAAGTGGGGTTTCCGGATGGAACATTCAAGGCTTGCTTGATTCCTGTGGCTGGAATACTTAATCATTCGGTAAGCATTAGGATGGTTGAAAACCCTAATAAACTAATTAGTCTTTCTCGCCGTGAACTTTTGAGATTAAATTTTTACTTTCTATAGTATATACTATCAACTCATTTAAGTTGTTACCTGATTAGACACTTGCTGCTATCACATGTGCTGGAATTGTCATTGCAATACCTGCCCGCAACTCCTGAAATATGCTTTTTTCAGCAAATAAACATTAGTTGTACAGTATCTTTTTTGAAGCTCTATTTATTTAATTTAAATAAGAGCTTTGCGTTTATTGGCGACTATGCATCCATTTCTAGTTTCTCCGAGGTAGTTTTTCATTTTTTTGCTCTTCTTTTTGCATATGCTTTTGACCTTGCAAGGGGCCAGCCTCAATCAGTATTGACTTTCGTACCCATCAAAGTGGCATTTTCTCCACATTTGAGCTCTCCTTTCTGAATTTTGTCCAGCTTGTCCAGTTGATTTTGTATGTCTAGTTGTTGCAATTTGCAAATTGTTGAAGTGGTCACTTCTACTGGATGGATGTATATGTCAGATGACTTCTTAAAATGCTGTATGATGTTTTCTGTTGCTACTTTGCAAAAAGCAATTCCGAGGCCTGTGAATCTCTGTGAACTCGAAGTGAAGGACTCCTAAATTCTAAAATCTTGACTTAAACATTGTGTCTTAAAAAGAAACAAATCAACAAAACACTGATGAACAAATCCGAAAAGAACTCAAAGCTTAACAAAGAAATTGTATCATTCAATCACAAAAGCATTCATTCATGAGACTTGTTGAGGGGTCAAGATGGGGAACCCCCCCCCCCCCGAAGGATTTTTCTTTTAAATTATGCAAGATCAAATGGCCCAAGGCCAAATACATATACAATGGTTTGGATAGATGGATTCTTGAATCTTTACATCATCAGATGTTAACCAACTTTGGATCTTAAAGAATCTCATAAAAAGGAAAGAGGTTTCTTATGATATGCAAAAGCTTAATGATCAAGAATGGAGCATGCATAGTCATTAAGCATTGGATGGCATGACATGCAAGAGTCAAGTCTGACATGCATGGACATTAGGCAATGGATGGTGTGACATGCAAGCTTCAAAACTGACATGCAAGCTTTAGATCTGACATGCAAGCTTTAAATCTGACATGCATGGACATTAGGCTATGGATGGTGTGACATGCAAGCTTCAAATCTGACATGCAAGCTTTAGATCTGACATGCATGAGAGAGAGAGAGAGAAAGAAAGAAAGAAAGAAAGCTTTATTAATGTCTTTTCCATGCCAAAAGGCATATAAGACTAGTAAATGTACATGTCAAGTATGTGGTAACAATGGGAGCGTATGAAACGTCTCCAAAACGGTAACATAAATAACAAATCTAAAGCTATGAACTGAAATAGATGTGATGATATATGAAACATGTGGGAGCATGTATATTGCTAAAAGTCATGGGTGGGGTATGACACTATCATCCAATCCTGTCCTGCTGATGCTGTAAAAGGATGTAATACGGGCCGCATGGAGGGCCGCTGGTGGTCGCTGACGTCATCTAGGAGGGTGAAGAGGTCTCCTCGTGGTAAGTCGAGTAGCTGGTGCTGCAACATGGGTATGTGTGGGGCACTGTCTCTGATCTCTATGGGCAGGCATCATCACCATCATCATCATCATCATCATCAAATACTAGGTCTCGTCCTCTCCTCCTGGAGAAGAAAGAAGTGATCTGAGGCTGAGAAACATGACTCTGCTGGGCTGTCTGACACAGCCCCTGTCGTATTATAAACATCTCCCGTATCATGAGTGCAGCGCATCTGGAGTCCTCATAGGCTAGGAGGGATCGTAAGGTGACGGGTGTGTCACGGAACAAACAATGGTATCTCCCTCTGATCTCGTAATATACTGGGCACCTAAAGATAAAGTGCTCCTCTGACTCCACCTCATCCAAGGAGCATAACTGACAAATCCGCTCCGCTCTCGGGATACCCTGGAATCTCCCAGTCTCAATAGCCAACTGATGTGATGATACGCGAAGCTGGCCCAATGTAAATATGAAGCAGTGTGATAACCCTGAGTCCAAATAGTGTGGCAAAACTGGGAACCCTGCTATGTCAAGCTCAATAAAGTGAGTCCATCGGGTTTAACCCCACGCTGTCGCCTCCAAGTATGATCGAGGTATGCCCGATATAAGACGCGCCTGATATACTGATGAGTACCTGAGGGGAGCTCTGTAATGTGGATACCAAATGACTCAAGGAGGAAGTGGGATGCTTGGGAGAACCACGATAGTCGATAGCCCTGGTCATGAAGTGAGTGTGAGGAAACAAGTGCTATCTGTGTATATCTCATATCTGCATCGGGCAGAGCCTGGACTCTCTGAATATATGTGATAAGATGTAAAGCGACATCTATCTGAATGGGTGGAACGACAAACTCTGCAAGAAGGATCTCGTGCGGAGCCGAGGGCTTCGCCCGAATCATACGAGCTAACATAGTGGTCTGTAATCGTGAAATGCTGGCCCAGTGTGATGACGAGAGACCAGTACACCATGTCTCTGCTGCATACATGGCAGTGGGGGTGACAATAGTATCAAAAAGTCTACACTTACGACGAGCATCTCTGATGAGCTTTCTGAAGCAGAACCGCTCAAGCTGAACAAGAGAGGAGTGCCCCTTCCCAAGTCGGGTGGTGGCCGCCTATCGCATGCTAAAGGTAGGACCATAAAAGAGTATTTCCAAATAAGTATAAGAGGAAACTACCTCTAAGGCCTGCCCATCTAGGGTGAACTCCTGGCGCTGCATGAAAGCTCGAGAAGTGCTGAAGACCGTAACTTTGGTCTTCGTAGTGTTCACCCCCAATCCCCATCTGGTACAAAATCCCTGTAAACAATCCAATTGCCTCTGTAATCCATCTCTGGTCGGGGATACAAGTACCACATCATCCGCATAGAGGAGAATAGCAATTAGAATGGTGCCAAGTCTACATCCAGCCCCGCCACACTGTGAGATGACTCGCTCTAACTCATCAATGTATAATCCAAAGAGAACCGGTGAAAGGGAACATCCCTGTTTCACCCCAATGGTGCTCCAAATGTGATCAGATAGGCCACTGTCATGTCGGAAACATCCCAAGACCTTCTCATAAAGAGCCATCACTGCTAGAACAATATCTGTGGAGAAACCAAGGTCACGCCCTCTGAATGAGTAGGGAGCGTGGTACAGAATCAAAGGCTTTTCTGAAGTCCACAAAACAATAGTAAACTCTCTCTTTCCTGTACTTAGCTTCCTCAATCAAAGCTCGGAGTGTGAAGATATGGTCAGTGGTAGAATAATGAGATCTAAAACCTGCCTGCCCCAATGCATGTAATCTCCAGTTTTCCGCCTCTGAACTCATTGCAGACTGAAGTATGCTGCCATAGAGCTTCGTGAAAACATGCCCAATCATGATAGTGCGGTAATTACCAGGAATCATGGGATCACCATTTTTATGAATAGGATGGATGATGTTGGTGCACCAGGATGAAAGGAAACCAGAAACAACGGCGGAATTGAGGAGAGTGGCTAGTGTGGGAGCAAGGAGGTCGGAAGCATGGGTTAGGAGTTCAGATTCGAGGTCTTCAATATCTCTTGCCTTATGGGACTTCATTCTCTTGATGGCCGCAAGTACCATGTCAGAGGTGAAGAAGGTGAACTCAGAAGGGCGTGGAGAGATAGAGGTGGGTGTGTCTGTGGGTATGGTATATAGGCTGGTAGCGTAGTCGGTCCATATGCGGAGGTCATCCAGGAGAGGTGGTGGAGCACGGGGATAAATTCACGCCAAAAGGCACCTGAAGAGGAACTGAAGAGAAGGTCAACAAGACGTTTTCCTTCAGAGTCGTCTTAGGCGCGCTTTTTCCGGCGGAGTGTGCGACGACAAGAGCATCTGGCCGAGCGGAGGAGGTGAGGATCATGAGTACGAGCATGGTTGACAAGGTGATGGAGAGAGCGACATTCGGCATCATACCACGGGGGGTGCAAAGGCCGTAATGATGAGGAACGAGTGTGTCTCCTTTATAGGGCTTAGATGGAAAAACTAGGGAAGCAGCGGTATGAAGAGAGGTGCTAAGGAAGGCAGCCTGAGTCTCGATGGTGGAAAGGAATGGAGTAGGGAGGCTAGAGATTCCTGGTAAGCTGGCGTATAGAGAGAACTGAATGTATACCTGGGTGCACGTGTAAGCAAGGGATGTGAGGATGGCTGGGAGGTGGGAGGCGGCCGATAGCGAAGGAGAGAAAGGAGTGATCAGAGAGAGTGGTGGGAGATATATGAAAGTCAGAGATGAGAGGTATGGAGGATGGTGATCCTATGAGGTAATCCACAACACTATGTCCACCACTGTGGGGGTGACAAGTATAACTACCGGAGTTTGGCCAGCAAGTTAGGCCATTGTAAATGGCTAACTCATGAGCCTCTCCAAACTGCAATAAATGCTCACCGTAGGGGGTAATAGGTCCCAAGCTGTCCTCTGAAACCCTGGTAATTCCCATCTCATCACTGTCAAGGGCATGAACGCGGAGCTGGTCGGTGATGTCGTAAAACTCTGACTGCCGTGAGGAGGTTTGGGCATTAAAATCCCCAGTAAGGAGGATATGCCCTCACTTTGCGAATCTGATGATGTCAGGCGATAAAACAAGGTAGGGTGAACCTGTGTACTCAGCAAAGGACGAAGACTCTAGAGGAAAATAGCATGCCGCCACAAAGAGATCCCTGTCCAATCCAATATCTTGTCCAACAATACGAATCCATATATAACGTGCATACTCGTCGTGTCTGATGAACTCGATGCTCGGGTGAAGAGACTCCCTGTATAAGCATGCAACACCTCCGGATCCACGACCACTAGCTGATCTAGTCTCAGGTCTGTATACGGAATCCCATCTATATCCTGGAAAAATCGGTAGTCCTCTCTCCTGACTCTCGTGAGTCTCTGTAAAAAGCAATAGATCTCTGTCAGTGATGAAGTCGATCAGGTCGCCAGCTATGGAAGATGAGTGGATACCATCACAGTTCCATACTCCAATCCGGAAATGGTATGGGGCCCCGGGGCACTCTCGAACCCGGGGACCCCAAATCCCTAGCACTGAGAGTTGCTAGGAGCGTTGTCAAGAAAGCGCACTCGTCCATCTCGATAAATGACTCGTCTGCCAGACTCACGGGCTGTCTGAAAGGCCCTATGCCTCTCTTCTACCTGGATATATGTGAGGTCGTCATCCATATAGATAGTGGTACCACGTAGCTTAGCTCTGCACCACAAAGCATCTCGACGACTCTCAAGGGAGGTGAAACGGATAAGGAGTGTGGCTGCATCTCTAGTGGTCCTTCATGCGGTGTCCAATCCCTCTGTCCGGTGCCCGAGAGTGGTGGAGAGAGAGAGAGAGAGAGAGAGAGAGAGAGAGAGAGAGAGAGAGAGAGAGAAAGTGAATGTGTGTGTGTGTGGTTCCAAAAAGGGTTCCAATCCAAGTACAGTGTAATCTCCTTAAATCTTAGCTCCAAGCTTCCTTCTCCTGGTACCTACACACAAAGAGACAAAAACAAGAAACAAGCAAAAATGAAAAGGAGATGAATAATGAGGGAGAGGGGCGAGTTACTCCTTTTATAGGGAATGGGTAGCCTTAAGGGAGTGGCTGAGGTGTCCAAAATAAGTGTGAGAGGTGTAAGGGAGACTCTAGGAGAAGTAGAGTGAGAGGGTGAGGTGTATAGGTGTGAGAGGGTGTTTATCAACTTGTTGAAGCAAAAGGAGAGGAGTAGGAGGGCGCATTTCCTTAGGTGTCCTATGGCTTACAAGCCATGTGGCAAAGTAGGTAAGTTACATATTGATAAACATGGAAAGTAGTTAGCTTAACATTATATGTTAGCCACCTTCAAATTGTATTTTCTTGTTTTACAACATTGGGATTCCCCCAAGTGTATCCATTAAATGGGAAAGGCTTTGTATATGTCCATCTTATCTTGCATAATTTTCATCAATTCCTAGGCCAATTTTTTTAGGGGTTGCCCATCCCCAATCATAGTGGAGTGTGACACAAAGGGTGATCAATCCTTTGGTTTCTTCTCCAATTCTTTATAGACTTGATTGAGCCTTCTTAATAGACTTTTTAGAAAAAGCCTTCTTCTGGTACCATCTTTAAGCTTTAAGAAGCTTCTTTAGTTCATTCTTCAGGCACTCCTTCAAGTACCTGCACATACCCTTAAAAGTAGAAGGTTAGGTGTCATAACATACCATTTTAATGGTTCATCATTAAATTCTACTTGTAGAATCTGCACATCAAGCATTGATCTACAGTTTTCATTTCTAGTATTAAGGTACTAATACCTACACAAACATTTCATCAATTAGAGTAACAAGCTTTAATGTTCAAATATGTTTCATACAAAAAAAAGAATGGAAGATAGGATAGCCTTTATTCCTTGGTCATATTGGTCTGTACAATTTACAATCTCACTCACACCAATACTGCAAGGTTTCTTTTTACAAGTTAACCATGCGTACCTATTCCAAAAAAGGTTTCCCTCTTCATACGTATGGATTGAAAATTGTTCTGTATTTCGAACATTTGAAAAAAAAATCAATTCTTTGAAGTTTTTAGATGTAAAGGGAGAACAACTTTTCTTATAGAGCAGTATTTGTACCATGCACTACAAATCTCTGCTTATTACTAACTCGTCCTTATAATACACTATTATTATTTATATTGTCTCAAACCTGGCCAATGTAACTATTGTTGAGACTGATAGTTATGATCACAATCATGGATTTGGCATCACATATGAACAGATAAATGTAAATGACGAGCAATTAGCAATCTCCAATGATGAATTTTGATTGAACATCAATGACAATCAATTGATGATTCCTAAACCATGTCACAGCCTTCTTCCCTGATGTAGTGGTTCCCAGAGGTCCAGTTAATGCTTTAGGCTACTTGCAATAGGTGCATGTATGTAACTCTTGCAAAGTGTTCAACATATCCTTCACATTCATAATCTAAGTTGCAACCCGTTCCGGAACGCTGCATTCCGGGAGTGTTCCGAAATTCAGCAGCGTTCCAGATTGGAACGCTGCAAAAATTTTTTTTTCTTGTTTTTTTTGAAATTTTAAGGACATGGAATAGTCCTAATATGGTAGACCGGCCCTCCGGTATTCGAGGTTATAGGTCACGCCGAGAATTAATTCCATGTCGAGACCTGTTTGTGACGAATTACCTGGAGAGGACCCAGACACAATAAGAGAGACTATGGAGCCAAATCTCCCAACCAAACCTAGATCAATCCTTGATGTGTTTTGACCGTTAGGACCCTAGCCGTCAGTGACGAGATGCTAGCCGGCAAGTAGTCGGGGTGACCAAGCGGGTCACAGGTCTTTGGCGGGGCACGGGGGTGGTACCCTATGAGTCACTTAGTATTCACAGGTCACAGGGGTCATGCATGCCAAGTGGACGGTTCACCCACAGGTGGATGCCATGTGCCAGTTGATAAGAATAGTAGGTAGGACGACTCAAAGAGGGGGTGCCTATGGTTGGGAGGTTGATTCTACACATCAGCCTTCTAGGATTCACGAGCTTGGAGAGACTTGCTTGTGACAATTGGTATCAAAGCCTCGTTCTAGAGAGAGAATCAGCCGTTCTAGAGAGAGAAAGTGGAGAAATCTTTGATTTTTGCTTGTTTTTGAAGGATTTTGAGGGGGGAAATCGTGGAGACAGCTGTTATAGATGTTCTTGGACCTCCATTGCTGCTGCTCCAGCCCAAGAGTTCAATTGAGTTGCTGTTTTTCAGATCAGAATTCTTGAAAACGTCCTACAGGTCCATCGCTACCTAGGAAGGGGAAAAAATCAGCGCTTCTATTGGACATAACTTCTCCTATAGGTGTCGGATTGCGGTGAGATTTTGGCAGGCTATTGTGGGTGCTGGAACGCTGCTAGGGAGGCTGAAAATCTGAGAAAATCGTTGATTCTGCTCAAGAAAACAGATTTTGGACATTTCACGTCATAACTTCTTCGCCGTATGTCCATTTGACCTGAGATTTGGCACGGAGAATCCTTACAGGAGGGCGACCTACTACAGTAGTACCTTCAGCCTGTTTGCAGACCTGAGAGTGCATAAGTTCGCATTGATTTGGTGCTTTTTTTCCACCTGTTTTCACAAAAAGTCGACAAAACTTCAGTTTTTTCCGGCAACCTCTTCATCGGTCATCCAAACTACGTCTTTGGGAATCAGGGAGCGATCTATCTTTGCTGATTTATTTTACTTTCTGTTTTCCCTTTTCACAAGAAAAATCATTGTTTTTTGTTTTTTTTTGTGTACATTTAGAAAGAGACTTTGTTTTTTGTGTTTTTTCTGTTCATTATGGAAGACGACCATGTCGATACACCTATTAGCCCTCCTGTTGCCCTCCAATCACCACCACCCAGCCCTTTGCTTAGCCCTGACCGTAACCCGCCTACGGTGGCTGCTAGTTCGCCTGCTGGTGTTTCCTCTTCTGTGCAAGCTCTCGTGGATAGTATGGAGAAGACCATCACAGAGATGCGAGAGATGCTCTCCTCCGTAGCTGGTGGTTTTGCGTCTTCCTCACAACATTCTCCACCTTATCCTTATCCATTTCCGTCTTCTGTGGTTCGTCCTGTGTTACCTCCACCCTACCCAGAAGACAAAGATATTAAGCCTACTCATTTCGCAGGAAACACTTTCCAGAGAGCTACTGATGTTGTAAACCAATGGGTGCATAAGTGGGACGAATATTTTGATTTGAAGCGGGCCCCAAGCGAGGACCGTTGGCGAGTCCACAAAGCTGCTTACCATTTCACTGATTTTCCGATGCCCATGATTGATGATCTACAAGATGCGTTGCAAGGTGCAACCATTTTCAGTAAGATAGATCACAAAAGTGGATACCATCAAATACGGATTCGAGATGAAGACGTCCTGAAGACGGCCTTCCAAACCCGTTTCGGTCATTATGAGTTTTTGGTTATGCCATTTGGGTTAACCAATGCACCCCCAGCCACGTTCATGATGCTCATGAACGATGTCTTGTGAGACTATATGGGTAAGTTTGTCGTCAATTTTATTGACGATATATTGGTTTTTAGTAATGCGGTCGAGGAGCATGAGATTCATCTCAAGACCGTATTGGGCAAGTTACAAGCTCCTGTCTTGTATGCCAATGCTCAGAAGAAAGAGTTGTGTAAGACTGGTGTCGAGTATTTGGGTCACGTAGTGACAGTTGAGGGTATTTCGGTTGACCCAACCAAGGTGGCTGTGGTTAAGAAGTGGCCAAGGCCTGCCGATATATGCCAATTGCAATCTTTCTTAGGCTTTTGTAAGTTCTACCGGCGCTTTGTTAGGAATTATTCCTGGATAGCTGCTGTAGTTCGGTGGGATGTTGAAGCTCAGCATAGTTTTGAGAACTTGAAGGAGTTGGTGGCCATGACTCCAGTCCTCAAAATTATGGATACCAAAAACCGTTTGACCTAGAGACGGATGCAAGTGGCATTGCCGTAGGTGCAGTGTTGAGCCAAGAGGGTAGACTAGTAGCCTTTGAGAATAAAAAGTTGACACCAGCTCAACAGAGATATGCTACACACGAGCAGGAGCTGTATGCGATCATACATGCGCTCAAGGTGTGGAGACATTATTTATATGGCGTCGAGATTTATGTGTACACAGATCATTATACTTTAAAGCATTTTGCACTCAGCCAGATTTGAAAGGCCGCCAAGCTCGGTGGGCCGAGCTGATGCAAAAATTTCATTTGGAAATTCGCTTCCGAAGAGGGAAGGAAAATGTGGTCGTTGATGCACTATCGTTGGTACTGCATCAAATGAGCCTTGCCTGTAGTTGACAGTGATCTCATGGAGGAGATCAAGAGGGCTCAACAAAAGGACCCACATTGTCAGTGTGTGTGGCCTATGCATGCAAGTTAGTCGACCAAGCGGAAGAGTCAGCCTTGCCTGTTGCTTTCGTAGAGGAACACACCAGTACTTATTTGACATACACCGTGAAGGCAGGTATGTTGTTGAGAAACGGAAAAGTATTCGTGCCAGACGTGAAGGATCTTCACTGTAAGATACTTCATGATGAATGCCATGATAGTCCCTGCGCAGGGCGCCCGGGTATTGATAAGACTAGTGAACTTTTAAGAAGGCATTATTTCTGGCCATGATTGCAGTGAGATGTAAGAGAGTACGTCCAGCGTTGCACGGCTTGTCAAGTGAACAAGGCTGAGAGAGTAAGTCCTTCGGGCTTGCTACATCCACTTGAGATATCTACAGGAAAGCATCTCTATGGATTTTATTGTTAGTCTACCAAGGACCCAAGCGGGGTTGAACTACGTTATGGTAGTGGTAGACAGGTTTTCCAAGATGGCTCACTTCATCACAACGACCAAGAAGGTCACAGCTCCGCAAGTTGTTGAGTTGTTTATTGAGAATATTGTCAGGTTGCATGGCCTTCCGAAGTCCATTGTGTCTGACAGGGATCCCAAGTTTACGGGAAATTTCTGGATTGAGGTGTTCGCCAAGCTGAGAACACAATTGCGGATGAGTAGCTTTGAACATCCTTAGACGGATGGTCAGACAGAGCGAGTGAATCAAGTCTTGGAAGATATGCTTGGGGCATATGTTAGTAGTACGCAAACAGATTGGGTAAAGCATTTACTGCTTTTGGAGTTCGCGTACAATGATAAGAGACATGCGTCCACTAGATTGAGTCCATTTGAGCTCAATTATGGTTTCAGGCCACTTAGTCCTGCAATTATAGGGATTCCGCATAGGGTACCTAGTGCTGTAGAGTTTTTGGCTCAGATGCAACAGAAGCTAGAGATGGCACGAGATAACTTGTCCAAGGTTGTGGGTAGGGCAGAGAGTTATGCCCGTGAGAACCGTACCTATCGGGAATTTGAGAATGGAGATTGGGTGTATCTACTAGTCCCTTCGAAGTCGAAAGTGCTACGCACAGGAAGGTGCGCCAAGTTATCTCCTAGGTATTGTGGACCATGGTTCATTACTAAGAAGGTGAGCCAAGTAGCTTATAAGCTATAGCTACCTGTGGGATGCAAGGTGCATCCAGTATTTCATGTTAGCAAACTGAAGAAATGTTTGCACGATGGCGATAGCCTGGTTGAAGGTCTTGTGTCTCTAGAGGAGAAAGACACCACAAGTTATGGGCCAGAAAGAGTTCTAGATCGAAGGGAGCGACGATTGTGGAATCGCCTCCTCCAAGAGTATCTAGTAACTTGGAAAGAGCATCCGGTGTCAAATGCTACCTGGGAGATGCGACAAGCATTGCAGAAGTCTTACCTAGAGTTTGTCATCGAGGACCGATGACTTGCCAGAGGAGGGAAGGATTGTTAGAGCCCAGTTATGACTCTATCATGATCTTGGCACGACCGGTCACCAAAGGGCCTGAGGCCTAGTATTGGCAAGGGTCGGTGACAGACGAGGACATCTGTCCCAAGTAGGGACCGGTGCGTCACAAGCAGTGATCCGGTGTGGCCGACAAGCTGTCAGAGACGCGGTGTGTTTTGACCGTCGGGACCCTAGCCGTTAGTGACGAGATGCTAGCCGGCAAGTAGTCGGGGTGACCAAGCGGTTCACAGGTCTTTGGCGGGGCACGAGGGTGGTACCCTATGAGTCACTCAGTATTCACAGGTCACAGGGGTCATGCATGCCAAGTGGACTGATCACCCACAGGTGGATGCCATGTGCTAGTTGATAGGAATAGCTGGTAGAAGGACTCAAAGAGGGGGTGCCTATGGTTGGGAAGTTGATTCTACACACCGGTCTTCTAGGATTCACGACCTTGGAGAGACTTGCTTGTGACAGAATCCCCACCTCAATTTTTTGCGTCTGGGTCCTCTCAAGGTAATATTCAGTTAAGGACATGGAATAGTCCTAATATGGTAGACCGGCCCTCCAATATTTGAGGTTATAGGTCATGCCGAGATTTAATTCCATGTCGAGGCTTGTTTGTGACTAATTACCTTGAGATGACCCAGACACAATCTTAAATAAGAGGGACTATGGAGCCAAACCTCCCAACAAAACCTAGATCAATCCTGGATCTAGCCCCCAAGCCATGCCATGTGAAAGCTAGAGGAGAAGAGAGAAACTGGTAACCTAAACCCAATATGTCGACGGGAGAATCCCCACCTCAATATATAGAGAGTAGATTCCTGTGCATGATCCTATGCAATCCCCATGCAGGTCAACTATAAATAGTTCACATCTTTTCATGCAGTCCTCCTGCCTATATCCGTCACACGTACATGCAATACTCCATATGTCTCAATTAGAGTGTCTGGGTCCTCTCAAGGTAATTAGTCACATACAGGCCTCGTGGAATTAAATCTTGGCGTGACCTATAACCTCAAAAACCGGAGGGCCGGTCTACCATATTAGGACTATTCCATGTCCTTAACTAAATATGGCCATGACAGATCCCGTCACCATGATGAAGCTTTTCCACGGAAAAACATAACCACTCTCTCGATTTTCTTTTCTTCTAGAATAACATGAAGACTAAAATAATTATTTCACTTCAACATCCAGTCTTCCACTACCTTGGGTATCTTCTCCCCTAAATACGGTTCCAGTTGGAAACCCAAATTTGGCGAGGACATAGCCTTGATCTGATTCAACAAAACTTTCATCTGCTAGTCCCGCAAACTGTTTCGATTATTCATTTCCGTGAGTGTCGCACACAGTTTTTGGCAAATCTGAAGGTAACTTGGCATAGTTGGAACCATTTCACTCGGATTTACAGTTCCATTAGCCATTATCGATTGCCTTAAACAAGAAATTGCTAGTACTAGTTGACAGATCCAAAATGTTTCAACTAAAGTAGATTGAGGAGTCTTTTATTTTCAAACTGATCATAGGTGATCTTTTTCCTGCGATCAGTAGCACTATCTTTTCAATTTCAAAGAGAATGATCATTCGTTGCATACTGCTAGCCTTCTGCATACACCAACTCTTCTCTCAGATAAATACCGCTCGAAGTTAGAGCCATGTGATTATTAATAATTCTGTTATCTTAGCACATCAGTAAGATGTTATTAGTGGTGCACTATTTGAGTTATCAGGTAAAGCTTCAAAGAAAAAAGAGAACGGATTAAATATTGAAGTGTAAAAATCCTATGTATAGAAAATACTTTTTTTTTTCAAGGGTCCGTTCCGGAACGGAACACGTTCTGGAACGCGTTCCGTTCCGGAATGGGCAACTAAGCTTCAGACTTTTCTTAGCAAATGGAAAAATATTCATACATTGAAATAGACTCCAGACCATTTGCAAACCTTAGAAGCTAGCTTATCCTTGGGTCCCATGGCCTACAAGTGGTGGTTGGGCCTCCAGGAGATTGGTCGGAAAGCTCGGTGGGCTGAGCTAATGCAGGAATTTGACTTGTCTATCAGATATAGATGAGGAAAGTTCAATACAGTGATAGATGCTCTTAGCAGAATGCCAATGGTAAACGAGTTGAGTTTTACCTAGTTCTATAATGAGTTACTCGAATCCTTGAGGGAGATATGCAAGAGTGATCTGTATTTCTCCTTAGTCTGGAAAACAGTCCAAAATAGAGATGTACATCCTTCTGAACCAGTTCCTCGGCCTAGGAAAGATTCATCCAAGTATACGACAGCTGTCGTTGAGGATGAAGGGTCCAAGCATACGCCAACTTGCGTTGAGGATTCTGAGTCTATAGATCTCAAGTGTACCAGTGTGGTCGAGGGATCCAGTTCTCGAGGATTCAAATGGAAACAATATTCCATTTAGGATGAGTATCTACTTCAAATAGAATGTGTTTCCAACTCAAAGGATTTTAGGCACCAAATACTGTATGAATGTCATGACAGCCCTACCACCTACCACATCCATGCAAACTCACACTGGGCTAGGAGGGGCATTCTATAAGAGAGTGCATTGGTTGCGGTGTCAACATCTGAGGATTATGCTTAAAAGGTGCTCATGATGGTGCTGGTAGCTCTCAAGAAATTTCAAAACTGTATGGATGGAGTTTCTTAGCACGTTGGTTGTCTACCTTGTTATATCACTTCTGGCACAATCAGAAGTATATATTACGGATATA
Source organism: Diphasiastrum complanatum (assembly GCA_029204225.1). Classification (NCBI taxonomy): domain Eukaryota; kingdom Viridiplantae; phylum Streptophyta; class Lycopodiopsida; order Lycopodiales; family Lycopodiaceae; genus Diphasiastrum; species Diphasiastrum complanatum. The sequence continues at coordinate 18,224,973 of CM055110.1, forward strand.
AAATCGATTGGAGTGGAGACTTTGATAGCTTCTTGGCATGCAACAGATCTATTTAATCTTGATTATCTGACATCATCTCTTACACACAACAAAATGTTTAAGCTAGTAAGGACTTGGCATATTACAAAGGAAATACTTACAACTGTCCTATTATCATATGTTGAAGAGAAGCTAGTAGTATATTAATTATTGACTTTTCATGATTTTAGATATTTTCATGTGTCATCTGTCTAGCTAACTTTTATAAGAAATTTAATTATTTCTTTAAAAGGAGGGGTGAAGTGATGGATAAAATTCTATCAGAGGATCTATCAGTTGCACAGTTTTCGGAAGAGGCCAGATGATGTATGGAAATGTGATTATTTGAAAGCATTTTCGGACAAATCTAGAGTAAGATACAGAATTGGACCTTTTCGAAAAAGAGAAATTCTCTAGGGATTGTGTGGAACAATTTGGAACTAGGTCAGTGCATGTCATTGTTGCTGGGAACTTGGAACTGAAAATTTATCTTCCTTTACATATATGGTCTTTGCTTGCATTAGCTCCAATGTTGGACTCATACAAAAACTGAATGTAGGAGTTAATGGGTCACACAGTATAATATTGCCATGCCCAGTTTTTACTGGCCTCTGGCATGAGGTATACTCAATCACTAAAAATAAATGGGCCACTTCCTTAGATTCCTATCTTCACTTTCTTGCAGCTTTGGCATAGAGTGGAAGTTGCAGGTAGCAGCCAATTCTAGAGACTCTAGTTCTCCCACCTCTCGTGTGTTTCTAATCTTTTGGATACTCATTGTTCTTGTTTGTTGCAGGTTTGTAGGGTCAAAAGCATTAAAAACTCCCATCCTTTTTTTGCTTGAAGATCTTGCATGTGGATGGTTGAAGATGAAGATCCATTAAGATCTATTCTACCTTGTGCTTGGATCTTCATATTGTTCTTTTTCTTAGGATTCTCATTAACAATGAATGCAGATCTTGCAAGGTAGATAAGTGTCTGTTGATGTTAAATTTCATGACTGTATGCATGCATTTCCGTTGGATGCAAGTTGAATCATGGCAATAGGTTTTCAGTACATATGCTGGTATTGGGAATTGAGCATGAGATGAGTCCGAGATTCTTGCATAGATGATTCCTATTCACGACGGCCATCATGTTAGGCGTGGACTCACTGGGCAGCCAAGTCCTCTACTTCATTGTGCACAATGTTAGGGAGAAGGCATACGCTCGTCTCAATAATGGGAACATGTTGCATGAATGGTAGTATTAAATCTATTGATTAACTTGATTATTATTGCATGTGAATGATTCTAAATTATACAGGAATGTAGCTCAAGGGGTTATGCATGTAGATACCATTGTTAATACTAGTAGTAGTGTAGGCTCAGTGAAATTGTTGACAAATATTCATACAGCTTGATTTGACTCAACTTTGCTTGAGCCTCATTGCTGCCTTTTGAATCTCTCATATATGTTAGCTCGGTTAGCCTGAAGATCATGCTCTATTTCTATTAGACGAATTAAATTTCAAAGCACTCTTGACGAGAATAGTAGGATATGCTCAACGGTGCAGGGCTACCTGATAGCTTATTCTAGCCACAAATAGTCAGTACTATGTATATTATTCTTTTATTCAGATGTTCAAGCTTCCTATACTTCCAGTTTCTGGCCAAATGGATCCATTATCCGTTGAAACATCTAGGATTCACTGTTTGTATGCATGTGAACTTTTAGTATATGGTAAACATTATAACACTGCAGGCTTTGGCTTCTGAAGTTTTGCTGCATGTGAAATACAGGTGTATCCTCACATTACACACTATAGTAGGATAGATGCCGCTACAAGTACATTGAAGCTGCATGCAATCAGGCCATGTAAATGTGGCGAACAATGCTTTCTAAGCTATGGTGCTCTTTCCAGTGCGGACCTTCTCATGTTCTATGGTTTTGTCCTGAGGGATGACAACCCTTACGACACAATACCAATTGGTCAGTCAATGACACTCATCCATTACTATCGTTGCCTTATGATAGTAGTTTTTTATGAATTTCATCTCCACATGGTATACGCTATACGGGAATTTGATTAAAGCTGTCCTTCCAAATTTGTGATTTTGAAACTACCCCTCTTCACCAGTACCTGTGTGGAAGTTAACAATGATTTTGTAGCAAAATAATTCTGAGAATGTTATGTATTACCTGATGTCAAATGAGTCTAATTGCCAAGGGTGTATAAAATGTCTTGTGAATGAACTCAGCGTGCATCCTGTTTTGCAGAACTTGACGTGCCAGAACCTTCCAGTTCATCTCAAAAGAGTGAATTGCTCTCTCGATACAGCATCACAAGCTCACACATGTTGCGTGCTACATGGCTTTGCAAGAGTGCTTCCACCAAGAATAGTTTACCATCGAGGTTGCTTGCAGCACTGCGAATCATTTTTATGGAAGAAAGTGAACTTGAGATTTTTGACGAAAATCCTCGGTATAGAATGGTAAGGTGTTCTTTCTATTTCTTTTTCTTCTTATGAAAGTACTTTTGTATTTACTTGTTATTCTCAATATTTTGCTGTTTATTGAACTATGATTTGTCTCCTACAGATAAGCCCAGCTAATGAGAAAGCAGTATTTGAAGCTCTGTTGGCAATAGTTGACCCACTTCTGGGTCCTTTTCAAAATTTGGATGGGCATGATGGGTATAACTCTTGACAGATGTCTGGCTGTTGGTTTTCTATTTTTGAACTCCTCTTTTAGCCTTTGAAAGAGAAAGGAGGGAGTAGATGTCCAATTGCAATATGGGTATAACTCTTGACAGATATCTGGTTGTTGGTTTTCTATTTTTAAACTCCTCGTTTAGCTTGTGAATAAGAAAAGGAAGGGAGTAGGTGTTCAGTTTGTTTAAAGTGACACAACCTTTAAATCTTGGATAATTGGTCGATTTGGAAAAATTCACGGACATACGTGACACGTTCAGAGCTTTCGATGCCATCTTATATAGTGCCTTGATCTTTCTTTCTTTCCAGAATAGCAGGAGACGTTGACAGCTGCACCAATGAAGACTGGGATGTGAGGCTAGCCATACATTTCAAAGATCAGCAGCGCAGGATTCTGAGTTCTCTCCAAAGATCCTGCATTAAATCATTGCATGAATGATTAAGAGTATGTGTAAGGCCACCTTGCTGAAAGGTTTATTACTTTCTTAAATCCAGAAACGAATTGTCTGGCACACGATGGAATGTTCATATCTTGCATATGATTCTATAAAAATATAGAGCTTGCTTTATTTCATAATTGAGGTCTTTTTTAATTTGCATTTTCAAATTTGAAAAAAGCGTAAAATTAAAATTCAGATCCAGCTTTAAGTTTTTTATTTTATTTTAACAGTTTAAGGGAAGAGGATTTGAACCTCTACAAGGTTTAGCCTTGTCTTCCAAGCCCTTAGTCCTACACAAAGAGGTGGTTAATGACATTTGCAACAAAGTCAAATAGAACATATGCCACATCATCAAATATCCATACATATCAGAATCACGCGAGAATAGACAAGTTCTTTTACCAAAATTACAGATCCTCGTGTTTTAGCGATATGTCACCTTAGCAATTGGCTATACATATCAGGACCAAGAAAAAGTAATATATGTGAGGTTGCTTTTGTATGAAAATTTAGAGTACTCTCTATTGCTCAAATCCCACATTACAATCTGACAAATTAAAAAGGTAAAATTATCACTTAACTTTAGAGAGACCGTCGTACTCAACCAAGAAGTTGCAAATTATCACTGAACTTTAGAGAGACCATCGTACTCAACCAAGAAGCTGCAAATATAATTACATTATCTACAACATTATCATCTATTAGTCTAAGGGAGAGTAGAATAACAATAAACCTGAATTTTGTAAGAAGTTATCAACACCTACAAGAACAAGACTTATAGCATCAGTAAAAAATTGCAAACGGAGCCCACATTGCTAAAACTTCCTTACAAAGCTTTTGAAAGTCGTTCCTAGAAAGAATCTAAGGTATTCGAGAAGGTGCAATGCAAATTAGTGTGACAACATGACTGGAGAAATCTAAAAGATTAGAGGTTCTATGTAAAACTTCGATCTACAAATATCAATCGTAGGGTTTAGGAGATGTGTATTCCATACATGAAATTTTGGAGGGAATTTCTTCCCGCTTGTGGCGTGTGCTTTGTTTCTTGCCATCGTGCTTTGTTTCATGTGCATTGTTAATATACTTCAAAAAATGAGCCAACCACACAAGTGCATCGGAAATTTAAAAAATGACAAATTCGGTCATTTTTTAATTCTCTCTAACATTCTCTTGCTAAGGCTCAATTTCTTTTAAGGCCCTTTTGGAATCGAAATCTTCTCCATTGAATGTTCATTTTTTATTTATTTATTCTCAAATTTGCATATGTTTCCAAAAGTTTATTTTCATTGTGCTCATGATGCATAGGACCAATCCATGGGCTCATCAAAACATTTTGGAGGTCATTCCAAAAGGGATTTGAGCTTATTTTTTTTCTCTCTTTTGCTACTTATAGTTGTTCTTGCCAACAAAAAGCAAGAAACAAAAGCATATTATGTGCTTATGCACAATGACTACTATCTACAATGGATGTAAATTCAACATAAGAAGAATGTGAGAAATTACATCAAACCTCAATGAAAGCAAACATCAACAAAAAAACATTTAACGGCATACCATGAAGTAAAAGAGTTTGGCATTGAATATGGAGAGGAAACTAAAGAATGGAAGGGCAAAATGGAGAGAGAGAGAGAGAGAGAGAGAGAGAGAGAGAGAGAGAGAGAGAGAGAGAGAGAGAGGGCGGCCATAACTATTAGAATTTGTTTCTTATGACGATTTGCTCATCCTAGTTAGTGCACAACCTACAACATTGGAACAAGACATCCATAGTTCTTATAAAAAAATCATATATATATATATATATATATATATATATATATATAAAAGGTACCCAAAAAAAGAATGGATAACAGTTGTTTACATAAAATGTAGTGCTTTATCAACAACCACCATGCTTGAGATAGAGCTTAATCTATTAGCCTCGACTTTTGTTTCAACCCTAAGAGTCTTGCCATTCCATATATGTTGATTTTTGGCCTTGCTTTGCAAAGGCATTACTATTTGTTTTGTCATTCCATATATGTTGATTTTTGGCCTTGCCTTGCAAAGGCATTACTATTTGTTGAGGTCGGTCAATGGAGTTTGGAAAAAGTCAATGTTAAAGGATATTTTGTGGTGTTGTCTAAACTTTAAAGGTTGGAACCTTTGTTGAGGACTAAACTAACATGCATGTGTTGTCGTTAAAAAATTCCTACCAGGGGTGCATGCAAGCATGGCATTATCCATAAGGCCCAAAAAGCAAAAACAAAAACTTAGAAAAAAGTAAACGCATGAATGGATAAATTATGAAAAGCATGTTCGCAAGACCTCATTTGGAGTTCAATGCTAATTGTAATTTGAAAAAGACGATAATGTGAATGTATTTTATGCTCATCTTGAAGTGTCAAAAGTTTGTTGTAAGTCATCAATGGGCAAGTGAAGAGCAATGATCAAAGAACGGTTAGGGTCACCTCGTGATTAATTTCATCAGTTGCTTCTACATAGACGTGAGCAAACAAACGTTGATGCAAGAGAAAAGCAGCGATCAGGGCCACTTCATTTTTATCTTCATCAGCTGCTTCTACATAGACATGAGCAACAAGAGGAACAGAGTAAAAACTGCTTCTACATAGACATGAGCAACAAGAGGAACAGAGTAAAAACGTGGTAAGCAGATCTTTTTACAAATTTTTTTTGCATGCAATCATTGTTTGTTGTTTCTACAGTATGTGAGATGAGTTTCAGAGAATGTAAGGTTGTAAGTGTTGCCATCATCCTTTAGAGCCTCTTGCTTCAATAGCCTGATTATGAGTATTCACTAGTGCTTTGTTTGGCCAAACAACAGCCTCCAACACAATCTATTCACATCCTTGAGTGTGGGCCAAAATCCTCTGGTCATGTGTTCATGCAGATAGGCATCCATCCATCTAAATGGTTGCAAATTGGTTGTGGCAAATTAGAACCATCGTTGCTACGACTAGCACCTCTGGATCTGTATCTTTTGATTTTTGGTAACAAAAAATACAAAACAACTAGCAATGCATGCAGTCCGTGCTGCCAACTACAACTCTGAGCGATTCTAGCGCTACTATTTGTCTTGGATCCATTGTGCCATTTGGGATAACACTTTAGAGCCATGATCATCAACAACTACACAGGCCTTAGCCAAAATTTTTTGCAATATAGAGATTGAATCATTGATAGATGACTTGCCAACCGAGAGGGAAAATTAAAAGACAAAGCAACAGGCTTCTATAGTAAGAAAGCCATATTTTCCCAAATGCCTCTTTGTTTCTAAAATACTACATAAATAGTGATTGAGAATTGTAAGTATTCACAACCATTAACTCACGTGTGGCTCATGGGCATTGAGAAAGTGTGTTCTCATTGAAAATTCAACATGGTAAAAGAAATTATAAACTAATATACATCTTGGATGATGGCAAACAAACAATACAAGGCGTCCTAAGTAAGCATTGTGGATTTGGAAGGTCAGGTCTTTAGGAGTCTGGATTTGTTGAGTTTCAATTAGTAACTCATCTAAAGCCTATAAGTGTGGAAGTCTAGTTGAGTCAAGGGTTACGCCCCTAGAGGGAAAATAAATTGAGCCAATGTGCCAATCCTAAGTTAGGGAAAGACTACAAATCTAGTACATAGCAACCATCGAGAGACTCATAGAGCATAAGAAGCATAACGTTCAATTAGTTGCTAAAAGTGTACCTCTTGTGTACATCACTCCAAGCATATTGTTGGAAGGGATTGGAGGTCCTACTTACACCTAAGTAACCCCTAAACCTAGTATGTTGTTCCTCTGAATTGCTTATAGAGTCATTTCTAGTGACCACTACCACTTACCTTGCACTATTCCCTCGAAGGCACTCCTCATACCCATGTCAAGACTAATTTAGGGAGGGACAAAATAATGCTAGACATATTGCCATATGCTCTCATGTTTCTTGCCCTATCCTTGCTAAACACTATCACGTAAGTACAAAAGGCCTTTAATTTTTTCATTTAAGAGATGTTTTGTGTCTTTATAAATGAGATGAGGTATTGAGATTAATAACTCTTCCCAAGTCGAACTCTTCATTGGTCTAGTGATCCTTCCAATCAACCCTCGACTTCCAAAGGCAATACTATGTGTTGAGATTCGTGTGTGTACTCTTGTATATGTGCCATTCCCCTTCTCCTCGTTTGTTCATGAGTTAACTACATACTTGTTTAACCTTGAATAAAGAGATGAGCAGATGCTTACAATATTCACCTCGTCATGAGTTGTAGCCATGGCTTGACACACAAAAGTTAATTGACATAAAAAAAAATGTGAGGACATCATGTTCTAGGACTTTTGATTTTATGAATTTTGTGTGTTTAGACCTCGCATTCTAGATAGGCAAAACAACTGAATACCACAAAGGTCTACTTTGTCACCTAAAGTTTACATTCAATAAGTTTGAGTAAGTTTAAGTTTTTCTTTAATCCATCTCCCAACAACTTGATTGTGTCATTAGCATATACTATCAAATATGTTCCAAGCTCATGTATTGTGTTTTGTTTGGTTATGTTTTTCTTGAGATAGATAATTGTACTTTTTAGGCTTTTTGTGAAAGATATAATGGATCAATAAATTGTCACTAATAATAGTTGATCTTTATCTAATTATAATTTTGGGATTTTGTTTTATTTTGTAGGACATACAAAGTGTCTTCTACATTAGATGGCAAATTGGTTGACATTTTAGAGATGCTTCTTGAAGACTACTTAATTGATTGTTTGTAATGATCTAAAATTGGAAATACTTAGAAGCAATTATTCTGAGATACTGATCGTAAATATTGTGAATATTAACCCTCTTCAGAAGCTTATAACTTTTGATTGGCTCAACCAAATGGAATGAAACTGATTGCATCAGAAACTAGACAAAAATAGCTTCAAAACAAGCTATCTAGCAAGATTTTTGGATCAAACATGAAAGAGAACTCCCAAACTGAAATTGGATGTTCCTCACACGTGTCTGATCACCTGATTCCGTACAGTACCAGGTCAGACCCAATCAATGTCCTTTTGATCTCTTTTGATCCAAAATTGAATAAGATAGCTAGGAAAATGGGTCTTGACAATTTCTAGCTCAAGATTGATGAAAATTTTTCACTTAGATGGATCAAAATGCATGGTAACCTTAGGTAGGCTCTGATACCATGTTGAATTTCACACGTGTGGATTGTCCACTACATGTACTTGTGATCTCCTAAGGTGTGTAGATGCACCAAGATCAAGACTAGATTGAGATTCAAGATCTATCTTTGATTCTATGGCAAAAACACACTACTACATGCATTCAATCACTTCCAACTCTCACTCACACGTGTGGGAAGTGTTCCAAAAGTATTCCAAGTAAAAACAAGCTGCTCTCCTCGGGTAGAGAGAGAAAAACTATCATGAGCTCTCGGGTAGAGAGAGAAAACTAGAAATTCAATGACACTCAAAATCCACTCAATCTCAAAATCAATTAGATCCAAAATGAGGAGTACAATGATACTAGTAGATTCATGAGCTACCACTATGCTTAACTATGATTGGATCACACTTTGCCACCTCTTAATCCTATTGGACCATTGATCCATGCACCTCTAAATTCTATTGGACTATATTCAAGCACACCTCAAATTCCTATTGGACCACATTTGGTTCCACCTCTAAAACCTATTGGACCTCTTAAACTTCATCAAACAAAAGCATTACACTTGTTTACACTCTAATTGGAACAAGTTTGGCCTCCTACTCTATTTTGGCTCAATAGTGGCATTACAAGTGGAAATGGATAATTTGCCATCTATGCCAAATTTGACCCTATCAACATCCTACACCTAAATGCTTGACTATGAAATTCTATGAGACCCCTATATCAAACATTTTGATTTACTTTACAATTCTCCACACGTGGGAACATCCTCCACACATGTGAGATTCACTTACAAACTTCTGTCATAAAAAATACCAAGCTAGATTTTTGCCAATTTCTCACAGTGATGTTAGGCCCCAGTTTGGCATCCTGCGAGTGTAACTCCAACTTGTGGTGCCATTAGTTCCTAGGGGTAAGAAAACAGTTTTGTCAAGTCTCAAGGTTTAAACTTAGACTCAAAAAGTTTCGTAAAAGTCAAAGTCAAAGTCAAAGTCAAGTTTCCAAAAGGGGACTTGCATTGTATATTGAGAATTGAATTGTTATGTCCCATAAGGAAAAGTGGAAATGAGAATCTACAAGTTCCTATAAAAGGAACCCCACTCTATGTAATTTTTCATTCATAATACAAGAGAACAAAGCTTTGCCATTTTGGGTCCACATGTGCTCTACTTTGGTGTTTTGCTATTTTTTGCTTGGTGTTTTATGTTTTCTTTCTAAGTTCTTGCTAACTTAGCTCCAAGATTTAGCATGTGTGTTTGCTTTTAAGATAATTTAGTTAATATTGTTGGGAGAGAGAGGGTAGGAGGGTGTGGAGCCCATGTTGGAGTAGAGAGAGAGAGAGAGAGAGAGAGAGAGAGAGAGAGAGAGAGAGAGAGAGAGAGAGAGAGAGAGAGAGAGAGAGAGAGAGAGGGAAAACAATGGAGGTGAGTAGAGGTCCAATGAGTTTGAAGACTTTTGTGACCATTGTGGAATCAAGAGATAGTTTACGCAAGCTCACAAACTTGAGAAAATGATCATCTATTTATACTAGTTACAAATGTCGCATGGGCTTATCCAAATGTTGGTTGACGACAACCGTCTAGCTAGTTCGCAATTGGCAATTAGCCATATTGCAGTATTGCTTATCCAGTTAAAATCCGTACTTGTAAGATTCCATAAGCAAGCGTAAAGTTTTGTAGGTAGTCGTGAGCAAACATAAAAAGTTCGTAAACGACCATAAAGCATAAGCTCATAAGCCAGTGTAAAACGTAAGCCAGTAAGTAGTCATAAGAACCTGTAAGTAGACGTGAAAGTCCGGCGAGCTCATAGGCAAACATAAGAGGACGTAAGTAGACATGAGAGCGTTCGACACGTATTTGTCGAACCTGCGAATAGTCACTTAATAATGTTTGTCGATGTTGTTGTCAACTCATTTGTTAACTATTCTTGTGTATTTCTCTAGACTGCGTGATAAGAGTAAATCTGCAGCAATTGAATAAATGAATGGATGTAGATTAGAGTGATAAGGATAATAATCCAACACCTGCCACCCGAGGTTGTGAAGTGGTATCACAAAGTGCATTACCCTGTCCATCATCAAGAATGTCCACAAATGGTCCATCATCAAGAGGAATTCTATATTGATTCCAGTTAGAGCGTTGCATAGTAATAGTGTTCTAATATTACTAGACAGTATCTTTTAATCGTAGGTCGATGGTAGATCGGAGTATTAAGTTGTGGGATGTTGTCACAAGTATTGAAGAGAGGCTTGAAGATGACATACCTGACTCCAAATGGAAAATAAAGGATGGTAAAGCTTTCGTGCTAATCATTCTCAATATATCATATACTTGGACGGACAAGTATCTAAAGCTAAAACTTCCAAAGAAGTATGCGACATCTTGAGTGCACTGTATTATGTGAGGAACGTGACTTCCAAGTTGCATCTTAAAAGGAAATTTTTCTCAATAGTGATTCTCTGTAGAATCACATAAACCAGTTCAAGAATCTCTTGCAGCAGATGGTAGTTGTCGAATCAAGCTAAGTTTGAAGATCAAGGCATTCATAGAAGAGATTGAAGGGGAAAAGGGAGGGGGGGTTTGGGGAGGTGAATTATTATACTTATCACTCTAATCCAATTTTTAATCTACATCCATTCTATCCAATTGTTGTATATTTACTCATGTTATCGCACAATTTACAGAAATACACAAGAAATTAGTGAACATGTGAGTCAACAAAGATTATCGAAGGTTCAACATGGTAAAATTCTAAGGTGAAATAAGGGCCATTTCACACTACAATGTCTGGCAAGTTGAAACTCAAAATAGAGCTATCCCATTGGTCTAGGGAGAAAAATGGGCCTCCCCTTCCTCCCCCCCTATCACATTAACATGCACTTGCCACTATGTGGCAGGTGACATGGCAAAAATCCTATGCCACGTAGGGGAAACTCAAACCCGTTCTTGGGGCCAAACAATGTCCCCTTTCATGTTGAGTTGCCCCTGCATGTTGGCTTGCATTACCAACTCTTCACATCCAATATTCCCTTAAAAGAAATGCATTTCAATTCTAACCTTTCAAGTTGAAAGGTGATTGCTTGAAAAAAAAATCCTTAGAGCCCCATTCAAACTTTTAACATTAAACTATATACTTGTTTTTCAAAACACAAGACTTTAAATAAAATGGATCAATGGTATATCAAGATTCAAATGGGCCAATCATATTGAGGCCCTTCATTTAACACATACCAACCAAATGTGAAAGAGGGGTGGTCTAGTGCCGGTCACTCACTTGCCAAGATTCAAAAAATGTGTGATAAGTGAAAGGGCCAAGCAAAGGGACTCACCACTAGTCTAAAACACCCTAACAAACAAAAATATTTAAGATGAGTGTGAAGGATAAAGAATGGAAACTAAAGGATTGAAGATTGATTGAGAAGGATGAGAGTGAAAGTATTCTGCACCACCAATCTAAGTGTTGGTGGCCCACATATATAAGGGTGGAAATGATACCATGCTTTGAGATATGTATATATATATATATATATATATATATATATATATATATATATATATATATAGAGAGAGAGAGAGAGAGAGAGAGAGAGAGAGAGAGAGAGAGAGAGAGAGAGAGAGAGAGAGAGAGAGAGAGAGAGAGAGAGAGAGAGAGAGAGAGAGAGAGAGAGAGAGAGAGAGAGAGAGAGAGAGAGAGAGAGAGAGAGAGAGAGAGAGAGAGAGAGAGAATGTGTGTGTGTGATCATTTCCAATCATCACTAAATGGCTGTTGCACCACAGATGGTGCAGTGGTGCAAATTCGCTGAAGATGGGACTAAAAAAGAACAAAAAATGGTAAAAATCTTTCAATAAACTAGATGGGAGCGTCGATCATTCCCATGAGAATTACCGTTACCTACTAGGTTTTAAGGTTTATATTTAGTTATCATCCTATCATCTGGTTGGACTTTCTTCCTTCCTCCCTCGTTCCTTCCTTCCCAGACCGTGTCTTGGTATATAAAAGAAAGCAAAGAGCGCATGCATATGAAGCCTACGGCCGCACAACACAAGCAACACGAAAGCAAGGAAAGCCTTACATAGCAAGAGAGAGATACACAGTCAAGATCTAAATATGTTTGCAGCTTGCAATATGAAACTTAATGAACATTCTCTTAACCAATGAAGTAATGCCACGTCATGTCCGCTATCACTGCTCACGACTGCTACGGATGTGTAAACCAATAGCTATATGATTGAGTATGATTTGTCAAGCCTTAGGTAATGAAGTAGATTATTGAACAATACAATATTTGTTACAAAAGTTAAAGGAAGTCTCAAGGAAGAGAATGCCTTGCATCATGGTTACTTCTTGATATAATGGCAAGTCCTCTCATCTCGCCACTACCATTGGGAGACAAAAGAAAAAGAGCCATTATATCCTTATCATGCATAATGTGTGTCATAAAAATCTTTAAAAAATTAAGAACATACTTTTAAAGATTTCGCCAATGATTCCATCCATAAGAACTACGTAGTTTCAAAATTACATCCATGAGACCTATGTATTTTCAAGATTTCATCCATGAGGGTTGAGTAATTCTCAACCCTCATGATTCCATCTCTGAGAGGTATGTATTCAAAAAATTCTATCCATGAAGGCCTATGCATTATCAAGATTCCATCCATGAAAACTATGTATATTAAGTGCTGATAATCACAACCAATCAAATTTGGAGAAAAAAAATAAGGTCTTATAATTATGCGACCCAATGTGATGGTAGTCTCAAAATTGAATCTAGATTATTGATTCATGTAAGATTTGAGTAGATACACTTATAGCTATTAAAAGAATACATTATGATGTTACTTTGTTTACATGCTATAATTAGAATTATTATGCTTACTAATAGATTCCTTGTAACATTAAAAACTTTCAAGGGGGAAGTCCCCCTTGGGCCACGGCCCCTTTCGAGAGGGCCTAAGGGAAGGAGCCCAAAAAAATCAGATAAAAAATATTGGTTGTATGATTATGAAAAGGCCATTAAGAGTCCTTACTGAGAAGAATTAACTTGTCTAAATTTTTTGGGAGTCCATATCAGGTAGAATGTCATGTGCTCAATGCATTTCATCATCATAGGGGGCTTTGTGTTCCATATCTTGGGAGCTTTGTGTTCCATATCATGGTTTTAATGAGAGACTTCATGTTCCAATTTTTCTGCATCCATCTATGTGTCTATAACTTAATGCAAATTGTAAATATTAAACAATTATGATGCTAGTGCAACTAGGTGGTCACTAAAAGATTAAATAGCATGCTAATGGTATAGGATGATCTTTGGGAAAGAGAAGAAAAAATAGTTTCAACAATAAAAAAACTCCTCAAGGTCAGCAACAACAACATACGATAGTAGTAATTGGATAGAAGAGTGCTTGACTACTAGGTTGAATGTTTTGAAATAGTCGATATTGGAAATCTAAGAAATTACCCTTGCCACTAGTCGAGCCTTCCTTCTGTCGATATTGCCATCTACTTTGCACTTGATCTCGAAGATAGTCCAAGTGTTTTTCTTGATCAATGAATTGTATTCTTTTTCCATAGCTCCTTCCAGAGATCTAATTCAGCTTGTGATAATGCTTCTTCAACTATGGTTGTCTCTTGTGACAGATAGTAAGCATATTCATCAGTGAATTGAATAGGCTGAGTTTGAATCCTTTTCAACCTTATGGGAGGTGTTTTTAAGTGAAATTCGATTCTGTGTTGGTTGCTCCCGAGTTGCAGCTTCTTGATCTTCTTCTGAATCTAACTGTATAGTCTAACTGCTCAAAGGTGTCGAAATTTTAATTCGATATTCATTAGTGTTTGGGACATGAACAACAATTTTTTTCTGGTGTCCTTCAGGACATGAGAGTAGGCGGCGCATCCATAAATGCTTTAATGAAGATTTGGATCAATCCAAACTTTATAAGGAGTTTTGTTGTTCTATTAACCTTTAGTTATACATCAATTTTGCAAGTAGGCTGCTGTCAAAACAGCATGTCACTAAAAGGATTTAGGCAAAGACACATGAGTGATCATGCATTTGGTAGATTTGACTAAGGTCCTGTTCTTTCTCTCTACAAGTCTATTGGAATGAGAAAATAGGAAGCAACATATTGATGTTCGATACCATTTGTCAAACAATACTCTTTGAACGCATTTGATATATATTCACCGCCATTGTCGGTTCTTAAAGCTTTTATCTTTCTTCCTGTCTACAGCTCAACCTGCTCTTCATAAATTTTGAAAAAATGGAAAGCTTCATATTTGTGCTTAAAAATATATACAACAACTCTTCTCGAATAATCATCAATGAATGTAATAAAGAATTTAGCACCAAGAAATGATGGTGTCTACATTGGGCCACATTTATCTGAATGGATTATGTCTAAGAGATTTCTAGATACATGTTCTTGATTCGACTTAAAAGGCCTTCTAGTCTACTTTCCTATGATACAACTTGGCAGACCGGAGGGTCGATAGTTCAATAATCAAAATCAAGAAATAAAGAATGCTTAGACATATTTGCAATAAAATTATACATGATTCAGGTGCCCAAGTCTATAATGCCAAATTAATTCTTTATTAATCAAAATTGAGCTACTTAAAGCACGATTAGACGCAGAATAATAATGAGTAAGGCGATAAAGATATCCTTGTCTGCTCTCTGACTCCTTTTCGGTTCTATCTTATGTTCTACCACAGAACATTGATTGTCTTTTGGCAGACAGTTAGCTATCCCTTACGGGGAGCTAGCTGAATTCAGTAACTGCAGGACGGTTGGTGGGTTTTTTCTCTCTCTCTCTCTCTCTCTCTCTCTCTCTCTCTCTCTCTCTCTCTCTCTCTCTCTCTCTCTCTCTCTCTCTCTCTCTCTCTCTCTCTCTCTCTCTCTCTCATGGATGCTTCTTCGTTTAATAATATTGTGCTATGCTACTATACCGTTGGAAAACAACAGGCTAACGTTTTTTTGAGAACTAAAGGTCCTACATCAATACCCCCCCAACCTGCACTATATTGTTTCAGAAAAAAATTCTCCCTCTTTTTAAAGATAAGCTCTACAATGGATTCAAACTTCACCAAAATGGAGGGACATGATTTGTTACTTCCTTTGCAAGGCAAAATGCCACCCCCTAGGAAGCCTCACTGCATACCACTATATATTATGCAGTTTTCGACTAGTTTTTCTCACAACATCTTGTGAAGAAGAGTTCATCATCTCTCTCCTCCACTGAATGCGCCCTACTACACTTCCATCCTTCGGAATCTATCATACGGTAAGAGGTTTATCTAATTCCTTTCCAAGGCTATCACTTTTCATTACTTTAAGCAATTGGATTTATGCTTCTTTGTTGCTTTTTTATGATATGCTTGCACATAGCTTCTCACAATAAGCAAAATATATGTCAAAAAAATGGTTAGGATGGATAAAAAGGTTAGAGATAAATTTTTTTTAGCATTGCTTCCTGGTAGGCAATCAACATATATCAAGAATCAACAAAGATTTATTGTGGTCCATCACTGCCTAAAAGGATATCTGCTGATCTAAGAAAGAAGCTGGACGACACAAGCAAAAAATCGATTTTCATTGGCTATTCCCCAGATCACAAGGCATTCAAGCTCTACAATATGGACACCCAGAAGGCATACACCAATAGAGATGTCATTTTTGTGAAAGATCGATTTATCAACCACAAGGGGAAAGCTCGAGAAATTTTCGATCCAAGTATTGAAGAAATCTCCCATCCATGTATCGAAAATAGCTCTGGGATCGAAAAACAAAAAATCGATACTGACTCAAAAAATGAGACAAAATCTCAACGAATCCAATCACATCAGAGGATCAAAGTTCAGCCTAGAAGATTGAACTGATCCAAAAAATCTCCATCCCGATTTATGGATGATCCAGTTTGCTACATTGTACAGGAACCAAACACGGTTTCAGAGGCAATGTCAACACCTAATGTTGATCAGTGGAAAGCTGCAATGGACATAGAATTCGATTCTTTGATTGAGAATCAAACGTGGAGTGTACCTGAGCTGCCAAATGATCGAAATTCCAAACAAATGGATATTCAAAGCGAAGTTTGATGATGAAGGAAGATTAAATCAATAGAAGGCCAGGCTAGTCGCCAAAGGCTTTTCCCAGATTCCAGATCTGGATTATTCTGAGACCTTCAGTCCTATTGTCAAACATGCTTCAATTCGATTACTTCTTTCCTATGCAGCCGTAGCAAATCTTGAAGTCCACCAAATGGATGTCCAAATTGCTTTCCTCAATGGGACTATCGAAGAGAAAATCTATATGTTGTTATCAGAGGGATACGAACTGAAGGGTAAAGAGCACCTAGTGAGCAAAATCCACAAGGCTCTATATGGTCTGAAATAGTCACCAAGAGCCTAGTTTTAGAAAATCAACACATTTCTAGTCGAGAATGGTTTTATTCCAAACTCGACATACTCAAATTGTTTATTTCAAGTCTGTATGGAATTTCTTTATTATCATCACTCTTTATGTAGATGATACATTATTATTCAGTAACAATCTAAATTTGATGAAGGATATGAAATGCATGCTAGCAAAAGAGTACAAAATGACGAATATGGGTCCAACCCATTATTGTCTTGAAATTCAGATTTTTCGAATTTGATCCAGCAGACAGATTTTCATCAGTCAACAACGATATTTCACCAACGTGCTGGACGTATATGGCATGACCAACTGCAAATCGAGTCACTTTCCACTCGACCTTGGATTGAAGCTGTCAAAGGAACAATCTCCTCAAATAGAGACAAAAAAGGAGGAAATAAAACAATATCAGTTTCACTCCATCATCATCTCACTAATGTATGCAATGATTGTTGATTTCACACGTGTGAATTGTCCACTACATGTACTTATGATCTCCTAAGGTGTGTAGATGCACCAAGATCAAGACTAGATTGAGATTCAAGATCAATCTTAGATCCTATGGCAAAAACACACTACTACATGCATTCAATCACTTCCAACTCTCACTCACACGTGTGGAAAGTATTAAAAAAATATTCTAAGTAGAAACAAACTGCTCTCCTCGAGTAGAGAGAGAAAAACCATCATGAACTCTCGGGTAGAGAGAGAAAGCTAGAAATCCAATAACACTCAAAATTCACATAATCACCAAATCAATTAGCTTCAAAATGAGGAGTACAATGATACTAGTAGATCCACGAGCTACCACTATGCTTAACTATGATTGGACCACATTTTGTCACCTCTTAATCCTATTGGACCATTGATCCATGCACCTCTTAATTCTATTGGACTATATTCAAGCACACCTCAAATTCCTATTGGACCTCACATGGTTCCACCTCTAAATCCTATTGGACCTCTTAGAATTCATCAAACAAAAGCATTACACTTGTCTACACTCTAATTGGCACGAGTTTAGCCTCTTACTCTATTTTGGCTTAATAGTGGCATTACAAGTGGAAATGCATAATTTGCCATCTATGCCAAATTTGTTCCTATCAACATCCTACACCTAGATGCTTGATGTAAAAAACATAAGACCCCTATATCTAACATAGATAATCTTTTTCAATTCTTCACACTCCTCCTAAAAATTATCTATGAAGATTTGAGCATTGATCTTGATATAACTCCAAGATTAGATCTATGCTTGATGAAAGCACTTTTGCTCAAAGGCTTGGTGAGTAGATCGGCAATACAAGAGGACAAGTTGACATGCTCCAAATAGATTTCTCCTCCAATAAGCTTTTCTCTCACAAAATGGTGTGCCACTTCTATGTGCTTGCTTCTTGCATGAAATATGGGATTATTGGCAAGAGCTTGGGCCGAGATGTTATCACACTTGATCATTGGTAGATCATCTTCCTTGATGCACTTTAGCTCCATTAATAACCTCTTGATCCAAAGCACCTCTTTGGTAGTTGTAGTGAGTGCTTTGTACTCGGCCTCACATGAAGAGAGAGATATAGTATCTTGCTTTTTGGAAAGCCAAGATATTAGATTGCCTCCAAGAAAGATAGTGTATGCACTAATAGACTTTCAATCCATCTTGTCACTTGCAAAGTCCGAATCCGAGTAGCCAACAATGGATAGATCTTCACTTTTATAGAGTAGACCATAATCACAAGATGAAGATACATATCTTAGAATCCTCTTGGCTATCTTCCAATGATGGATCTTAGGATCTTGCATAAATTGACTCAATTTGTGCACACAAAAACTTAGATCGGGCCTAGTAATGGTAAGCCAAATCAAGGAGCCTACAAGACTCCTAAAAAGTGTGATGTCCTCAAAGGATCTTTCATCACCTTTATTAGGATCTTTTACAATTTGCTCCATTGGAGTATCTATGCTCTTAGAATTTTCCATATGGAATTTTTTCAACATAGACTGAGCATATCTAGATTGACATATAAAGACATAATGGTAAGCCAAATCAAGGAGCCTACAAGACATCTCATCCATTATGCCCGTTGCATATCCATATTACTAGATTAATTATTGAAGAGCATGTGGGATGAGTCAATGTGCTAGGATCTTGAGGATACAATGATTTGCTAGTCCACAAATCTAAGTTCTTTTTTCCTTCTGCCCTATAACGGGAACGATCAGCAGCAGGTATTGGAACTCCTTTGTCTCCTCGTCTCTGTATGGGTGCCAAATCATTAGGAATATCCAAATGTAGATGATACACTGTCGTCATCAGATAAAGCAAGACAAAATAAAATAGTACAAAACAAAACAAAGTACTTATCTTAAATTATATTAGTATACTTTGTCCCTCATATTTTCAGTCAGATGTTGTTGGAAGTATTTCTAGTGTGTGCGGTGGCTAGATCTACTTACAGGTGTAGTATAGGGATGTAGAGATTCGTCCACCTTTTAAGTTTCTACCAAGGTTCAAACAGAAATGTGAAACTAAGAAGTAATGACGGAAGCACTAAGGCTTACCCAACTAGTGCTCAAAACGGAAATGAAACTATCTAAGGTGACAAAATACAAACCCTTGCTAAGGCTTACCCAACTAGCAAGGTGTCTAATCTAAATTCTACTTAACACCCAAAGGGTAATAAAATAATATTGCGGCTAATATTAAGCAAATAAGTAATAAAGAACATGCCACAATAAACCGATGAAAAGGAGGCAAGAGGAGGCCCGAGCACCTTCCCTCAAGCTATGCACCTTTCCAAAGGGAACACAAATGACATAGAATGATAATTCTCCAAAATAGAGAGCAAGATAGCTTAATCTCAAAAGTGTTGGTTATAATGCAAATACCTCTCCTTTTATGGCAAGGAGGGTCTTCCATAAGTGTCTACTAACTTATGGGACTAATCTGTTTCTAGCTTTTCAAGAACTTCTAACTTAGGATTTAGAACTTCAAATTTCTTTACTTAGAAAAACTTAAGATAAAATATTTCTAGTCTTAAGTTTCCTAAGTCTAAGTTCTAAATCTAAGTTTAAGCTATTTTATTATTATTTAAGCTTCTACTCATGGACTTACAAAACACATGCCATGGCTTGAAGTTTATTGACAGATACTCATACGTGGTCTTACAAAACACATGCCACGGAGTTTTATTATTATTATTTTATTTTATCTGTGTTAGCACAGTTGCTAACATTATCCCCCTCTTTATTGGATTGGTGGTCCCACACCAATCGACGCCTTTTCGTCCTGGATCTTTTGTGCTTCTTGGAGGCGAGACTGTTGCTGTCGGGAGTGGTAGATTGTCATGCCGATGCCCTCCATCATTTGCCACCATAATTTGTTGAGGAAGGGCATGGGTTTGTAGTAATGGAGCATACACTGGAGAAAGTTATGGGTTTTCCATAGCTCCACCATATCAATGTGCAGGGCGGAAGTGAGTGCAGCGCGTTAATAGAGCCTTGCAACGTTGATACGGTCGTCTTGCATCCGCAAGGGTTTATTGATGTCAAGGGCGATTGGGAATAACCCTCAATCCCAAAAACCTCTGAGTTCTGCCAGAAATGCCACCAGGCCACAATTATCCGCAAAGTATCTAACGTCACGATCAGGATTGCCATGGTGCTTCTGGTAGAATACTCGGCAGTTGGTGACCATGTCTTTGGCTAAGTTGCCGGTATCCACGCCTGTGAGCTTAGGCCAAAAGATTCTGTTCTTGAACTTGGTGGCAAAAAACGGTGGGGGTGGTGGTGGGAATGTGAGAGCAAGTGATGGTGAGGAGATTGCCTGTGTGGACGGAATTACGCCCATAGGATCAGAGCCGGAAGTGCTTGCCATTCCAGAGCTGCCTGTTGCTGCTGCTACTGCTTGTCGGCATTGTTGGGCCTGAGGAAGTAAGGCCGCCTGCTGCTCTAGGACCTCCTTTGGAACCTGAGATGGTTTAAGGATCCCTCCGAATTCAGCATATTCTACTCCGATGTCACTGGATAGAATGTCATGCGGGACATATGCTTTTGTGCTGACCGCCTTCCCTTTCTGCTTCTTAGTAGGTGGGGCTGGTGAGACTGGTTCTGCTGTCGGTTGGGGGGTGGCTCGCTTTTTTGTGCTTGGATAAACAACATCCAGCTCCTTGATGGCAACAGTCGCCTTAGACCCCAATTGCTTGGTGACCAACATGTGGAGGAGATACCCACATTTGGTAGTTGATTTGCGGGCTTTCAGAGCTCCGCACAACTTCTTCGCTAGCTTCTCAGCCCACTTATAATAATTGTGAGTGGGATCGTCCATGGTGAGGGTCAGAGAGAAGAGATCGCTCGGTGGGATGCGATCCATCTTGGTGGTATGTACTGCGACCATGGTGACGAGGATCTCTTAGGCGGCCCATAGATGGGGATCCGTGATGATACGAATAGCGATCACGTCGTTGGTTTGGGCAATGGTTTTGTCGTCGTCTGTCAGAAACTTGGTAAAGTACTTGGCATCATAGCTGGTGCCCTTTCCATGGATCGTCTCTCCGAGATTAGGAAAGGCGATGCTCTGAAGATCCCAAGGAGAGACGTTGATAATAGTATAACTACCACTCTTGGATGTAATCCGAAAAGTTTGGAACTCATCCAAATAGGTCGAGTAGGCTGCTCGGATGAGGCTCTTGCTCTGCTGGTCTCGGAAAAGTGTCAGATCAATCCAAGGTTTGTGAGGATATCCTTGGCCAGCGTGAGCTGCTCGGCGTAATTCTTAAGATAGATCATGACTATATCCCCTGAATAAGGACGAGGGGGTTTACGGCGATGCAAGCTCAGCGAGGAATCATGGGAAGCCATGATAACAGTGATTTTAGATTGCTCTGAGAATTTTGAAAATTTTGAAAAAAATTTGGCATGAACTCGAGAGCAGCAATCTAAAATGAACTCGTGGAGAGAAGGTGGAGGCCTATATATAGAATTTTTTTGACAGAAATTCGCAACTTCACCCAGAAATCGTCCTCAGCCTCCACGATTTGGTAATGATGGTCGCGAATTTTGAGGCAACTTTTTGAGAGCCCACGAATTCCTATAAGTGATTTTTTTATTGCCAAAAGAGAAAACACGTCTGATAGTGCAAAAATGTCTCTGATTAGAATTCGCGAAAATAGCAGGGAAATCGTGAGAATCAATTTGAGCTCCAGCAAATTGTCAACGAATTTTGAGAATGGATATTTGATGAAGAAAACTACCTTTTTTCTATTTTTAGACATTTTTTTATTTGAGATAGAATTTGCGGAGGTAAAAAATGAATCGTGCTCTGTGAAAAAAGGGTCAGGCGAATTCTATCTGAGTTGTTGTGAAAAATTTCGTCTGAAACTAATGACTTTTGTGGTTTTCTTAGAGAGACTGTTGGTATACTTGATAGTACCTTGATGGGTGGAACAAGAAATCACAGCAAAAATGTGGTCGAAATGGCATGCAAACAATAAAAAGGGAGAAGAGAAAAAAAGTAGAAAAGAAATAACTAATACATATCAAGCTAAAAGCAGGGTTCGTTGTACTTTCTCAGTAGACTCCGTTGACTACAGTGTCGAGGATATCGTCTTGAAGGGTTTGGAGTTGGACATATCCAGAGGCAAAGATTTTTTCTATTACGTAAGGTCCTTGGCCCGAAAATTTCAGTTTGCCTTTGAAGGCTTTGGCCTGGTATAGCAGGACCTTGTCGCCAACCTGGAAATCTCTAAGTTTCAATGATCGATCATGCCATGTTTTTTGTTGTCGTTTGTGGACTTGTTGAGCATGGATGCTGATCCGTCGTGTTTCACATAGTTGCTCCAGATGGAATAACCTATTTGCTAGATTCTGAGGAGTATCGAGCTCAAGGTTGTAGGCTACTCGAAGGGAGAGGATATGGAATTCCACAAGCATAACGACTTCTTGTCCATATGTGAGCTGAAAGGGGGTTAAGCCTATAGCTCGCTTCGGGGTAGTGCGATAAGCTCAGAGAGCAGCATGGAGTTTGAGTTCCCAATCAGATCGGCTGGATTCAACGGTTTTGGTGAGAATTCCACATAGGATTTTATTGGTGGCATCTGTCTGGCCATTGCAGCGTGGATAGTATGGAGAACTTTTGTGATGTACCACAAAAAATTTGAAAAGAAGATATACTATAACAGAGTTAAGGAAATGTGTACCCCTATCACTGATAAGCTCTAGAGGACATCCGAACTGAAGTATAACCTGTTCATAGAGAAATTTGATGGTAGAACGAGCGTCAGCATTGCGAACAGCTCTTGCTTCGGCCCATTTGGTGCAGTAGTCCGTAGCTACTATGATGTAATGAGATTGTGTGTGTCGAGCAGCAGGACTAATAGGTCCAACATAATCAATTTCCCATTTCTGGAAAGCTTGATCAGTGGTTACTTGGTGTAAAGGCATGTAGTCTGTTTTTTTAAAGTGTTTTGTGCATTGGCAGACATCAAAAGCTTTAGTGTAATTGTGCATATCCTTAAAGAGTGTTGGCCACCAAAAACTGGCTAAGAATTTTTCTTAGCAGTTGTTTCAGAAGATAAATGGCCGGCACCAATACCTTCATGACTGAGGGAAATTACAGAGGGTATTTCTCCTTCCAAAAGACATCGTCGGATAATTCCATCTAACCCTTGCTTGTAGAATTGTTCTGCAATTAATGTATAAGGTTTAGTTTTGAGGACCAATGCACGTTGTTCAGATTTAGAGAAGGTAGTATCCATCTGTCCTGAAATTAAATATTCGATAATTTCCTTAGCCCATACAGGTGTAGAGTCAACTTGGAAGAGGATTGCATCTGGTAAATCATCATTGACGCCTTGATCAGGGGTAGGAAGGTTAGGAATTCGGGATAGATGGTCTGCTAAAAAATGCTGAACTCCCTTACGAACCACGATCCTGAACTCAAATTCTCTCAATAATAGGATCCATCTAGTAATACGGCCGGTGGTGCAGGTCTTGTTGATGAGATACAACAGTGCTTGATGATCAGTGAAGAACGCAAAGACTTTTCCTAGAAGATAATGGTGAAACTTCTGAACTGCATATACCATTGCCAAGGCTTCGCGTTCGGTAGTGGTATAATTGACTTCAGCAGATATCAATTGTCGACTAAGAAAACGAATTGGGTAGTCCTTTTTGAATTCTCCCAGTTGGGTGAGCACTGCTCCAATGGCATACTTGGATGCATCAGTATGCACATGGAATTCTTTAGAATAATCAGGTGCCCGGAGGATGGGTGCATTGGTAAGGGCTTCTTTGAGGTGATTAAAGACGACGTGTTGTTCATTTGTCCATTTGGAATTACAACTACTTTGTAGATTAAGCGTGCTTTGTTAGCGAAATCGATAATAAAGCACCGATAGTAGTTGGCGTGGCCAAGGAAGGAGTAAATTTCACGTATCGTACGCGGTTCCAGTAGATTTTGAATGATAAGGATCTTTTCAAGGTCAGTGACAATGCCATTTCGTGAGATAATATGTCTTAACACAATACCATGGGTTACCCAAATCTGGCATTTTTCAGGATTAAGAGAGATACCGAAGCGTTGACATTGGATAAAAAAAAATTCGAGCACAGACAGATGACGTATTTCTTTGGAATGTGCTCCTAAATCGTCCAAGTAAACTTCTAAGGTATCGCCCATCTGTTGAGAAAAGGTCGCTTGCATAACACGTTGGAAGTTGCTAGGAGCATTGCAGAGACCAAAAGACATGACTTTCCAGCAGAAGGTTTCCCATTCTGTGGCAAAGGCGGTTTTGTTTGATCTTCTTCAGCGATTTGGATCATATTATATCCGCTAAAGCCATCTAAGAAGGAGTAAGCCTCATCTCCTGCTAGATTTTCTAAGATGGATTCTCCGAAAGGTAGTGGAAAATGATCACGTTCAGTGACAACATTAAGTTTTTTAAAATCGACACAGATCTGCAGTTTTCCATTTTTCTTGGGGGCGATGACAATTGGGGAGACCCACTCAGTATGTTCAATTTCATAGATAGATCCCGCGTCTAAGAGGCGTTGTAATTCTTCTTTGATCTTGGCCTTATAGATGGGATTGCATCTATGGATGACTCGCAGTGGGCCTCACACCCAGTTTAAGTGGGATACGATGCACAACTACTTGGGGTGAGACGCCTTTCATGTCTTTATAGGTCTAGACAAAGATATGTCGATATTTTCGTAGGAGTTTTTCAAGCCGGCTTCATTGTTCACGATTGAGATGAGCTCCGACGTGGACAAGATATTCGTTGGTTTCATTTGGCTCACTTAGGGAAAGGGTTATGGTTTGTGCAGGGCCTTTGTAGGGTGAATTACCAGTGGGCTCACGTTGAGCTTGGGGTAATCTGATTGTGACATCCTCAATCATATAGTCCTTAAAGCGAGCCACGGAGAACCAAGTAGTAGTTCATAAGAATAGGCATTATTGAAAATATCAAGTACTACAAGATCAACAGAAAACTTGAGACCTCCTAGTTTGATCAGCATGTGCGGAAGGAAACCGGTAGGTCAGACCACACTTTGATCAGCCATTCGAAGCTGACAAGTAGGTTTGGCTAGCTTGTCTCTCAGATTCCATTCCATCATGAGGGATGTGGAAATGATATTTACCCCGGAACCTCCATCGACTGCTAAAACTTCACAAGATTGATGATGGGTAGCTGGGGTTTTGATGTTGCCTCGTTCGCCGAGTGGATTGGTTAGATGTAAGGGCATTTCAGGCAACTTATCAATAGTGGTGGTGGTATTGGATTGGATCTATTGTTTTCACTGGCTAGCATGCTTCCAGAGTACATGGAAGGGAAGAGTGACATTGGCTTGTAGTAAATCTCCCCAGACTTCGGTACCTTCAAGGGTTTTGCTTTCAAAGGGCTTGTGAGGTACTTTATAGGAAGAGGAAGATTGTTAGTCGACATTGCAGATTTACAGGCGATACTCATGATGCAGCCGAATTTCTTCAGATGGGTGAAGATAAACTATCAAGGTTGAATCGTCACTTGGAGGAACCACCTGCGGTTGAATTTTGTTGGGTGCAAGTGTAGGGGTTTGGCATTGGGTTTGTGCACGAGTCAAGACCCAAGAAGGATGTGTTTCGATTGGTAAGATTTCTACTTGCACTGAACAGACAAGAGTGGTTGGCTTAGATCGGGATGGGAAGTCCTTCACGTGATGTTCAATACCACAGTTTTCACAAGCTAGAGGAAAGCAGAGTTTATCTGGACAGCGAATACTAGAATATTTACCTGCATAGATAAAGCATCCTCGTATTGCGGGTAGTTGATGTGTGGCAAAGACAGCTTGGTTTGGGTTGTAAGCTTGGGCATTGGGATCCATCGGTTGAGCATTAGAATCATAGGTATAATAAACAACCGTTTCAGTAGAGTATTGCAGTTGAGTATTATCTTCCACATAGTAGGTGGCTGGATCAATGGTATTCAGATCAAGATAATGGACAACGTTTTGTGGGGCAGGTTGGTTAACAACAAATTGTTGACATGGGGATGGGTATTGATTTGGTACAGGTGGTCGTGGTTGGTAAACCCTTGGTCGTGGCAGAGGTTGTTGTGGTAGGTACGGGCGGTAAGCTCGATAGATGGTTGGTTTGGTGGCTGCTAGGAAATGATTTCGTAGTTGAGGGCATTCATTAGCAGTGTGATGCTGTGAGCAGATTGGACACCAGACATTTTCCCTTGCTGGAAAGGATTTCTCAGCAATCTGTTTCATGACGGTTTGGAAATCGGCAGTGAGTTTATCCATATGAGATTGTTGAGCTTTTTGCTAGGTTTCCATTTGATGTAGAAGTTCAGAAGACTGAGCAATATTATTATATTTTGGGTGATTAGGACGGTTCGGATTCTTAGATTTCTTTCACGATGGTCAAAGTCATTGTCGGAACCTTCGTCTTCTTCACGGATAACATCAGTCATTACATCTTTAAGTTGATCATAAAGGTCAACTGGTTTGAGTTCACGGCGGATATTTTTTGGCAATCCAACTAAAAATAGTTTTATGGCCATTCGTTCAGTGATATTTTCATCAACACATTCTACTTTGAGATGTTTAAAATGCTCAATGTAGTTTCAAATAGACTCTTCGCGATGCAACTTGATATGAGTAATTTGAATGAACGGGCTCTGAGTCAGTTTGGATGGTTTGAAACACTTGATGAGAGCGTCCTTGAGGGTGGTCCAAGAAGCAAGATCAAGAGCTTCAAGATTCAAGTACCACTCCTTGGCGGTGCCATAGAGTACCATGGAAATAGGCGAAGCTTTTCAGTTTCAGAGGTATCTCCATAAAAACGGCATGCATTATCAAAGTCTTGGAGAAATCGGATTGGGTCAGATTCGCCATCGTACTTTGTTGCATCGATACGTGGAATTCTTCGTCCCATTCATGGAGGAGTCGGATTAGAAGATTCAACATAGTCACGAGACATGATGTAGAATATAGATGAGCAGCACAGGACTGTACTTGACAAAAAGAGTAGTTTGCTTGCAGAATGGATAGTGTAGGACAAAAACTGTTCTTTTTGATTGTTATAGAATTTGGGACAGGCTGAGAAATCATGGAGAGGCAGATAAATCTAACTGTAATACTCGCAAATTCTGAAAAAGGATTCTCAATGTCAGAATAGTGATTTTTTTAGATTTTCTGAAAAAAATTTGGCGTTTCAGAATTCACGGATAGTACAGGGAAATCGTGCTCTGTGAGGACGAATTCTTAGGCTGGATGGCAAATTCTAACAGAGAGGTTTGACTGGCAGATAGGGAATGTAGAGAAAAATGTGATATTATGAAACTAAACAGGCAAAATCTGTGAGATCGAATCCGCGGAGCTGCTGAAGGACTGATCTTAATGAGATCTAGCCTTAGTGAAGTCGGCAAATTCTAGGACAAAGATTTTGATGAGAAATAAGAGATTTTGACAGTATATCAGGCTGTTTTCTCAAAATATGACTGTGGTCAGAATTCGTGGAGGTGATAAAATGAAAGATCGGGGTCTGTTAGGTCTGTAGACAGACTGACGAATTCTGATATACCTTTTTGGTTGTGAAAAAGGTCACTTAGTTCACTTCTTTTGAAGAAAATGCCCAAGTTGACTCTTTTGTTGCTTCCCCCTGATTTGAGAAGTTGCTCTACAGCTCGTGTAGGACCTGGAGAGATGACACGTGCTGTTTGTTGGTAGATAGAGATAAGCACACAAGCAAACATACAACACAGAAGCAAAAAACAAAAGAAAAAGGAGAAGAAGCTAGGTAGAAAAATACTTAAAAAGCGGCAACGGCGCCAATGTTGGAAGTATTTCTAGTGTGTGCGGTGGCTAGATCTACTTACAGGTGTAGTATAGGGATGTAGAGATTCGTCCACTTTTTAAGTTTCTACCAAGGTTTAAATAGAAATGTGAAACTAAGAAGTAATGACGGAAGCACTAAGGCTTACCCAACTAGTGCTCAAAACAGAAATGAAACTATCTAAGATGACAAAATACAAACTCTTGCTAAGGCTTACCTAACTAACAAGGTGTTTAATCTAAATTCTACTTAACACCAAAGGGTAATAAAATAATATTGCGGCTAATATTAAGCAAATAGGCAATAAAGAACATGCCACAATAAACCGATGAAAAGGAGGCAAGAGGAGGCCCGAGCAACTTCCCTCAAGCTATGCACCTTTCCAAAGGGAACACAAATGACATAGAATGATAATTCCCCAAAATAGAGAGCAAGATAGCTTAATCTCAAAAGTGTTGGTTACAATGCAAATGCCTCTCCTTTTATGGCAAAGAGGGTCTTCCATAAGTGTCTACTAACTTATGGTATTAATCTCTTTCTAGCTTTTCAAGAACTTCTAACTTAGGATTTAGAACTTCAGATTTCTTAACTTAGGAAAACTTAAGATAAAATATTTCTAGTCTTAATTTTTCTAAGTCTAAGTTCTAAATCTAAGTTTAAGCTATTTTATTATTATTTAAGCTTCTACTCATGGACTTAGAAAACACATGACATGGCTTGAAGTTTATTGACAGATACTCATATGTGGTCTTACAAAACACATGCCACAGAATTTTATTATTATTTTTTTATTTTCTCTGTGTTAGCACAGTTGCTAACAGATGTGGAGATGGCGCTCATAATCTCAGTCCAATGTGAAGATGGCGTTCATATTTGGAGATGGCGCTCAAATTTTCATCCTAGTGGAGGGATGCTTTTTTCCCTGATTTGAATTTGTGGATGGCGATCTTTTTTTAAAATTTTGACAAGTTAGATTGTGATAGCTTAGAGTTGTTAACTGTGACAGTTGACACTATGGTTAGATCATTGGGAGCTGGGGTGGCCTCGGGAGTGGTGGGGGCAAGCAAATAAGCAATATTGTTTTTTTTATTTTGATATTTTTCTTCATCCTACATGGCATTCCTTAAAGGGTCTTATTGATATTGAGAACTCCTCTAATGAAGATTGAAGTTTTTCAAGATCCACATTAAGGGAGAGTGTTGAATTTCAATGCTCAAGCCCAAATCCATTCACTAATGAGCATCATGAAAGCTGTATATAATTATACTAGGGAAAAAAAAAAGACTCGAATTTTTAAGCAGAAGATCCAAACTCAAAATCAGATTTTCTCGATGTAACCGGATCGACTCGAGTATTTTCAGAGGTTTAGGTCTGAAGATATTCATATCTTTGATGGTCAAGAGGAAGATCAAGAGGTTGGTCTCAAAGGGCTTCAACAAGACAAAAGAGAAGTTGGCAATTTGGAGCTAGTCAAGAACATCAAATGAGGGTCAAATGGCAAAGGCATTTTGGAAACTTTTAGAACCTTACAAGTTTTAACTTTACTTTTAGTTATTTAGAGTGTAAGTTTAACCTTGTAACTTTTCAAAAATGTTTTACTTATTCCATGCACCACAAGTTAGGCTTATACATGCAAGATGTCGTACTTGGGCCTTTGCTAGAATGTCAGATGTTGGCATGGCAAGTTGGACTTATACGTCCAAGAAGTCATACTTGTGGGCCTTTAGGATTTTTTGCATACCCATGCAAGCCTTGTTGCACCAAACGGCTGTCCACACAGTGAATTATGAAGCCACCATTGATGATTTATACGAAACCACCGAAACTACAAGTTTCTTCGTGAATTCTCCCTGGAATCCACCTACGACGATAGTTCTGATTTTTTTTTAAGCTCCGATCGAAGTAAATTTGCGCTCTCCTATCATCCGGACTTCCGATACCCTGTACGGAGTCCTCTCTCCTGAGATGCTCTGAGTGCTATTTCTCCTGGTAAAAGAAGATATCCCATAGCTTCATTGGATCATGCATTCCTGCATCACCCTGACACTTTGATACCAAGTTGAAATTCCGATAGAATCTAGTGCAATATGCAAATCACATCACACAATCACCATAGCTATTCCTCACAAGCTCTCAAAGATGGCACAACAAAAGTTATTAGATTACAAAGAAACATTATACATATAGAGTATTCACAAACTACGTGAAAAGCCAGGTGTCCTAAAATTGGCCTACCACCTGTCAAACTAAGGTCGAGGGCCTAGTATGGCCAAATTCGACCGACAAACTTGGGACATGCCCCCAAGTATAGCAAGTACTGTAAATAACTCTATACAGGTTAACTTTTCCTATGTGTGGCTATTGGCTAACCCAAGTAGCCGGTTACGGGACAAGTGCCCAACTGATATAACAATAGTGGGTCACGTCCCGATCACTACTGAAAATAGTAAACTGACTGTCTGTACATTTATTATAGTATCACATTTGAAGCTTATAATAATGAATCAGATCACAACTTGATTTCTAAGTAAAACAACTAGTGGATATTAAACCACCAAGCACCTCAACAATTTTGAGAAGGCATGGGCAGAGTTCATTGACCCGTTCATCGAACTTGTTGGGGTGTGCAAGAAGGAGAATGAGGGCCCAATTAGACCAAATGATAGGAACAAGTATCTCAAGGCCAGCAGGAGACAATTGAATTAATTGGCCATGAGTTTCAATGACACCTTCACCATTGAACAACGTGATCAAGAAGGAGGGCCATTAGAGGTAGAACAGGACTAGCAAGCCACCCAATCATCAACCCAAGACACTCCTAGTGACAAGGGCAAGGGCAAAGCACAAGAGAAAGCAACAATCAATGCCAAGCATGTATCCAGCCAAAAACTCTTGAGGATTCAATCCTTGAATTTGAAAAAATATCTAGACTCGTAGCATCATGATGACTTTGTTCTCCTGTGCAACATAGATACACTCAAGGGCCACAATAATGTAGTCATCGAACAACTAGCACCACAACCGAGCTGCAGAAATGTGCTCTTCCAAGATGACAAGAAAGCCTTGGTCGAATACTTTGAATTCGCTGATATAAGAGTATATCCTTGCTACTTTCTAATCAGCTGAAGAGAACAATGGCCAGAGACAAAAGGCCAGCTAGCCACACCAATTTGGCCAATCATCTCTAGTTCATGAGGATCAATGAAACAGGCTGATTTCAAGTATGTCTTAAAATAATTTTACCAAAAATACAAGACTAGTGTGAACCCAGTGTAAGGTCATTACAGAAGGCCATCACTTGGAAGGAGTTGATGTTCTTAAGCAATGCTAGAAAATCCATTGGGACCATTCCTTGGGTCTCCTATTTTTCAATCCCAACAGCCCCCTAAAAATACAAAACCGCCAAGACCAACTTGTCTGCCCACGTGTACCATCACACAACTCTCGCAACTTCTCAACATGTGGCAATGGTTGAGGAATGGTAGTGCACCCGATGGCTTCCTAGAAGTTCCCACATATTTGATCTTTCAAAAGATGACAATAGCGGACGGGCCATCGATGGATATGAGAAGCTAATTCAAAAAATCACAAACAGAAAGACAAAGCCGATGCCACACGAGGACCTTTTTAAATAAAGGTGTGAGGGGAGTAGCGACACTTTAGCAGCAGGGGAGTGTGGGTTGGTGGAGGCGCATTTTAATGGAACATAGGGATACTTATGGAAGTAGCACCTTACATTGAACGACCTTTACAGGGTCAAATTAGGTTGAAAACTGAGGAAATTTGAAAAATTTCCAGTTTCGTGGGGTGTTGATGGATTTATGAGAAAACCAGATCTTTGGTTGTAGGAGATCATTTCTGGCACTGTAAGTGCATGATGGTGGCAACCTAGTGCTACTAAGGAGTGGCTAAGAGGCCATTGTCAGCCATAAAGAATGTTAAGAGCAATTACCTTGTTCTTAGTCTGTGAAAGAATGCTTTGGCTGGGGTTTCAAGAGAGAGATTGATTGATCTCTCACTGTAGAAAACCATTTATGGTGTTGTGAAATTGTACAGCTAGGCGCCCTAATGTAATCAAGTAGCTGTCAAACAGATGTGGGCGGCCGCGCACTAAGGAGAGTGCTGGATCAGGTTCTCCATCGGGCAGCCAACGAGCCATAGCTAGCAAGAAGCAAGGTGAAGGAGGAGGAGAGGTGACAGATCAGTCGTGCACTGCCAACAAGAAGTAGTACATAGTGCATATTGGCATTTGGCGGATGTGTGAACGGGTTTAGGTGCACAAAGTGGTGCATGGCCATCGGATTGAGTTTAAAGATGATCGACGGGGAGGATTGGAAGTTCAGGGAACTACATCACCCGTTAGGTTGAAACCAATGGTGAAGATGTGATTGAAAGAGGACCTTGAAAGGCTTGAAGTTTCATGAAGAATTTCATTGAAAAATTTCAGAAGAAAGGGCCTGAAGGACCTGATTGGCAGAAATACCATTTCTTCATTAAAAATTCTCATTTCAAAGATTCAATTCAAAATGCAAGCAAAAATGGTTTATGGGCTAACTATAGCTAGAAGGCACCTTTTTTAGTCGTCCTTGGGCCAAAATGACCCCTGAAACTGGTTGCTTAGAGCCAACGGACAGAGCAATGTCATAGAATAGGGGGAAAGGTATTTCAGAGGGTTTTCATCACCATTTTATTGAGTAGAGTATAAATGACTTAATGATGGGCTACATTCGTCGTTTGGATACTGTAGGGCCAAATTTGGAGCAATTTTTGGTTGTGAAACCTACTACATGACGGTACATTGAGGTATTATCACTTTGAAATCATTATTATTTACTCCTGACAGGGTAACATGGTGTTTGGAAGTGGTAAATGCAGTATGGGGATGAATGGTAGCGGAATTGTGTGGAGAAAGCTAGTTTTGGCGACGGAAGTGCAGTTTGGCAGCATGACTACTCATCATTGGCAATAATCTTGAGAGGGAAAGCAATCACAAGTGAGAGGTACTTATGATATGCCAGTTACAGGTGAAAAATTCTTGTGATCAAATTCAACTCTTGGAGTTCGAACCAACCAACGTCAAGTGGCATTTTGGAGAAATGCTCTCACAGGCATGATTGGCAGTGGCAGTGTCGAGTCAGGTGATAGCTGCATTGACACACGCATCTATATCTAGGAAATTTCTCTTTCGGAGGAAAATATGGACTAGCTTAAAGGTACACACATGTTGGTAGTTACAGGTGATGGAAGTGCGAGGTGGTGCCAAGTGGAAGCCATTGGGCAAGATAGCGGACTTGCATTGGACGAGTTGTGTGTGGGACATGCAAAGGATGAAGAACAGGTCAATAATCACACTTTGGATGCTCTTGGTGAGTGGTTTGTCATCAAAGAGATGCACTTCAACTGCCTATTCTGGGTAAGTCAAGTCAATTTTCCGTATCAGTATTGCATCAAGGATGCAGATTCTAGTGATAGCAGGGTGCAGATCATTTGGTTTGGGCCATGGAAGATCTCACAGGTTCACTTGGAGGGATATTGGCATGTCACATAATGTGAGAGACTTGATGGTGGCTTTGAAGTTCACATCTCAGTGTATTTTCAGAGAATGGTTTGGAACCATTCACAGGAGAAGCTTGGAGCTAGCTTGGGGAAATACATGTGGGCACTATAGGGTAGATGCTCAAATCTTTGTGATCAGAGATGGCATTGGAATACCTAGTAGGGATAGCACTGCAAGATGACAAGGGATGATCATTAGGGGAGAGCTATTTCATATTAGACTTGAGTCATCGGCATGGATAGGACTTATAGGTGGGATTCATGATGGAATAAAAAAGCTACAAATGCAAATGGACAAAGCGTGAAGCTTTGGGAGCCAGCTCTAGGTTGGAGAGCTGATGGAGATCGCACAATTGGGTGTGATCGGAGGGCAAATACTATGATGGGTGTTTTGCTAGCGATCTACTGTAGAGGGCACTGATGCTGAGGACTCCAAGGTGTGCTCATTTGGGAGTACAGGTTTGTCAAATTTCAGAGTAAAGGACTGAATTTGATCTACAAATGATCACAAAGATTGATTGATAGCTTGGGATCTTGATCTCTATCAAGACTAGCTTCCAAATGTAGCTTCTACTTGACAATCTTTGTGTTTCCAAGCAAGAACAATAAAAAATGATGACCCATGGCTTCACATGTGTGAAGTACAGCTACTATACGGCCTGATAATAGATAAATAGTTTACTAAACATTTACATAGCATACATCCACAAAGAAAGTGCTTAAGAGAGTGTAAACACCAAGATTGTCTCACAAACCAATGTTTCTCATCATTAGCTCAATAATGGATCCATCATGGATCAATTACAAAATCATCATAATCTCTCTCTAAGCTGCATCCAGCACATGTGGGACAGCTCATTGTACTCATCCATATCCACTTTGGATAAGATCTATCAAGTTTGCCACATCATCCATTGGTGGTTTGTGTTGACCTTCTAGATTCCTACTTTCTAGGACCTAACTCCTATAATTTAGGAGATGTCACATTAGACTCAAATGAAAGCTAATCAAAATGGATCTGAATATTACAAGTGTCATTTCACATGTGTGGACAGGTCCTCACACGTGTGGATCCACATAGATGTCAAAATACATCAAAAACCATGTGAAAATTGTTAAATTCTAACACTCCTCAATTTTTACATGATACAATTATAGTACATCTATCTAAAACTCCTAAAGCTGATCTTAACTTGATAAATGAAGCCTTTGGCAAGGCTTTAGTGAGTAGATCAGCAAGGCAATCTGAAGAAGACACATGATGTAGCTTGATCACTTGTTGTTAGAATAGACTTTTTACAACCTACAAAAGGTACAAGAGTTGAGAAAAAATCCTTTTGGAATGTCATGTGGGAACTAGCCCCACTATCAATCCACCATGTGTCATTGGAGTAGCTCTTGGATGTTGATGTAGAAGCCATCAAGGATGAATCCACTTCATCCTCATCTTCCTCAAAAGTGAGGTTGCCTTGTTTGCTCTCTCCTTGTGCATTCTTTTTCTTGTAACACTCGGCTGCAAAGTGCCCCTTCTTTCCACAAAAGAAGCACTTGAGTTTGGCTTTAAAGCTTCTTTCCACCTTTAGAGTTTGATGATTGATCGTCACTTTTGGTCTCCTTTTGTTGGATCTTCTTCTTTGACTTTGCCTTTCCTTTGCTTGAGAAGTTGGCCTTCTCATCACCATCATGCAACTTCAAGGATCCAATCCTTTGCTTGACATGAAGGATCCTACTCTCCTCGGACACAAGCACACTATGGAGCTTGTCAATGGAAGGTAGTGCATCTTGAATAGCAAAGCTTTGTACAAGATTGGAGAACTCATCTCCAAGACCATTCAAAATGATTTGAACAAGTTCATCATCATGAATACCCTCACTTATGATGGAGAGTTCTTTGTTGAGAGATTTTATGCTCAAGACATACTCTTGAGTGCTCTCATCACTCCCTATAATGCTTTGAAGAACTTTGTTTCTAATCATAAGCACTCTAGAGGTTAAATCCCTTAAGGTAGTCCCATGCCTCCTTGTTCGAGGTACAAGATGCCACTTCCTTTAGAAGTTCATTACTAACATTCATTTTTAGGCAATGTAATGCTAGTCTAGCTCTCCTTTTGTACCTTACTAAATCTTGCCCTCCTTGAGGTTCTTCTTCCTCTCCTATGACAAGATCATACATATCTTGGAGCACAAGTAGTGACTCCATTCTTACTTTCCAAGTTGAATAATTATTAGAATTTAGCCTTTCACTAGCCTCAAGAAGATAGGCTCCAATTGAACCCATTCTGTCTAGTAACAAGTACAACAAATGTACTAGTTAAAGACTCTCCCTTCTCTCTTTCTCAAAATTTAGCTACAATGCTACTCTCTTGAATCTCACAAGACTCAAGAAGCAAGATCTATAATGATCTTGAACTCAAAAAGATTTGGGAAAATGTATTCTACACAACCTATTCACTTAGAAGCTTGGATTTGATTCTTGGAAGTGCCAATGCCTTCCTATGGTGTTTAGAATGGTTTTAGTTTCACTCTTGAACTAAAAACACATAAGCCTCAAACTCTCTCTCAAGGATTTGTAGGTTTAATAAGCCTCTAACACCATTTACTCATCAAATCTATAATGGAAACAATGGATTTTCATAAGCATATCACTAGTTTCACTCTTCACAACTTGTTTGAAGCTCAAATATTGAGAAAAACACAAAGTTTTGGTGAAAGTACAACTCCAGCAGCCTCTCATACGTGTGAGAAGTACATCTGAACTTTACACACTAATTTGAACCTCAGCATTACAAGTAAACTATTAGAAAAGGTCGCCCTCTTTCAAAATGAATCTAGCACCAATGCTTTCACCAAAATAAAGATTTTTGGATAATCAACTAAGCTCTTTGACTTGGCTCTGACACCATGTCAAATTTCAGAGTAAAGGACTGAATGTGATCTACAAATGATCACAAAGAGTGATTGGTAGCTTGGGATCTTGATCTATATCAAGACTAGCTTCCAAATCTAGCTTCTACTTGACAATCTTTGTGTTTCCAAGCAAGAACAATAAAAAATGATGACCCACGGCTTCACACGTGTGAAGTATAGCTATTGTACGGCCTGATAACAGAGAAATAGTTTACTGCACATTTACATAGCATACATCCACAAAGAAAGTGCTTAAGAGAGTGTAAACACCAAGATTGTCTCACAAACCAACGTTTCTCATCATTAGCTCAATAATGGATCCATCATGGATCAAGTACAAAATCATCATAATCTCTCTCTAAGCTGCATCCAGCACATGTGGGACAGCTCATTGTACTCATCCATATCCACTTTGGATAAGATCTATCAAGTTTTCCACATCATCCATTGGTGGTTTCTGTTGACCTTCTAGATTCCTACAATCTAGGACCTAACTCCTATAATTTAGGAGATGTCATATTTGACTCAAATGAAAGCTAATCAAAATGGATCTGAATATTACAAGTGTCATTTCACATGTGTGGACAGGTCCTCACACGTGTGGATCCACATAGATGTCAACATACATCAAAAACCATGTGAAAATCGCTAAATTCTAACAAGGTTGGCATTACAGCAAGGGGCCAGTCTTTGGCATTGGCATCGATGGGGAGACATCTACCATCATGGGCATGGATAAGCTACCTCTAGCTTTCATGCATTTGGTTGTACTTGTAGGAGTCTAGGTTTGCAAAGGTGTTGGAATTTCCACGGTGCAAATTCTCAAGTAGTGAGATCATGGGGAAGCCTAGAGAAGTCACTCAGAGCCATATATCTCAGTACAATCAGGGAGAGATTGGTCTTGAGATCCCATGAGCGGCAACTCAGGGATGTGCTTGTGTTGGCATGGTGTCAGGTGTCACATATCCAGGGAGAGCGAGCAGATGCTAGGAGCCAGGTGGAGCAGGTGACACTTTGAATCCTTAAATGCCTTGACCTTCAAACTTAGTTCTACACATAATCTTCTGTGCGACTCCACACTTAATGCTTTAGTAAATCACATCTTGCGTTCTACAATACTGCAATAACCTCTTCATTGAAAACTTTGCTTCTGACGAAATGATACTCCAGTTCAATGTGCTTACTCCTAGAATGAAATCTAGGGTTGTTGAGTGAGACACTGCAAGTGTGAGACCTTTGTGAGTTTCAAGTCAATCAAATCTATTTCTTGTTTGTAGAAGTCACTAGTAAGATGGGATCTGCTGGAGCATACCTTCTAGAAGCTAGTGAGAGGTTGAATTCTACAAATTATGCTATTTGGAAGGTTAGAATGGAGTCACTATTGGTGCTCCAAGACCTTTATGAGTTCTTGATTGAAGATGAAGATGAACCTCTAGGTGCACAAGAGTTAGCTAGATACAAGAAGAGATCTAGGCTTGCACTTCATTGTGTGAAGATGAATGTGAGCAATGATTTGTTGAGAGAAGTATCAGCTTGTACTAATGCTAAAGAGGCTTGGGAGTCTTTAAAATCAATCTATGAGTCTAGCAACACTTCTAGAGTTCTTATGCTTAGAAATCAAATTTTGCAAAGCATGAGGAGAAGTGAGGAGAGTGCACAGGATTATGTACTTAGAATCAAGTCTCTAAATAGGGAGTTGGCTTCCATTGGAGAGAAGATTCATGATGGAGAGCTTGTACAAATTGTCCTTAATGGTCTAGGAGATGACTTTGCAAATTTAGTCCAAAGTTTTGCAATCCAAGACACTTTGCCAACTATAGAAAAACTTCACAGTGTATTAGTGGCTGAAGAGTGTAGGATGCTCCATGCAAAATCTAGGATGAGTTCCTTGTCGTTGCAGGATGGTGATGAGAAAGCCAATTTCTCATTCAAGGGCAAAAAGAAGACCAATGGAAAGAAGAAGCATCCAAAGGAGGCCAAAGAAGAGGATGATGCATCAAGCTCAAATGACAAGTCAAAGCAAAAATGCTTCTTTTGTGGAAAGAAGGGGCATTATGCATCTGAATGCTACAAGAGGCTAAGAGCACAAGTGGAGGAGGACAAACAAGGAAACCTTGCAAAGGAGGAGGAGGAGGATGAAGTAGATGTATTCTTGATGGCATCTACATCCTCACCAACAAGCAATAGCAATTCAAGAGACAATTGGTGGATCGACAGTGGGGCTAGCTCCCACATGTCTTGTGAAAAGGACTTTTTCTCAACCTTACACTCATTCAATGATGCTAAAAAGTTTGTCTTTACTGCAAATGATGAAGAGTGTAGGATAGATGGTGTTGGCACCATATCTTTGTGTCTAGAATCCTCAAAATGCATGGATCTAGAAAGTGTCCTTTATGTACCATCAATCACCAAGAATATGCTTAGTGTTGGTCTACTCTTAGAAAGTGGTTTGGATATCCAATTTAAGCATGGTGTTTGTTTCATCTTGAAGAATGATGTTTGCATTGCAAAGGGATTTAAACATGGAAGATTGTTTAAGTTGGAAGCTAGTGTTGCTTTTGAAAGAATGAGCTTGTCAAAGGAGGAGATCACTCAAGAGGAGATCTTGGCAAAGTGTGATTTTGCTTGCATTGAGGAGGAGCATCAAAAGGAGGAAGATCTTGAGGATCAGCCTCAAAGCATGAGAGTTCCAAGGGAGTCCTCAATGACAATGGCCGAGTCATCAAATTGCATGCAAATTGTCCATTCAAGTGTGCATCTTGCAAGAGTGGTGAGCATTGGAGAGTCTACTATCTTTGAATACTTTTTGGAAAGTAGTAGTAGACATGAGGTGACTTGTTTTTTATCTTTAAGATCCATGGTGTTTATTACTTTGTATGACAAGACAATGAAATGAGATGCTTTGAAATCTACATTTGTTGTTGATAAAGCAATTTCATTGGATAACTATTTTTGTAATAGTTTGAATAGAGTCGTAAAAGATGAAACATCATTTGCTTTGGAAATCTTTGTGTCCACATGCTTTGTGCATGATCATTCCAATGTAAGGACCAAAGATTATCCTATTTCAATGATAGGAATATTGGTAGTGTTTTGCTCTTCAAGTAGAGATTGTAGAATCTACTTGTTTTCAGCCAAAGAATTTGTCAATGGTGGAAATATGATCTTTCAAGAGTGGAAGATTTGTAAACTTGAAGAAGCACCTTTGGATCAACACCTTATTCAATTCATTGATGGTTTGGAGTCAAGTCAAGTGGAGGAGCAAGCTCAAGACCCGAGGACTCCAAGAAGAATCTTGAGTATCAAGATGGAGCCATCAAGGCTCAATCATATGGATCAAGCAAGGCAAGTTGTCTTTGGCAACATTATTTATGCTCTTAATATTTTAATTGATGTATCTTCAAGTGCACAAAATGCCTTGGAATCCATGGCTTGGCATGATGTTTAGTTTTGAAGTGTGCTACATGTATATAGACACATTTATGGAACATCTTGTAAGGGATCCTCTAAGAGGTGGTGAAAGATCCTTCATGGACATCAATCTCTATTGGAGTCTCAAAAGTTCCTTATTTGTAGCTGGATTTTTTAGACACTTCTAAAAGCTTTCATTGATCTATCAAGAGAGTTGTAAATAGATCAAGCTAAATTTGAGGAGGAGTGTGAAGAATTGCCAAAAATTGGCAAATCTAGCTTGATCAAAAACCATGTAGAATAGTGTAAATTGTGTACACAAGTGGGTCCCACACATGTGAGGCCATGATGCCACATGGGAAACCCATCCTAATGTAGGTTAGGTCAAGTCAAGAGAGTTGGTCATGTCTATTTGGTGGTCATCCCTACTTTATAGGACCTACACCTAAGTTTAAGGTGAAAATTTGACCAACTAGCTACCTACCAAGCATAACTCTAGGAAATAGACTAGGGTTTCATTTTAGGTCAAGGAGAGTGAGTTAACTTCCTTATTACATGCTGGAAATCCACCTAACTTCAAGAAGGAAGTCGAATTTGCTATGTATTCCCTCTCTCCATAGTGAGAAGATAGAAAATTTTTGGAGCTCATTGGCAATCTCAAGCTAGTTCACTATGTACATTGAGTTTTTGTGATCCAAATGAAACCAAATCAATTTGTACTTGTTTCTCAGGTTGAAGGCCATACTACAGCCTGTAGTACACACATGTGGGCTCGGATTTTGATGTTTATCAATGCTTTTGATTGTTAATGCTTGTTGTTTGTCAAATTGCCAATCTAGATCAACTTTTTTGTGTCTAGTTTTTTGATAGATTGTTAAGCAAGCATCCAATCACTCTTGTGGATCTTTTGTAGATCCATTTATGGTCCTAAAGTACAGTACTTTCACAAACACCATAGATCTTAAAGGTAAGCAACAAGTCACTCCATGTCTACTAATACTATCTAACAAGTACTCAAAGATAGTAGACTCTCCAATGCTCACCACCCTTGCAAGATGCACACTTGAATGGACAATTTGCATGCAATTTGATGACTCGGCCATTTTCATTGAGGACTCCCTTGGAACTCTCAAGCTTTGAGGCTGATCCTCAAGATCTTCCTCCTTTTGATGCTCCTCCTCAATGTGAGCAAGATCACAATTTGCCAAGATCTCCTCTTGAGTGATCTCCTCCTTTGACAAGCTCATTCTTTCAAAGCAACACTAGCTTCCAACTTAAACAATCTTCAATGTTTAAATCCCTTTGCAATGCAAACATCATTCTTCAAGATGAAGCAAACACCATGCTTAAAGTGGACATCCAAACCACTTTCTAAGAGTAGACCAACACTAAGCATATTCTTGGTGATTGATGGTACATAAAGGACATTTTCTAGATCCATGCATTTTGAGGATTCTAGACACAAAGAGATGGTGCCAACACCATCTATCCTACACTCTTCATCATTTGCAGTAGAGACAAACTTTTTAGCATCATTGAATGAGTGTAAGGTTGAGAAAAAGTCCTTTTCACAAGACATGTGGGAGCTAGCCCCACTGTCGATCCACCAATTGTCTCTTGAAGTGCTATTGCTTGTTGGTGAGGATGTAGATGCCATCAAGAATACATCTACTTTATCCTCCTCCTCCTCCTCGTTTGCAAGGTTTCCTTGTTTGTCCTCCTCCACTTGTGCTCTTAGCCTCTTGTAGCATTCAGATGCATAATGCGCCTTCTTTCCACATAAGAAGCATTTCTGTTTTGACTTGTCCTTTGAGCTTGATGCATCATCCTCTTCTTTGGCCTCCTTTGGATGCTTCTTCTTTCCATGGTCTTCTTTTTGCCCTTAAATGAGAAATTGGCTTTCTCATCACCATCCTGCAAAGACAAAGAACTAATCCTAGATTTTGCATGGAGCATCCTACACTCTTCAGCCACTAATACACTGTGAAGTTTTTCTATAGTTGGCAAAGTGTCTTGGATGGCAAAACTTTGGACCAAATTTGCAAAGTCATCTCCTAGACCATTAAGGACAATTTGTACAAGCTCTCCATCATGAATCTTCTCTCCAATGGAAGCCAACTCCCTATTAGGAGACTTGATTCTGAGTACATAATCTTATGCACTCTCCTCACTTCTCCTCATGCTTTGCAAAATTTGATTTCTAAGCATAAGAACTCTAGAAGTGTTGCTAGACTCATAGATTGATTTTAAAGACTCCCAAGCCTCTTTAGCACTAGTACAAGTTGATACTTCTCTCAACAAATCATTGCTCACATTCATCTTCACACAATGAAGTGCAAGCCTAGATCTCTTCTTGTATCTAGCTAACTCCTGTGCACCTAGAGGTTCATTTTCATCTTCAATCAAGAAATCATAAAGGTCTTGGAGCACCAAGAGTGACTCCATCCTAACACTTGAAACTCACAAAGGTCTCACACTTGTAGTGTTTCACTCAAATTTGATTTCTAATCCAACAAATGGACTTATAATCATAGTTCTATCACTCCCTCACAAAGCTGGAAGGAAGATAAGATGAAGTGAAAACTACTTTCAAACAAATCTTGCCAAGAAATGGATTTGATTGTCTCTAGAAACTCACTAGGGTCTCTCTTTTGTAGTGTTTCACACAAATTAGATTTCTAATACAACAAATGGACTTATAATCTTTGGGACAAAAAAATGACTTAATCTCTTTCTTCCTTCTTGGTGTACTTTCAAGACCTGTTTTTAATCTTAATAGGACTTGAACTCAGCCTAGATTAATTAGATTCCATGAAATAAATTCAAATCTAATCAATGGCAAATGATCTTGGTAGATTATCCTAGGATCTCCACCAAAAATTACACCAACAGCTCACAAATTGAATTTTTTTGGATCAAATGAATACCATGCAT
This sequence comes from Diphasiastrum complanatum, assembly GCA_029204225.1. Classification (NCBI taxonomy): domain Eukaryota; kingdom Viridiplantae; phylum Streptophyta; class Lycopodiopsida; order Lycopodiales; family Lycopodiaceae; genus Diphasiastrum; species Diphasiastrum complanatum. Next base: position 18,267,823 of record CM055110.1, read on the forward strand.
TAAATGCAGGTTCAGAGGTGCCCACACATGTGGATAGTACGTATTTGGACCCCTACCAAGTTTGGGATCAAATCTTCTTACCAAAATCAATATTCTAGCTTGCCCTCTCAATACTAGTTTTTAGCACCAAAACTTGCTAAAAATGGATTTGCATTAGATCAATGGCTTATGTTCTTGTACTTGGATCTGATACCATGTGAAAGTACTGTACTTTAGGACCATAAATGGATCTACAAAAGATCCGCAAGAGTGATTGGTTGCTTGCTTAAGAATCTATCAAAAAACTAGACACAAAAAAGTTGATCTAGATTGGCAATTTGACAGATAACAAGCATTCACAATCAAAAGCATTGATCAACATTGAAATCCAAGCCTACACGTGTGTACTACAGGCTGTAGTAGAAATTGATTTGGTTTCATTTGGATCACAGAAACTCAATGTACATAGTGAACTAGCTTGAGATTGCCAATGAGCTCCAAAAATTTTCTATCTTCTCACTATGGAGAGAGGGAATACATAGCAAATTCGACTTCCTTCTTGAAGTTAGGTGGATTTCCAGCATGTAATAAGGAAATTAACTCACTCTCCTTGACCTAAAATGAAACCCTAGTCTATTTCCTAGAGTTATGCTTGGAAGGTAGCTAGTTGGTCAAATTTTCACCTTAAACTTAGGTGTAAGTCCTATAAAGTAGGGATGACCACCAAATAGACATGACCAACTCTCTTGACTTGACCTAACCTACATTAGGATGGGTTTTCCATGTGGCATCATGGCCTCACATGTGTGGGACCCACTTGTGTACACAATTTACACTATTCTACATGGTTTTTGATCAAGCTAGATTTGCCAATTTTTGGCAATTCTTCACAATCAGAAAATAATGTCGTCGGAGCATATTGATTCAGACCGATATCTGAGAGTAAGTTCCTCAACCAAATTGCTTCCTTTGTAGCTTGAGAGGCTACAATATACTTTGATTCAGTGGAAGATAGAGCTATCGAAGATTGCTTGCGACTGTTCCAGGAAATTGGACCATTGTTGAGAAAGAATGTAAATCTGGAAGTAGATTTACGAGTGTCTACATCTCTTGCCCAACTCGCATTTGTGTAACCACTAAGGAAATTGAGTTTGTCTTTGTTGACTGCTCCATAACAAATGCAAAAGTCCATAGTAGCTCGAAGATATCTCATGACTTTGATAAGAGCCTTCCAATGTGTTATACCAGGATTAGTCATAAACTGACTAAGAGAGCTGACTGCAAAAGTTATGTCTGGCCTGGTACAGATCATGGCGTACATAAGAGATCCTATAATAGAATGGTAAGGATACTCACGCATCTGTTGCTTCTCATGAATTGTTTGGGGACACTGGTCCTTTGACGATTTGAGTCCTGGTTCCATTGGTGAGAGAGCTATCTTGCAATTGATCAGATTCTGACTAAAATGTTGTAGATGTACCTCTGTAGGCTTGATCTGAAGTAGTGTAGCTGATGAAAACACACTTGATACTCTAGAAGTTGAACTTCTTTCTGAGATCACAAGGTATCTGCACAAAAGCAGTTTATCTAAAAACTCATAAGTTTGATAAAGAAGGTTTGGTACCTGTCCAAAATTCGAATGGTGTTTTGTTTGAGAGGCCTTTAGTAGAACATCTGTTCTGAATATAGATTGATGTTGAAACAGCTTCAATCCAGAAGGACTTCGGAAGTGTTGCATGTGATAACATGCACTTTGCCGATTCAACTAAGGTTCTATTCTTTCTCTCAGCAAGACCATTTGACTGAGGTCACAAATTTTTGTTATGTGTCATCAACATAGAAATAAGAGAGAGAGAGAGAGAGAGAGAGAGAGAGAGAGAGAGAGAGAGAGAGAGAGAGAGAGAGAGAGAGAGAGAGAGAGAGAGAGAGAGAGAGAGAGAGAGACTTTTTGTTCAATAGGCAACAGTTTCTCTTTTCACATTTTTCAAAAAATGAAAAAAGTGCAAAAAGATTTTGGAGTTGCATTTTTAACACTCCCACTTTGATTTTGGGGTTTTTTGCAAAAATGTGAAAAATGTGAAATGAACACTTAAGTTTGCATAGACTTAAGCCCATGGCTATGTACACTTTACAAATAGGATTAAGGCACTTTGTGTATAACAAATGAATGGATCTAGATTAGTTGTGAGACTTAGTGATGGAGAGAATAGAAATCCAACAGTTTTGTGGGATGGTGGTAAGTAACAGTTGAGTTTTCTAAAACTTGCTTTGATTTATGGTACTCTGTATTCTAAGTTTTTTATACAGCTTTTTTTAAACATATTATGCTATAAGAAGAAAAAATTCAAAAGTTTTGGTCTTGCTTTGTCAAGAAGGACTAAGTGAAATTTGTGTTACTCTCTCCTTGCATCCTTGTGATGTAAGCCCGACTACCTTTTGGCTGGGGTATTACCAAATCTTTGTCTTTATTCCAATTTTATGGCTAACTTAGGTATGTTTTTATGGTTTAGTCCTCATGATGCTTTTCTGATGTTGTTATGCTTGGTTATGGTGAACCTCTTCCTCCACCTAACCCTTTCATACAAACTATTATCTATTGTATTAAGAAAGCTATTGATATCCACAATTTCATTACTACTACCGATAGAGCTATTTGCGACGCTACTGGTCCTGATGTTAGAATCTTATGCCTTAATGATCTTATGAGCACATTGGATTGGATTAAAGTCTATACGAAATATGTAAAAAAGTGATCCCTTGAGCATTGTTAAGAATTTTTCTATCAATCTCCCTAGTTATGCTGATAAGTTTGAAGAGGAAATTTTTTTTTGCTATTCTCACAGACGTAAAATTTTTACTTTTCTTGAAAAAGAGAACGGTGCTACTTCTAAGCTACCTTCTCCCATTGTTGATCCAACTATTTCTCCACACCCTTTGGTCTTTGTTGAGGGTCTAGATGAAGAAAGTGCTTCTCAATTAGAAATTTTTTATCAAAAAATTTGTGATACTGATAGTCAGCCCTTTGAGTTGTACTAAGCCAGAAGCTGTCAGGTCCCTTTAGTCCCTAGTCAGGACCATTGAGTTCAAAACAACTATTGGTGGACCCTTTCTGTGCCTCCACCGAATCAAGAGGGCACAAAATGGGTTTGGATCTCCAACTAGGTGAGTATGGAGTGTAGTAATGGGCTTCGATCCAATGGGGAGAGGGTTAAATTACATAGTAGATATGGGGATCTAAGCCAATTAAGGGTGTCAAGCTTAGTTTTGGATCTAAAAGTGGAATGACTTAGATTGGGGAGTGAGTTTCATGCTTCTTTTCTTCTCTTTTTGGGGTTTTCTTGGTTTTGCTTTGATCCTTTTCTTGGATCTTGGTTTCTTGGCTCATCTAGGCATCACTGGCTCTAGATCTTCTCCTCATGAGGTTGATCTTCTCAAGGGAGTTGGACAATGAAAGAAAAACTACCTAATGGATCCTAATGATCACTCCAAAGTGGATTATTGACACTTGTTTTGCTTGAGTGTGGATTTTATGGATTAGTTTTGAAACTAGTGGATGAATGCAAGTGCTAATGATCATTCATGATTGTGATAGCTTGATTAACAAAAATGAAACATGCATTCATCATCCACAACAATCACACACAAGGAAAATAGGAGGGCTTCACAAGCAAGCAAGAATGGAAGGAGGTGATTCTCTCTCTCTCTCTCTCTCTCTCTCTCTCTCTCTCTCTCTCTCTCTCTCTCAATGAAAAGTCATTACAAAATGATGTCACATGCCCTTATATAGACAAAGCTAGGGTTAGGGTTTTTGGTTCACCCAAAACCATGTGCCATAAGAACTTGATTTTACAAAGTCTCATAAAACCAAATTCTAATTTAACTACTTGGGTCCCTTTTGAGCGTTGATCTACCTCTAATTCTCGTGCCATAGGCATACGAGTACAGTGCCCCTTCTATGGGTGTTTGACATTACATTCCATTTAGATCCAAGTCTTTATGCTGACTCAGCAATGTTTGTATTGCAACAATTGTACAACAATTCTCACATGTGTGAAATCATTCCATACAAATTTAGATGCATTGTACACACCAAAATCAACAATATCAAGAGAGAAAACATAGAAGAAGAAAGCTCTCCAAAGATAATGAGAACATTTGATAAGTTTATCCATGCTGGTCCTGCTGTATATAACAACAAAATTTTATTTGGCCACTTACGAGTGGGTACATATAGATTATGATATATCTAATCTTTGAAAAAAGCTTGGAACACTTCTCATGTTGCATACTGTTGAACACCAGCACAAATGCAATACATACTATACATGTTTAAAAAAACTTAAATGAGGGAAAAAAAAATTGAATTGATAAGTCAATTTGAACAATTTTAGATTAACATGTGGTAATCAATAGAATTGTCAATTGAAAGTTGGGCATATTAACAAATTATTTTCAAAGCCTACATTGTAATATTGTACGTGATTCAGAATGCTTTTGTTGAGTACATTTAATGTGAATGAAACTATAATCATATGATTAATTATATCAGAATAAATGAACAAATAGTATCAAAAGTCAGTAGAGACTTGCACTTTGAAAAAATTGAATATTATTTCATATATATTTCCTACTTAGTGAGATACCTGTGGCTCTAAAAATTTATCAAACCAACAACTAGCTTCATGAAGCATCGATGAGCTTGGATAATGCCCCATGTTTGGCTCTGCAATAAACTGTCATAAAAAATGATGATCAATTTTCAAAGTCTGCCTATGAAACTCTATATAGAAAAACAAAAACTACTAGTTTATACTGGAAAAACCAATGATGAAATACAAATCATATCTACATACAACCAACCAAAAATTGTTGAATTTGAGAATGTTCAATATGCTCACAACTATCTCTATTCATATCTTGCAATAACCATGACTAGACTTTTATAATGCAAGGTTTTGATTTCCCAAGAAGTAAAAACTAGGATTCATCACCTTAAAGTTATGAGGAAATCCATAGTCAGCATAAATCTTTTTCGTTTTATCAATCGTGAATTCTAAACCATCAATTGGACATCGTGGGTCCTCTTTTCCTGCAATTTTTTATGGTCAAAGTTCAAAACAACCTTGTGGCACATGAAAAGGTAGTAAATGAAACATGATCTACAAGTAAAGGTAGAGTACCTCTATAAAAATAATAAAAAAGGTCAAGTACATAGAATGTCAAGTTTTAAACAATTTTAATACTATTAAGAAAAGATAAATGTAACTAACCATTAAGAATCAACAATGGTCGAGGAGCTATGGCAGGAATTGTATGTTGAGAATCGAATTGGTCTATAAGACCAGGTGCTATTTTATCCAAAACCTGATTTCATCCATGTATCTCAACCCAATTAGGTCAGGTCTATATCTTTGGACCAACTTTTTATTTATTCATTGTTTCAAAATCACCCTCATAATTTCTACTAACTTATCAAGAAACAATTATGAACCACTCTCTTGTTGTTTAAAATTGAAAAAAATGAAGCAAGGTTTTCTCAAAGAAAATTCTACTTTTACTTTCCAACACATTTCACATTATTGTCAATAACTCTACTCAACTCAGTTTTAAAGGAAATGCTTGAAGGTTCTAGATGAAAAGTACACCGTAAGGTTTAAGAATATTATGCAAGCAAGCCAAGATGGAAAATTTATCACTTGATTATTAAAAATATTCATACTGAATAATATGAAAGTGAGACACATTAGAACGCCAATTTCCTAAATCCAAGGTGTGAAAGATTTCAAATCCTTAAGATCCAATCTACTTGAATGATCTTTGGTTAGAAAGAGAAATACACTACCAATCTCACCAATGTAGAAAAATCAGCATCTACACACAAATTGAGATGCAAACACCAATAAAACTTGATCAAACTTGAATGAAATGATTATGTACTGTTGCTGTCCGTACAAAACAGCAAGCTACTGTATTTCACACGTGTGGATCCAAAAATAGCAAATATAGATCATTCTACACATAGAATTGCAAGCAATCACCAAGATAGTGCACCAATGGATAGTAGAACCCAAGAGAACCATGTATAAGCATGAAATGAGATAGAGAAGAGAGAGAAGAGAGAAGATCACTCTCTCCACGAGTTACATCCTTTTATAGCAGGTCCAAACGTTATTTGGCCACTTGGCTTTCCCTCCAAAATGCTAACCCTACTAATTTTGGGTCTAGATTCAATGTTCTCAACCAAATTTGAATCTACTCTAACTCGCATTCTAACTTTCCCACACTTTCAAAAAGTGTTTATTCAAATGAAATTTAGACTAATGAACTTTGAAAATTCAACCTCTAAGTCTAAAACAAGTTTTGGCCTCAATATGCCAAATATGGAAATATAGCAAAATGTGATGAAACTAGTTGAATCTTTCACACAAGGTATAGAGCTAACTCACTGTAGAAACCACCTTAGAATCAATACTTTTTTTTCCAAAGTCTTTAGCAGCAACTGCAAACATTAAAAAATTATACTTATATCCTTTACTGATTCCTTTGAACCTATTTAGTTCATGACTTTCTCTATTACTTAATGTCATTTTCAATAGACTAGATGAAAAAGAAAAACTTACTTTCAAACGCATGTGGAATACTTGCGACACGAGCATGCCATTTATCATTTTTTATGGCCCAACCAAAATTCTGTAGAATATTTTATGCAAATTGATAGAACAAAGTGAGATTTTTTTTAGAAAAACTGAAAACTCATTAAATAGTAAAGTATCTCAAAATTTTAATTGATTTTTATATAACGTCTACGAAGTAGTACTTGAACTCCAATAATAGGAACCACAACTGCATATCTTGGGTCTAAAGTTGCGGCAAACCATGTATGCATTCCTGCAAAAGTACACAAGAAGTCCTAGATGTTTACCTCAATTCAATTCTTTGTTAGAAAGATTAAAACATAGGGTAAAGGACACTTGACATCTACTAGTAGGGACAATATGAAAGAGCTTACTTCATCAAATGTGTTCTATTTTGCACACTTCACGTATGTACATAATTTATGTTCTAGACTTGTAATTTCATTCTAGTAGAAAGGTACAAAGTAGCCTAACACTTGAAACTTATCAATAAAGGATAATATGAAAGGTCTTACGTATTCCAATGTGTTATATGTTGTACACCTCACATAATTGGATAACATATATTTTTCTAGCACAACTTCTAATATTCTAAATATGGATGCAATGAGGATGAATGGATTTGAGGTCAAGTCAACCATCATGGTAGCTAGTACAACCTAGCAAGTGGAAGCAAAGTTACACTCTATAGAAAACATATTTATAATATGTTGAATTGATACTAGATTGCCTATAATGCTCTATTAATCATGGTAGTATAGGCATTTGTGCTATTAAGATTGGACGAAGATGAATTAAGTAGACAAAAAATTCTTGACGAGTGTATATTTTTTTGAATTTTATTGCTATCTTTTGTGGATTGATGATTTATGCTAATAAAATGGCGTTAAGGTTATAAGTATGCTATGGTGCTAGAATCCCAAAACTTGGTCAACCACTTAGTCACTTCTTTTTGTTGTTGGTGCACACGTCTAGATATGATCTACACCATTCATTAGATCTATGGTTAGGATTGTTGGAGGGAGATGATGGTTCATGTGTGGTCTACATTCATTGAACCTAAGTGGCCTTTTTAGACTTGAACTACTATAAATAGGTGCTCATTTCATTTTTTAGCAAGCTCTAGAAAAGTACTCTTGAGGTAATAAAGGTAAAAGATGATTTGTACTTTGATCTCTTCCATATCTAAGTATCTAGCAAGCTAGTATTTAGATAACTTGAGATTTCTCCATAGATAGCTTAATCATGATTGTTGTTCTTCATATTTGACCTAAATCATGATGCTCTTCACACATGGACCTTAGTTGATCTTGAATGTTACATGTGATTATTTTTTAAGCTTCAAGGCATAAACTTATGTGAAATTTTAATTTTTCTTGGACTCTTCTATGGCTTTTATGAATGCTATTGCTATGTAAAAATTTATTAAGAGAAACTAATGTGGCTTGGCATGTGTAGGTACATAAGAAGGTGTAAATGTATTTGTGATTGATTAAGATCACTAGTTGATTGCTTGATAAGATTTCCCTAATAGGGGGTGGGGGATCCCATATTTAAATATTTATATGTGTCATTATGGGAACGTTTTCATGAGATGTTTATTCCATCTTTTAGCATATTCTATTGCAATATGCCAATTTCGTGTGCATGAAGTGTGTGTTGCTATTTTGCATAGTAAAGTACATAAGATTGGATTCATTTACGAATTTGGTTCAAAATTTCCACATTGTCACAATGTTTGAAATCTAGCTTTCTAGTTTTGGATGCACGTGATAAATCATATCCACAACCAATCTTTGGTAGATCTTTCACATGGTTTTAGAACATTGTTTAGGCTAATTTAGAATTTTTCTTCAAGTCGTGTCTATAGGTGCATGCAAGTACACAAGATTAGGATCCAAATGGAGGTCACTTTTGCGCATGTTGGGGTTTCATGCAAGTTTCACCAAGGGAAATATGTGTTAGAAAATTTTGGCCACCTTATTTTTTGATGGTTAATAGGCTTTTTGTATTGTTTTCTTTAATCATCCAAAGTGATTACTTTTTTTTTTTTCGTATCTTATTATGTCTTGAAGTCTTGGGTACACTAGTTTCTCTTATTGTGTAAAAGTTCGAAAGACTATGTGAAGATTGCATTCATCTTATTCTAGATCTTGGTTGATCTCTAGTTTGCATCTTTGGGGATCTTCTTTGAAACACTTATCAAGAGCTTAGAGAGCACTAGTTCAAGAGATATCGCATTCTATCTAGGTTTGATCTATTAAGTTTCTACCATTATCTCTCATCAAGCTAGTATTGTCTTGCAGTAATAGGTTGACTTCTTCAAACTATTCTATCATTATCTCTTATCTCTACATTTCATGCAATTTTGCAAGTGTTCTTGCCTAACAATGTCTAGATTTGTTTGTGCTATCACTTGGGTCATAGATCAATCATATAGAATGGTTAAGAAGGATTTTATTTCACACTTACCTCCAAGTGATATACCCAAGATGCCAATACGTTTTGAATCAATGTCGTCTCTACTTGTCAGATAATCCATCAGCTTCACTAGATCCCATGCCTGTCCATGTACCCCACAAAATAAATCTTTATTCATTCCACCTTTAATTACTTTTTAGGTTTTGTATCATGGTTTTGGTGCCTTTAAAACCAAACCATGTCTTTTGTGTCAATGGTTGAAGTGAAACAAATGACTATATGAAGGAATATAAAGTCACTCAAAGAAATAACTAATTACATGATTTTATAGATAAAGACTTTGTTTTAGAAATGCTTTTCAAACAAGTTAATTGTGTCCAATTTTTTTTTTTCCATAATAGACACATGTTATGAGATACAGTACTGCAAATTGTCTTTATAAGTTATGATGTCACACAGAATTCACAATCAAGCAAACTAGTTAAAATTCTTGCAAAGTCTTCGAATGATAGCTTACTCATTATAGAAATTCAAACTACAAGCAATGATTGATGTGATGTTAAGCTTGTAAAATTTCCAACTTTAATCTAAAAATGCGTATGGAAGACTATCTAGTTACTCATATTGGAATCCTATACATGAACTCATGACAAGAAGACATAAAAGAATCACCAAATATGTAATATTTTCATCCCTTTTTCTTTTAGATTTCAAGTTTTTTTTAAAAGCATGCAAAGAGAACACATTCTTGGAAAGTCTCATTGTAGAATAAATTAAAGACCACCTTTATAAAAATGTCAAACATGAGTTCTATCATAGCATTACCGTGTCAAAGATGAAAGGCATTTCTTTGGAGTTTTTCCATGCAGAAACCAAAGCCTGTGTCAAAAAGTTACAATCAAGGTCAAAGTCACTATTTTTGTTAAACTCTGAAAACAAGAGAATCATTTGATGCGTATAGAGGAAAACTTTCAATTTTGAATGTAGTGAAAGTTTGCTCACATCCGAATAGGCAGTTTTTGAAGCTGCACGTTGTCCATGATGTCGTGAATCAACGCCTATAGCTACATATCCACGTGTTGCATAATTCTAGACATGGGAAAAACACAATTGCAAAGGTATAAATGTAAATAAAGTTCGTTATTTAGGGCATCATAATTTGTTATCTCAAAAATAGAAGTGTGATATTGCCAATACCTTTAATAACGCACGCAAACATTCTTTGCTCTTATATGAACTATGAAGAATCACAATTGCAGGATCATGCCAATGTTGATCTTGTTTTTCTTCCCTTACTGCATAATTTCTCTTTATTATCAAAATTGGAACTTGTCCTTGCTCACCTGCCTATAATATATTCTACACATTAGCATAAAGTCTACAATGAAAAAACATATCAAATAGAGCATGACATACTTGAAAGTCACTATTGTTATCCTTTACTAGTTAGTTGCACACCTCAATTTGCAAAATGAGGTTTTCCTCTATAAATTGTGGAGTCGTCGATGAAAAAAACATTTGATTTGTATATTCATGAGCTGCCTGAAATATCAACCAAAAAAATACTTCTAAAATCATCTTTCATGTTCTTTGTAAGAATTTCATGGCATCAAAAAAGATTTGCAACCTTAATTTGTACCTTGTTATGAGAAATTACAAATATGCTATCTTACAAAAGAGATCCACTATACAACAAAAATAGACTAATATGTGTAATTCTCATGATCATTAGATTTCATGGCATAACAAGATATCTTACTGAATGTAGATCACTGGGAGATGGTAGTTGAAACACTTCACCTTCCACATGAACACCAGGCCATAGAGTGATTGGCACTGTGGAAAAGCAAGCAAATTCCATTAGTAGCAAATATCCACATTTAGCACTTAGTTGTACACAAGGAAATAATATTTTAGCTAAATGGACTAATCATGAAAAATGCTTTTAATTTTTTCATTATTAAAAGGCAAAAGTCGCATTTTACATGTCTCTAGGTTAGCAATCAAAGCACTCATATTACCTATAGATATTTGATGACAATGCCAACTAGTTTATTTGGTAGGGGGTTAACTCTTGTAAAATTTCCCATGATAGCTATGTGAGGAGGCAATTAACAAATCCATACTACATACCTATGTTCTTTTATTCAAGGTATTGAAGTTCTTTAATTCAAGATATTGAAGCTTACTGAAAGTGAAATCCTATGTCCAACTAGTGCAATGTTTAACAAAATAACTAGAGTCCATGGATTATTCGTACCTAAAATAAAAAAACAAAGGAACATGGTTGCAAATACGATACCCACATGAAAATACCATTGTATATGTGAGCTGAAATAACATATGAAATCAGAATGTTGTAGAATGTTGTGGTACATCACAAACCTAAATATGATTACATTCACACGTGAACATGTGACGAAAAGAGAGAAGGGTAGAGTGGGATCTTATTTTAAAAGCACTTGGGCTTTTGGCCCTGGCGTGCTCACTGCCACACTTTCTTTTTCTTTTTTAAGAATTTTGACTACCGGAGTGCCACGTCATTGGGCAGCCAAAAAGATAATCCCATAAGCAAACCCTTGCTCTATCCAATGGCTTATATAACTACAACTTGGAGAACTACTTCATGTGCATGTCGATGCCTGTGCCCGAGAGAGTGTCGTTGGTGCCTGCAAAAGAAATGGCATCAATGCGTGTGCCGATAAGTGGCGCCCCGATGCCAAGCTGGTGCCCGCGGGAAAGTGGCGCCAATGCTCTCAAAAATGTCATGTGTCTGCCAGATTGACGTTGGTGCCCATAGGAAATTGGTGCTACCTCTCCTTGGTGCCCGCAAAAAATGGTGTTGTTGCCCACGAAAGAGATTTTCTCGAGCACCTATCTAATCGGGCAAGGCCCAGGCAGGGGCACCACATGGCACATTTCCGAGTGAGCCAAGGCCAAACTACTCAGATGAACAAGTTAGTGCCTTAAAGCCTTAAGGGGGGTAGGGTGGGGTGAATGGTAGCACTTGCATAGGAGAGAAGAAAAGGGAAGGTAACGTACTATGGAATGGGCCGGGCACATGCCATTCTGCCCGGTAAAGCTTTCCAGAATTTTTCAAGGCGAGGCCAGGGCATAGGCCATTCTGCCCGGGAAAGCTGAACCGGGCAGAATGGCCTGTGCCCGGCCCATTCCATTGCGTAATGGATTCTTTGACTTTTCTACATGCCATTAATAAACCATAATCTGCAGTCTGACTTTTTTTGGACCATTTAGCAACTGCCACGTGGCAGACTGGTGCAGATTGACGCACGCGGACTGACTCGTTTTTCTTTTCCAATTTTTTTTTTTTTAAAACCCAATGACGTTTTCTGCTTTTTAAAAAGCCAAAAAAAGGGGCATAATCTTCACAAAGAATCCATTACATTAAGTATAAAAAAGGGAAGGCAAGAGTAGAAGATGATGATCTCACCTGATAATTTTTCATGCCTCGAACTCAACAGTTCCATGAGCTCCTTCCGGATGGTCTCACCCTCTAGTGCCCATTCATACCTTCTCCTTTCTTGCAATACTGATCCGCCATTCCAGGCACACCTACGAGATCCTTCATCCTCCTCGTCGACACTTGTAGGGACCAATCCAAACTTGATCGTCTGAGAAGCAATGAGTCTTTGGCTGTCCAGCCTCATGAATTCCTCTGGTGACTGCGCAGCTGTTGTCTGCAGCGATCATGAGTTGTTTGGGATTGCGTTAGCTCTCATAACATAACAATAATTTTGTGAAAAACCAGGAAGTTCAAATCAGTTGGAAACAATTATAACAACACGTTAGTTTCTAGCCAACTTCATGTAACTCTAAGATTTCATGGCTTTCCTCTGAGAAAAAAAATGGACGGTAGCTTAAATTTGAATGATCGATTCGTGTTCCTTGAAAGAATACGAATCGCCTAGAAGATGATGATGAACAAGTCTAACCATAGTTGGAGCAATAAAAAAGTTGCACAGGCTGCTATTGTGCCCTTTACGGATCTATAACCCCCTTTTACATATATAACAGAAGAACTATATTCAGATTGGACGCTGCTGCAAGAGCTAGAACGTGTGGCCAAGAAAAAACGCAAGAGCTAGAACGTGTGGCCAAGAAAAAACCAATCAATCCCAGAGATGTCGTGAGGAGCACATTGCTAGCCTCTAATAAGCAAAGGCTGGAGCTTGGAATCTTAGTTTAAAGTAGCATATTCACGAATCTGCTGAAAATTTTCTGGACGCCGATCGAAGAAGACGGACTAATTGTTTGTTTAAGGCTGGAGTGCAGTCCACATCATTGCACTGTACGAGCGGCTGGCCGCTGCCCAGCAATTGCTTTCTCTTTGTGGCAGAAATATCAAGGCAAACAGGCTCAGCCCAGCTGGTTTGATTGTTGTGCAAGAGGAGCGGCCAATTCAGCTGTGTCAATGACTCAACATTCCACTGTAGGAGCAGTTTGCGGCTGCCCACCAGCAGTTGCTCTCTCTTGGTAGCAAAAATTCTAAGGCGAACCGGCTCAGCCCACCTGGTTTGATCGAGGAGCTGCCAAGTGCCAAGTCGAGTCATTGAAGCAGCTGATTTGGCAGCCTTTTTTTAGGAGTAGTGGTAGGTCCGGCTACAACTTCTCCAAAGGGGGTAAATTAAATTTGCAACCACTCATGCAAAATTAAGATAGATCATCCAAGACACACTAATGGATCAACCCAAAAAAGCTAAAAAGAGGTGATACAAGAGAAGCTTTATCAGAGGAAGCTTTATCACGGGAAGCGCATTCATGTGTTAAAAAACAAACAAGGTGATCGAAATATCACAAAAATCCTTACCGTGTGCATGTTGTTCAAATCATTAAAAAAATACAAAGAACAAAGGTTGCATACTATTTTTTAGATTAAGAAATAATAAAAAAATCAGTTTAGTGCTTAAACTCACATGAAGGTGACACCTTATATTTTAGCAATTCATTACAATAGTTTTCCGTTATAATTGGGACAAAGCTAAAAAAAACAAACATTGTGTTTTTTTATTTCAATAAAGACCACTTTAATGCTTAAACTTAACTAGGAGCAACACCTGAATCTTTAACAAACCATGACAAATAGCTTGTCAGTATCGAAGCAAAGCTAAAAAATAAGTGGTCATAAAGCTTTTTTAAGAGAACAAATAGACACATCTACCAAGTTGGAAAGAATTATATGTCATATCATATAAATTGCCTCCATAGGTGGCATGCATTTAGAAATTTGAAATTATGAAGACTAATTTTTAGTATCAAAATGCTACATGACGCGTGGAAAACATATTTAATCCTCAAACTCACACTTGCATAGAGAGAACTTCATACATGCAATGCTAAGCTTAAGCTTGTTTAAAGAGAGCAATGATTTCATGCATGCAACGTGTCAATGCTTGGAATATTTCATGAGAGGAAAGACGTCTTCTATATCTACCCTTCAACTTACGAAAATTCAACCTAGAAAGTTGAATGAAAAGGTCAAACTTATGTTAAAAGCAAAGTTATTTTACTTGTCTTTTTTGGTGAAACATTTTTTGAAGGTTTAAAACTCTTGGCCCGTCTTAGGATGATTGACATGAAAGTGAAAATTAGAAACCTTTATTTTGAGTACCGTATTTCTACTATGAGTTGAGCAATGCCATGTTTTAGTGTTGTCCTTGCTGCCACACAATGTGTGAGTGGTGATTTGATATCTACATGCCCACAACTTTCTCTGGGAGACAAGACACAAATCTTGCTAGACGATACATAAACTCACAATTGTTGTTTTGTGTCCAATCATGGGTCATGGTTAACCTTTCTATAAACTCCATATGCTACTTCTTCTCAATAAGAGAAGCCAAGTTTAATAAAGTCTCTTGAGAATCCTTTTTTTTTTTTTGGCTCAATGTTAAGATTGATAAAACATGGTCAATCTAGCTTCTATTTTCAACATTTGCATTAAAGACCAGCTAGCTTATTGCTTTGAATGATAAGAATCTAGTGAGATTTGGAGAATTTTATTACTATTCGATCTATTTTCAAAAAGTTGGTAAAGTCGAAGAAAATATAGATTGTAGATTAAGCAAGTGACTAGGGCAAAGGCGACTCTTATGGCAGGTGGAACTCTCAAGACTTCCTTGGGTGCTATACAAGGAATAAATAAGCGAGCATAAAATACAACAAGTCAAGTAGAAAAGATTTCAATGTTGTGGACAACCTTTTTAACTTGAAAAAATAGAACGATATTGGTACTATTGGAGACTTATGAGAGGATTTTAGTTATTTAATAGTTTGATCCTTGTCCAATTCTAGCAATACTGCCATTAATTGTACATTACTCTCGCAATACCTAGTTGCTTATAGGAATAATAATCCATACTATTCTTGGTGTAATGATCAAGCTAATTTTTCCAATGAAATTTTTGGTGCTATCAAAACAACAATGGTGGAGGCAATTTAGAATGATTTGGAGCACAAGCTTTACATTAGTTATGGGCTCGTAGAACTACCTATAAGACTAGTATTGGTCAAACTCCATTTTAACTCGAGTAAGGCCAAAAGAGAATGAAGCCAATGAAGTTTGTCATTCTTGGTCTAAGAGTTGTAGTCCAGCACGTGCTAGTTTAGACGAATGACCTTCAACAAAAAAAAGTGGTTGGAAAATATGACGAGACTACAAGAAACTAGGATTTTATCCATTTAGCCTCTCCACATTGGAACAACAAAAAACATGACAAAAGGCTTGAAAAGTTCACAATTTGGAATTCAAGTATATGAAAGCAAGATAATTATGCCTGGTTTATATGCAGTAGTCTAAAAAGACAAGGAAAAATACTAAGACTTTAAAGTAGAAGCTTAATGTTTTTTCATATTTTCCATCCCAATGTCATTCTTGTCAAAGAGTCGACCTTGAGTCACGTCGGATCGGTTCTAATTTTTTTGCCACCCTGGACCGCGGATCGGATTGGGTCCGATAAATCCGACCCTGTGTATAATTTTTCGATACTGTTAACTAGAAAATCTGATCCACTTACCGTTAAATAACGACGGCCTTCTGTGGAACTATAGGTAGATTTTCTTAGGGCTTTAATGCACTGTTCATTTGACAGGCATCTTATGTAACAATGTATAGGTAATATTCTACAACAATGTTTAGTGACTATGTAGGCTTATGTAGAATTAGTTGTAGCTACTATTATCTAGCTATCAACGATTTCAGCTGAAGGTTGAGTGCCCTACTATTCCATGGCCAACTTCAAGTTTCTGTACTCACATTTCTGATTTTATCTGAGTGCATTTTTGTGTTTACATTTTTGTTTCCATTGCGCATTGCAGTATTTGTTTCATCTTGAACTCATAGCTAGTAACTAACGCACTACCAATCTATCTCCATCTACTCACCTCTTCCGCTACTCACCACATTTCCATCAAAATCCTACATTTTTGTGTGCATTTCTACCCAAAAAGGTAGTGTCCTTGACAGTCCATGTTGTACCACCAAACCATGCTTTTAGCCAAAAGGTTATCCAAATTTCATTGGTGATTTGGAGAAGTTTTGGTGAAATACTAGTATTCATTTTTTGTTGTCTTCTACATGTGTGTAGAGATTTTGTTGTAAGCTTGATGTATGTGCACTTTGTGAATGGACTAAATATATCTATGTTGTTGTATGGTTTGCTTACGAAGGCTGATATTTATATTTGAGCAGCTTCAAGTTCTATTTGATTCTATATGCATTTGGTTAGTGTTTTAATTAAATAACTAAGCTAGTGAGTGACTTGTCCAGCATTGGTTGCTGGTGCAATCATTCTTGGCCTAGATCTAACATATTGGATTATCTTTGAATCCAGAATTTTCACACTTTTGTATTCAAATAGTAGACCATAGTTGTTACATAGTAGTGATGGAGATAAGGACCATTTACAAGAGTCCCATAGTCTATTCCATCTAGGTGTTTCAGGTTGCATATTTGAACTGTTTGTCTCACAGTTCGGCTTTTTCGCCACATACTTAGAAGGCTGACACTTCGGGTTAGGCCGACGCTTCAGAGTATCCATATGCAAGCCAAGGTGAGGACGAATTATTGGGCATGAACGAGCTATCGGACCTCAACTACTCGGACATGAAGTTTTTAAACTATCACGATCCACTACCGCCATGCAACGTTAACAGAAACATAGTTAAACGGATGCTTAACTTAAACTTAGCTAATCAATCTTGTAATTTAATCTAGCATAATATATGTATTGGATCAAAGTCATTTACATAGATATACACAAAGAGAATCTTGAACGCAACACTAAGTGAGGTGCGTATCAAGGAAGCAAGATAGATCTAGTAGTAGCTACTTCCTTTCGTGAGAAGAGAACACCTCTATTACGTCGATGCACTGATCTAGGAAATAGACAGTGCTCAAGAAAGAAACTCTGTTGTAAACTTGATTATGATAATATAGACGAGTATATCCTTTTCTGCTCAATGCGCAATTTGTGAATGTTGTGATGGTTGTTCAATTTTAATAGTAAATATATTTTCGATGTCATTAGACGTTATCTGCTGTTCATAAATTCATTGTCCGATTAGCAATAGTTATCTGCTGCTCAGAGGATGATTGATCTCGGCTTGAGGTAGTAGCCTTATCTGACAGATCGGCTCCATCTGAGCTTAGTCGGAATCCTCGTAGGCAAAGGCATTCCAACAAAAGAGATTTTTTTCTCTTTTCCATTTCCATCAAAATTGGTCATTTCTCTTAAGAGTTCAATCTTGTGTAGAAAATGAATATAGTTTGAAACCCTCAATAGAATACATGCATTATGGAATATGTCAAAGTTATCAAAAAAAATTCTTCCTATTTTTGCATATCAAGGTGTAAAGTTGTCTCGTGCTCACATTTTTAAGTCTTGGGTCAAAAAAATTTGATCCTCAATTTTTTCGATCCTTTGTTAAAACTTCAAATCTTCATACTTTTGTGTAGTTTTTTCAAATAAGTATGAACAAGTTTCAAGATGCTCATTACCAAATGGAATCGGTCTTGAGCATGAATTCCAACATAAAAATTTTTGATCTTCAGATTTAGTAGGTTGTTACATCTGAGATGATGCTCCTTTGTTAGAGCCTTGGTGAAGTAATCTACTGCCTGTAACTCTGTCCTGCAGTAAGCCAAAGAAATTTCCTTGCTTTGCACTTTCTCTCTAAGATAGTGATATCGATTTCGATATGCTTACTTTAAGAGTGGAATCTTGGATTCAAAAATAGTGCAATGGCACTTTGATTGTCACAGTAGAGGGTCGTTGGATGTGACTGCATCATTTCGATATCTGCAAGCATGTTCCTCCGCCAAATTGCCTCCTTGGTGGCAGCTATGTATTCTGATTCTATGGGGGATAATGTTACTAAGGTCTGTTTCTAGCTGTTCCATGAAATTGGGCCTTGATTCAATGAGAACACAAATCCAGAGGTCAATTTTCTTGTGTCGATATCTCCTGCCCAATCTACATCATGTAGCCCTTTAGAATGCTGGCAGATTGGTTGCCTCCATAGCAAATGTAGAGGTGTTTTGTAGCTTGGACATACTTCGTGACTTTCATGAGAGCCTTTCAATGGACTGAACCTAGATCTAAAAGAAATTGGTTGAAAGACCTCATTGAGTAAGCAAGGTTGGGTCGCATGTAGAGCATAACATACATCAATGAACCGATTATGGAGTGAAATGGATACTGCTTCATTTCCTCCTTCTCTGACTCGGATTTTGGATATTGCTCCTTTGACAGCTTCAAGATAGGGTCGAGTGGGAAGTGACCTGATTTGCACTCGGCCATTCCATATTTCTTCAACACATTGGTGAGGTATCTCTGATGGCTGATGAAAATCTGTATACTGGGTCGAATTCGAAAAATATGAATTTTGAGACAATAGTGTGCAAGACTCATATCTATCATCTTGTATTCCTGTGCTAACAAGCATTTGGTATCTTTAACAAATTTAAATTGTTACTAAACAGTAATGAGTCATCAACATAAAGAATGATGATTATGAAGGAATCCGATACAAACTTAAAATAAACATTTGAGTCTGCCGAGTTTGGAATGAAACCACTCTCGATTAGAAATATATTTATTTTCCAGAAACCAGACTCTTGGAGACTGTTTCAGACAATATAGAGCTTTTTGAATTTTACACACTAGGTGCTCCTTACCCTTTAGCTCATATCCTTCTAGCTAGGACATGTAGATCTCCTCTTCAATGGTGCCATTGAGGAATGTAGTTTGGACGTCCATTTGGTGAACTTCAAAATTGGCTACAACTGCATAAGAAAGAAGTAAATGGATTGAAGCATGTTTTACCACAGGACTGAAGGTTTTTGAATAATCCAGCTCTGGAATCTGGGAGAAGCCTTTCGCTACCAATCTGGCCTTGTATCGATTTATTTTCCCTTCAACATCATACTTCACTTTGAACACCCACTTGCATGGGATCGTATTTCAATCCTTTGGCAGCTCAGTTACAGTCCACGTTTGATTCTCAATCAGAGAATTGAATTCTACATCCATGGTTGCTTTCCACTGGTCATCATCAGGTGTTGACATTGCCTCATGAACTATGTTTGGTAATCAGAAAATAAAATGCTCCCCCTGTGCGGAAGAAATCTGCATTGGACCACAAAGGTCACTGTGTACAAGATCTAGCAAATCTCTAGAAGTATGAGCAATATCTAAAGTAAATGGACTTCTAGCATGGTTGTTGATAATATAGCTTTCACATGGAAAATCGGATTTGCAAATAGAAGAAAGATCTTGTATTACGTTCTGACTTGACATTTGTTGGATACTCTTAAAGTCTAAATGGCCTAGTCTGAAATGCCACAACAAATGATTTGATTCAAAAGTAGAAATAAGAGCTTGACTACTTGTAGAATAACAATGACTTAATTTGTAAAGATAGCCACATCTTCTACCATAAGCTAGGACTTTCCTAGACTTGTCAAGAATAGTGCAACCCTCTGTATCGAATTCGACCCTACGAATCAGTGATTCTGCTTATAGGAAGAAGATTCTTTGTAGGATTTATAATATACAGAACATTGGACAACAACTTAACAACACCTCTCTGTCGAATTCTTCCATTTCACTCGAGCTTTTGGTATGTACAGCTTGAATTCATCATGTCTCCTCCAAAACTTTTGCTTTGTATCATCGTTTTGCAAAAATTGATACTCCTTTATTCGTATGTATTATAAGGCATACATGAATGTAGAACCTATGTACAATTCGACCAAACCGAATGAGAAAACCTTAAACTTATCCTGGATTATGGCCCAACATAGACAATTCCTTCTGTTCTATGCTAAGTTGGTCCCATAACCAGAGACAATCCTCTTTTTTCCAAATGGTTTGGCAGTCCTCGAATGGAATGCTTATAGTGCCTGGTAGCATCAAATAATCCAAATGCCATTGCAATTCGAGGTTAAGATGTTGTGGACTACACTTCCAGAATCGTTCACAAAAAACTTTAAAACGATCTACACATACCTTCGACTAATTTTGTTTCAGTCGTTTGGTCTTCGGTAGCACATCAGCAACATCTTGAGAGAGGATATCTGTAGCCGACTTTTGGTCTTCGAGCTGCTGCTTCAGATCAGCGACCTCATTTTGAGGATCGGAGATCTTGATGCATGCTTCTGCGTACTCCAGATGGTCAGCCACCCCTGAACAATTCTGGGCTGCTTGTGTTGGATTATTCTCCTTCTTACTAATCGACTAATCGGTTTTAACCCTCATCCATTGTTTATCCAGTTCTGAGGATTTTACCGTGTCTTCACACAGTCTACAGATTTACAAGTGTTTTAACATAATCTACAAAAATACATGGAGTTCAAAAACTAGAAAAGTCCCCATTTTTGGGTCCTTTGCACGTTTTGACCCAAACGAAAGGCTATAACCTCCAAACGAAGGGCACCCGGACTGTACCTACAAGTACGGTACAACAAAACAGAGTGATTGCAGTGGAGAAAGTGTTCGGAGTACGCCAGAAGTGGTTTCACCATTCCACTGGGCACGTTGTTGGCAGTTGACGACTGAGTGCATTTCGGAAGGCGACACCGATTTGGCTTTTAAATTGGTGGAAAAGCGGCGAGTGGCCTGGTAAGAAAAAAAGTGCAGGTCATTATTTTCAACTTCTGACATCACTGTTGGCCTCGGCATATTGTTCTTAGCCTAAGGCAGAAGTTTCAAGCAGTTTTGCGATGGCAAACATGGGAGAGTCCATTTTGAGTGAAAGTAGCAAATTGGACAAGATTTCCAACTATACAGTGTGGAAATTCAAAATGAAAAATATACCGATGGAGAAAGACGTGTGGGAAGTCGTCACAGGTGACGAGAGAAGGCCGCCAAATGAAGCAGACATCAAAGTGTTCGACAAAAAGATGAGGAAAGCTTTGACCTTCATTAACTTGTCAGTGAAGGATCACATCATTACCCACATTTGTGATGCTATTACACCCAGACAGGCATGAGATGTGCTAAAGGAGTAGTGCGAGATGTCAAATCCGTCAAGAATCATGTTTCTGAAGTCAAAGTTGAATAGTGCCCGCATGGAGCAAGGAGAGCACATCCAGACGTACATGACCAAAATCAAGACAATGAGAGATGAACTGCATTCTATTGGTGAGCGCATACGTGATGTGGAGCTGGTGCATTATGCATTATGCGGCATTGTAGAACCCTATCAGATGTTTGTGAGTGGAATAGCATCAAGAGAAAGATTGCCAACCTTTGACGAGCTCACATGAATCTTGATGCAGGAAGAGCAATGACGAGAAATGGTGAAAGCTAGACTTCAAAATACTGACGATCAGGCACTTGCGACACGCCAAAAACAAGGCAAGGGCAAGGGCAAGAAGAAGTCTAAGCAGCAATTTGCCAAGTCTCAGGAGGATGAGGGATCTTCCAGCAAAACTAAGAAGAAAGACAAGTGCTTCCATTGTGATAAAAAGGGCCATTGGAAGAGTGAATGTCGCAAATTCCTGGCAGAACAAGGCAAGGGGAAACCAAAACAAGCATGTAACCTTGTTGATGAGGGTGAGATTGAAGACTCTAGCATCTTCATATCTACATTGTCATCTAATCCAGATGATCAAGCATGGTATAGTGACTTAGGAGCCACAAGACACATGACAGGTAACAAGAATTGGTTCAGTAGTTTAAAGGTGTTGGATAATGGAACATTTGTTTCACAAGCAAATGGTGAGGTGTGCATGATCAAGGGGATAGGCACAGTTTCAATCCAACTACCTGATGGCAAAAGCAGGATGATCAGATAGGTACTTTACGTACCAAGTTTGAAGAAAAATCTGCTTTCTGTTGGAGTCATTACTGATCAAAAGTTGAAAGTAGAATTCGCCCATGATCGTTGCTTTGTGAAGGATGCGAACCAAAAGTTTAAAGTCATTGCGGATGGAGTAAGAGAGCCCAATACAAAATTGTACAGGTTGAATGCTACAATCAAGGGGCAACATGGACTTGTATCGTCCATTCCTTCGCAAACTGAGTTGTGGCACAAGAGGCTTGGTCACTTGAACTTGGGAAGCCTCAATTTGATGAGAAAATTGGAGATGGTAACAGGATTGCCTACCATAGAAGATCACTTGAAATTGATGTGCGAATCTAGTGTATATGGGAAGCAGCATCGAGAGAAGTTCAATAAAGGGGGTGTTGCAAGAGCAAAGAACATCCTGGATTTAATCCACATAGATTTATGCAGGCCTATGAGGACCATGTCCTTAGGTAAAGCCTTCTATTTCATGACCTTTATTGATGATATGTCACGTAAGACGTGGATCTACTCCTTGAAGAAGAAATTAGATGCATTTGATAACTTCAAGAGCTTCAAAAGTTTGGTCGAAAATCAGATAGGTACGAAGATCAAAGTCCTAAGATTAGATAGTGGAGGTGAGTATAAGTCTAATGACAATTTACGCAAGCTCATACTCCTGCTCTCAATGGTGTAGTTGAGCGCAAAAATCGTACGATTGTGGAAAGTGCCAGATCTATGCTATAGTTTTGGTTCATTTATGCAGACAAAACGTTTACGGCCAATTTCACCGCTTATCAACAATCAATGACAAGGACCAGATGGATGCCAGCGGATCACTAGCCAACTGGCGATCACAATTGATGACCTAATTTCTTGGTATAAATAGTTGTTCATATTCATACAGATCAATTCATTGAAAATCACAATTATCAGAAGCGTTTGAAAAGTTAGCTCTCTCTCTCTTGAGCCTGCGAGCTTGAACACTCCTGAGCATTCTAGCTCACTTCTTAGAGTTATTTTAGAGATTGCTATTGTGCTACTGCTCATCAGCATTGCGCATTAATTCAGACTTTCATTTTTAGTTGTTCAGAGATAGCATAGAGTACATGGCTTTAATCCGCAACATATAGTGTACTCAATTACTTCTGTTTCGTTTTGAATCAATACTATTCTTTATTGCATTCAGTTTCATCTCAGACTGTATGCGTTTCTATATTTCTTCGCAACTAATTCGCGAACAATTCGCGACTAATTATTTGTCTGATAATCTTCAATACTTAATTGTTTGGCTATGTAATCACTATAGTACTGACAATTTCAAAGTTAGTTACTATAAGTTCAAACGTGATTTCTATCACTATTGTCTTGTTTGAAATTGATAAGCATAGTCATGCATTGGAAAGATGAAGATAGTTTATTCTGCCATGAATGAAAGGTTTTCTTTCTAGACACACGAATTATTTTCATTCATTTCTTTTCGAGCTAGACCTATCTTCTGCATACCACTTTCCGACATGGTATCAGAGCTCTTTCACTATTTATTTATCTGATTCCAATATGATATCAGCACGAAAGCTCTAATACTTCATATATCTTTCGCGATATCAAATTGATATCATACTCTTCAGTTCTTTTCAACCTTTCAGTATCAGAAAATTGATTTCTTATTGTTGGCATTACCACATCTTAGCATCATCAATACAATCGACAGACTAAGTTCCAGATGGATTCTTAAAGTAAACCCGGTTTTATCACAGACAAGTTGGATGGATCCAATTATTATTTATGGAAATTCAAGATGAAGACCTTGATAATTGCCAGCAAATTATGGGATGTTGTTACAGATACAGAAGTAAAACCTGAAGATGACGACTCAAAGTGGAAATCGAAGGACGGTAAAGCTTTCGCGCTTATTATCCTCAATATATCAGATACATAGATTGGACACATGGCTGAAGCTAAAATAACAAGAGACATTTGAGACATTTTGAACTCACTATATGATGTGAGGGACGTGATTACTAATTTACATCTACAAAGGAAATTCTTCACATTCAAAATGTCTACTGGTGATTCTCTTCAGAGTCACATTAACCAGTTTAAGAATCTTTTGCAACAGATGGTCGTTGTCGGATCAGTCATAGATGATCAAGATGCAATTGTGACATTGCTTTCAAGCTTGCCCTCTACATATGAGAATTGGGTGATGATCATATCGACGCACTCAGATTTAACTCTTACTAGAGTTATCACTATCTTGTTACAAGAAGACAATAGAAGAAGTCAAGACATTTTGTCTACTTCCTCCTCTCAGGCTCTATTTGTCAACAAAGGCTCGAATCGACAAAAGCAGAAAAGCTCCAAGAAGGCTGCAACGAATCAAAAACAAACTCAAGGTCAAGAAGAATCATCGAATTCACAGTCGAAGAAGAAGATGTTTTGTAGGTATTTGTTGTAAAGTTACCTTCACAAGCCTTACTTCCGGTGCCAGTATTGTCCTCGGCGCCAACAGCGCCCCTGTTGCTCCCGGCGCCACTATGACCAGAATCCAGCCCGTGCCAAGTTCCTATGGCTGAAAATCTTTGATCGGTTCTAGCGAAGTCCAGAGAGCTCAGATCAATGTGCAATCACACGATCTAGGCATGATTAAAGGAAGCCTCGAGATCAATAAATTCTAGAGAGATAAAATGACTTTCTAGAGAGAGAAAATCCTAGAGAGAGAAAACGTGCTTTACCAGCCTCAGGGCGAGCTCTCAACCGTCAAATTGTATATAAGTCTTACTAAATCCAAAAAGAAGATAATAAAAATTGGATAATAGTTCGCATGACCCATAAACACATTAACTCCACAAATTGTTGTTGGCGGTGGCAATTCCACAATAACCTTGATTTTAGAATAGTCTGTGGCAATGCCATGTCTTGATATCACGTGTCCAAGAACAACTCCATGGGAAACCCATATCTGGGTCTGGATTTAAGAAAATTTAATACTTGCGACAACGTTCAAATACTTTTTCCAATCGATCCAGGTGGTCTGTATCTGTGTTATGGACTCCAAGGTCATCCAAGTAAATTTCAAGGAATTTTTGTAAATAATCTTTAAAAGCAAATTGCATTACTCTTTGGAATGAACTTGGTGCATTATAGAGTCCAAACGACATTACTTTGTAAGCATAGGTGTCCCATTCTGTTGCAAAAGCTATTTTGTGATGATCTGTAGGTGCAATCTTGACCTGGTTGTAACCACTAAATCCATCCAGAAAACTATAGGCTTCTGCTCCAGCAAGGTGGTCCAAAATGCTTTCAGTAAAAGGTAACGAAAAGTGATCCTTCCGCGTCATTTTGTTCAAGGCCTTGAGATTCACACAAATTCTCAATTTTCCATTCTTCTTAGGAACAATGACAACTGGTGAAACCCATTCGATATGTTCGATATCATAAATGAAATCGGCATCAAGCAATCTCTGAAGCTCTTTCTTTATCAGATCCGCAACATTAGGATTATAGCAATAGAACTTTGTAACCTTTGGAACTGCATCAGTTATTAAAGGTATAGTTTGTTCGATACCCTTGAGATCTTTATAAGTCCATGCAAAGCAATCTTGATACTTAATAAGCAACGTTCGTAGCGCTTGAAATTGTTCAAGATTAAGTTGTGATCCAACTTGCACAATCTTTTCTGGTTCTCCTAGTCCAGTAAGATTCATAGGCTGTGTGTAAACATCTTTCAATTATGGCACTTGTTCTTCGGGTTCACGATGTGATTTTGGTAACATGATAACCACATCATCCAGTGTATATCGTTTAAAATGTTCAGGCATATCATGTTGGACTCCATCTGCTTGTTCTTTGTCAAAAGGATTTGTCTTGGATCTTTGCTTAGCCTTCTTAGTAGGAATTGATCGTGGAGGTGATGACTTCCAAGAAGATAAACTCTTCTTCGAAGGTGAAGACTTCCTAGACGGTGATGTCTTGCTAGAACTCTTACTTGCAGAATTATCCTTGACTTTTCCTTTGCCTTTATCCAATAAGGACGACACATTCTTTGAATCAATTCTTTGAGGAGGATTTGCATTTCAGGACCGTATTATAGTGTTGTTTGGCTTGTTTCTTCGTCATTGAACCTGTGATCCTGTCTTCCTTCAATATAACTACTTTTGGCGATTTTATTGTTGGTTTATCAGAAATATTATGCACTCCAAATCTGATCGGATCCATATGATTTAGAATATGCTCATCAGTAAGTTCTACATTGTCATCATAAGTCAAGGCATGACTCACAGGAATGAGTTCGGATCTGGTATAGGCTCCGTTGATGTCCAAGTTACATTCAACACATTCAAAAGAAAAGTGATCGATGTATCTAAAGTTCGATCCAATAATGAAATCTCCCTCAAATCTGATTGATTATCTTGTTGACACATATAACCTGCTGTACAGTCAATCGTTGCAAGGGCTTGATTCCAATCGACAGTATCGGTTTGAGAGTCGTAATGAACTCCCAAAATTTTTAATGGTTGGTCATGATCCATTGTTGATGAATCATCATTCTCTTTTTGAACCACTGGTTTGATAGTCCAATTTACAGAGTCAACCTTGACTGCACGTTCACGATTTTCAAAAGTGATTTTCCCGGTACCCCAGTTATGAATTACTTGCGCAACTCGTAACCATGGGAGTCCCAATAGGACTCGGTAAACATTTGGTGCTTCTAGTAAGTCCATTACTATGAAAGTAATGACAAACTGTATTCCAGCAATTTTGATAGGTATATCTTCAACCATTCCTCGCGGATGAACTGTCGTTTGATCAGCCAACTTAATGGAAAAAGTCGCAGGCTTTGTCTTTGTAAGGCCCCACTTTGCACATAGCTTTGTAGGCATTATCGTCTAGGTTCCGAATTCAATAGTCAAAAATCTTTAGTGAGTCATCGACAATTGCTCAAATATAAAACTTTGTAGTGATAAACGTAATCTGCACCAAAGAAAATTTTATAATCACCAGTTTTCAAAATTTGACAAAATTTTCATCATCAACACCTTGACTCAAATTGAAATCTAATGTAATACCTAAAATCACTTGGGCATTTTTTTATTAGTGATAATAAAATGAGTACATCATAGCAAAAAACTAAATTAACAACACTTTAACTTTGTATTCATCATTTCTAGCATTCAAAAAGTCAATCTGGCACTAATGGTCAAATATAGCTATATACCATTTCAGTATACCACTAATGGTCAAACAACCTAAAATTGGTCTAATTTATCGTCAAATAATCGGCGAACATTGGCAATTCCACAAGGGAGTGTGGTCCCCACACTAACGGATCAAGAATAATGTATCAACATCATAATAAAAACAAATAGTGGGCTCAACACACCATATAGTGTGATGGTAACCACTCTCCATATCAAAAACCAAGTCTAGGACATCGATTAAGCCCTAGAACTCATCATCAAGAAAACATATTCAAAATATAACCTACAAAACATCCATCCATGTGTCTAAATAAAGAAATGCTCCCATTCCCATCAATATATTATAATGCCTATATATGATTTCATGCATTGTTCACAGATTCTCGCTGAATCTGTGAACACGGTCCTTTTTCGGTCTTTCTTCTTCTTTTTGTTTCTTCCGTTGGTTACAGTTCTTTACGGTTTGGTCCTCTTGTCAGAACGGTTTCCAAGTAGAAGTGTTTCTCAGATTACAATGTGTATTCCCAGCCTGTCAGTGGGGAGAGATGGATACATTACTCAGCTACATGCATATACAAGCCATGCAACCAATCCTAGCTCAGAATAGATCAACGTTTGGAATCAGGGAACAAAGCAATGACAAGATTAAGCTACTCAGCAAGAAACAAGAAACAAGAAAACTGGTTTCCTAACACTAGCAGCCCAAGTATCAAGAAACACCCATTTCTTGATGCTTGGAATGCCCAAGAACAATCAAGGACAGAATTGTTAGGAAGTATGCAAATCAAATCCACAATCTTAGCCTCTATAGTTTACCTGCATGCTGAAACTACAAAATCAAGAAACAAGAAAGTTAATCCATACCTATATTCCACAAAACAAGAAAGTAAGCAAGAAATCTAATTAATCCACAACACAAAAGAAAATCAGAACATGCTCATAGAAATTTCACTCAAGAAGATTGCCATGAACAAGGAGCTTCACAATCATCAAGAACTCATGGAAGATCTTCTTTATTCACTCAAGAGCAAATGACAATACAATCAAAGCTCCCTCACAAGAGGGGGGCCCTTAAATAAGCAAGAAGGCTACCCATGTGGAGCCCAAGTGACAATTCCACTGATTTGGAAAATACAAGAGGAATTTTTCCTTCCACTAGAGGTCACCATCAAAAGGTGGCTCACTCTAAATTATTTAAGGGGGTCTATGCTTATTTACAATGCCTCGGAAACATTACTAGCTCCTACATGGTTGTTCCTTCTCTGGGATTCACCATGTAGGCTCACATGAATAATAACTGTCACCCTAGCTAGTAATCCTCGGCTTTCATCAGTTTGCTCAATCTTGAACATACATCAACAACTGATGAATTTCATTGGCCTCATAAATTAGGAACATCAACTACGACTGTCGAACCTTCAGATCTTCCTCGAGATAATGATTTCCTGCAACTTGTGCAAGGTGAGAAACGTGATTGGAAGCCTTGTTGCACTTCTAGCTTCAGAAAACAATGAAGGACATCCATTTTGGATTGCCAAAGTACTTGGTTTTATTCAAAATAACAATCAAACAAAAGTACTACATGTCCATTGGTTGCGCACCACTTCAACGAATGCTTTTTTGGGAAGGTGCGAACTCGAAATATTGCAAGTAGATTCAAAGGGCAAGAGAAAGATATTGCCAAAAAATCAACCAAGAGTCGACGATTTGAATCTACAGGATGTAGATGTTTTGGCATTTAATTTTGAATTGACAATGACCAATCATTAACGAAAGTCAACAATATCTATATTGAAAGAACGACTTGGATTACTTGAAAAACCATCATCCTCCACTTGTCATCAACAGAGAAAAGCTGATTTACAAGGGTTTTCGTCAATATTAGATGCGGATTCTGAGGAAGACATGCCAGTTGACTCTGATGAAGAAGACGGGTCTTCCACTTCATCAACTGAAAATGAGAGTGTTGAGAATATGTCAAGTTCTAAATTGAGAGGCATCAGTAAAACTTCCTTAGAAAATGTGCTTTAAAAAAAAGAATGTGCAAATATAATTTAAGTTATTTTGTATTTCAATGAGATTTTGAGTTTCAAAAATCATTTGTTCTCTTGAATTATTATTTCATTTGTAATTATGATGGTTTTATGAAGTTTGCAACAAAAAACTTGTAAATCTTTATTTAGAATATGCATTTTGGCTTTTTTAAAAACAAAATTTAGAGATTTATTGAAAAAATCCATGATTTTAGCCTAAAACCAGGACCATTAAAAAAACACCAAAAAAGATTACTCTTTTTCAGGTCAAAGTCCCAAAACAAATGTCATTGTGTTATACTCACCCTATGCTTGCATTGCCTTTTTAGCATCCATATTCATGCTAGTAGGAAGAAGCCTTAGCATCGACTAGATGGGAGACAACCATAGCCATGCTAGAAGAAGCCTTACTGCTAGTTTGATTACAAACTTGACAACTTTTAGGCCTTGTAGACTCCATTTCTCGTACAAAGTAGAGAAGATGAGATTTACAATGCAGTTTCGTGTGGATTTCTATTCATCCCTATTGATTGGACCACAATCTAGTTCAATAGTGCACTGGGATTAGCTGCTAGTGGACAATTCTTGTAATAATAATTGTGAGACAAGTTTTGTGATATAAAGTAAAGACTGTTGGACAAGCCAACCTTTTGTACTACTACATTCTATCATCGCCTTCCTCTACAAAATACATTAAATTTGGACATTTTATTATCCGTTGGAGGTCTTCTTTATGGCTCTCTCAACACTATGGTAGAATTCGAATATAACATGCAATCATTATCGGATTTCAATGCAAAACTAGGACCAAAAGGTGTCAAAATCTAGTGGCCACATTTTATGGATTTGATCATTTGAGATCCCAATGGTGGTCTGATAGACAAAAATATCATTCTATTGGGATCTGACATCTTTTAAAGATGTTGGATTCTAACACCCTTGTTCTAATGGATTTTTTAATGCCCACCATGTGTAGCAAAAATCATTTATGTGATTTCAAGTCCAAAAATTTGTCGGAGGCCCCATTGAATGTTTAAGTGCAACAATTTTTTTTTACTTCAGACTTGTATGGCATGTCGTGAATATTTTAGTTGCATTATGAGTAATTATGCATGAGTGAGGATATATTAAGCATCAAATATTGGAACTAGAAAAAATGCCTAAATTGGCAAATCTAACTATGTCAAATAAAGTAAATATGTACGTTAGTGAGTCCCACACGTGTGAGGGCAAAAGTGCCACGTGGGAATCTACTCTAGAGTAGGTTAGATCAAGTCTAAAAGTTGGTCAAGTTAGTTTGGTAGTGGATCCTACATTATAGGACCCAATTCATAAATTTATGGAGTAGGTTGACCAATCGGGGTGTAGGAGTGGAAATTTGTGGATCAAAGTTGATCAGGGTTAGAGTCCGTACTGGTCACACGTGTGGATAGGTCTGTACCTAAAAGTCGGATGTAGGAGTGGAAATTTGTGGATCAAAGTTTATCAAGGCTAGATTTCGTACTGTTCACACGTGTGGACAGTCTGTACCTCCTAAGCTAAGGGAGGAGCTATGATGGTACATAGGAGTTGGAGGTGGGAGAAGGGATTGAACTGAGTTTGAAATCCATTTGGGGGCCATGTGGCACCATTTGGTAGCCCCACATGGTAAGAATGGTCTAGAAGGAACAAATGGGGCCTTTCTTGGGCCCCACCTATCCTTTTTGCATGAGGTTGTAGAGGAGCTTTTGGGAGGGGGTAAAGGTGGTACGTTCACTTCCTTTGCCTCATTCTCAAAAGTTATTGTAGAGTTTAGTTCTCAAGTTTGTTTATTTGTTGAGGCCTTTTGCTCTAGTTGTTGCTTTTTAACGATTTTTACACCGTAGCTTTCCGTTTTTCCTTGATGTTTCGTCTTTTCCTAAAGCATTGTCTTTTTCTTATAATAATTTAGAATCTTCGCCTGAGGCATATTCTTTTAGGGAGGAATATAATGATATATTCCCTGAGTAGTTGTCTGAGGGTCTACTCCCCTCACGGGGAGTAGACCATCACATAGATCTTCTTCTCAACAACTCTCCTGTATCGCTTTTTCCTTACAGAATGAGCCCGAAGGAAGAAGATGAAGTTGCTAGTCAACTTAAGGAGTTATTACGTAAGGGCCATATCAGGCCTAGTAAATCCCCTTGGGGAGCTCCTGTTTTGTTAACCAGCAAGAAAGACGGCGATATTCGTCTTTGTGTCAATTACAAAAAGCTTAATAAAATGACAATTAAGAATCGTTATCCCTTACCTCGAATGGACAACTTAATGGACCAATTGAATGGTGCTAAGTATTTCACCAAATTGGACCTTAGGTCGGGGTACCATTAGGAGAAATATGGGCTCAAAATGGGCCCTTTAAGAAATTTCACTTTAGAGAGAGGTTATGTAGAGAGAGAATGAAAATCGGTAACTTCTGGTCGTCGTTTTCCAAGTTTTCGGCCTTGCCCGAGGTTTAACTAGTATGGTTAACTTCAGACAATAGCTAGTTAAGCATGAGATGTAATAACTTATCTTCATGCTCGTTTCAAAATTCGGGACTAGAGCTTTAAGACTGAAAATCTTGGTGTGCTCAATGTAACAACTGAAGCGGGAGAGGCAGAACTTTTGAAATCACTATATGCTTATAGTGAAATATGAGGCGGGACGATTTTTCAATGCGACATGAACATTACAAAAGTAAGGAATGCTAGATCTATTCATATTGATTTACTGTAGTTTGATTCATTTACATGATTGTAGCTTTAACAATGGCAATGTTCCATTTGCATGTTGCTCTTCCGATGGAATGCATTCCAAATACTAAGAAAAATGCAAAAGTTGTAGAGAATGCTACTGCAATAGTTAGAGAATTGAGAATGAATAATCATATGAATATAGATTTGTAGGTGGATGGATCAATTTATCCTAATGATCTAGCTACCAATTTGAGGTTTGTATTATTGAAAAACTTATTTACTTGCATATTCTTCTAGCATGAAATCATAAACCGGAGTCTGTGGCTAAAGCAGCAATTAGGAGGTTGGAAATAGTTATGTCAAATGCAGGACTACATAAAGGGAATGTCACGATTGAAAAAGTGACAGACTCTCTGGGAAAAAAGGAAACGTTCTTAATAAGCCATCAATTGTAGGTGCTAAAGCAAGAAGATTCTTATCCAATCACACATGCAAAGAATCAAGTGTCAAATTCGAAATTTGGAGAGAAATTGTTCAAGCCACATGAACACTGGAAGGAAGTAATTGAGTAGAAAAGAGACAAGTGTGGACCAACTTAGACAAACTCATAGGTGTTATTAGGAGAGAAAACCTATCATCAGAAGATATGAGGACTTAAAATCATTGCACCACATTTGTAAAATTTGTACATGATTGTTGGGGAAAAGACAACGTTACTCATTACATGGTGCTAATCTATATCATTATTTGGTACTTTTCTCATTCAGGCTTATATTTTTTTCTACTGATGTAAATAATCGAAACTATTGTTTGCAGCACATTCTTCTTCATCATGAAACTTATTTTGCAAAGGAATATGGGAGCTTAAGTATCTGGTCATGACAAGGCATGGAAAAATCTCATCGGCAAGCAAGGGGAGCATTTCATAGAGCAACAAACCATGGAGGATACAATTCAAGAAAAACTCGCCAAGTATTACGATATTTCGAAAGGCATTCAAATTCATTACAAAAGAGAAATCCTTGTAATATATCAAAAATCTATTACAGAAAATTATTTAATTATCATCATCATCCTCTTCAAGATTCAGATGAATGGTATTGTCATGAAGGAATAATCTCCTTTCATATGGATTCAAAAATTCTAAATTTTTTCTCTTGCTCATATCAATGTAACCTGAATAAAGGGCCATTGTAGATGATCTTTTCGTAGTCTCATTGGGAGTATAACCCAATATCTTAATAGCCAAATCTCTTTTCACAAAAAATATTTTATATGTTCCTCTTGCGTACTTATGGCCTCCCAAACAAATTGATAATGATTTGATGGCCATAATGATAGTGGTTGCATATGGATTAAAAGATGAATGATATATACAAATCTCATTATTTTGAAAGTGTTTCAAATAATGATATAGAGACATATCTTTTCTCCCGGCTGATACACCACAGATGCTCCATGTCTCATACCAAAGGCATCTATTTCAAGAGCATCCTGTAAACCAGAAAAGAAAATAAATTTAGAATCATACATAACACTGCAAACTCAATAAGAAAACTGAACAATATCAATACCAATATAATATCTACATACCAAATCATAATCATCGTAATCAGCGACGTTTGCTCTGCTAATGTCATGTCCTCCAATGGCCTCTACATTTCCGGAGGGGATATATCTAGGCCTTGGGGGATATTTTTTTTGGAAT
The DNA here is from genome assembly GCA_029204225.1 of Diphasiastrum complanatum. Classification (NCBI taxonomy): domain Eukaryota; kingdom Viridiplantae; phylum Streptophyta; class Lycopodiopsida; order Lycopodiales; family Lycopodiaceae; genus Diphasiastrum; species Diphasiastrum complanatum. The sequence goes on from CM055110.1 coordinate 18,301,807, forward strand.
TCTAAAAATTCCTCCTCTGTAGGCAAAGTTTTTTTATAGGCTTTAGATTTCTCAATCATGGCCTCCAAGGCCTCATTGCCAGATTTTCAATTGCCATCTTTATCATAATCTCTCTCACTTTCAAGGTCATCATATGAGTATGCTCAAAGTAAACTATGCTCAAAGTCTTTTAAATAAGTTTAAGATGGAAGTATGCAAAAGTGTTGACACACCAATGGAGCAAGATGTAAAAGTGCCAGATGAAGATGATGAAAGATCCTTCATGGACATCACTTTGTTTAGGCAACTTATAGGTTCCTTAATGTGGATCACAATAACTAGACCAGATCTTAGCTTTAGTGTATGTAGGTTGATCCAATCCATGCAAAAGCCATTGAATATCCATTGGAAAAAGGCTAAGAGGATTCTAAGATACATCTCGGGTACATTGGATTTTGGGATTCTATATAGAGGAGATGTGATTAACCTTCATGCATTTAGTGATTCATATTTTTCAGGGGACAAGAGGGATAGGAAATCAACAAGTGCCTATTCAACTTTCATAGGAGAAGGTGTGGTTTCATGGCTTTCAAAAAAGCAAGAAACTATATCTCTATCTTCAACCGAGGCCGAGTACAAAGCTTTGACAACCACTACAAATTAGGTACTTTGGATCAAGAGATTATTGGTGGAGCTAAAGATCATGGATTCAGAGGAGGCACCAATAATCTACAATGACAATATATCAGCCCAACACCTTGCATCTAACCCAATATTCCATGCAAGATCTAAGCACATTGAGATATGCCATCACTTTGTGAGAGAAATGGTGCAAGCCAAGGAGATTGCTTTGGAGCATGTTCCAAGCAATGAATGTGTAGCTAATCTACTTACTAAACCACTTCAAAAGACACCTTTTATGAAGTTCAGATCATCACTTGGAGTGATTAGTAAAGCAATGATGAACCAAGCTAGATAGTGAGGAGGAGTGTTAAAAATTCACAATTATAGCTTGACTAGTTTTGGTCATATGACTTGTAAATAGTTAGATGGTCATGATGTGGCTTGTCACACGTGCCAAATAGCATAGGATTCCATTCATAAGGATGTTCTCGAGTAGACCTAAATGTTAGAACCTTTGGAATGAGTCCAAATTATGCTTAGATACAAGGGAGAAAAAATAGGAGCTATTTTTGGTAATTTTTGCATTGTTGAGGGATCTCCAAGATTCCAACCCTAACTTGGTAGGGATGAAAGATCCACCAAAATTAGCATTAGGGATAGGTTTAGGGCTACTCATACCTTCCCAAAACCGTGATGGATCATGTATATATAGGTGATGATATCTCACCAAAATCAATCAAGCAATTTCATGTTTTTTCTCTCATAATGGTGCAATTGCTCTCTATGTTCATAATTGTTTGAGTACTTGTGATTACTAATGATTATAGGATTGAATGTAGGTCTGGTGTACAGTACTCAGACTGTGGGAGGCCGTACTTTCACATGTGTGAAGCCTTCTTCAAGGATTTGGGCCATTTAGTGAGGTTCAAGCATAGATTTTTGATGGATTTTGATGGTTCAACTTGTGCTAATCTTATGAAATCATAATCTATTGTTTCCCTCATCATTTCAAGTGTTTTAGGATCCTTATTTGCTGTAATTTTTACAGGCTCAAGGATATTTGAAAGCTACAGAAGACAAATAATATTCTGATTCTGAAAGCTCACATACAAAGATCCATCAAGCAGGTTATAAAAAATCTATTTGCCGATGTGAGATGGACGATAATGGTAATTGAGGCACTGCACAAAACATATGAGGATTTTCAAGTGAAATTTTTTCCTGATACTGTTGTTGCAGCTATCCATGCCAAGAGGTTGACCATCATGCCCAAGGATTAAATGCAGGTTCAGAGGTGCCCACACATGTGGACAGTACGGATTTGGACCCCTACCAAGTTTGCGATCAAATCTCCTCACCAAAATCATGATTCTAGCTTGCCCTCTCACTACTAGTTTTTAGCATCGAAACTTGCTAAAAATGGAATTGCATTAGATCAATGGCTTATGCTCTTGTACTTGGCTCTGATACCATGTGAAAGTACTGTACTTTAGGACCATAAATGGATCTACAAAAGATCCACAAGAGTGATTGGATGCTTTCTTAACAATCTATCAAAAAACTAGACACAAAAAAGTTGATCTAGATTGGCAATTTGACAAACAACAAGCATTAACAATCAAAAGCATTGATAAACATTGAAATCCGAGCCCACACGTGTGTACTACAGGCTGTAGTATGGCCTTCAACCTGAGAAACAAGTAGAAATTGATTTGGTTTCATTTGGATCACAAAAACTCAATGTACATAGTGAACTAGCTTGAGATTGCCAATGAGCTCCAAAAATTTTCAATCTTCTCACTATGGAGAGAGGGAATACATAGCAAATTCGACCTCCTTCTTGAAGTTAGGTGGATTTCCAGCATGTAATAAGGAAGTTAACTCACTCTCCTTGACCTAAAATAAAACCCTAGTCTATTTCCTAGAGTTATGCTTGGTAGGTAGCTAGTTGGTCAAATTTTCACCTTAAACTTAGGTGTAGGTCCTATAAAGTAGGGATGACCACCAAATAGACATGACCAACTCTCTTGACTTGACCTAACCTACATTAGGATGGGTTTCCCATGTGGCATCATGGCCTCACATGTGTGGGACCCACTTGTGTACACAATTTACACTATTCTACATGGTTTTTTATCAAGCTAGATTTGCCAATTTTTGGTAATTCTTCACACTCCTCCTCAAATTTATCTTGATCTATTTATAACTCTCTTGATAGATCAATGAAAGCTTTTAGAAGTGTCTAAAAAATCCAGCTACAAAGAAGGAACTTTTGAGACTCCAATAGAGAATGATGTCCATGACGGATCTTTCACCACCTCTTAGAGGATCCCTTACAAGATGTTCCATAAATGTGTCTATATACATGTAGCACACTTCAAAACTAAACATCATGCCAAGCCATGGATTCCAAGGCATTTTGTGCACTTGAAGATACATCAATTAAAATATTAAGTGCATAAATAATGTTGCCAAAGACAACTTGTCTTGCTTGATCCATATGATTGAGCCTAGATGGCTCCATCTTGATACTCAAGGTTCTTCTTGGAGTCCTCGGGTCTTGAGCTTGATCCTCCACTTGACTTGACTCCAAAACATCAATGAATTGAATAAGGTGTTGATCCAAAGGTGCTTCTTCAAGTTTACAAATCTTCCACTCTTGAAAGATCACATTTCCACCATTGACAAATTCTTTGGTTGAAAACAAGTAGATTCTACAATCTCTACTTGAAGAGCAAAACACTACCATTATTCCTATCATTGAAATAGGATAATCTTTGGTCCTTACATTGGAATGATCATGCACAAAGCATGTGGACACAAAGATTTCCAAAGCAAATGATGTTTCATCTTTTATGACTCTATTCAAACTATTACAAAAATAGTTATCCAATGAAATTGCTTTATCAACAACAAATGTAGATTTCAAAGCATCCCATTTCATTGTCTTGTCATACAAAGTAATAAACACCATGAATCTTAAAGGTAAGAAACAAGTCACCTCATGTCTACTAATAATTTCCAAAAAGTATTCAAAGATAGTAGACTCTCCAATGCTCACCACCCTTGCAAGATGCACACTTGAATGGACAATTAGCATGCAATTTGATGACTCGGCCATTGTCATTGAGGACTCCCTTGGAACTCTCATGCTTTGAGGCTGATCCTCAAGATCTTCCTCCTTTTGATGCTCCTCCTCAATGCAAGCAAGATCACACTTTGCCAAGATCTCCTCTTGAGTGATCTCCTCCTTTGCCAAGCTCATTCTTTCAAAAGCAACACTAGCTTCCAACTTAAACAATCTTCCATGTTTAAATCCCTTTGCAATGCAAACATCATTCTTCAAGATGAAACAAACACCATGCTTAAAGTGGACATCCAAACCACTTTCTAAGAGTAAACCAACACTAAGCATATTCTTGGTGATTGATGGTACATAAAGGACATTTTCTAGATCCATGCATTTTGAGGATTCTAGACACAAAGAGATGGTGCCAACACCATCTATCCTACACTCTTCATCATTTGCAGTAAAGACAAACTTTTTAGCAGCATTGAAAGAGTGTAAGGTTGAGAAAAAGTCCTTTTCACAAGACATGTGAGAGCTAGCCCCACTGTCGATCCACCAATTGTCTCTTGAATTGCTATTGCTTGTTGGTGAGGATGTAGATGCCATCAAGAATACATTTACTTCATCCTCCTCCTCCTCCTTTGCAAGGTTTCCTTGTTTGTCCTCCTCCACTTGTGCTCTTAGCCTCTTGTAGCATTCAGATGCATAATGCCCCTTCCTTCCACAAAAGAAGCATTTTTGCTTTGACTTGTCCTTTGAGCTTGATGCATCATCCTCTTCTTTGGCCTCCTTTGGATGCTTCTTCTTTCCATTGGTCTTCTTTTTGCCCTTGACTGAGAAATTGGCTTTCTCATCACCATCCTGCAAAGACAAGGAACTCATCCTAGATTTTGCATGGAGCATCCTACACTCTTCAGCCACTAATACACTGTGAAGTTTTTCTATAGTTGGCAAAGTGTCTTGGATGGCAAAACTTTGGACCAAATTTGCAAAGTCATCTCCTAGACCATTAAGGACAATTTGTACAAGCTCTCCATCATGAATCTTCTCTCCAATGGAAGCCAACTCCCTATTTAGAGACTTGATTCTGAGTACATAATCATGTGCACTCTCCTCACTTCTCCTCATGCTTTGCAAAATTTGATTTCTAAGCATAAGAACTCTAGAAGTGTCGCTAGACTCATAGATTGATTTTAAAGACTCCCAAGCCTCTTTAGCATTAGTACAAGCTGATACTTCTCTCAACAAATCATTGCTCACATTCATCTTCACACAATGAAGTGCAAGCGTAGATCTCTTCTTGTATCTAGCTAACTCTTGTGCACCTAGAGGTTCATCTTCATCTTCAATCAAGAACTCGTAAAGGTCTTGGAGCACTAAGAGTGACTCCATTCTAACCTTCCAAATAGCATAATTTGTAGAATTCAACCTCTCACTAGCTTCTAGAAGGTATGCTCCAGCAGATCCCATCTTACTAGTGACTTCTACAAAAAAGAAATAGATTTGATTGACTTGAAACTCACAAAGGTCTCACACTTGCAGTGTTTCACTCAAATTTGATTTCTAATCCAACAAATGGACTTATAATCACAGTTCTATCACTCCCTCACAAAGCTGGAATGAAGATAAGATGAAGTGAAAACTACTTTCAAACAAATCTTGCCAAGAAATGGATTTGATTGTCTCTAGAAACTCACTAAGGTCTCTCTCTTGTAGTTTTTCACTCAAATTAGATTTCTAATCCAACAAATGGACTTATAATCTCAGTTCTAGCACTCCCTCACAAAGTTAAAATGAAGATAAGATGATGTGAAATCTACTTACAATCAAATCTTGCCAATTTTGGCTATTTTTGGACAAAAAAATGACTTAATCTCTTTCTTCCTTCTTGGTGTACTTTCAAGACCTGTTTTTAACCTGAATAGGACTTGAACTCAGCCTAGATTAATTAGATTCCATGAAACAAATTCAAATCTAATCAATGGCAAATGATCTTGGTAGATTATCCTAGGATCTCCACCAAAAATTACACCAATAGCTCACAAATTGAATTTTTTTGGATCAAATGAATACCTTGCATTAAATGCAGGTTCAGAGGTGCCCACACATGTGGACAGTACGGATTTGGACCCCTACCAAGTTTGCGATCAAATCTCCTCACCAAAATCAAGATTCTAGCTTGCCCTCTCACTACTAGTTTTTAGCACCGAAACTTGCTAAAAATGGAATTGCATTAGATCAATGGCTTATGCTCTTGTACTTGGCTCTGATACCATGTGAAAGTATTGTACTTTAGGACCATAAATGGATCTACAAAAGATCCACAAGAGTGATTGGATGCTTGCTTAACAATCTATCAAAAAACTAGACACAAAAAAGTTGATCTAGATTGGCAATTTGACAAACAACAAGCATTAACAATCAAAAGCATTGATAAACATTGAAATCCGTGCCCACACGTGTGTACTACAGGCTTTAGTACGGCCTTCAACCTGAGAAACAAGTAGAAATTGATTTGGTTTCATTTGGATCACAAAAACTCAATGTACATAGTGAACTAGCTTGAGATTGCCTATGAGCTCCAAAAATTTTCTATCTTCTCACTATGGAGAGAGGGAATACATAGCAAATTCGACCTCCTTCTTGAAGTTAGGTGGATTTCCAGCATGTAATAAGAAAGTTAACTCACTCTCCTTGACCTAAAATAAAACCCTAGCCTATTTCCTAGAGTTATGCTTGGTAGGTAGCTAGTTGGTCAAATTTTCACCTTAAACTTAGGTGTAGGTCCTATAAAGTAGGGATGACCACCAAATAGACATGACCAACTCTCTTGACTTGACCTAACCTACATTAGAATGGGTTTCCCATGTGGCATCATGGCCTCACATGTGTGGGACCCACTTGTGTACACAATTTACACTATTCTACATGGTTTTTTATCAAGCTAGATTTGCCAATTTTTGGCAATTCTTCACACGAACCTTTGCCATAACCAATCCAAACATGCGACCTTAGTTTACTTAGATTTGTTGCAAACTGATTCACTTAGAAATAGAAAAAAAGAAATATTTTTATATGGCATAACGTACCTTTACACCATTCAATCGAAATTGATAGTACTGAGGTAGATCGAATTGCAACATGTCTAGTTCTGATCGAATGTGATTGAGACACCAATCTTCCTTGACCTCAACCATTGCAAGAATGTTGTCATTTCTTTTCACTGTTATCTAAAGTTGCTCTTGAGGGTTTATACCAAAATCTTGATCAAGTGGCTTCCAAACATTTTTGCATTTAATCCACCTTCTATAATACAATAGCAAAGTGAGCATTTGTTTTTCGATGTGATATCTAAATGTCATGGATGAGTAACATACTCTGCACTCAACTTCCTGATTTTGTTTTGTATCCCAACCATCATCCAACAACTCTGCGATTATATCAGCACTCAAGTCCTTACAAATAAACATTGTTTTCGTTCTCCGAACAATGCATTTGGAAAAAAAAAATCAACAAAAATAGTAAAAGGTAGATACCAACTTAATCTATTATTCTTTGATCCAGTGCTACATTTTAATATACTCTGAATATCAATATATAGCCTAGATCAAAAACTTTCTGAAATTGCTGCATCAGGAGAAATCCATTCCTCACTCGAAAAATCCAGTAGTAGATATGGCTCTAATCTACCAACTAAACCGTTTTTATCAGAAAAATAGGTGTGATTATAAAAAAAACTCCTGACTCTAAAAGTGATTTTGAAGAACGACCTTTATATTGTAGAATACTGATATCCGAATGTATGACATCGATTATTCCTGCAATCGATTGTACTGATTGCCATTCGACGAAATTTGATGGATACAAATCTGCAAAACCAACAAAAACATCTCAAGAAAAATATAATTTAAAGAAAACGCTAACTCTAAAAAAATTGAATTCGAAAACTTACAATTGCATTTCCTTCTATCATTTGGATTTAGATCATGAATGTTGAGCTCATTGTGAAGATAAGCATGCTAAACTAAAACTTTCGTGATAGAATCATATTCTTTGAAAAAATTAGAATTATTTGAGGAAAAACAAATAACTGACATTCATCTACATAAATCAAACAAATCTTGCAAAGCTTCTATATCAAAAGACTTGTTGCCTGAATATGCATCACCCATAAACTATTGTACTAACAAGCCATTGAACAAAGTAAACCAACTCAATGACTTAGAAGAATGCTTGGCATCATCAAGGGTTGATTTTTCACAAATAAGAGAACTCTCATTTGAGAGACAACTTGAAAATATCAAAAGTATTATCAATGTCACTACAAATCTAGTTAAAGTAAAAAAAAAGTGTTACCAAGATTTATGGATGAAATTGCCTCTATAATTGTTGCATTCTGATGGAAAATGCAATACAAGTCTACATATATGAGTAGCATTGTAAGAGGGCGCGATGTATTCCTGTACAAGAGGAACTATTGAAGAATCTATGAAGGAGATGGAGGTTTTTACAAAATGAAGGGAGTGGTGAGTGTATGAGCGAGAAAGAATAAGCTGAGTGACACTCTACATTAAAGGTAAGCAAACAACCAAAAGCCAAAAGGATACATACAGGCGGGCAAGCAAAACCTTCGCAAAATAAGAAAAGTCAAGAACGGAAAACTTTTTACAGACTACGTCAAGGGTGAACACATTTTTAGAATACTCATCCAAGAGCTGGTAGATGTGCTTGTTTTCAAAGGGAGTAGCACTCAAGTCAGAAAGGTTGGTTATGGCAATGCCAAGCTGATGCGAGATTAGCACGGACTGACTCATTCCAATTAAAGAGTAAGATTGTTGTTGAGGGCCATGCTGAGCATAGTATTTGTATTCATGGTGCGGTCCTTGGCAACAACCATTTGCTCTAATTTAAAGCCGTAATCTCTTGATTCCGTATACTTGGCATGAAGATTTGTGATTTCCAACTCATTCTGCTGGAGTGTTGACTCACAAATATTTTAATTTAGTATATTGGGCCTTATAATGCTCCGCCCTCTTGTATTTATGGGAAGCGCTAGAGGGGGAGTTGATGTCCATTTGGGCATCTTGTGCGTCACTGAGAGTCTCAGTCGATCGAAGAAGTGTAGTCAACGAGTCAACCTAGTATATTTTCCATATCTCAAAGTAAGAGCAATCGACTATTGAAGATATTCTATTTTTCTTTAGATGTCTTGTTACATTCAATGCTACTTTTTCAGGTATCATAAAACATAATTTGTGATGATTTCTAAAGACTTCATTGGAATGTCAAATAAAAACTTTCTTCTTTAATATATTCTACATAGTACAAAACAGGATTTCCTTTTAGGATCTAAGTTAACCCATTTTTTTTCTACCACAAATAGTCCCTATACAACAGCCCAAGCCAGAAACCCCTTCTCTTGCATGTCCAAAGTGGACCAATATAGGTTTAGGATTTCGGCTACACTCTAGATACCTACCCATTCAACATTTATGTAGATTCTAGGTAAGAAAAAATACTCTAACATCCATGAATGTTCTATATTGTAAAAGTTGTCTCATATTTTCAAAAACGTTTTTTTTTTCAAATGTGGTGTTTCAGTAGCTAGTACCTGGTTTGATTCAACTAGTGGACTAAGAGTAGTTCTTCTCCTTTTATATGTTAGAATTGTTGAAGCTTGTGTCTATGGGTCAGATCCCATTTCTATGTTCTGCTCTATGGGGAACGTTTTGGTAAAGTTAGTCGAATTGTCTTTGCAGTTGTTTGAATGTCTCTAGCCTCTTGGACTTGATCAAGAAATTACCTTCAATTATGAAAGCTAGGCTTGTCTTCAATGCTTTATTTCTAGTTTCATTTTTTATGGAGTTTCTCCTTATATTGGAGTCGATCAGCTTGGTAATTCCTAGCCACCTCCATCCTTATCTTAATGTCATTGAGAGCTCTAGTTGTTTCAATTGTCATTCCAAGTTAAAGATTTCATTTCAAAGCTTCAGCAATTCCTTTTTCCTTCAACGACACAGACTCTGAATTGTTCTATCTCCTATTGGAAGTGGTTGATTCTAACACTCTCTATAGCTCTAAAGTGATCTACTTGGACAATTCTTCTCTTAAAACATCCATTTTCTCTTTCATAGCATCATTCTAATGTTGTAGTTTGTTGACCCTAAAAGTTTGGGGCCTCAAATTTGATAATTCACATTCTTTCTCCTCATTCTCGATCGTCAACTCCCTCAACTATTTCTAATAGTCTTCTTGTAATTTTACATACTATATAATACTACTAAAAGATAGAAAAAGACTATGAATATTGCAAAGAAGTTCATGACATTCTATATCTAATAGGTCTTGAAGAATCAATACTTCTTCAATTGGCTTCTCCTATGTTAGGGATTGAGCATCATCAGGTTTTTCAATTACTTCTTCAAACTACATTTTTTCTCTTCATCTTTGATTGCCTCTTCAACTTTCAAATGATCTTCTACCTAATTTATTTCTACAGCTTGTGGTGACCCTCAAAGTCGGGTTTCCTCCTATTCTTTCTACAAATCCTCTAGTAGGGTGTCATTAGTATCCATGTCCTTCTGACACTTGCAGAGTCAAAAATTTAGCATCATTATTTTCTTTGTCTTGATTAACATCTTCATCCTTCTGACTAGATGAAGTCCCTTCTAGTAAGCTAGATGGCAAGATAGTTGTACAGAATTTTTCAATTAAGCATGGAATTTTCAGCCAAGTAGGAGTGATTTTATCAATAAGGCATTGTATGATAAATAATCATCACATAAGGTTAGGGTAGGTGATTTTATCATGGTGCAATGGTCCTTGGATCTTTGGTGTACTGATCCTTGTGGTCTTCAGTTGTCCATCTTCATGTTGATTGTGGTTGACTTGAGAGCTCATTTATAATTCCAAAACAATATAAAGAATTTACAACATACTGACACAATGGAATAAAACAAAAATTTGGTATGGAATTGTGGACTCGCAGTGTGTTTTCTTCTAATTGATAGTTGTATTTAATACTCGTGATAAATTCTCCTAACTTTAGTAGATCTTTTCTTGACAATCCATCTTCACATAGAAGAGATTTTTGAATTTCATCTTATTCTATTCTTGCATTGTACTCATCTCAAGCCCCCAAGCTTTATTTTCACTCACTATCTACACAATTGTGATCGTGGAGTTAAGACAAACAAAAAAAGATTGTAGTCACATTGAGCTATATTCATATCATACTTACGAGGTCCTTGCCTTTGTTATTAAGAATTCCTACTTCATTGGATTACAAGACTAAGGGGCATCTCAATGGAGCCCAAGGTAATTTGGAAAAGCGGCACCTTACATTAAAGCCCTATGTAAATAATTATTTTTGTGAAATCAATGGCCCAAGTATGACATCCTGCATGTATAGTCCATTCTGAAGAGCCACTAGTAGTTAGTGATTGTTGAATTTCACACGTGTGGATTGTCCACTACATGTACTTGTGATCTCCTAAGGTGTGTAGATGCACCAAGATCAAGACTAGATTGAGATTCAAGATCTATCTTTGATTCTATGGCAAAAACACACTACTACATGCATTCAATCACTTCCAACTCTCACTCACACATGTGGGAAGTGTTCCAAAAGTATTCTAAGTAAGAACAAGCTGCTCTCCTCGGGTAGAGAGAGAAAAACCATCATGAACTCTCGGGTAGAGAGAGAAAACTAGAAATTCAATGACACTCAAAATCCACTCAATCTCAAAATCAATTAGATCCAAAATGAGGAGTACAATGATACTAGTAGATTCATGAGCTACCACTATGCTTAGCTATGATTGGATCACACTTTGCCACCTCTTAATCCTATTGGACCATTGATCCATGCACCTCTAAATTCTATTGGACTATATTCAAGCACACCTCAAATTCCTATTGGACCACACATGGTTCCACCTCTAAAACCTATTGGACCTCTTAAATTTCATCAAACAAAAGCATTACACTTGTCTACACTCTAATTGGAACAAGTTTGGCCTCATACTCTATTTTGGCTCAATAGTGGCATTACAAGTGGAAATGGATAATTTGCCATCTATGCCAAATTTGACCCTATCAACATTCTACACCTAAATGCTTGACTATGAGACTCTATGAGACCCCTATATCAAACATTTTGATTTACTTTACAATTCTCCACACGTGGGAACATCCTCCCCACATGTGAGATTCACTTACAAACTTCTATCATAAAAAGTACCAAGCTAGATTTTTGCCAATTTCTCACACTCCTCAGAAAATAGCTTGGAAAGGTACTAGATCACTTAAGAAGTTTGTAAATCTTTTTGAGTGGATCCTTTGGTATGCATAAGAAGTGAAGATCAGCCAAGGGATCCATCATAGCAGCACCCTCACCATATCCATGATAAGATCTCTTTGGTAGAGATCTCTTGCCAATGCCTTTGAAGAGTGCTCCACCAATATGCCACTATGATCATGGGCTTCCTCCATGCTTGATGATGATTTTTGATTTGAGAGTTCCACTTGCATGATGGATGCACCATAAATAGAGAAATCTGAGGCTTCCAAGCCTCATAAGGATCATGCAGATCAAGATCATAAGATGTGAAACAATGATGATTGTCAAGATTATGCTTTCTAGCTTGACTAGTCCACATACAATGAACTATATCCATAATGGATCTAATCTTGATATCAAAGACTATCTTGATATTTTTTAGGCTAGTTACTCTCTCAAGGATGTAAGTGTCCACTTTGGATGCTTCACTTAATCTCAAGAGGAGTTTACAATTTGCCTCAAAACATGTGAAAACATGATTTTCAAAAAAGTGAGTACCAAGCTCAATCTTGTTCTTACTAGAATCAAGAGCATACTTTTGACAATACAATATCTTGCTTTCAAAAAGTATTGGAAACACATCTAAGTCAATAATGACAAGAAATATGTCCATACCATAAGCATCATACAAAACTGTATAGCTTTTCTTGAACTTTGAGATCCAAAAAATTCAATGAAGTAAGATAGCATTTCAAGCAAAGGAAGAGAAGCATATATGAATGTGTTGTAGTAGATACAACATGAAAGATGCCCCTCTTTGTCATGTAAGGTGAGCCATAAAGACTCGGCCATGCATCTTGAAGATCTTCTTGAAATCATATGAAGAAGAAACTCCTCCTCACACATTGGCCCCATCATAACTTGAATACCTTCAAAAAAGATAACTTGTGATGCTTCTTGAGAAGCCTTGATCTCGGCCACTTCCAAGATTGAATCTTCATGCAATGTGACATCTCTATTCACAATCACTTTTGAAATAGAGAGTGTAAAGACACTAAAGGCCTCCTTGATGGATGAGTATCCAATCATGATCCATGAGCTTGGATCATCAATATGTGCAAAGCAAGCACTACCAAGTTCACTAAGGTGATCAACCTTAGGCTTCATCTTGAATAAAACTTCATATGGTGCTATTCCTTCAAGAGCTCCAATACTCCTCAAAGCTTTGATCTTCACTAAGAATTTCTTCTCAACATATGCTTTGAATAATAAGGAATAATCATACACCATAATACTTGAAGAGAGAAGATATGTGCATCTTGTGTGATCATCCTCCTTTGAAATATTGGACATATAAAAAACATCAAGAGAGTTTGCACTCTCACTTGGATCCAATTTGTAGATGCCTTCAAATCTTGATCCATATGCAAGGATCTCACCATCCTTCTTGATCACACAATTGTCAATATTGAAATTGACATCAAAGCCACTATCAAGAAGTTGGCCAACACTTAAGATGTTCTTTGTAAGCTTTGGGACAAAAAGAACATTGTTGAGAAAGAGATCTTTAGAAGATGCAAGCTTCAAGGGAATAATCCCTACTCCTTCAATATTGCACTCATGCTTACTTGCAAAGTATATGGTCTTCTTAACTCCATCACAAGGCAAAATAGATGAAAAAAAGTGATTGGAGCCACACATATGTGAAGATGCTCCACTATCAATATAGCATGAGTCATCCTTGTTGAAGGTGGAAGAGGAGAAGCTTGATGCCATAAGAGAGCCTTCTCCATCACTTGCAATATAGTCTTCTTTCTCATTGGTGATGTTGAAGAAATTGGTGGCATAATGGCCTTTCTTGCCGCAATAAAAGCACTTGATCTTCTTCTTCTTGAGATTTGAAGTAGAAGCATGAGAGGTATCCTCCTCCTCCTCTTCATCTTGGTCTTTAGCTTTGTCATTAGAGAAGTGATGGTGTTGCTTCTTACTCCTCTCTTTGTGCTTGGAAAATAGAACTTTGCCATCATCATGATTGAGTGATAGCTTGTCCATCCTCAAGAGTTTGTACTCTTGTCTTGATTCTTCAGAAATAAGCACACTTTGAAGGGCCTCCAAACTTGGTAGCTCCTCCTTAATGGCATAGGATTGGACAAGGTTGTCATATTCATCTCTCAAGCCATTGAGAATGACTTGGACTAGCTCACTTTGATTGATTGAGTCACCAATACATGCAAGCTCCCTATGAATATCCTTGACTCTCAAAACATAACTAGATACACTCTCATCACTCTTTTGACTACTTTGGAAGATTTGATCTCTAAGAGTGAGGAGCCTAGAGGTGTTCTTAGCCTCATAGATGGACTTGAGACAATCCCAAGCTTCCTTGGATGTAGAACAATCACCAATCTCCCTCAATATCTCATTGGAGACATTCATCTTAATGTAGTGGAGAGCCATCCTAGCTCTCTTCTTGTATTTTTGTACTTCTTGAAGGACTTGAGGCTCCTCCTCAATCCCAAGTACAATGTCCATCACATCTTGGAGTATCAAGATGGACTCCATCCTCAACTTCCATATTGAATAATTGGAAGTAGACAATCTCTCACTTGGTTGCAACAAGTATGAACTCATTGAAGTCATGTAAAGTGGAGATAAATGAAAGTGATGAACAAAAAATGTTGCTTCTCTCTCACTATAGGATCCAATAATGGTATGCTACCATCTCCTATGCAAGATCTTGCAACAAACTGTGAGATGATTCTCACTAGCTATCTCAATCTCTCCAAAACTAGATCTACTTCACATCAAATGATGGAGTATGGGCAAAGTTAGATCAAACACTCTTAGCACATGTGAAATACACTAAGAAACCAAATTTGACTCAAATACAATGATATTGCATGAAACAAAATGGCTAAGATCTCAAAACAGTGCCTAGATCACATATAGATGAGATTGGTAATCATTCAACTGTGATTTTGGATCAAACAAGCAATCTCTTGACCAAACCAAATGTGTCCACCCAGGTATATCGTGAATACTGATTTGAAATTGCGAATATTGAAAGATGAATATTTTGAGATATTGATCATGAATATTGTGAGTACTGATTGTGAATATTGTGAAAACTGATCGTGAATACTCCTGAATAATGATCCTTCATAATGTGAATTCTAATTGAATATTCTACAAATATTGATCGAATATATTATGAATACTATTTGATTATTGATTTCAAATTTTGTGAATCTTGAAATCTTTTCAATATTAATCATGATTATTGTGGACACTCTTGAATACAGAGAATGATTAATAAAATGTGATTATTCAGAATAAAGATCACGATTTTTAATTTTGATTAGTTGTGGTAAAGTTGTTTTGTAGATTTGCATGAAGAAACATATGACAATGTGACATGGAAAGGCCTTGTGGTACAATACCACATCGTCCTTGTTTTCTATGAAGTTTGCTTTTGACTTGTCTAATATTTAATAATGACCATGTAGATCCAAACATGCTTGATAAACTTCTATATTATCATAGACATAGGATTAAGACACAAGATTCATCTAGATCCTAAGGAGGTAGTTGTTAATTTTCACATGTGTGGGAGTCCCCAAAAGTGTGATTATAATCTCCTAAGATGTGGTGATTGTGTATAGATCAAGCATAGATTGAAATCTAAGGCAAGGGCTTGGGCTGAGATGTTGTCACACTTGATCAAAGGTAGATCTTCCTCCTTGATGCACTTGAGCTCCAATAATAGTCTTTTGATCCATTGCATCTCTTTTGTTGTTGTTGTAAGAGCCTTATACTCGGCCTCACAAGATATAACGAGATGATATCTTGCTTTTTGAAAAGCCAAGATATGAGATTTTCTCCAAGAAATATAGTGTAAGCACTTGTGGATTTTCAATCCACCTTGTCACTAGCAAAATCCGAGTCCGAGTTGCCAATAATAGATAGATCTTCACTTTTGTAGAGTAATTCATAATCATGTGTTGTGAAGATATATACCTCAAGACTCTCTTGGTCGATTTCCAATGGTAGATCTTGGGATCTTGCATGGATTGACTTAGCTTGTGCACACAATAGCTCAAATTGGGCCTAGTGATGGTCAACCAAATCAAGGAACCAATAAGATTCCTAAAAAGGGTGATGTCCTCAAAGGATCTTTCATCTCCCTTATTAGAATCTTTTACAAAAATATGCTCCAGAGGTGTGTCTACACTCTTGCAGTTTTTCATATTGAACTTTTCGAGCATTGAAAGAGCATATCTAGTTTGATTTATAAAAGCATAATCATGACAAAGATCAATCTCTAGTCCTAGAATGTAGTGAAGCTCTCCTAGATCTTGCATTTTGAACTCATTACCAAGAGCACTTTTAGATTCATCTACTAACTTTATGCAACTTCTACATAGGATGATGTCATCTACATAAATGATGAGAATGACAAGATCACTAGCAACAAACTTTAAGTGCATGAGAGGATCATAGTCACTTAGAAAAAATCCAAGTGAGATAAGAAATGTGTTGAGCCTTGTATACCATGATCTTGCTTAAGCCCATATAGACTTGAAAAGTAGGCAAACTTTGGATTCTTCACCATGCTTGATGAAGCCTTGTGGTTGCTCCATATATATCTCCTCCTCAATATATCCATTGAGAAAAGCATTGGAGACATCTAATGGGAACATCTTACATTTGAAGTGGCAAGCAATAGAGATGATGATTCTTATAGTTGCCATCTTTGCAACGAGTGCAAAGGTTTCATGTACTTTTAATGGTATAATTTACATGTATTTGTAACTCATCTATTAAAGAGGGCACTTTTAGTATTTAGAGGTGTGTTTGCTCGTTCCGTAGGAAATATATGGAAGACACGCTTCATTCTCACACCACAGAGAGAGAGAGAGAGAGAGAGAGAGAGAGAGAGAGAGAGAGAGAGAGAGAGAGAGAGAGAGAGAGAGAGAGAGAGAGAGAGAGAGAGAGAGAGAGAGAGAGAGAGAGAGAGAGAGAGAGAGAGAGAGAGAGAGAGAGAGAGAGAGAGAGAGAGAGAGAGAGAGAGAGAGAGAGAGAGAGAGAGAGAGAGAGAGAGAGAGAGAGATTGAAGAAGTGAATAGAGCATTGAAGATTATTTTCTTTGATCTATGTTCTCCGCACTGCTAAGTGTGAGTGATCTTGAGTCTACTAGCAATCTCTTCTGCATTACTTAAATCACTCTTTTGTTAGACAATTGCAATAGTTCATTATAGATGCTTGCTGTGTTTTCGTAAAGCTTATCTATAGAACTGTCTTTAAACTATCTTATTCGTCTACGCGGATACTTTGTATTCGGCACCCGAATAACGTCAAACTTTGGTAGAGTCTTCCACAGTCATTGAAGAACAATATGTATACATTTGAGATGGTAGTCTCTGCTTGAGGAATTGAGTCATAGATCTATATTCCTATGTGTAAGGAAGATATAAGTTTCTAACATATTCGTGAGCTACTCGAGTTCTTTAACCGTGATTGGACTTTAGTTGTTGAGGACTATTGTCTAGAACAC
This sequence comes from Diphasiastrum complanatum, assembly GCA_029204225.1. Taxonomy (NCBI): domain Eukaryota; kingdom Viridiplantae; phylum Streptophyta; class Lycopodiopsida; order Lycopodiales; family Lycopodiaceae; genus Diphasiastrum; species Diphasiastrum complanatum. The sequence goes on from CM055110.1 coordinate 18,319,315, forward strand.
AATAGCTCAAGAATAAGATTAACTATTTGTCTGCTCGTACTTGAACACATCGAACATATCTTGAATCCTTGTTGACAACTTAATTAGCCAGAGTGTAGTTCATTCGTGCTACTCTGATAACATTTCACTTGTAGAATGCTTTTCATTTGATTCGATAGAGAAAGATTGTTGTTCTGAAAATTACCATTATCACACACCCAACAAAAGTAATACTAGTTACTTATAAAATGTCTGTTTGACAACCATAATAACACTCGACTTCATTTCATTCAAATAAGTCAGAACTATTTCAATAAATCAACTTTTAAGTGCTATCCTCTTGGGGTTTGACATTAAATACTACACAAATCTATCATTTCTATGTTTGTATATCACAACATATGTCAATTTTGGTGCCATTGTTGGGAATAGCCAAATAAAGTTGATACCAAACTGACAACTCCATCTCCATTCTTAGTGCATGTCATGAGAGAGCTGCCAGACTTGAAAGATATCGGAAAGTTCGAGAAGAGTTTTTCAAAAGACTTCAAAAATCTTTCCAAAGAGGAGAATCACCTTTTCAAATTTATAACAAAACTTTCTTTGATAATATTCTTAATCCTGTTAATCTACTTGAAATATTGCGTCCTAAAGGTTTTGGTATAGCTGAACTTGGTTCTAAAGTTGAAAATCCAGTTCCTGATCCAGATTCAGATCCAAATCCAGATCTAGATCCAGAACCTGAACCTAAACAAGATCCGAAATTTGATCTAGAATCAAAACCTGAGCCTGATCCAAATCCAGATTCAGAACCTGATCCTGAACCAGAACCAGAGCCGATTATGGAAGGCCTTCCTCCCCGTTTCACTTCAATCTCGAAGATCAAATATGATTATTTTAAAAGAACATCTTCAAATGATACTGACAGTTATGTTTCGCAGTTTGAGTCAATTGCCAACTCGAATAATGAAGGTGCTGATGCTGACAAACTACAGATCTTTCTTGGTCTTCTGAGAAAGCAAGCACACATATGATAAAACCAAGTTGAACCAGGACGTGTGGGTACCTGGATTCCTTTCACTCTTAGATTTTCTTGACTTGTATCATTCAAAGAACATAAGAGAATGGTGGATCGAGACTCCAAATACGCTGAAGCAACGAAACAAAATGATGTGAAAACTGTCGTAGCTTTCCTATTGAAATTTATAATCACACGTTATGGTTGTACTCTTGAGTTAGTCAGTGATCGTGGTATCCATTTTCTAAATGATACGATTCGACTGCTGACAAACTGTTTTCTAATCAAACACAGAAAGACAACCCCCTATAATCCGAAAGCCAATGGGTTAATTGAGAGAGCAAACAAAATATTATGCAAGATTCTGAATAAGATCACCGTTGCACATGCTACAGATTGGGATCAAAAGTTACCCTCGGTTCTCTGGGCATATCGAAACACAGAAAAGATCACAGCAAATCAGACGCCTTACTTTCTTACATATGGTATGCATCCTATTCTGCCAATTGAATTCAAGGTGCCAAAGTTTCGAATACAAGCACAATGAACAGAAGTAGAATGTACTAACAAAAGGTTGATGACTATTGACGAACTATCTGAAGCTCGAATCAATTTGAAGGATGTTACAGAGAAAATCCAGGAACAGCGAAAGAAAAAGCATGATACTCTTATCAAGACCAATGATCTTAAGGCTGTTGATTATGCCTTGATATATGATAGTCGCCATCAAAATTTTTCTAGAAAGCTTCATATGAGGTGGATGGGACCGTACAAGGTTATTAAAGTATTTGAAAATGGTTCTGTCCAACTTCAGTCATTGGAAGACGAATTATTGCCAACGTGTATTAACAGTTCCAAATTGAAGAAATATTATCTCTAACAAAGGAATTCAACGGGAGAATCTTTTGAGTATCTTTCAAGGATCTACCCAAATTTTTGTTTCTATTTATTTATATATCTATTACTTTATTGTTATTTATTATTTTACTCATTATTTACTTTTTGGATTTTGAAAATCTCTTTTATTAAATGTATACGCTCACACGTGTTGCCACTTGTCATTCATATTTATGTGTTTATTTATGATTTCACGAAAGACGTGATATTTTATTTTAAACGGTCTATTCATTCCCTAGGTCAACTACTTCAGCAATCAACGCATGAAGCTCCATCCTTCCAAGACAACAATAAGGCACTTCAAGCCAACTCTGCAGAATTGTAGAAAAAATTTGATTCTTTGCAAGTTGAGCTCAATAAGGTCAAGGCAGAAAAGACCACTCTGCAAACCACATTGCAAGATGAAACCATCAGGAGAATAAAGACGGAAACTGTCTTACAGATATGCAGCAGGTCCGGGTCCATCCAAATGACCATCTTAAACTACAAAGCCTTCAAGACCATATGCTCAAAATTTTTTGAGTCGAGTTTCTGCTCCTGCTCGAGAATGACAAAGCACTTGTCGAAGAAGAGCTTGCCGAGCTGAAGGAGTTAATCTGCAGAGACGACCGTCTGCTCTGGGCCAGATGCACATGATGAATATTTGCAGGCCTTGGAAAAGATCGAAAGTCTTTCAAAGGAGCTCCAAGCTATCGAAAATAGGATAGATAATGTAATGCAGAAACTTCCTACTTCCAATGCATGACTACGACTATCAAAAATTAAATACAACAGTAGTGATGAAAATCACCTTCAATCTTTAGCAACTAACTTTGAAATTGCTAGATACTAAGTGACTACGTAGAAAAGCATAAAGTATTGAATTCTCAAACAATTTCTATCAGTTACAAAAGCAATACAGAGATGCATGCATTCTGACATATACTGAACGCAATAAGAAGATAGTATTGATTTAGAGAAACAAAATCAGATGCTAATGAGCGCAAAACAGTAGCGGATAGAAATCGCGCACTCTAAGTTGTCTCTGAGTAACTGAGAATAAATCTGATAATAAGAAGCTCTGTTGATAAGCAGTAGCGCAATAGCAACTCTAAAATAAATATCTAAAAGACTGAGCTAGAATGCTAAAGAGAGTTCAAGCTTGAAAGCATGATAGAGAGCTAACAACAATACTTTCTGATTATGAATGATCTGCCTGATAAGAGCACAGGAAGCGTCGTGTAATAACACTCAACTCCTTCACAATTCACAATCTTGATTTGTTGCTTCAGAACTTGAGAAGAGATGCATGAACAATTGATTTATACTAAGTAATTAGGTCGTCAAATGCGATTGTCAGTTGGCTGGTGTCCGCTGGCATTCATCCCATTCCTTCTCAGAAATTGATTGTTGATAAGCGATGAAAATTGGTCATAAATAGTCTGTCTGCATAAATGAACTAAAACTGTCACTCTATAGAAATGAATTAAAACTGCCACATGCGACAATGTCGCAAAAGACAACAATGTCATAAAATCTCATTTACTTACTATTGGGGTAGCCCCACACTTTGCCAGAGTCATTTCTTTAACATTTGAGGCACTTTGAAAAATGTGAAAAATGCAACTCTGCATATTTACTCGTAATTCCTGATAGGCGAAAAAATGCGACATTGTTGTCAAACTCAATGTATTTCTGCAGACTGTGTAAAAACACTTGATCTGTAGACTGTGTAAAGACACGAGAAAATCCACAGAACTGGATAAACAATGGATGAGGATTAAAATCGATTAGTCAATTAGCAAGAAGGAGAATAATCCAACACTCTCCTTAATCTGAATTATTGAATGCCTTGACCTTCAAACTTAGTTCTACACAGAATCTTCTATGTGCTTCCAAACTTAATGCTCAATGTGCATACTCCTAGAATAAAATCTAGGGTTGGCTTTGATTATCACAAAATAATGTCGTCGGAGCATATTGATTCAGACCGATGTCTGAGAGTAAGTTCCTCAACCAAATTGCTTCCTTTGTAACTTGAGAGCTGCGATATTCTCTGATGCAGTGGAAGATAGAGCTATTGAAGATTGCTTGCGACTGTTCCAGGAAATTGGACCATTGTTGAGGAAGAATGTAAATCCAGAAGTGGATTTACGAGTGTCTACATCTTTTGCCCAACTTGCATCTATGTAACCACTGAGTAAATTGAGTTTGTCGTTGCCGATTGCTCCATAACAAATGCAAAAGTCCATAGTAGCTCAAAGATATATCATGACTCTGATCAGAGCCTTCCAATGTGTTACACCAGGATTGGTCACAAACTGATTGAGAGAGCTGACTACAAAAGATATGTATGGCCTGATACAAATCATGGCATACATAAGAGATCCTATAATAGAATGATAAGAATACTCATGCATCTGCTGCTTCTCATGAATTGTTTGGGGACATTGGTCCTTTGACAATTTGAGACCTGGTTCCATTGGTGAGAGAGCTAACTTGCAATTAATCAGATTATATCTGACTAACATGTTCTACATGTACCTCTATTGTGTAATGTAGACCAACTTCTGTTTTCTCTATGTGGATTTGTATACCAAGGCAGAAATGAGCTTCGTCCAGATCGGTGATGTCGAATTTGGAAGATAGCATTGTCTTGGCCTCTTTTATTAGATCGGTATTGTTGTTGAAAAGAAATGTATCATCCACATATAAAGTGATAATGATAAAAGATTGCTGCACTGCTTTGAAATAAACATTTGAATCTGAAGAGCTAGGTGTGTAGTCGTGATCAATAAGGAAAGTATTGATCCTTTGAAACCATGCTCGAGCAGATTGCTTCAAGCCATAAAGTGCCTTATGGAGTTTACACACATGATTGTGTTTACCCTCAATAATATAACCTTTGGGTTGCACCATGTAAATGTCTTCTTCGATAACTCCATTGAGATATGTTGTCTGTACATCCATTTGATGTATTTTTAAATCTGCTGCAGCGACAAATGATAGCAAAAGTCCAATAGAAGAATGCTTGACTACTGGATTGAAGGTCTCAGTGTAATCGACGTTGTATACCTGAGAAAATCCTCTGGCGACAAGTCTTGTCTTTCTCCTGTTGATGCTTCCATCTGTATTGTACTTGACTTTGAAAATCCATTTGCAATCAACTACGTTTCTGCTAGCAGGTAATTCGACAATTATCCATGTCTGGTTCTTGATAAGAGATGAATACTCTTTATCCATAGCTTCTTTCTAGAGATCTGAATCAGGATGGCTGAGTGTCTCTTGGACAGACGTCGGTTCCTGAACAAGGTAGGCTGTAGACTCGTCGATATACTGGTTAGGTGGTTTGCTTGCTCTTGAAGATCTTCTGGGTAATAGAGGAAGTTGATCATTTCCATCACACTGTAGTTGCTAAACTGCAACATCATCATCTTTGGATTCGCCATTGATATGTTGTTCATCGAAAGTAGATGAGCTTGGTCTTTCAATGGGAATAGTCGACTGAGGAACTGGGAAGTTCAATGTGTCGGATGAAACCGAAGAGTCAGCTATGTGGGCTTTGTCTTTTCCCTTGAGGTCGATAAACTGATCTTCGATGAAGATGACATCCCGACTAGTGAATATCTTCGACTCAATGGGATCGAACAACTTGTAGGCTTGATCTAAAGTAGTGTAGCTGATGAAAATACATTTGATATTCTGGAAGTGGAGCTTCTTCCTGAGATCACGAGGTATCTACGCAAAAGCAGTACATCCAAAAACTCGTAAGTTTGATAAAGAAGGTTTGGTACCTGTCCAAACTTAAAATGGTGCTTTGTCTGAGAGACCTTTAGTAGGACATCTGTTCTGAATATAGGTTGTTGTTGAAACAGCAGCCCAGCAGGACTTCGGAAGTGTCGCATTTGATAACAAGCACTAAGGTTCTGTTCTTTTTCTCAACAAGACCATTTCACTGAGGCGAATAGGAGGTAATGTATTGTTGCTCAATGCCGTTGTTAAGACAATACTCCTTGAATTCGGTGGAGACGTATTCTCCCCCATTATCTGACCTCAATGCTTTGATTCGTTTGCCTCTTCTTCTTCGACTGTGGACTTGATGATTGTACTTGACTTTGAGTCAGCTTCTGATTCGTTGCAGCCTTCTTAAAGCTTTTCTGTTTCTGTCGCTTAGAGCTTTTGTTGACATATAGAGCCTGAGAGGAGGAAGTAGACAAAGTGTCTTGATTTCTTCTATTGTCTTCTTGCAGCAACATAGTGATAATTCTAGTAAGAGTTAAACCTGAGTGTGTCAATATAATCATCACTCAGTTCTCATATGTAGAGGGCAAGCTTGAAAGCAATGTCATAATTGTGTCTTGATCGTCTATGACTGATCCGACAGTGGCCATCTGTTGCAAGAGATTCTTAAATTGGTCTTCACCTTGTAGAAACTTCACTCTTCACTTGTGAAGGGACCCAACTCAACTTTCAGTGTGAAAATTTTTAATGAAGTTGGCCCTATTCAAAGCTCATCCAATAGCTGAACCAAATCTTGTGGTTCAAATTTCTTTTCCATCACAGATTCTGGACCGTCGATTCATTTGACATCTCATCCAAAGGTCCAAACTGCATATGGGCATCAAACCATGCTCCTACAGTCGCTATGGTCTTCGATACACTAAGTTGACTATTGCGTTGGACGCGAGAACAGCCCGTGACCTCCCTGCCTGCGGCCGCGCCTCCCTTCTCTGAAAATTATCAGATCAAACTCTCCTGTGGATCGTTTTGAGCACGATCTGAGGCCTGGAGCAGGGTCGCCCTACTGAATCCAAGACTATAGAGTGTTCAGTCAGGAAATTCCGTGGAGAAACGGTGATTTTAGCTCAATTTGACAAAGTGGCTTTTTTCACCTTTTATCGCAAAACTGCTAGGTTAACTGTCTGGAGACAAATCTTTGACATAAACCTCAGAATCTCTCCATGGCTGGTTGACAATGTGATTAGCTTCACGGTGCGCAAACAACGAAGAAATCACCAGTTATGTATAAAAACCGTAACCCCAAGCCCAGTTTCAATTTTCAGTTGGCTTCGAAATTGTCAATTTTCACCAAATTTTTTCCTGTCTGATGCTATGCACAGGCTAATAATCCCTCTGCTGAGCTTAGCAAGTCTCTATAATTTAGAAACCGTGCACCAGTGCTTCTCTTTCCGTCTTCAACCCGTCGTAAAACCCCAAACTCTTAGAAGACAGTTCTCCCGAACCTCTCTTCAACGGCGACACTGTACTGTGTACACTCCCTGTACGGCTCTGATACCAACTTAGAATTTGATTTGCACATGAACACAGATCATGCTACACAGTAACATAGACAGAAAACACTCTCCTCAACAAGCTCACATAGCAACTGTATTTCACAAAATGAAATTACACTGTACATCTAGTTGTTCACTCAGGCAACCCATGCATGACCCAGGTTGTCGTTGGTGGGACGTGTGTCCCGTCGACTTGCCTCGTGGCGAGACCAACTGATCCTTATCCACCGATAGGACCCACAGTACAGTAACACAGTGATTCTAACTTTAATTCTAACTGACACGACAATAACTTATGGGGTGAATATGACTAATGTGACATGGTTGGCAGCGCAGAGCCTATTCTAGAGCAAGTTGCAGATGACTTAGTGCTCTGACAACATGCCAAAGAGAAGGAAACTGCAACCCAACCTGATGATGAGTTATAGGATGCTGCCTTGTTCTACATTGATACGGTACCTGAATGAGCCGTAGACATAGTTGAGTATCTAATGCGGGGCCAACCAAATAAATTTCCACCAAAGGTGGAACAGGGAAAATTGATACTTAGACCTTATCAGCTGATTTTGTCGGCCAATTATATCGACAAGGAATAGATGGCATTCTCCGAAGGTGTATTCTTCCACATGAGTCCACCCAAATTATATCGCTCTCACATGAAGGCATGGGTGGTGGTCATTTTGCATCTGACATTATAGTTTGCAAGATCTTGCAATCAGGATGCTGGTGGCCAACAATCCATAAAGACACGGAAGAATATCTACGAAAATGTGATGTGTGCCAGCGAGCTAGTAGGAGGCCAACAAGACTGAATTATGATCTATTGCATCTAGTTCTAGCTCAAGCACCATTTGAGAAGTGGAGATTGGACTACATTGGTCCCATCCATCCAGCTGCCAGAAGCTCACAAGCCCAATATATCATCGTGGCTATGGATTATCTCACCAAACGGGAAGAAGCCAAGGCAATGCGAATAGCTGATGCACGAGCCACTTCCAAATTTATAACAAAAACATCATTGTCAAGACGTATTTCTTTCACTTCCATTATTGCTAAGAAGTTTTATATGCATCAAATGATGTGATTTCCTCATTTTGGATTTTAAAATTGTATCGTTGTTGTAGTGTTCTAAACAAATATAGTGTCAAAATCCATCATTTTCTTAATTCGTCAGAATCTAACATCACATATAATAGTACAAAACATCACATCAAGCAGACAGTGGATTGATGACTTGGATATCGGACTATGACATTAAATAAACCCCTCGGGCAGCTAGATCTCCAATCCACCCCAGGATAAATATTATTTTGTTGCCAACTATGCTATCAAATTCTGACACATAAGTTATCTGTTGGATTCTGACAGACAATTTAAAAATATATTCATGCGTTGTGCTAGAAGTTGCTAGAGCTGGCTTTCATGGCTTTCGATAGTTCTGTCGGATTCCCACATATCTGACTAATTATAAAAAAAAATTCGATATTTGCTAGAAGTTAAGCTTTTGGGAGCCTCTGTTGGTTGAGATACAAGTTTCACCAAAATTTTCTAGCTGCCAGTTGTTTAAAGTTTGTGGAACCCAATTGAAGATTGAAGTACAATATTAATGTTGTCAAATTTTGAAATATTAATATAAGGTGATGAGATGAACAAAAGGCACAAATTTGTGAAAACTTTCACAAATTATGAAAAATGACATTCCGAGGTATGAGAATACGTTGCGAAGAATATAAAAATATGATTGATTTATTCATTTATTCCAAAATTTAGAATAGCTTTTAAAAATAGGAAAAGTTAGTAATAACATAAATTTAAACCTAATCTTATAGGATTGATTTATGCATTTATTAAAAAGAATTAAACTAGTTATTAAAGATAGGAAAAAAGCTAATAGATTAGTGTTGTTTCATATGGGAAGGGGGGGGCAAGTCCTTGACTTCAATCTTTGGATTTTTATTGGATGAGAGGTATTCAATAGAGTTTCATGCACACACACATTCACTTAACCTTAAGGAGGCATCTTAGGTGAGATTGAAGGAGAACATACCATGGAGTCCCCCACTATTTGATTTACCCCAAGGCAAGTGGCGACACCATTTATGTAAGTGAACTAAATCCAAGGTGCCTTATCATATTTCAAACTTAGCATTTGATATGGTTCTCCAAGTAAGTGGCCCCATGTGAAATCCTCACGATCTCTTCAAAGTGGGAAATAAGTGAGTTTATCAAATTGAACTTGTCTCCCACGTTCACCCATGCTCTCTCCTAATGAGGACTGAACCCCATTTTTTGAAGTGCACTTGGATCCCATCCATGATTATGATTCATATATTGTTAAATTTTTAATTTTAGAGACATATTTTTTGATTTTGCTTTCTAGATAGGTCATATCTTTCAAGTTGTCATTAATTTTTTGCAATATAACGTCTAGACATTAAGACATCAAAAAAAAGTCAAGGACAATGATGGTAAATAGGATGTCAACTCATTACTTGAGACAATATGAAAAAATTAGAAAGATCTCTCTCTCTCTCTCTCTCTCTCTCTCTCTCTCTCTCTCTCTCTCTCTCTCTCTCTCATGGCTCTAAAACAATTAAACTCTTTTCCTCTCTTTCTCATGTCTCTCTACACATTTAAATAAGAGAGCTCTATTCCTCTCTCTAAAATTATCAATGGAATCTGGATGGATCACTATATTTCTCGCCTCCTTTCCAAATTTCAAATCATCGATGAATTCTCCATCTCACAAAAGAGTCTTGCATTCTCGCCAGCCTATTCAATCTTTCCAAAGTTCTTATTAGCTGGTTGCTTGCTGCTGCAAGTGAGCAATGACAAGTATTGATGAAGTTAGAAACAGCTATAACTTTGTACAAGCTGGGCTGAGCACCCTGGCTGCCGGAGCAAGCGTAGCTCTTTGTCTTGCAAGAGGGAGATTGGACTCGGAGATGAATCTCGCTGATCTTTTCTGTACTACCAGGTTCAACAAGCAGAATAATAATGACTATGGAGCCGTAGAATCGTTTCATGGTAACAATGGCTGTATTCTAGGTATCAATGTACGGGGCTCAAATGCAAACAGTGTTATGTGGGTAGCGCACAATACTTGGGTGCAGGGAAGCTACACAACATTGGTACCATTCTGGACCTCATATGTCCCCAATGCAACACAAGATGCCACACAAAATCAGGACAATATATCTTCAACACCCAGATGCACATGTTGGCACGTCCCAAGCATAAGTCTTCATGGGAGTGGAAGAACTTCTGTGAATGAAATGCCTCAGGAAATGTATTTCCAGCCGACGTCTCAGGATCCTCAGTGCTACCGGGTTCCTTCTTACCAGTGTGAGCAACACGGAAGACAGCATATGCCTGATCTTCATACTGAAATCATGCGAACAAACAGGGGAGTGCCGGCCCCGCAGCTATGTTCATCGGTGCTGAAAGGTCCAAGTAAACTGTATCAGTTGATGCTCGATGATGAAAGGAGTAGTACACAAAGCACCTACCTGTTTGCTGTGGACAGGCTCGGAGCTGCATCGCTCGCTCGAATGGTATCTGAGAGCATGGCTACTTTGGACTCGAGCCAGAAAGGACGAACATCTGACCTGGTAGACTGGAGCCTAGGAAAGCTTGAATTATCCGATAAACCTGATATCAAGTGGATTGGAAATGCTGCAACAGTGGTGCTTGTTGGTGTTGCCGAATTAGTTCTGCTGCTTCTGTTATCATGTGTGTTCGGACTAGACCCCTTTGTTTCTTCATTGGGTGCCCGCAGGGGTGTGAGATCACTTCGATTGGGCGCTAATGGCATTACGCAATTTGCTGACTTATGGCTGGAGATGGTAGGAGGAGATAAAATATCTGGGTGGAACACTCCTATCCTGCGTGTAGTTCCTAGAAAGGACCTAAGGCTGTGGTATCTCGACTGGGCACTCAAGGTGTGTGGATTAGTTATAGCTTTTGTCTTCTGGGCATTGACAGTGTTTGGTTACGTGCATCCTTTAGGCCTGCATAGAAATGACGCTTGGGGAGTACTTGGGAACTGGACAGCTTTTGTCGCTCTCATAGGAAATGTAATTGGAATTTTTACTTCTGGACTTCCTTTGCGGTTGGATCATTCGTTACCCGGCCGAAGTCATGATCCTGGGTTTTCAATGGTTGGCTATAGTCTGCTACAATGTTTTTCCGAGCTTGCACTGACAATTCTTAGAACGGTCCCGCATTTCAGACGCATGAAATGGCTACGCAGATGCTGGTATGTGATGTTAGAAATAGGGATTTGGATACAGTGGTTTGCTGCCAAAAGATGCCTGCTTTCAGGACCACAATCGGAGTCTTCTGGCGTGACTTGGGAGCAGACGCTGATACAAGCTGGTGCTTTGGCGAGAGCGACGGTAATTTCTGCAGTGAGTGGAAAATGGAGTAGCAGCTAATTCATGATCTTAATAAGGGTTTAATCTTTTCCACAGAGGTATGATTAATCCGACGACTCAGATTACGTTTAGCTTGAAGCAATGTAAGCTACATGTCAACGATTTGCAACGCCTGGCTGGCCTTGGGTGTATCTCAAAGTTTTTTCTGCATTGAGCCTTTTGGTCCAGAATTATCACATTCTGCCTTTGGATGCCCACCTTCTCGGTTTATTTTCTGCACACAAATCTAGTACTCCAGTCAATTTCCAAGTTTCTTCACATTCAATAGATTTCTTGTGCTATTTTGATTGACTTCTTCACCATCTTGCTACTGATCCGTGCTCTGCAATGCCACTATCGTGTTAAATATAGGTTTCTTCTCTTCCTTTGTAACGAGTTTATTCTCTTTTTATGTAACGGGCTGTTGCCCATGTTCAGAATTCATTCAATGAACGTTGTGTTTAGTTAATTCTCTCTCTCTCTCTCTCTCTAAAACCTTAAAACCCTACAAGATTCAAAAACAGCGCCTCTTTCTCCTATGCACCCCTCTCTTTCTCTTTCTTGCCATTTTATACCTTTCTATCTTTCTAAAAACTTCTCTTTCTATGAAGTTCTAAAGTCACATGTTCTCTCTTTCTATAAATTTCTAAAGTCACATATCATTTTCAAGCATTTAAAATGCACGTCAAATGCCCTTCAAAAAAACTTTAGGGCAAACGTGGCCCAATCAAAAGGCAAAAAACTCGTTTTCTTCATCACTGCTGACATTCTCTGCCTGTTTCTATGTAACGGGCTGTTGCCCATGTTCAGAATTCATTCAATAAACGTTGTGTTTAGTTCATTTGACTAGAAAGAGTTTGTTTCTATTGTAAGAAGCCTCGTCATTTTATCAAAGTTTGTAAGAAACTTGTGAATGATGCCATTGAGAAGAAGTCTAAGGAGAATACTAGTCTATTTGCTGCTACAAAAAGACCATGGTGAAAGACTCTTTTGAAGGGAACAAAGAATTCAACTTCGAGTGCATATTTGCATATAATAAGTATCTTATAACAAAATACCGTATAATTGGCATATTATATAACCACGTATTATAATATATTATGTATAATATAACGTATTATACGACTTTGACTACTACTATATGAGCAAAACTGTGAGAAAAAAATGTGGATCGCTATTCGCACATGAAGTATTCGATAAAATCTTGTGAATCATGAAAACATGTGCATTATTAAGCAAATAGAAGTGGCTTAGTGGCTCGGGTGCAGGGCAACTGAGCTGAGCTAAGGACAGACATGAATGATGAGGTGCAGGCATAATAACATAGTAACTACTAACAACACATTGCAGCCTTCCATAACATAGTAATAGCACATTGCAGCTTGTAGCAAGGTGGATTCAAAGCTGTGCCAGGCTACAGGTGATGGGCTAGGAGGCTTCAAAGCTGTGGCAGTGTACGGGTATGAATTATTTCAAACTAGCCCTGCGTATTTTTGAGCCAAAAATTAATAATACAAATATTTATGGCAACGTATTATATGCCTATATCATACGATGCAAAATTGATATGCTGTGTGAAACTCCAGTGAGAGTACTAACTCAGCTCTAGTGGCGCTGATCAAAGCTGTAAGAATGGACTGTGTGATGAGAACTCAAAGTGAAAGAGCATGTGTTGTGTGTATACTTGACTGTGTGATAATGGGTGACTGATCCAGACAGAAATGCGAGATTGTGGCTAAATGCTGCTGCCGCACGAACTGTCGAATCTGGGCATTTGGAGTATCAGGTCTATGAGATTAGGTTTAGGGCACTTGAAGTGGCTTTAGGTCAATGTTGTCTTTGCGTAGGTGTATGATGTGCCATACCAAATGAAACGTTCTGTGCATAAACCAGGGGTTGCGACTGTCTGTTTGAGAGACACGACGTCCAGTCTCTTCTCTTCCTATGTAACGGCAGGTTGTTGTCCATGTTCAGAATTCATTCAATAAACGTTGTGTTTAGTTCTCTCTCTCTCTCTCTCTGCCTGCGATTCTGCAGTAAACTTTGAGAATGTAACATATCGTGTCTTGTAAATTCAGATTGCAATTTGGACACAAAATATTGGTAATTGTAAATATAGATGGTGATTCCAAGCTAAAGATTAGAATTGAAGGCTTTGTTGCAAGTGCTTTCTTGGAGACCAGAGGATTATTTCATAGAGTTGTGAAATCATACTAAACCAAAATTTTGCTTTTGGGATGGATGGTGCTGCTCCGCATCTTGCATGTCGATTCTATACTCGAAACTATTATAGAACGCACAGAGAAGGCAAGCCACCAGGTCCTACTGTTCTGGCCTCAATTGATTGTGAGATACTGACATGAAGCGCGGTATGAAAAGACACACCATCTCTTTTCTGGTAAGATCATTGCTGTGGAGTTCATGTCATGTTTATAACAAAACAAGCTTTTAATTATTAGTTACTTTGACCTGATTTGTTTGATCTTTATGGATACAGGTTTGGTCTCTTGTCCAAGTTGGCATCCGGGTGAAAAGGGGGGTAAGATGGGGTGATGGCGGCAATTCACGTTCGCGAAAGCAACAAAGTATGAGAATGGCATCTACATTATTTCTCAAAAATTGGTATCATAAAATATTTGACAGTTTTTATATAGGTATCTAAACCCTTATATGAGTAATAGTCCTTAGAAAGCCGAGAAATTTTAAAAGTGCAGGATTTTTTAAAGATAGCTCAAAAAACGTTTCTCGAACAGACTAGTCTTGGGTGTGCATTGATTGTCACATACCAGGCTCCCTTGGTCCATATAAAAGGCTTCTTGTTGGGTTTTGAAGGAGTTGTAGGATCAGCTAGTTTGAGATGTAGAGCTTAAAGTGAAATCTATTACTATTCCCTTTTGACCTTTTTCTTGAATACAATACTATTATCTTATGTGCATTGACGCTCCTTGAAGCAATATATATGCAAAAGGAAAGCCAATAGGGCACCACCTCACCCATGTCAATAGCTAGCACATGGGCCATTATATGATAAAATAACATTAGGCCACTTATGTCATTGTAAGACAATCCTACTGTGATGTTAATATTTGTACATTCACTAGTTAATGTATAAAGTCTATTTATACCTCCATCACAACTATCTTGCAGATTGCTATCATAAATTTTTTGTGTAATGTTGTATTTCGAATTCGGTATCTATCTAAATGTTCCAAGCATTAAACTAGATCTTTATTTTGATTTAGTGCATGGTGGTCTATAACACCTCAATCACTTGATTAATCTTTTACAAGTGTCTAATCTGAATAGCTCTATTTAGAGTGATTGTGTCCACATAATAAACCACTAGTTCAATTTTTTTTTTAGAATGATTCATGTCTATTTATAGTCATTCTAATTTTTACTCAAAGTGATTTAATTGCAAAACTACAATTTATAGATTCAATTGAGAGTAGGTTCATATTCATTGAAGTGATTTTGTAAGCAACAATAGGTCTATTTCTAGTAGAGCGCATATGTTGAAAATAGGATAAATACGACTTTTCTAAGTATTGAAGAAGTTTTTTTTTTTGTTGGATGAGAGAAGCTTTTCTATGATTTCATTGTGGGAGGCGAGCCTTTTTATATGAGTTGAAAGTTACGACTTAGAATGAGAGTTTCAAAATGCAAAGTTCACGATGCACTACAAAATGGGTGTTATCTGACATTTCTTTTGCAATGTTCTTTGAAATTTTGCCCAAATTTTGGACATCAACATGACCATTGGTATTTGTGGTCGTCGGTATATCCCTCAGTTTTTTTTTACAGCCTTTGTGATGGTATTTATCTCAGTACCCGTGATAGTGATCGACAAAAATATTGATGGTTAAACTCTTCCTTATCCTAAATGGTGTTATATTTCACAATTCTATGGTTTGTAATAAAAGTATGTAGTTTTAAATGACCAATTGCAATAGTATTCATGGTAATTATATATATGTGTAATTAAATTCATGAATCTATTTTCATATTTACCATACCAAAGCATGAATTAAACAAGCACATACACTTATACATAGAGGAATGATCAAAGTATGGTTTTTACATATAGGTAAATATCATGTATCATTCGTTATCATATTTGTTTGTACATGCATTATATGCATGTTTCTTATATGCCAAAATTGAACATGAAAAACGCTTAAGTAGATGTACAATATATGGAGCCATGATCAACAGTATAGTTTATCGTACATAATATATGTGTAAATTAAATGCATGAACATTCTTTTAGTATGTCTCTAATTTAATCCACATTTCCTATGGCTTTGCTATAAATATGTAAATCTTTACTAGATGATGGTGGTGATGATGACAAAAATGAATGCGAAGATGTGTGCAATGTGGACTCATCAGATGCATCATGCTCCTCGTCTCTTGTTGCACTTATTACAATAGTTAAGTATCATAGTTTTATCTCTATTATGGTCATTCCAATGTATTCTCATAATTTAGTAATTCAGATTAGACAGTTATTTTTGTCAATCATACTTGTGCATCTTTTGCCTTGTTGGTTTTGAATTAATTTTAGCACATTGTTTATCTATTGCCTTTTTTATTTTTGTTATCACATCTCAATACCTTAATCGTGGTATTAAGTTGATTTTCAACTAGAGTTTTGAACTTTACAAATGAATCAAACACCAAACTTTTGTAAGACGAGGTAAATCCAAGCATATCTTGAATGATCATCAATAGAAGATACATAGTACTTTGCACCACCATTAGATTCTTGAGAGAAGCTATGAACATCAGAATGTATGATCTCAAGAGGAGTGTTTGATCTTGTAGTAGATTTTGAAAATGAAAGCTTATGAGCCTTTGAGAGGCTACAAGCCTCACAATGCTTGCCACATCTTGACAAACTCTTGGGGAGGCCGAGTGCAAGCTCCTTTGCACACATGGATTCCATAGCTTTGAAGTTGGGATAGCCCAGCCTTTTGTACCATAGCTCCACCTTGGTGATCTCCTCCTTTGCCATGTTAACACTTTGCCACATTAGCATCTAATTTAGACAATATACCTTGTTTAAATCCTCTAGCTATGCAATCATCATTCTTAAAGATGGAACAAACTCCATGCTTAAATTGTAAATCAAGGCGATTATCCATTAATTGGCCAACACTCAGCAAGTTATTAGTGATAGTTGGTGTGAAAAATGCAAAAATAAGCTTGGTAGAGGCCAAAAATCTTGTATATAGATAAACACACATGTGTGGAGCCTGTTCCCACGTGTGAAAATAGTGTACTTGTCATGTACCATAATCATATAGGTTGTACATATGATTTAATTCAAGTTCTAGTGGCTAAAAAGGCCAAAAACTAGTTTTCTAGACATGACACATGGCATCAATCTATTGATTGCATGAGCCACATCCTTTGGTTAGGTGTCATGTCACATGTGTAGAGGACAGCTCACATGTGTGGAATAAGCTGAAGTAGGCGAATTTTGACTTCTAGAAGATTTCCAAGTAGATCTCCATATAGAAGGAAAATGGACCAAAAGTGCTCAAAATAGAAGGTTTTGTCCAAGTGTCAGTTTTGCATGATGAATCATCGTATGACAAAGCACCTTCACACATGTGGGATCAGAGGGATGATCAGTACCACGAGCTCTCACTTATTGTATATATAGAGCCACATTTGGCCATAATCAGTGTGAGACACCAATCTTGGTTTTGGAAGCAATTTTGAGTGATTCTCTCAATTTGTTTACATTTGTTTTGATTGTTTTGAGGTTATATCAATGTGTACTTGATTTTCAGGTTGGAGTCCATACTCAGACAGTGTTTCACATGTGTGAAACCAGAAAGTACACTTACCTTCAATTAATGATTGTTCTTGTTAGGATTTTGTGTCTAGAATTGATCTAGATTGATCTTAATCTGAAGTAGATTGATAGATCAAGTAATCTGACAACCAATCCCTCTTGAGGATCAGATTAGGATCCACTCTTGGTCCTTTTTGTACTTTTTCCACATGGTATCAGAGCCTAGTACAAGAGGTTTTGTTGAAATTGATAGGGTTAATCCAAATCAAAGCCAAAATTAGCAGTTTTTTGAAAACTAGTCAAATTTTGTGTAGCGAGTTGGATTTGATAGCTATCCTCAAAATTTTTGGTCTAGATCTTGTTGTGGACTGTAGGAACCCTTTTCACACGTGTGAGGTCGTACAGCTCCGGTTTTGGCTGAGAAAATTCAAAAATTTGTACAATTTGACTCACACACCCAATTTGAGAGATTTTTAGTGTAAAATCAAACATTTTCTATAGAGAATCTAATCCCTTGATTAGTTCTTGGATTAGATCAGCCAAGGAATTAAACTTGAAGCTTGAACTAGGTGCATTAATTGATTATCTCT
Source organism: Diphasiastrum complanatum (assembly GCA_029204225.1). NCBI lineage: Eukaryota > Viridiplantae > Streptophyta > Lycopodiopsida > Lycopodiales > Lycopodiaceae > Diphasiastrum > Diphasiastrum complanatum. Next base: position 18,337,293 of record CM055110.1, read on the forward strand.
GATTTTTTGAGTGCATGTTGAAGTTGAGAGAGATTTTGCTAAAAATCATAGATTAAGGAGTGATATGCAAGGTGTGAGGTTGAAATCCATTGTACCATCACTCTAGATTTGTTCAAGAGTGATAGGGTCAAGTTTAGAAGCATCAATTTGCTAGAAAACATCTTTGGATTTGTCCTCCAAGTGAAACCTTTGAGAGTTTCTAGTGCATATAGAACATCTATGCAAATCTTTTGTAGAATTTGACATAGATTGGCTTCAATTGAGAGTTCTAGAAAAGAGATTGAGATCCAAGTCACATTGTTCAACCCTACTCAATTTGTTTGAGTGATTGTAAGGTTTGAAAAGAGTTTTTAAGGTGTCTATGGCAAATGTGTAGAGAGAGAACCAATTTTCTAAGAGTTCCTTCCTTTGTAGAGGGCAAGATCTAGAAGCTCATTATGTGTTGTTATAGGTGAAGAATTTGTCTTCTCCTAGGTGATCAAATCTTTCTAAGTGGTATTAGATCTTTGAAGCACAATATCTTAGTGAGAAAAATCACAACTTTTGATTTTGAATTTCATTCCAAGTCTTAAAAAGTAGAGTAATTGGTGGAATCCAATAGGAGTGATTGAATTCAATTTGTTGAGCAAAAATTGACATAGAATGTATGAAACTCAAATTAGTTCTATTCAACTTTCTTTGTGAGAGTGTGAGGGTCAATTTGTGATCCCATTGAATGTCTAGAATGATGAGGAGTCCATATTTGAGTATTCATGCATGGTTGAGATCTTTGTGAATCTCTAGTTGTCTAATTTTTAAGCTTTGTGAAAAATTGGTGGTATAGTTTGTTGTCAAATCGTGTGAGATTATTTGGGTCAAGAGTGAGTCCAAAATAAGTGATTAAGTTTGATTTCCATGTATTTGAAACAAAACCCATCTTTTGTTCAAGAATCTCCAGTGTTGAGAGAACTAGTCAAGCGAAAAGGAAAATCTAGGTGTCAAATCTTTTTCATATCCATTTCAACTTTCAAAAGAAAGAGTCATTGGTATTTGAAGAGTCCAATAGGAGATTGGATCTGATTTCTTTAGTGATTTCATTCAAAGATTGTGTGCTTTTGTCTTAGTGATCAAAGCAAAGTTTCCAAGTGACTAGTCATTACTGTGAAGATTGATTCTTAGGTTTGTGACTAGATCTTTTGTAGATCCTTCTAGATTGCTGAATATGTTCAAATCTAGTCTCTTGAAAGTCACAAATTACATTTGTAGAATCATGTCACGGGTTTTTATTCACATGGCATCAATAGGTGGCATCCTATTGAAGGAAAGAAAGGATCCTGAGTGCAACCTTTTGTAAAAATTACAGCAAATAAGGATCCTAAAACACTTGAAATGATGAACCTACATACACTAAAGCTAAGATCTGGTCTAGTTATAGTGATCCACATTAAGGAACCTATAAGTTGCCTAAACAAAGTGATGTCCATGAAGGATCTTTCATCATCTTCATTTGGCACTTTTACATCTTGCTCCATTGGTGTGTCAACACTTTTGCATACTTCCATCTTAAACTTCTTCAAAAGACTTTGAGCATAGTTTACTTGACTTATAAAGATAAAATCAGACCCTCTAAGTACTTCTATGCCTAAGATGAAGTGAAGACACCCTAGATCTACCATCTTGAACTCTAAGGATAGATCTATCTTGATTTTTTCAATACCATCAACACTATTTCTACTAATGATGATGTCATCTACATAAATGAGTAAAAGTACAATACCAACATCATCAAACTTAATGTAAAGAGCAGGATCATATTCACTTTGAACAAAAGAAAGTGAAATAAGATAGCAATGTAGTCTTGAATTCCAAGATCTCGAGGCTTGCTTCAAGCCATAGATGCTTCTTTGGAGATGGCATACTTTGTTCTCCATTCCATGCTTGATGAACCCTTGTGGCTGCTCCATATAGATATCCTCTTCCAAAAAACCATTCAAGAAAGCATTAGAGACATCCATTTGACATAGAATCCATCCAAAATGTGATGCAAGTGCAATGATTAGTCTTATTGTGACCATCTTGGCGACGGGTGCAAAAGTTTCCTCATAGTCTATCCCTCTCTCTTGAGCATAACCTTTTGCAACTAATCTTGCTTTATGTTTGTTAACACTCCCATTTGCATTCAACTTAAGCTTGAAGACCCACTTGCATCCTATTACATTCCTTTGAGGTCTCTCAACAAGCAAACAAGTTTCATTCTCAATCAAGGCATCATACTCATCCAACATAGCTTTATACCATTCTTTGGAGTTCAATGCATCTTCAACATTAGCCAGTTCTTCAAAACTAGATAAAGCATAAGAAGTGGATGAGATACCCTCAACTTGCTGTCCTTTGCCTTGATATGTGAGCCTTGATGGCTCCACTTTTGCCCTTTTAGACCTTGGTAGGCCTAAAGCATAATCCTCCTTGATCATAGCCTCCATGGAACCCGAGTTGACATGTCCAAGTCTTTTGTGCCATAAAGTAAAGGTAGATATCTTGTTCTTCTCGGCCAACATGACAACATTAGTATCCACAAATGCATCCAGCTTATAAAGTTTGCCAAGTCTAGTGCCCTTAGCCACTATCTTACCCTTCTTCTTGATGAAACATTCATTTGAAACAAAATCAACATTGAAACCATTGTCTACCATTTGGCCAACACTTAGTAGATTCTTTGTTATTGTAGGAATGTACAAAACACCTTCTATGTTGATCTTTTTGGAAGATCCTAAGCAAAGGGGAATGCTACCAACTCCTTCAATCTTACAAGCTTCATCATTTGCTGTATAGATAGACTTTATAGGTCCATCATAAGATAAGAGAGAAGAGAAAAACTCCCTTTTACTAGTCATGTGTGAACTAGCACCCGAGTCAATCCACCAAGGATCTTCTCCTTTGAAGCTTGTTGAAGAAAATATGGACATCATGAGAGAGTCCTCATGTGAACTCTCCTCCTCCTCCTCTTTTCTCATGTTGGCTTGGCTTTGATCTTGCTTCCTCTTGAAGCATTCCGAGGCATAATGCCCCATCTTGCTACAATAGTAGCACTTCACCTTTGATTTGTCCTTCTTGACTTTGGTGGTTGATGGAGATGCCTTTGGGGGTCCTTCTTGATCCTCAAGCTTTGTAGACTTCTTGAATGTTGATCCTTTGCCTTTGGACTTGCCTTTGCCTTTGGTGAAGAGAGCTTGGTCATCTCCACCTTGGATGGAAAGCCTATCCATCCTCTCTTGCATTTGGCTCCTTCTTGATTCCTCGGCCATGAGCGTGCCTTGGAGTTCTTCAAGTATGGGTAGCTTACCCATAATTGCATATCCCTGAACCAAATTGTCAAATTCAAAGCTTAGTCCATTCAATATGAGTTAAAAAGCTCTTCATCCTTGATAGGGTCACCTATAAAGGCTAGCTCTTTGTTCAATTCCTTTACTCTTAGGACAAAAGTATGTGCACTCTCTCCTTTCTTTTGATAGCTTCTATAGATTTGATTCTTCAAAGCTAACATTCTAGTTTGGTTCTTGGACTCATAGACCTTTTGCAAAGTCTCCCAAGCATCTTGAGCTGAAGTGCAATCTCCTACCTCTCTTAAGAGTTCATTTGCAACATTCATTTTTATGCAATGTAGTGCAACATTGCACCTCTTGATGTATTTGGCTTTTTCTTGAGGATGAATAGGTTCACCCTCCTTACCATTTACAATTTCCATCAGATCTTGCATGATCATGATAGATTCCATTCTAACTTTCCATATGGAATAGTTAGTTTTGTTGAGCCTTTCATTAGTATCCAAAAGATATGCATTTATAGATGCCATCTAGTCTCCTAATCAAGGACTTGACACAAATGAAGGTTACTTCTATTGATTTGATTGAAGGTCTACCTTATCCCACTTCTTAGGGACCTGAAAAGATCAGTAATAGACTTCCTATAAAGATCTAAGAATGATCTCTAACAAAATCAAATCATAGAATACTAGAAACAATGCACTTGCTTGATTGAAGTAGACAATACTAGTAGAATTGCCCCTCTTTCTATAAAGAACATTAAAGCTTCCAAATGATCTGATAAAGAGTGAATTTCAGCAACCTAATATACTTCCAAAATCACTTGTAAAAGATCTAAATGGAACTTAATAAAGATGCAACACAATCTACTATCCAATCACAAGCAAAAAATGATCAAAATTGATGAAAAATTGATCTAATTTGGTGCATAAGTCAAGCAATGGTTGGACTGAACCTAAATCACTTTAGTTGGTGTCTACTACACCTCACCTCCAAAACTCGCTTAGAAATCAATGCTTGGAGCAAGCAAAACTTGCTATCTTGGTAATGTGAATTGAATTCAACTTTGCCTCTGGTTTTAGACACCTAAACACCTGCAAATGAAGTCACACAACACCAATCTCCAATGTATTTGACTCACTTTGAGTTCTAGAATCAATACTAGATGCTAAGATCCAATCTACACAAGATTTAGATCAAAGTTTGTGATAAAATTGAATGCAAACCAAGGATTTAGCTCATTTCAGCCTTTAGGCTCTGATACCATGTAAAAATTACAGCAAATAAGGATCCTAAAACACTTGAAATGATGAGGGAAACAATAGCTTATGATTTCATAAGATTAGCACAAGTTGAACCATCAAAATCCATCAAAAATCTATGCTTGAACCTCACTAAATGGCCCAAATTCTTGAAGAAGGCTTCACACGTGTGAAAGTACGGCCTCCCACAGTCTGAGTACTGTACACCAGACCTACATTCAATCCTATAATCATTAGTAATCACAAGTACTCAAACAATTATGAACATAGAGAGCAATTGCACCATTATGAGAGAAAAAACATGAAATTGCTTGATTGATTTTGGTGAGATATCATCACCTATATATACATGATCCATCACGGTTTTGGGCAGGTATGAGTAGCCCTAAACCTATCCCTAATGCTAATTTTGGTGGATCTTTCATCTCTACCAAGTTAGGGTTGGAATCTTGGAGATCCCTTAACAATGCAAAAATTACCAAAAATAGCTCCTATTTTTTCTCCCTTGTATCTAAGCATAATTTGGACTCATTCCAAAGGTTCTAACACTTAGGTCTACTTGAGAACATCCTTATGAATGGAATCCTATGCTATTTGGCACGTGTGACAAGCCACATCATGACCATTTAACTATTTACAAGTCATATGACCAAAACTAGTCAAGCTAGAATTGTGAATTTTTAACACCTTTGTGGCAAGGGAGGATATTTTTTCTCAAGATGCTACAAAAAGAAGACCAATCCATCCAAGGAGAACCAAAGCAAGGGGGCCGAGGTGAAGGATGGAGCTTCAAGTTCAAAATGAAAATACAAGAAGGACAAGTCCAAGGAAAGGTGTTTCCTTTGTGGAAAGGTGAATGAGGCTTGGAGTCTCACAAGGACTTGCAAGATTTGTCTTCAAGAGCCCATCACAACACATGTCAAATCTTTTGAAATTTTTCATTTGGAAGTGCATTGTTTGGTTCAAGATGCAAAGATAGATGTCACTTTCATGAAAGTAACTTGGATTTATTTTATGTCCTTGGAAAGTATTTTGCTTGGAACTTTGGACAAGTTCAAAATTATTGTAATTATCCAAGAGAAATCAATCAATAATAAGGAGCAATCACAAAATGAAAATAGTTTCATTTATGCTCTCATGTCAACTTATGAAGAACCATTTTGCTTTCAAGAGATTTTTGTATCTGGCAATACTCGTTGAGTGTGAAGCCTTAAAAGATAGCAAAATATGTTTTGCTTGTAAGCTTACATTTGTTATGAAGTCAAGGAAATGGAAATATCTTCATAATTTAGGATCTTTTGGTTTCAATAAGATCATGAATGATGTGTTCATTCATAAAGGGGTTACAGTTTTCATACATAACTGGTGATTTCTTCATTGTTTGTGCACCGTTTTGGATGTTGTAAGGACCAGAAGGAAGCTAATCACATCATCAACCAGCCATGGAGAGATTCTGAGGTTTATGTCAGAGATCTGTCTCCAGACAGTTAATCTAGTAGATTTGCGGTAAAAGGTGAAAAAAAGCCACTTTGTCAAGTTGAGCTAAAATCACTGTTTCTCCACGGAATTTCTTGAGTGAAGACTCTACAGTCTTGCAATCAGTAGGGCGACCCTGCTCCAGGCCTTAGATCGTGCTCAAATCGATCCACAGGCGAGTTAGATCAGGAAAATTTGAGTGTGGGGAGGTGCGGCCGCAGACAGGAAAGTCGCAAACAGTTTTCGCGTGGAACCAGAGTGAGAGCGTAGCGTTTCGAAGTGGACAGTGTCTACAAGATTCTCCATTGGTGCACATAAGTGCTCAGATCCATTGGATAGAGGAACTACAAGATCGACGGCTCAGATTGTGCTACCCAGAAGGGATATCCACAGTTGGATCAGATTCAACCATTGGATGGAGTCTGAAGGGTTGTTGAAGAGGGCCCTGAAGAAGTGCAGTGAATTTTAGCCTTCAACTTCATTAAAAATTTTTATACTGAAACTAGAGTTGGTTCCCTTCACAAGTGAAGAGTGAAGTTTCTTCAAGGTGAAGAAACAGTTCAAAAACTAGAAAAGTCCCTATTTTTGGGTCCTTTGCCCGTTTTGACCCAAACGAAAGGCTATAACCTCCAAACGAAGGGCACCCGGACTGTACCTACAAGTACGGTACAACAAAACAGAGTGATTGCAGTGGAGAAAGTGTTCGGAGTACGCCAGAAGTGGTTTCACCATTCCACTGGGCACGTTGTTGGGAGTTGACGACTGAGTGTATTTCGGAAGGCGACGCCGATTTGGCTTTCAAATTGGTGGAAAAGCGGCGAGTGGCCTGGTTTAGGTGCAGGTCATTATTTTCAACTTCTGACATCACTGTTGGCCTCGGCATACTGTTCTTAGCCTAAGGCAGAAGTTTCAAGCAGTTTTGTGATGGCAAACATGGGAGAGTCCATTTTGAGTGAAAGTAGCAAATTGGACAAGATTTCCAACTATACAGTGTGGAAATTCAAAATGAAAAATATACCGATGGAGAAAGACGTGTGGGAAGTCGTCACAGGTGACGAGAGAAGGCCGCCAAATGAAGCAGACATCAAAGTGTTCGACAAAAAGATGAGGAAAGCTTTGACCTTCATTAACTTGTCAGTGAAGGATCACATCATTACCCACATTTGTGATGCTATTACACCCAGACAGGCATGAGATGTGCTAAAGGAGTAGTGCAAGACGTCAAATCCGTCAAGAATCATGTTTCTGAAGTCAAAGTTGAATAGTGCCCGCATGGAGCAAGGAGAGCACATCCAGACGTACATGACCAAAATCAAGACAATGAGAGATGAACTGCATTCTATTGGTGAGCACATACGTGATGTGGAGCTGGTGCATTATGCATTATGCGGCATTGTAGAACCCTATCAGATGTTTGTGAGTGGAATAGCATCAAGAGAAAGATTGCCAACCTTTGACGAGCTCACATGAATCTTGATGCAGGAAGAGCAATGACGAGAAATGGTGAAAGCTAGACGTCAAAATACTGACGATCAGGCACTTGCGACACGCCAAAAACAAGGCAAGGGCAAGGGCAAGAAGAAGTCTAAGCAGCAATTTGCCAAGTCTCAGGAGGATGAGGGATCTTCCAGCAAAACTAAGAAGAAAGACAAGTGCTTCCATTGTGATAAAAAGGGCCATTGGAAGAGTGAATGTCGCAAATTCCTGGCAGAACAAGGCAAGGGGAAACCAAAACAAGCATGTAACCTTGTTGATGAGGGTGAGATTGAAGACTCTAGCATCTTCATATCTACATTGTCATCTAATCAAGATGATCAAGCATGGTATATTGACTTAGGAGCCACAAGACACATGACAGGTGTGCATGATCAAGGGGATAGGCACAGTTTCAATCCAACTACCTGATGGCAAAAGCAGGATGATCAGATAGGTACTTTACGTACCAAGTTTGAAGAAAAATCTGCTTTCTGTTGGAGTCATTACTGATCAAAAGTTGAAAGTAGAATTCGCCCATGATCGTTGCTTTGTGAAGGATGCGAACCAAAAGTTTAAAGTCATTGCGGATGGAGTAAGAGAGCCCAATACAAAATTGTACAGGTTGAATGCTACAATCAAGGGGCAACATGGACTTGTATCGTCCATTCCTTCGCAAACTGAGTTGTGGCACAAAAGGCTTGGTCACTTGAACTTGGGAAGCCTCAATTTGATGAGAAAATTGGAGATGGTAACAAGATTGCCTACCATAGAAGATCACTTGAAATTGATGTGCGAATCTAGTGTATATGGGAAGCAGCATCGAGAGAAGTTCAATAAAGGGGGTGTTGCAAGAGCAAAGAACATCCTGGATTTAATCCACACAGATTTATGCGGGCCTATGAGGACCATGTCCTTAGGAGAAGCCTTCTATTTCATGACCTTTATTGATGATAGGTCACGTAAGACGTGGATCTACTTCTTGAAGAAGAAATCAGATGCTTTTGAGAACTTCAAAAACTTCAAAGCATTGGTCGAAAATCAGACAGGTAGGAAGATCAAAGTCCTAAGATCAGATACTGGAGGCGAGTACAAGTCTAATGACTTTAATGATCTTTGTCATCAATGTGGGGTTAAAAGACAATTTATGCAAGCTCATACTCCTGCTCTCAATGGTGTAGCTGAGCGCAAGAATCGTACGATTGTGGAAAGTGCCAGATCTATGCTAGCTGAGATGAAACTACCAAAAGATTTTTGGTCATAAGCATGTAGCACGGCAGTCTATCTTCAAAATAGGAGTCCTACCATTGCCATACCAAAGATAACACCTGAGGAAGCATTCACGAAGAAGAAGCCAAAGGTGAACCACTTGCGAATCTTTGGATGTAAGGCCTTTGTACACATTCCTAAGGAAGAGAGATGTAAACTTGATGTAAAAGCTATCAAGTGCATATTCCTAGGATATGATGATCGTGTGAAGGGCTATAGATGTTTTGATCCAGTGGAAAACAAAATCCATATAAGTCGTGATGCTATCTTTGATGAATCCAAGATGTATGAAGATGAGGATGCTGAGAAGATAGACACATCCACTGAGAAAGATGGTATAGTGAGGATACCACCTGATGATGATCCGTTCATTGACCTTCCGAGTGATGAACATGAGGATACATCTCAAGATACTACTACTCAACCTCAAGAGAAAGGTTGGAGAGGTAGGGACAAACCTTTTGGTGAAAGAAGGATTGAAGTTGCAGTTGACAAACACAAAGAGAAGGATGTACCGTGGGATACATTTTCACCAGGAAGCCAATCACCTGACATGAAGCTCCCTAAGTGTTTTGAGAGATTGTTGGAGAGCCACGACATAGACGACTATCCAAGATCATCTAACCAGGGAGAGCTACGAAGATCAACAAGAGAGAAGACTCAACCTGAAAGGTATGAAGCAAATTATGCTCTCTTATCTAGCATTATTCAAAGCAAAGAACCTTCAACTTATGGTGAAGCGAAGGATGATGACATTTGGGTCAAGGCCATGGGAGAGGAGATGGAGTCAATTGCTAAGCATAGCACATGGGACTTAGTAGAACCACCAGTTGGCAAGAAACCCATTGGTTGCAAATGGGTATACAAGACTAAGTACCATGCAGGTGGAAGTATAGCAAAACACAAGGCAAGATTGATGATCAAAGAGTACGCACAAAATAAAGGCATTGACTATGAGGAGACCTTTGCACCAGTTTGTAAGTGGAATACTCTACGTCTTCTTGTTGCTTTAGCTTCACATTTTGGTTGGCCTTTGTATCAGATGGATGTGAAATCTGCTTTTCTAAATGGTGAGTTAGAAGAAAAAGTGTTCAAGGATCAACCTGAAGGCTTTGTTATGAAGGGACATGAAAATAAAGTATGTTGCTTGAAGAAAGCGCTTTATGGTCTTAAACAAGCACCACGTGCGTGGTATAGCAGGACTGATGCCTACTTTCATTCAAAGGGGATGGTGAGAACACATTCTGATCCAAATCTATATATCTTATGCTTTGATGGTAAGGTTGCTTTGATTGCTCTTTATGTTGATGACTTGATTATTACGAAAAATAATCAAGAGATGATAGACATGATCAAGAAAGACCTCCTGGAACAATTCGAGATGACAGATCTCAGCCTGATGCATTTTCGCCTTGGAGTAGAAGTGTGGCAAAAAGGACATGAAGTGGGTTCAACACAGGTGAAGTATGTCAAAGAGTTGCTGCACAGGTTTAGGTTGTAGTAATTTGGCCACCGACAGCTGATCCTTAATGCTATCTAACGCCATTGGCTTAGCATGCCAGCTCCCCGGAGACTACGGTCACACACTTGAAATGTAACCTTCTCAGATTTATCAATAAAGTGGGATTTTTCTCAAATTGACTCTGATTACCTTCTGGGTTTCAGTGTTCGGTAAAAGCGCCAGTTGTAAGGCCGCTTCAAACTTTTTGATCTGGCACATAGTTGAGGGTCGTATTCCATAACGCCAACGGTATGTCGTCGGGACCATTTGGTCCATGGTGCCAACGGTATGCTGTCGGGACCATTTGGTCTAGGAACTGGTTGTTTCCATATTTGTCGCGACTTGTGGTTCTGAGTGTTCCTTGCATGAACATGAATGGGTTAAGCTATTGGGGAACGGGCTCTAACCTGTCGGCTGAGTTGGATGGCTTGCTTGGGTGGAAGTTACCGTGTTGTTCACTCTCCCATGCTGCTCCAATGTGGAGGACATTGTTGGTTCCTTCATATCCCACACAATACAAGGGCTCCTTTGTAGCTTGCTCAGGTTTCGATTTTATCCAATCTGCTAGGATGCTCTTTGCTTGAGGCACAATCCGTAGGAACTCTCTGAGGGATAAGGTCATGCGGCTAGTCAATAGACTTGTGAGCACTCTCGCTTGTGGAACCTCAGGTTCTCCCATCTGAAAAGGTATTTTATAATGGTGCAAATAGTTGTTGAGATCTGTTCTTAGTAGTCAGCATGTTGGTGATGCTAGTATTTCTGTGGCTAGAGGTTCTGCAGATCTCTCCTTGGCTTGTGCAGCTTTCTCTGCTTGCGCTCCCTGTATCCAATGACATATCTTATGGTATTGTCATCCTTCTTCCCTCACGTTAGGATAAGGTCCTGAAGTTGAGCATTGATCTTTTGCCAATGGTACCGAGGAGGGTGGTGATGGTGCCACTCTCTTACATTTTTGGGCTTGCGTAATTGCTAGCACCGGAACATGGGAAATTGGAGTTTTCTGTGGCATCCTTCCTGGAACCGCTGTTGGTTGCACTGTGATCAGATTCAAAGGTGCACTTGTTCCAGGTCACAATGGGCAATTCTTCTAACAATGTCTGTACTCGCATTCTCGGCACAAGGGTGTAAATAAGCCCTTATGAGGACCACAATTATGTGCCCTTTGTCGCATCCATAGCAGTTGTAGATTCTCCCATCTCGACGTTGAGGTTGGACAACGTAGGTTGCAAAATATTTGTTGATAGCTGGATCAACATATGGCTCATCCGGACCATACCACTGATGCTGCTTAGGTTGGGGTGGTATCTCGTGCTCTGCTATTGTCAAGTTTACATGGGCCACTTGATTGTTAGCTGGCCCTGGTGGTGCTGGTAAAGCCATGCACTACTGATTCATCGGCGCTCCAAATCATGGTGTCTTATTTGGTGCCCCTTGGTGATAAGGATAAGAGGGTTTGTTGAAAATTCCAAAATTCACACGTGTGGGGAATGTCCACAAGAGTGACTGATCTTGATTAAGCTTTGTGATTGGCACAGTACCCTGATTCTAGATTGTTCAACAAGATCTAGTTCAGAAGATATGGCTAATTCACAATCTAGCATGCTAATCAATAGAGTATGATAGAAATGAATCAAAGAATGATTAAAAGTACAAGATTACAATGTACAAGCATTAGCCTCAATATGAACTAGAGAGAGAGAGAGCTAGAGAGATAACAAGAAAAAAACAGTTTAGATCCAACCAAGCATGAGATAGCTACAAAACCTTAGTTCTTCATTACTTTGTGAATGAAAATGATATGTACATATATAGGAGAGCCAAAATTTGTGGTGCTCCTTGCATTCAATTCACATCCTACACCTATTCAAGTTCAAACAATTATTAACTTGACACCTAACTGCTAGCATGCATAGGTTGCACCTAACTTCTACCTACTTTCTCCAAATGACAATTTCTCAACTAGCCATGTACAAATCTCCATGCATGTGTCCATTAGAGTGATTGCATGCTTTGCATGTCACTATGGAAACTTAGGACATTATGCATTTGTTGTGGCTCGAGTTTCTACAAAGTCATAATTGACCAATTCCATGTGAATCTATATATGCATGTCAAACTAGACATTGTCAACATTATTGCATATCATACTACACCAACTAGACTTTATGCATGTCACTGGAATTTGATCTACCTAACCCAAACTCGCCCTATTCTACAAGGATATGTGCTCAATTCACATACCTTGATATGTACAAAATATTTACATGGGTAGGATCCCCCAAACATTAACAACAGATGATAGATATGTTTTACAATTTTTAATACTCCTCCTTAAAATATATCTATTTGATGTTGGTGAAGATCCTTTGAGTTTGGATTCTTTGCTTTGCATTTGAAGTGAAGATGAACAAAGAATCCATCATAGCAGTATGCTTACCAAATCCATGATAAGTTCTCTTTGATAGAAATCTTTTCCAGATGCTTTTGAAAAACATTCCACCAATCTGCTACTATGCCAATGTACCTCCTGCATGTCTGATGTCGATCCTGGGTATGCAAAGTCCACATGCATAAAGTTGGCTACAAGAAAGATTGAAAAAACCGAGGCTTATTTTCCAGATCAAATACTTGATTTTACATCAAGATAACATCCATCCACTTTCATAGCTCCATGTACACAAAGATCATACAGATCAAGATTGTACCATGAGCAATATTCAAGATTAAGCATACTAGCTTCACAAGTCCAAAAAATATGAACTCTATCCAAAATGGATCTAATCTTGAAACCATACTCAAACTTGATTAAATTAAGTCTAAATACTTTCTTGAGGGTGTAAGTGTCCTCAGTGGATGCTTCACTTAACCTCACAAGAAGTTTACAATATGCCTCAATACATGAAAAAACTCCTTTTTTCAAACTATGAGTACTAAACTCATACTTGCTCTTTCTCAATTTAAGAGCATACAAATGATGGTACAACATCTTGCTTTCTAGATGTTTTGGAAACATAATCAAGTCACAAAAGACAAGAAGTAATTTCAAATTAAAGACTTCATTCAAAAACAGAATAGTCTTTGAGATAGGCAAATCTCAATTAAGCAAGATACATCATTAATCAAAGAAAAAGAACAATAGGTGAGTAAAACAAAATGAAAACCACCTTTACTTTTCTTTTCTTTTCCATGAAATAAGATCAACAAGGACTCGGCCTTGTACAATGATGAAGATCTCCTTGGACATGCATGTTGAGGATACTCCTCCTCAAACCTTGACCTCATCACAACTTGATTACTTGCCATAGTAATGACTTGTGATGCACTATGAGACACTGTGCTCTCGACCACTTCCAAGATAGAAAATAGATCTTCAAAATCAAGAACTTCTCCATGCTCAAACACCTTTGAGATAGAGAGTGTAAAGGCTATGTAGCCTTCCTTGGTGGATAAGCATCCAACCATGATCCACAGACTAGGATCACCATCCTTCTTTCTTTCCAAGAAACCACATACAAAGCAATAGTCTTCAACAACACTGAGGTATACAACCTTAGGCTTATAACTGAACAAGACTTGATAAAGTGCACTCCTTCCATTAGCTTCATAGCTCCATAAAGTTTCACATGATGGAACATACACATGCACCAAAAAACTTGAAGAGACAAGACACGGCCATATGTAACTTGTGGATCCATCAATAGTACATGCAAAGCAAGAAACACCTTCCTTGCTTACTGATAAAGGAAGATGAACATTGGAATGTTCCAACTCCATAGAATGTTCTGTCTTTTTAGAAGACATTAAATATGGATCCATAAGTGATTTTGCCATAGAATAAGCCTCTCTTGGCTTGATCTCCTTGACTATAATAGGTATAGACCTGAAGTCGGAAACATACAACTTCCTATGCCATAGCTCCTCCTTGGAAACATAAGTCATCAATGCAGTATCACATAAACTTGAATTTTCATGCACATCTAGCTTGAAAATACCTCCATATTTAGATCCACTTGCAAATATCTTATCTTCTTTCTTTATGAAACAACCATTGATATTGAAATCCAATTCATAACCATCATCTAACAACTTTCCTATACTAAATACACTCTTTGTGAGATTAGGCACATAGAGAACATTGGAAAGTGTAAAATTCATAGAAGATGTAAGTTTAAAGGAACAACTTCCAACACCTTCAATTGCCCATGCATCACCAACTACTGTGTATATTGATTTCTTAGGATCTAGAATAGATTCAATAGAAACAAAAGAATCTTTGGAGCAACTCATATGAGTTGTTGCTCCACTATCAATATACCATGATACATCATTAAAAGGTAGAGAAGAAAAACTAGACATCAGAAGAGATGCCTCTCCACAACTTGCATGGGAGTCTTCTATGATACAACTGGTTTGAACTTCTTGTGTCTTCTTCTTGAAGTTAGAAGGATGAGTTGACTCATCTTCTACTCCACCATAGTCTTTGTTCTTTGCTTTTTTCTTGCTGAAGGCACGAGAATACTGGTTCTTACTCCTCTTTCTTGACTTGAACTCGGCTTCTTGAAGGTTCTTCAGAGTCTCCCAAGTCTCCTTTGCTGAGGTGCATGAACTAATCTCTTTCAACATCTCATCAGAGATGTTCAATTTGATGATATGTAGAGCAATTCTTGCTCTCTTCTTGAATCTCTGAGCCTCATCAAAAACTGCATGTTCAACTTCAGTTCCAGTTACAATATCCATTACACCATAGAGAATCAACAAGGATTCTATCCTATCCTTCCAAAATGAATAGTTAAAGGTGTATAGTCTTTCACTAGCTTGAAAGAGACAATCTCCTACATATGCCATGAATGTGAAGACTCTTGTAATTGGACTGCAATATGTTTGAGCTTGTTCCTATCTGACTTAGAGTTGCTACTCTCTTTCACTATAGGTATTTTCAGAAAATGTACTACCTTCCTATGTGAAACACATGCAACTGTATTTGAGACAGATTTCAAATATTCCACAAGACAAGCTAACTAGATCAGATACACAAAGTGGATTGAGACACTTTGGTTAGTTTGAATCCTACTTTTGGCACGTGTGAAATGCAACAAACAAAAACACTATTGACACTCAGAAGGCTCAAAGGGTGTTCAATTACTTCAAACTCAGTCTTGATCTTTAGTTTCTTGTGTAGGATGCTCAAAACCATGAATTCAGAACAAAGTAAAAATTGATTCAAATCAAAATGTTGTCACTCAAATTTTGGACCTATCCTAATCCTCTTTAAGAGCTTATAACTCTTGCCAGACACTTCAGATTGATTTGGTTTCAATTTCTATGAAAAGTACAGATCATAAGCTTTCCGTCAAGCTATAACACTACTATCTTTGGATTTATCAGCAAGGAAAACAAAGGGACTGAAAATCTCTGATTTTCACACGTGCGAAATTCCAAAATTCCGTACTACCTCAATTCAAGTCTGAAAATTCAGTTCAGGTCTGATTTGATCCAAATACACTTCAGAGAAAGGTTAGAAAAAGTGCAAAACTGCTTTTTTTCTTGATCGAGCTCTCAGTTTCTTGTACAATCAGAGTTGTTAGCATGCAAAGCTTAATGTGGCTCTGATACCATGTTGAAAATTCCGGAATTCGTGTGGAGAATGTCCACAAGAGTGACTGATCTTGATTAAGCTTTGTGATTGGCACAGTACCCTGATTCTAGATTGTTCAACAAGATCTAGTTCAGAAGATATGGCTAATTCACAATCTAGCATGCTAATCAATAGACTATGATAGCAATGAATCAAAGAATGATTAAAAGTACAAGATTACGATGTATAAGCATTAGCCTCAATACGAGTTAGAGAGAGAGAGCTAGAGAAATAACAAGAAAAAACAGGTTAGATCCAACCAAGCATGAGATAGCTACAAAACTTTGGTTCTTCATTACTTTGTGAATGAGAATGATATGTACATATATAGGAGAGCCAAAATTTGTGGTACTCCTTGCATTCAATTCACATCCTACACCTATTCAAGTGCAAACAACTATTAACTTGACACCTAACTACTAGCATGCATAGGTTGCACCTAACTTCTACCTACTTTCTCCAAATGGCAATTTCTCAACTAGCCATGTACAAATCTCCATGCATGTGTCCATTAGAGTGAATGCATGCTTTGCATGTCACTATGGAAACTTAGGACATTATGCATTTATTGTGGCTCGAGATTCTACAAGGTCATAATTGACCAATTCCATGTGAATCTCTATATGCATGTCAAACTAGACATTGTCAACATTATTGCATATCATACTAGACCAACTAGACTTTATGCATGTCACTGGAATTTGATCTACCTAACCCAAACTCGCCCTATTCTACAAGGATATGTGCTCAATTCACATACCTTGGATATGTACAGAATATTTACATGGGTAGGATCCCCCAATCATTAACAACAGATGATAGATATGTTTTACAATTTTTAACAGTTTGGTATGTATTTCTCTTTTGTTGTATGATCCTTGGGTTGAATGGGCAGAACATTATTTCGTGTGATGACGTGTTGCACAGGTGGCAATACCATTGTGTCAGTTTAAGATTATGTTTCAAAACTAGTCGTTGGCAATATGATTTTGGGTACAAACTGGACACCATACATTCTCCCTTTGAGGATACTGTAACTGGTTCTGTTCTGGTGCTTTAGAGGATGACACTACAGCTCCTTTTAAGGCCTTCAGTTTTTTTATCAAACTTGGGCCATTAATTGCTCCATCTGTTGTTTGTGTAGCTTCGTCATTTGTTCCATCAATAGATTTATTGAGATATTGGAAGTATTGGAGATTGATGCTACCGAGGGAGTCGGATGATGGACTGTTGGATAAGAGTCATCGCCTGAGCCTTATCCTCTTCTCTAATAGCGTCTTCCATGGCTTCTTGCAACGTGGTGTACTGTTCCCATCGTTTAGGCTCTCTTCGGATGCTTCGTGATAACCCAGCGAGAAACCACATGATCGGGAGTCAGATCTGTGTTGCATTCAGATCTTAGATGATTGAGCCGTTCGGTGTAGTCCCAAACCCTTTCTCTCTTTCCCATCTTGACAGGAGAAATGGATCTTTCAGAAACTTTCTTGGTTTAAAGCATGAGATAAGAGCCGCTTGTTGGGGGTATTCCCAACAAAGTGTTTATAAATAAAATCGTCCAATAAAATGTGTTGCAAGGGCATGGCATCCGGCGCTTATAAGCCCATGGCCCAATGAGCACGCAAGCCAAAGTGTAAATAAAATAATTAGGTTATTGTGCTAATCACAAAGCTTAATCAAGATCAATCATACTTTTGGACATTTCCCACACGTGTGAATTCTATAAATTTTGTCATGGTATCAGAGCCAAATTGCGCTTTGCATGATAACATCTCTGATTGTACAAGAAACTAAGAGCTAAATCAAGCAAAAAAGTAGTTTTACACTTTTTCTCTCCTTTCTCTAAAGTGTATTTGGAACAAATCAGATTGGGATTGAATTTTTAGACCTGAAAAGTGGTAGTCCGGAAATCTGGAATTCCGCACTTGTGAAAATCAAATATTTTCAGTCTTTTTGTTCTCCTTGTTAGTAGATCCAAATATAGCAGTGTTATAGCTTAATGGAAAGCTTATGATTTGTACTTTTCATAGAAATTGAAATCAAAACAATCTGATGTGTCTAGCACAACATTTTGATTTGATTTAGTCTTGCTTTGTTCTGAATCCATTGTTTTGAGCATCCTACACAAGAAACTGAAGATCAAGACTAAGTTTGAAGTAATGAACACCTTTTGAGCCTTCTGAGAGTCAATTGTGTTTTCTTTTGATCCATTTCACACATGCCAAAAGTAGGATTCAAACTAGCCAAAGTGTCTCAATCCACTTTGTGTGTCTGATCTAGATAACTTGTTTTGTGGAATATTTGAGAGTCATCTCAAATGCAGTTGCAAGTGTTTCACATAGGAAGGTAGTACATCCTTGAAAATACCTATAGTGAAAAGGAGCAGCAACTTTAATTGGAACAAGCTCAAATATATCTCAATCCAATAACTAAGAAGTCTTCATTAAAATGGCATCTCAGGGAGGATATCTTCTAGAAGCCAGTGAAAGACTAAACACTTCTAATTACTCAATTTGGAAGTTCAGAATGGAGTCTATCTTGATACTCCGGGATGTTATGGATATTGTGCTTGGTGTTGAGGAGGAGCCTCAAGCACAGGCTGCAATTCTTAAGTACAAGAAAAGAGCTAGAATGACTCTACATTTCATTAAGATGAATGTATCTAATGAAATTTTGAGAGAGATAAGATCTTGCACTACAGCCAAAGAAGCTTGGGATGCACTAAAGACCATCTGTGAAGCAAAGAATACTTCTAGAATACTCACTCTTAGGAATCAGATTTTCCAAAGTTTTCAAAGAAGTGAAGAGAGTGCATCTAACTATGTTCTGAGAGTTAAAGATTTACATAGAGAGCTTTCCTGTGTTGGTGTTACTATTAACCAAGATGAGCTAGTTCAAGTCATACTGAATGGCTTGAGAGATGACTATGATAATCTTGTTTAGTCTTTTGCTATTAAAGAGGAGTTGCCTAATTTAGAATTCTCCAAGGAATTCTTATTTCTGAAGAATCTAGACAAAGCTATAAACTCTCCAGGATGAACAAACTCGAGCATAGTGGAAGTGACAAAGCCCTCTTTGTCAAAGGCAAGCAGAAAGGAAGGAGTCAGAACCAGTTCTCTCAAGCATCCAACAAAGACAAAGCCAAAGATCGAGACAAAGATGATGAAGAGGATGATACATCTCATCCTTCTAACTCAAAGACCAAGAAGAAAAAAGTGAAGTGTTTCTTCTGTGGCAAGAAGGGGCACTATGCCTCTAATTGCTTCATAAAGAAAAACCAACTCAAGCAAGCTAATCTCTCCAAAGAGATTGAAGAAGACTTTGTTGCAAGTGATGGAGAAGGATCACTTATGGGTCTAGGTTTTCTTCATCACCTTTCAAGAAATATGGAGCTTGGTACATAGACAGTGGAGCCTCTTCACATATGTGCTATTCAAAGGAGTCATTTGACTCAATCTTACCTTTCAAAGGACTCAAGAGATCTATTTACACAGCTAATGATCATGAGTGTCCAATAGAAGGAATTGGCAACATTCCATTGAAACTTGCTTCTTCAAAAGTTCTTGCACTTTCTAATGTTCTTCTCATTCCAAACCTCACAAAGAGCTTAATTAGTGTGGGAAAGTTGCTTGATAACGGTTGTGATGTAAAATTCAACTCCAATACTTGTTTTATTAAGAGAAAAGATGAGATCCTTGCTGATGGATCTAGATGTGGTGGAATTTTTAAGTTGAATTATTATGAGAATGCAAACCTTTGTGAAGTTGTCTTGTTATCTATGAAGGAGTTGTGGCATAGAAGGTTGGGTCATCCTAACTTTAAATCTATGTCTTCTATGGTTAAGAAGATGAAAACTATTGGTCTTCCAAAAAAAAAATTCTTTCTAAAGATTTCAAGCCTTGTGAGGCTTGTGCCATTGCAAAGTCACACAGAAAGCCATATTAGAAGTCTTTTATAAAGACTACTCATCCTTTGGAGCTTATACAATCAGAAGTACATTTTTCCTCTTCTAAAAGTATTGGTGGTGCAACATGTTTTGTCACCTTTATTGATGACTTTACTAGATATACTTGGTTGTATCTACTTTCTTCAAAGGCAATGGTTTTTGATCACTTCCTAATCTTCAAAGCTTATGTTGAGAAACAGTTTTCTTTTGAAGTTAAGGCTTGAAGATGTGATGGAAGAGGTGAATACATCTCCAACAGGTTTCATGAGTACTGTGAAGGTGAAGGAATAAAGTGAAAGTTTTCTTGTGCTTATTCTCCATCTCAAAATGGAGTAGCTGAGAGGAAAAACAGATCTTTATGTGAATGTGCTAAAGCAATTCGAGTAGCAGCTTCTTTGCCTATTGATTATTGGGGTGAAGCCATAAATTGTGCAAACTATTTGTGCAATAGATTACCTCACAAAGCACTTGCTGGAAAATCACCTTTTGAAGCCTTGTTTAAGAACCTAAGGTACATCACCTTAGAGTTTTTGGTTGTGCTTGCTTTGTTAATATGCCCTTGGAAACAAGGAAAAGAGATGATCCTAATCCTATTAAAGGGATCGTGGTTGGATATGCATCCAACAAGAAAGCTTACAGAATCTATGTTCCCTCTACCTCAACTACAATTGAGAGTAGAGATGTTATATTCCATGAAGATAAAAAATACATTCTTGAGGAGGCTGAGTTCAAAGATTCTCACAAAGATACTCCAATCCTCACCCTTGAAGATTATCATGGAGAAATGGGACCGAGAATTGAGGAGGAGTCACCTCGAATCTTTTCACCAAGGAGATCTCAAAGAGAAAGATCCGAGCCTAGAAGGCTTACCTATGAAGATAGAGACAAGCAAGTGGAAATCAACTCCACTAATTATGCCTATTTTATTTCTCATGAGGAGACGAAGGATGTATATGATGCACTCAACTTGAAGGAATGGTACCTTGCCATGAAGGAGGAATATGAATCTTTGATGGCCAATAAGACATGGGAGCTAGTGGATCTTCCATCCAACAAGCACATCATTGGTTGCAAGGTTTTTCGAGTCAAGTATAATCAAGGTGGCACAATCAACAAGTACAAGGCTAGGCTTTGTGCTAAAGGTTTCGCTCAAGTTTGTGGACTTGATTATGAGGAGACCTTTGCCCTAGTTGCAAAGATGGTATCAATTAGAATCATAATTTTTCTTGCTTGTTTTTTCAATTGGCAAGTTCTTCAACTAGATGTCTCTAATGCATTTCTAAATGGGTATCTAGAAGAAGAGATTTATATGGATCAGCCTACTGGGTTCATCCATGATAAAGAAAAAGTTTGCTTGCTCTTCAAAAGTTTATATGGATTGAAGCAAGCTCCAAGGTCATGGTATTATCGAGTCACTAGGATTTAATCTTAGTAACTATGATCCTTCCTTATATGTCAAGTTTTTTGATAAAGATATGTTGATGATATCATTCGGACAGGAAGTAGTATCAAGTTAGTTGAGGAAACCAAGATTGCACTTGGAAAAGAGTTCAAGATGCAAGATCTTGGAAAAACTCACTATATTCTAGGATTAGAGATTGACTTTCTTAAAGATAAAGCTTTTGTATGTCAGTCCAAGTATGCTCTTTCAATGTTAAAGAAGTTCAATATGTTGAATTGTAAGAGTATAGAAACACCTATGGAACAAAATGTAAAGGATTCTAACAAAGGTGATGAAAGATCCTTCGTGGACATCACCCTTTTTAGAAGTCTTATAGGCTCCTTAATTTGGCTCACAATAACTAGACCTGACATAAGCTTTAGTGTTCATAAGTTGAGCTAGGATATGCAAAATCCTACTATCATTGAAAAATGGCCAAGAGAGTGCTTAGATATATATCTTCAACTTTTGATGTTGGTTGATTGTATAAAAGTGAAGATCTTTCTATTATTGGTTATTCTGACTTGAATTTTGCAAGTGATAGAGCAGATCAAAAATCTACAAGTGCTTATGTCATATATCTTGGAGGAAACTTGATATCTTGGCTTTCCAAAAAGCAAGATACTGTATCACTCTCATCATGTGAAGCTGAGTACAAGGCACTCACTACAACAACAAAGGAAGTGCTTTGGATCAAGAGGTTACTAGTGTAACTAAAGATAATCCTGGAAGAGGATCTACCTATGATCATGTGTGACAACATTTCAGCCCAAGCCCTTGCCAACAACCCGATATTCCATACAAGGAGCAAGCATATCGAAGTTGCACATCACTTCGTGAGAGAGAAGCTCATTGGAGAAAAGTTCAATTTGGAGCACATCGACACATCATCTTGCATTGCCGATATGCTCACCAAACCTTTGAGCAAAAGTTCCATCATCAAGCATAGAGCCAATCTTGGAGTTATACCAAGATCCATGTTCAAATCAATATAGATTATTTTTAGGAGGAGTGTTAAAATTGGAAAAACAAATCATATTGATTTCTTGGCTTGCTACAAATGTTGTACCATGCAAGTATGTAGCTCATTGATGCAAAATGCCAAGTTTGGCCTACATAGAACTCAAGCTACATGGTTATGTAATGTCTAGATTGAAGAATACAACTTGCATATAGTTTGTAGACATAGAATTGGCAAATTCATGCTTGTAGAAACTCGTGGAAATTCACATGCATTAATTGTAAGTGATCATAGTGACATGCAAGGCATGCACAAAGTATAATGGACACATGCATGAGGATTTGTACTTTGTTAGTTAGAACTAGTACACCTGTAAAAAGTTGGTAGAATTTCATGCATGGCAAGTGACAAATGTCACATAGACTCTAGATGTCACTTTAGTTGTCAGTTTGGAATGGATAGATGTGGGTCTACCTCGAGCTACCTCAAACTCCATAAATATGTGTAGCTCTCCTCACAATCAATGATGAAGAACCAAAGTTTTGTAGCTACCTCATGCCATTTTGGATCTAAACTATTGTTTTTGTTATCTCTCTAGCTTTCTCTCTCTAACTCGTGTTGAAGCTAATGCTAATACACTGAAATCTTGTACTTTTGTTCATTCTTTGATTCATTGCTATCATAATTTGATGCTTAGCATGCTAGATTGTGGTTGAGCCATTTCTTCTGAACTAGATCTTGCTAAACAATCTAGAATCAGGTTATTGTGCTAATCACAAAGCTTAATCAAGATCAATCATACTTGTGGACATTCCCCACACGTGTGAATTTTGGAAATTTTGTCAGAAATTACACAAACAACAGATGGAGCAACTTATGACGCAGTTTGACCAGAAAGTGAAAGCCTTATAGGGAGCTGTAGCAGTAACGCCACATCAACCGGAACCAAACCAGCTGTAGTATCCGAGATGGGAGAATGTATGGTGTCCAGTCCTAAAGCAAAATCCAAGACTGACACATAGATTCTGCCATCTGTGCAATGCAACATCGCACGATACGACATTTTGCCTGTTTAACCCCCAGATCGTTCAACAGAAAAGAAGTCCTTATCAAACTTCTTATCCTTACCATCAAGGGGCTCCCAACGCGGCACCGAGGTACGGCGCACCGAATCAACAACAACGTATAGCCTTACATGCACCACAAGGGCCAACCAATCAACAAGTGTCCCATGTAAACCTGACAACAGCGGAACCAGAGATGCAAATGCCACCTCAACCTGAGTAGCAGCAATGGTACGGACCAGATGAACCATTTATGGATCCTGTCATAAATGAATATGTTGCGGCCTATGCAGCTCAAACTCAGTGTCAAGACGGAAGAAATTACGGCTGCTACGGATGTGGCGAAGGACACAGAATTGCGGAATGTCCCTACAAGGGACAATATACATCCATCTATCGTGAATGTGGTTATGGACACTGTTTAAGAATTGTTCATTTAAACCTGAAACCAGTGCACCTCTTAACTTCATTGCAATATAGCAACCAGCAGTTCCAACAAGGATGCCATTGGAAGGACGACAATTCCACGCTCCTGTATTAGCTGTTACGCGAGCACAGAAGAGGAAGGAAGTGGCTCCCTCACCACCACCATCGATCACTGACGACCAACCCTCAATTTCTGCGCCATATCCGAATGTGAGAGAAGAAAGAAGGCAGTACTAGAAAATAAGACACTAGGTACATAAAGCACAAGCGGAGGAAAAAGAGCAAGAAAGAAACAATCCCACGGAACCTCCAATTGGCGTCGAAGGAATACCGCAAGTGGGCTCACCACTGTGCACTAATCAGAATGATCGGTTGCACCAACATGAACCACCTTTTCACATGGTGGAGCCCGAGGAACCACGCACTGAAAGGCTCACACTTTTATTGTCAAGCCATGTTAGTTTACCACTCGGAGAACTACTGCGAATTGCACCACAAGCGAAAAGCCTTCTAGCTGAATGTGCCAAAGCAGATGAGGAGCCAGTAGCACTTGAGCCATATACTATACGGACTATGAAGAAACAAGTAACGTCCTCCACATCAGAGCAGCATGGGAAAGCGAGGAACACAACATTACTTTACCAATCAAACACAAGAGATACGAGGACGAGGCAACAATGGTAGATGGAGAATCGGGTGTCAATTTAATCTCCACTACTTTTTATAAAAAATGGGGTTTGCAAGGGTTGAAGCCAACAAGATTCGCCATCAAGCTAGCAGATCAATTCTGTGTGAAACCAAAAGCTGTAGCTGCCAATATCCCCGTAAAGATAGTAGGCATGTAGTTTGCAATTACTTTTGTAGTCATGGATATACCTGAATCTCCATCTGCATACCGTGTTTTACTGAGAAGACCATGCTTGAGGACTGCGCAAGTAGTACACAACTGGAGTACGGGAAAACTCAGAAGAGAACATACTGTAAAGGCTGATTCAACCACATGGGCGGTGAAATCTATTGCACTCAAAGCTGATGACGGATCATCTACGATAGATCACACGATTGATCGCCCAAGGCCATCCAAGGGAGATCACTATGATTCAGAGACGGATGTTATAAGATGGACGGATGAGTTAGCAACTATCGACTGTCGGACATGTCAATATGAATCAGATCCGAAACCCAGTACATCTACACCCAAGTGTTACACTATGGACACACCAGTCACATTTGGGGTGAATATGATAAACATAGCATGGCTGTCAGTGGAGCCTATTGAGAACCTAGTGGACGATGATCTAGTCCCTTGGCAACATGCTCTAACTTATAATAAGGAGATTGAGCTGACTGATGAACAGGTCCTACATCACATGGACCTAGATCATTACAGAACCAAGAAAGTACCAACTCAACCACTGCAAAAGTCTGTTATGGCGAAAATCTCAAGGATCGATCCACCCAAGGCACCTGCGAATAAGAAGAATTAGTTGAAGCAACGCTACAACCAGGTGATCCGATGGAGTGATCTACCCAAAGAGGCGATAGCTATAGTGGATGTTGATATTCGTAACCACGAGGTGAATGTCACGGCAGTCTCGATGAAAGACAACAGGGATGAACCCACCAAAATGACAAAAAAGGGCAAAAAGAAGATGTTGGACTCCTTGAAGTCAATCAAGATAGACTCAGATACAGCGTCATCTTCTACACAGGTGACAAAAAATCAAAAAATGACAAGTCGGACTAAGATCAATATGCTAAAGGAGGAATCTCGACGAGCACCACTTCACGAGATGCCTGAGACTTTCAAGAATTATACCTTGGATGACATGGTAATCATGATGCCGCAAGCCCAAAGAGAACCTAATCAAAGTCAGGCACCAGCGAAACAAGTCTTCAAGGGACCTGCGCGAATATAGTTGATGAATCTTGTCAAGCCAGGTGAAGAAGAAAAGATAGTGCATGTGGGAGAGCAGTTAACACCCACACAATTCCAGAGACTATGATCGTTGTTGGTGGAGTATAAAGACTGTTTTTCCTGGCGTTATAGTGACCTGAAGGGCATTCCACCAACAGTAGTCCAACACACCATACCCTTGGTGGATGGAGTAGTTCCCAAGGTAAGCTATTATTACCGCTGCAACCCGAATTATACTGAGCTGATCAAGCAAGAATTGCAGAAGCTGATGGATGCAGATTTCATCTATGAAATCGAGCACATGGAATGGGTATCACCGATAGTTATAGTACCCAAGAAGAACGGCAAAATGCGGATTTGTGTGAATCTAAAGGCGCTAAATGCAGTCACCAAAAAAGATCATTTTTCTCTACCATTTACGAAAAGTGTCCTCGACAGAGTAGCTGGCGCCGAAGCCTACAGTTTTCTAGACGGCTTCAACGGCTACAACCAGGTGAAGATAGCCCCTCAGAACCAGCACAAGATAGCATTTGCCACGAAATGGGGAACTTATGCCTATAAAGTGATGCCATTCGCACTTTACAATGCCCCAAGCACCTTCTAGCGAGTCATGCAGACGACATTCAAAGATTATTTGCAAAAATTTTTGGAGATTTTCTTGGATGATCTGTGCGTGCATGGACCAGACTCAGAACACTTATCCAATTTGGAGAAGGTGTTACAAAACTGTTGTGACTACTAGATCTTCCTGAATCCAGAAAAATGTCAATTTTGGGTGACACATGGCTTGATTCTCGGCCATATAGTGTCAAGACACGGGATCGCCACAAATCTATCAAAGATCAGGATAATTGTTGATCTACCACCACCGGAGACGATCCGCGAAGTCTATATCTTCATGGATCATGCTAACTATTATAGGATTTTCATTCTTGATTTTGTGGAGTTAGCCCAACCAATTTACAAACTCACGACGGATCCACATTGGAACAAGGAAGTCCTAAGGGCTTTCCAGAAGCTTAAGGATGCATTGGCCTCAGCACCAATCCTACGCCTACCCAATTGCTCCATTGAGTTTCACGTGCATATGGACACATCGAAGTATGCAGTTGGAGTAGTCTTAACCCAGCCAAGTGAACACAAAAAGGATTTTCCAATCCGATTTGCAAGCGGACAGCTCAGTGATACCGAAATGAATTATTCAACCACAAAGCGAGAAGCACTGGCAATGATCTATGCGATTAAAATATCTAATGCGGGGCCAACCAGACAAATCACTACCAAAGGCGGAACAGCGGAAATTGATCTTGAAGGCTAGACCTTATCAGCTGATTGTCGGCCAGTTGTATCAAAGAGGACTAGATAGAATTCTTCGACGGTGTATTCTTCCTCATGAGGCCACCCAGATCATTTCACTTTCACATAAAGGCATGGGTGGAGGCCATTTTTCTTCCGACATTACAGTTCGCAAGATCTCACAACCAAGATGTTGGTGGCCAACCATTCATAAGGATACGGAGGAATACTTGAAAAAGTGCGATGTGTGCCAAAGGGCGAGAAGGCCAACGAGATTGAATTATGACCTACTGCACCCGGTCTTAGCCCAAGCACCATTCAAAAAGTGGGGATTGGATTACATCGGTTCAATTCACCCTGCAACAAGAAGTTCCCAGGCTCGAGTCATTTGTCACCTTTGCTAGCGAAGCTCTGCCAAAATTTACACTGAAATTACCAAGTTATTCGTTTGCGACCAAAATTCCTACCAACTATCATCTGCTCATACTGAACATTGATCTATGCTCTGAACTACAATACTTGTCATCCAACACTCGTAATTCATAGTTTTTGTCATTTCCACACCTTTTTACCTTTTCCACCGTTTTTTCTACTTTTTTGACCTCTAATCATCACTGCTAACATGGCCAACTCATCCTTTGAAGACTTTGGCACCAAGCAGGTGATCCAGCGTGAAATCTCTGAGGCCACACAAATTTGGCCCTTACCCTCTGACGCTCTGATCCAACCATGGCTGTAGGCAGCCGGCCCACTTCTAGAGGC
This sequence comes from Diphasiastrum complanatum, assembly GCA_029204225.1. NCBI lineage: Eukaryota > Viridiplantae > Streptophyta > Lycopodiopsida > Lycopodiales > Lycopodiaceae > Diphasiastrum > Diphasiastrum complanatum. The sequence continues at coordinate 18,365,022 of CM055110.1, forward strand.
AATGGGTTTTTACCCGGTGCTTTTCCATTCTGAGATTAACATGGGCCTCGCCCTTCATGCTTACGCCACCTAGGACGAGGAAAAGACTCGCTTCCACTTCCTGTACCACCACGTACAAGGTCATGATTAATGCAAACTCGATAATCACCATTGGCATTATGTCAGATGATCGTCAACCCATCTCCCATCGTCACACCAAAACTCTGATCAAACCGTTCGTCACCTAAACGCACCAGAAATCCCAATCCAGACTAACAATGGTTACCTGATAGATGCTATCATGGAACCCATCATTCAGGCAGCAGCACATCTGTTGAATAACTTTTCAGTTATTTCAACATTTTGCAAGGACAGAATCTAGTCGAAGTTGCTGAGTCAGATCAACAAGTTCTTTTGAAGATCGACCTTTGTACTACAATTTTCCTATATCTGAATGTATGACATCCAATATACCTGCAAGTGGTTGTGTGGGCTCCCATTCCTTTATATTTGATGGATATAAATATGCATGACAGAATAGATATGAGTTTCTAAATAGATATCCAAATTCAGTCTGCTAAATAAAAGTAAATCTGCATAAAAGAATAGAGTTGGATTTAGTTGCATAAAAATAAAACCGCAATGATTCAGATACTTACAATTGTATTTTTTATGATCATTTAGATGGACAGATTGAATACTCAACTCGGAATGCATATAAACATGTTGAACTAACACCTCTAAAATGGGAGCCCACACAACCACTTGGCTCCAATATACCTGAATGTATGACATCCAATATTACTACATGTGGTTGTGTGGGCTCCTATTTTAGAGGTATTAGTTCAACATGTTTTCCCACTTGGCGATGCTCTAAAGTTAAGAATTCTAGCTTTCCAATAGGACCTAAAAGATAACTTGGATTGTTTTCTCTTTCTAAACGCTCTTTTCGATGATGGATGCATTAATACCCGTGTTTTTAACATATTTTTTTGGTATCCAATTTTCTGCTTTGTCTTTCTCATTGTGAAGAATGACAAAATCTATTGTGGATCTGGTCTCCTTGATCCCATGTTTCTCTCTCTCTCTCTCTCTCTCTCTCTCTCTCTCTCTCTCTCTCTCTCTCTCTCTCTCTCTCTCTCTCTCTCTCTCTCACACACACACACACACACACACACACACACACACACACACACACACACACACATAATTCAAACTTTGTTGCTAATTGTAACTATGCAAGATTACTGTGATCACAATATCCAACCAATGTTTAACTTGGAGAAGTTGATTTGGGACAACATTGTACTCTACGGGCAACACATGTCAACCAATCATATGCGTAAGAGCTGTCCAACGACAATTTTAAAAATTTAAATTTTACAAACCAATTTGCTAGGCCCGATGAGCTACGTTACGTAGATTTCATTTTTGGGTCTTTTGATCGGTCCAAGTGAAAGCAAAAAATTAGAGAAGAAAAATAAAAGTATCTTTCGAGAAGGCCCTTTTGTACTCAGGAACTCCTGTAATGTCCATGGGTGGACCTTAGGGAACTCATTTTTACACAGATAGGGTTAATATTCCCATCGAAATCCACCCTTACGGAAATGATGTGCATGTTCCAATGACGACTGCAAACAAGAGATCAATTAGTAACTGAAGCATTGTAAAACATGATAGAACAATGTCAAAAATATCTACAGATTACAGAGTCACTTACTCTTTACAATAAGAAACGATGAAAACATTTGTCTTCGAAGTTATATGAAGAAAATACTTGGCCGCCACAGAGGAGCTATCAAGATTATGTCCAAAAAAAGTTGAGACAACACCAACAACTTTGGTGATATCGCTTCTACATCTATGTACAAAATACATCAAACTCACTTCGATAATTGGTTCTGATAACTCTGTTGTCTTGTCTTTCAAAGCAGTGTAGAAGTCAATATTTATATGGTTTCCAAAATCCAAAAATGAGTATATTGGATCAACAAAAAATCTAACACACAATTCATTGTAAAAATCCCCTATTAAACTTTTATCTATGTCCGAAATGTCAAAATATTAAAAAATCTATCTAATGTTGTGAGTAGGGGTCCTAAAAATGCCAAAGATGAATTAAGCTCTTTTGGCTTAGTAAAGACCCATCTTAGAATAAAATATTCAAGGTAGGTAGAAGTAGAAACTCGAGCTACCATGCCATTTGTACTTTACATGCCACATTTAATGCATGAAAAGACTAGGTGGCACAATTAGACATAGTGAGGTGGCTTGGATAAGTCTAGATAGCTTGAGAGGTGGATCCACAACTCCAATTCAACTCAAAGTAGGAGAAGAGTCCATGGATCTATATATATGTGATGTACTCTCATTGAGAAAATGATGAAATTTGTGTGTAATGCAAATTTGGAGACAAGCTCTTTGTGCCTTCTCTCTCTCCACGAGTTTTGTACTTGCTATTTTCTCTCTCTAGCTAAGTAGAGGCATTTATGATGCTTAGTCTTATGTTTTGTTGACAGATCTTTCTTGTAACACAATAGTATTTCTTGTATGATCAGCTTTCCTATTGTCAAACAATGCTAGTCTGATCTTTATGGTATTATTGGGCTTAGAAGATCAAAAGTACATGTGTAGGGCATCCCACGCATGTGAATTCAGCATGGTATCAGAGCCTACCTAAGTTTTACAAGCAAATCTAATAAAAAATTTTGCAGATCTGATCAGATTTCAAGCTAGAATTGTCTAGATTCTACTTTCTAGCTAGTTTGCAGATTTCTTGTGATTCTGAGCTTCAAACCACATTGAATGGGCCATATCAGGTACTGTACGGAATTTCAGGTGCTGGCACGTGTGAAATCCGCCCATTTTCAAATTGGTGGTTCTCTCTCACCTCATATCCAAATTTCAAGCAAATTAGCCCATTGGAAATCTAGAAATGTGTAGAATTTGATGCAATTTAAATCATGACAGTTGGATAAGCCAATCAGAAGTTATAAGCTTTTGAAGAGTTGTAGGTAGGGCACCTAGACCTGTGGCAAATCATGTGTACATGTCATTTATTGCTTGAATGATCACAAAAATCATCCAGAAGTTGACAAATCTCATCTATATGTGATTTAGACAAAATTTATAGGTTCTAAACAAATTGTTTTATACAAATAGATTGTATTTGAGTCAATTTGACATTTTTGGAATATTTCACACGTATGAAATTCAGAAAACCATAACTTTTGCCATACTTCATCTTTTCTGATGATTCAAATCCTGTTTTAGAGAGATTGTCAAGCTATTGAGATCTATCTCACAGTTTTTTGCTTAGTCTTACATAGGATCTAGTTTTGTACCCTTGATTGGTTCCTATAGTGAGAAGATAAGCAATTCTTTCATCCATCTTTGTTGATTTCCACCATTCTTTATGACTTCAATGGGTGTCTTTCTATTAGAAGCAAGTGAAAGATTGTCAACCTCCAATTACTCAATTTGGAAGGTTAAAATGGAATCTGTCTTAATACTACAAGATGTGATGGATATTGTACTTGGCATTGAAGAAGAACCACAAATACATCAAGAAATTCCAAAGCACAAAAAAAGAGCTAGGATGGCTCTGCATTATATTAAGATGAATGTCTCAAATGACATCTTAAGAGAAATTAGTGCTTGTATTAATGCCAAAATGCTTGGGATACTCTCAAGTGTGAAAAGTACAATATTAAGGACCATAAATGGATCTTTGAATGATCCACAAGGTGATTGTATGCTTGTTAGACAATCTATCAGAAACTAGTCATCAGAAAACAAGATCTAGTTTAGCAGCTTGATAGGAAACAAGTAGAGACAATCAAAGCATTGATCAATTAGTGTAATCCAACTCCACACGTGTGGAAATAAGGCTGTAGTACGGCCTGTAGACAGTGTTTACAAAGTGCCGAAGCTGGGTTTCATTGGAAATCAAGAGTAATCACCATACAATGAGAGGAAACTCGAGTTTCTCCTTGAGGCTCCAAAAAGTTTCTATCGTCTCACTATGGAGAATGGGAATACATAGTAAAACACACTTCCTTTGCTAATTTAGGTGAAAATCCAGCATGTAATAAGGAAGTAGACTCCACTTTCTTGCCCTAATGTGAAAACCCTAGCTAGATCCAAGGGTCATGCTTGGTAGGTGCATGGTAGGTACAAATCTCATCATAAATTATGGTCTAGATCCTACAAAGTAGGAATCACTACCAAATGGACACAACCACTCCTCTTGACTCGTGGTAACCTACTTTAGGTGTGTATGTACAAGTGGCACTTTGGCCATTCAAGTAACCAACAAACAATATTGACAAAATGTACGATATTCTACATGGCTAGATTTGCCAATGTAGGCAATTTTTCACATCAAGTCTATCTATGAGGCAAAGAATACCTCTAGACTTCTAACACTAAGAAACCAAATTTTTCAAAGTGTACAGCGAAGTGATGAATGTTTTTCAGCTTATGTAATGAGAGTTAAAGACCTCCATAGAGAATTGTCATGCATAGGAGACTCCATCAACCAAAATGAACTTGTTCAAGTCATACTTAATGGGTTAAAGGAGGAATATGACAACCTTGTTTAGAGTTATGCCATTAAGGAGGAGCTACCAAGTTTGGAAGCACTCCAAAGTGTGCTCATTTCTGAAGAATCAAGACAAGAGTATAAACTCTTGAAAATGGAGAGACTATCTCTCAACATTGATGGTAAAGCTCTCTTTACCAAAGACAAGCACAAGACAAGAAGTAAGAATCAACACCAATCCTCTTCAAGTAAGAACCATCTTATTTTCAAGGAGAAAGGAGAAGAGGATGAGTCATCTTAAGCTTCCACATCCAAGAAGAAGAAGAAAAACATCAAGTGTTTCTTTTGTGGCAAGAAGGGGCATTATGCCACCAATTGCTTCAAGAAGAAGAGTCAATTCAATCAAGCCAACATTTCTAATGAAGAGAAGGAAGATGCTCATGCAAGTGATGGAGAGGGATCTCTTATGGTCTCGAGTTTTTCTTCATCACCTTTCAGGAAGGATGGTTCGTGGTACATCGACAGTGGAGCTTCATCACATATGTGTAGCTCCAAGCATTCTTTTTCATCTATGTCACCTTATGAAGGAGCCAAGAAGTCCATCTACAAAGCAAACGATCATGAGTGTGCTATTGAAGACATAGGGACCATTTCCTTAAAGCTTTCTTCATCAAAAGTTCTTTCTCTGTCTAATGTACTTTTTGTTCCCAAGTTAACAAAAAATCTTATTAGCGTTGGGCAATTGTTTGATAGTGGACTAGATGTGAATTCCAATGTTGATACGTGTACAATCAAGAAGCATGATGAGATCCTTGCATTTGGGTCTAGATATGGTGGAATCTACAAGCTTGATCCCAAAGAGTATGCTAACTCTTGTGATAGTGCTTTTGCTACTCATATGTCTTTGGAGGAACTATGGCATAGAACTATGATGTCCATGGTCAAGAAAGCCAAAGCTATTGGCCTGCCTAATCATATCTCCAAGAATTTCAAGCCATGTGAGGCTTGTGCCATATCTAAGTCTCATAAGAAGCCTTTTTCAAAGTCATCTATCAAGACTACACATCCATTGGAGTCATACACTCGGATGTGCACTTCTCATCTTCAAAGAGCAAGGGTGTTCAGGATCAAATACAATCATGATGTCTCCATCAACAAGTACAAGGCAAGATTATGTGCTAAAGGCTTTGCACAGATATATGGCCTTGACTATGAAGAAACCTTTGCTTCTGTAGCAAAGATGGTGACAATACAGATCATAATTTCTATTGCCTTATTTTTCAATTGGAAACTGTTTCAACTTGATGTCTCCAACGCTTTTTTGAATGGCTATCTTGAGGAGGAGATATACATGGAACAACCTCAAGGATTTATTAAGGATAAATCTAAGGTGTGTTTGCTATTTAGAAGTCTTAACCAACTCGAAGCTTCGTTACAAACGAGTAACATCCAATCCAAGCAAGCGGTCTGACTTACATCAGACTTAACCAACTGAAAGCTTCGTCACGAGCGGGAGGCAATCTTGTGTCTTGGCTTTCAAAGAAGCAAGATACCATATCTCTATCATCTTGTGAGGCCGAGTACAAAGCACTCACTACAACAACTAAAGAGGTGCTTTGGATCAAGAGGTTAATCATGGAGCTAAAGTGCATCAAAGAGGATGATCTTCCCTTGATCAAATGTGACAACATATCGGCACAAGCTTTTGCAAACAATCCTATTTTTCATGCAAGAAGCAAGCATATAGAAGTGGCACATCACTTTGTAAGGGAAAAGCTCATTGGAGGTGAAATCAACTTGGAACATGTCGACACATCTTCGTGTATTGCTGATCTTCTCACAAAGCCACTTTGCAAAAGTGCCTTCTCAAAGCATAGATCTAATCTTGGTCTTATCTCAAGATCAATGCTTGATTCACATTAGATACATTTTTAGGAGGAGTGTCAAAATATTGAAAAATCTATCTAATGTTGTGAGTAGGGGTCCTAAAAATGCCAAAGATGAATTAAGCTCTTTTGGCTTAGTAAAGACCCATCTTAGAATAAAATATTCAAGGTAGGTAGAAGTAGAAACTCGAGCTACCATAGAAATTGCCATTTGTACTTTACATGCCACATTTAATGCATGAAAAGACTAGGTGGCACAATTAGACATAATGAGGTGTCTTGGATAAGTCTAGATAGCTTGAGAGGTGGATCCACAACTCCAATTCAGCTCAAAGTAGGAGAAGAGTCCATGGATCTATATATATGTGATGTACTCTCATTGAGAAAATGATGAAATTTGTGTATAATGCAAATTTGAAGACAAGCTCTTTGTGCCTTCTCTCTCTCTCCACGAGTTTTGTACTTGCTATTTTCTCTCTCTAGCCGAGTAGAGGCATTTATGATGCTTAGTCTTATGTTTTGTTGACAGATCTTGCTTGTAACACAATAGTATTTCTTGTATGATCAGCTTTCCTATCGTCAATCAATGCTAGTCTGATCTTTATGGTATTATTGGGCTTAGGAGATCAAAAGTACATGTGTAGGGCGTCCCACACGTGTGAATTCAGCACAAAATAATTTTATCTACAATGGTATTCATGCTGTCCACACGAGGAGATGGAACGTATAGAGTATCGAAGCTGGAGTAGGTAGGAGTGGTGGGTGGACTAGCATGTCAGACTGTGATGTTCCAGCTAGAAGACAAATTAGGGGTGTAGGGGAAGGCGAAGAGGTCTCAGTGATAATAATATTCCTAGGCCTCGAGGGTTTGAGATGTTTCCTCTTTTGTCTTGCAAACATGGCCCCTCTCTCAAGCGATGGTGGCCTAGTGGTAGAACCACTCTTGAACACTTGATCATAAGTGTTTTTGAGCCTCATGATCAGGACAACATGAACATTTGTCGTGATATACCAATACAGAATTGCTATATTTATGTAGTATTTAGATCGTTCCCCAAGGAGATAGCTCTTAAAAGTTGCTAAGTTGATACTATCTTGACTTATTTCGAATGGAATGGAGTCGAGAGAAAATCAAGTTGTCAACAGACATTTTGTAAGCAGCCAGTACCACTTTTAGAAAATGTATAAAAGGTAATGAATGCTAAACAACAGTCTTTCTCTATCAAACCGAAGGAAAAGCGTTCTATATGTAAAATGATATTAGAGTAACTTAAATGAATTACACTCTGACTGATTAAGTTGTCAACAGGGATCCGGGTTATGTTCAATGCAAGCATGTACGAACTGACAAAAAGTTAATCTTAGTCATGAACTAATCCATTCTAGACAGAAGTCCTCAACAACTAAAGTCCAGTCACGGTTAAAGAACTCAAGTAGTTCATGAATAGGTTAGAAACAATTATCTTTGTTACCAACACGGATACAGATCAGTAAATCAGTTCCTTAGACAGGGACTAGCACTTCACATGCATACATACTTCTCTATCAGTGACTGTGGAAAACTGCACCAAGGGATACTTTACTCGAATGCCGAACACAAAGTATTCGTGCAGGCGGGTAAGTTAGTTTAAAGGTAGTTCTTTAGATCAACTTTATGGAAACACAACAAACTACTATCATGAACTATTTCACTGTCTGACCAAAGAATGATTTAAGTAATGCATACGAGATTGCTAGTAGATCCAAAATCAGTCACACTCAATAGTGCGGAGAACAGAAATTAGAAAGGATAACCTTTGTCGCTCTATTCACTTCTCCAATCTCTCTCTCTCTCTCTCTCTCTCTCTCTCTCTCTCTCTCTCTCTCTCTCTCTCTCTCTCTCTCTCTCTCTCTCTCTCTCTCTCTCTCTCTCTCTCTCTCTCTCTCTGGTGTGAGAATGAAGTGTGTCTACTTTTATGGTCTACGGAGCAAACAATCACACCTCTAGGAATTCCTGGTGTGTCGTTCCATTTACAAATTCTAATTATAAGTTACAAATATTTGTACAATTGACGGTTCATTGTGACAATTCAAATTCAGTCGTTTCGTTCCAAGAGTCGTTTCATTCCAAGAGGTCATGTCTTTAAGTAAAAGGTAGGCCCTTAAACAATTATATGCAAAAAATGATATAGGCCTCTTCAAAATATATAGTTGTCCAGCACATATCCTCATTTCTAAGTATAAAATGCCATTTTTGAATAAATATACAAATATGTGGTATCAAAACATTACTCTCTTGGCATGCACTATGCACATGGTGAAGTCCTTGTAAAACTTTCCTTGGAAGTTCTCATAAGCTGTATGAAAAGCTTCTAGGACAGTGATATTCCAACGAACATCTTGAGAAAGTGACCTTGTCACCTACCTCACCGCCTTGTAGAATGGAGCACGGGAGATTAGGAGATATGTAGTCCTCTGTAATCTCCTTGTGTCAGTGAGCCGAGGTCATCTACGTCCTCCAACTCTACTAGTTCCTTCTGGTCTAATAGGAGGACGAAGAGGAAGTACAAAGCTAGTTTGATGGGCAGTCTGTTTTGTGTGGGCCATGATGGAAAAGCCGTATTGATACAAAGCATGAAAGTGAAAAAGTAGTCAAAATAGTGAGGTTTCGGCACATGGTGGCGATATGAGCTGGGGTATTTCTATGACGTGTGGCCAATGTACAGTCAGCGAAGGTAGCAACAACGGGCGCTTCGTGGCGATATGCGAGAGAGCAAGTAGTGGAAAAGTATAATATGGTAGCTCCCTACATTATAGTGATCCAAAAGATGCAATCATTGCGCAGATCGACCTTGCACATGTGAATATCGATCTGACACCTCACACGTGCGGAGGGACATGTGTCCTATCCTTAATTGGCCATGTGTCACTGTTGATCTAGCAATGTTAATCAACACATGCGAGAGCATGTGTTGCTTTCTCAATGAGACACGTGTCGATTTCTAAATTTGGTCGTACTCTAGACCATTAACTCACCCATGTGTTGATCTTAATCCATTTTTTTAGACAAGTGTCCGACACTAATCTCTTTCAGCTGAGTAAATATAAGAGTATCAGATTTAGAAAACAATTTCACAAAATTGAGGCACTACAGACTATTGGAATATTGATACAACTTAGAGACATTGAGTATCGCCACCACATCCCAAATAGTGTTTTTTGCTCATGTTAGTGATGTCTGGAACGTCGTAGCGATATATCGCTCCCATCTGGCATATTGCCATCATGCTCGATCACCTCCTAGACCTCGTATAGCTTTCCAAATCGACGCCTAGTGCAGACAACTCCATCCAGCATGGCATCTTCTTCTTCCACGGACACGCCCTGAAGAGCTTTGCAGTCCTTTTTTGTCGATGTTGGAATGGAAGCCCAGATTGCATCCTACTTTCAGATGAAATTTTACATAGAGAGGTTTGTTGTTGAGCACAAAGAGTACTTCCCAACACTTTATAGAGAGTTTTATGAGTGCCTTGGACAAACCATGTTGCTTATGAATGGGCTTCGCTTTGTTCATTTCAATGAATTTACCCATGCTTAGTCCAATGTGAAGCAAAAGCATGATCGTAAGTTCACTAAGCTCATTGATTTGTTCAAATGAGTTGTGGTTTGTGAAGAGCACAATCGTACCTGTCGCTTTGTTCAGGAAGACATGGCCTTTGTTTTTTATATTTCTACGCTAATCCCTGATGAGACTGGATCTTCTAGGCACTAGTGCTCTGGTAGCTTCCAATGCTAATGTCGTTACTGAGGATTCCATCATTAATGATGTTTTGGGAGAAGAAGAGGAGACAAGATTTGCCTCTGAATATTACATGTGCTTTGTCAATTCCTCCCTTATCTATAATAAGCGAGAATGACCAAAGCAAGATCTTGTTGGATCTGCCTGTGTACTACATGGACGACATTTATTTCTTATCCCTAAATGATATTGGTGATGTTATGGACCTTAGAGAAGATGAGATGCTATCTGTTCTGTCAAATATGATTACGATATTTGTCGACTTTATTGATTTTAATGATGACGAACACTGACTATGAAGATAAAGCTGAATGGGTCACTGGGAGGGATGCCCCTTCAAAGAATGTTTTCTGAGAGCAGGGCATATGAGGCCAATATGCCAAGTGAGGAGGAATTTTTGAGTTTTCAGAAGAAGTATCCTCCAGTGGCCACACATAGTATTCCAGCCGACCAGCCATTGACAAGTGTTGCTGGTCATAAGCTATACTACTAGCCTTGTTCAAGCTGATGAGCAAGATATGGTAAGTGAATGCTTTTCTAAATTAGTGATTTCATAACAATCATTTTATTGAAATGTAAGTGAATGCGTTTATGATTTTATAAGTGATTATTGTAACAATTTGATAGAAATATATATATATATATATATATATATATATATATATATATACCTTCACTTTGTAGGAGACCTTGGAGATCGATTTGTTTGCAAGCAGGCATGGGGGTTTGAGAGAGAGACAATGTGGAAGACAGAAGAAGGATGACTCCTTATGTCATTATTTAAAAAACTTTGTAAATATAGCGAGATTTGTATTCATCATTGAAAGGTTTTCCTTGAATGTCGGGACTTTAATAATGGCCATTACAGCCTTGTCATTTTTTTCTGAGTATAAATATCCAACGAATACATATAAAATTATTTTTGTCGAAAGAGACATTGATATTAAACTGTTGAGCTAGCATTCAATTATATAAAGAATGGTATTTTTAAGTTTTGAAACTAAGATTATATATTGTTAGATTTTTTAAATTTAAAAACATGTATTTTCTGAATTTGTTTTCTAGATATCTTTCATGTTATCATTATTTTTTTGTGCAATATTAAGTTTTAGATAGTGAGACGTCAATAAAAAAAAGTCAAGGATAATAATGAATAGGAAGTCAAGTCATTAGTTCAGACATTAAACAAAAGAGCCCAGTGATGTGACAAGTCTATGTCCGAGTGCTGCACATTGAAGGGCACATTGCCCGTCCAGGGACATTTGACCTTCAAATGACAGCTTATTCAAGGGCAAATTGCCAGTCCAGGGACATTTGCCCTTCAAATGACGGGTTGCTGACCTGTTGTATCCCAAGATACATAACTGTTTTCACATTTAGTCAGTTTGAAGGACATAGAAACTTACACCTTTCATTGTAGGGCAAAAAAATTTAAAGCTTTTAACCCCATAACTGCTTTCACATTTACTCAGTTTGAAGGACATAGAAACTTATATCTTTCATTGAAGGGCAAAACAATTTAAACCCTTCAACCCCATAACAAGTGCCAAGTGCCAAGTAGGAAGAAATCCTCATAAGCTGATTGAATCGTCAATAAAATAGAGTAATAGCACTGATTTGCAGCAAGACATAAAGTGAAAAAGTGTGTTGTAGTAGGAAAAATGTTGCCTTGTTGCACTATAAAATGTATATTGGCTACAAAATATGCTTTTTAGGACTGAATACAAAAATGCTTTTTAGGAAGGAAATGCAAAAAGAAATTCTTTAAAGGAGCAATTATAAAATGTATATTGGCTACAAAATATGCTTGCTAGGACTGAATACAAAATATGCTTTTTAGGACGGAAATGCAAAAAAATAAAATTCAAAGGAGCAAATTGTACAATGGAATAGGCAATTTTTTTCAAAAACATGCATCATAAGAATTTGAAAGCATCATAAGAATTTGAAAGTTCAATGGTTGGTAGAAACCAACCATTGATTTCAAGCAACATTTTTTATAACAAGCATTTATATCTTTTTATAAATAAAAGTCTCCTGAGAAATTGTATGGAATGCAAGTCTTTTTTTGAGATAACTCAAAAAAGGTTTCCACAGCACTGCTTTGAAGGGCAAGATTTTAGGTGTCTTGTCATAAATGATTCTTCCAAAAGAAAAAGGTTACCCTTCAAACTACAGCACTCACTTTACAGTTTACTTTACACTCTAAAAAAGAAAAAGCTGTATTCCTCTCTCTAAAATCATGAATGGATGAATCATCGGTGTATATTTTACCTCCCACTCAAAGCTGGTTGCTTGCTGCTGCAAGTGAGCGATGGCAAGTATTGATGAAGTTAGAAATAGCTATAACTTTGTACAAGCTGGGCTGAGCACCCTGGCTGCCGGAGCAAGCGTAGCTCTTTGTCTTGCAAGAGGGAGATTGGACTCGGAGATGAATCTCGCTGATCTTTTCTGTACTACCAGGTTCAACAAGCAGAATAATAATGACTATGGAGCCTTAGTATCGTTTCATGGTAACAATGGCTGTATTCTCGGTATCAATGTACGGGGCTCAAATGCAAACACTGTTATGTGGGTGGCGCACAATACTTGGGTGCAGGGAAGCTACACAACATTGGTACCTTTCTGGACCTCATATGTCCCCAATGCAACACAAGATGCCACACAAAATCAAGACAGTACAGCGTCAACACCCAGATGCACATGTTGGCACATCCCAAGCATAAGTGTTCATGGGAGTGGAAGGACCTCTGTGAATGAAATGCCTCGAGAAATGTTTTTCCAACCGACGTCTCAGGATCCTCAGTGCTACCGGGTTCCTTCTTACCAGTGTGAGCAACACGGAAGACAGCATATGCCTGATCTTCATTCTGAAATCATGCAAACATACAGGGGAGTGCCGGCCCCGCAGCTACATTCAGCGGTGCTGAAAGGTCCAAGTAAACTCTATCAGTTGATGCTCGATGATGAAAGGAGTGGTACACAAAGCACCTATTTGTTTGCTGTGGACAGGCTTGGAGCTGCGTCGCTCGCTCGAATGGTATCTGAGAGTATGGCTACTTTGGACTCCAGCCAGAAAGGACGAACATCTGACCTAGTAGACTGGAGCCTGGGAAAGCTTGACTTATCCGATAAACCTGATATCAAGTGGATTGGAAATGCTGCAACAGTGGTGCTTGTTGGTGTTGCCGAATTAGTTCTGCTGCTTCTGTTATCATGTGTGTTCGGACTAGACCCCTTTGTTTCTTCATTGGGTGCTCGTAGGGGTGTGAGATCACTTCGATTGGGCGCCAATGGCATTACGCAATTTGCTGATCTATGGCTGGAGATGGTAGGAGGAGATAACATATCTGGGTGGAACACTCCTATCCTGCGAGTAGTTCCCAGAAAGAATCTAAGGCTGTGGTATCTCGACTGGGCATTCAAGGTGTGTGGATTAGTTATAGCTTTTGTCTTCTGGGCATTGACAGTGTTTGGTTACGTGCATCCTTTAGGCCTGCATAGAAATGACGCTTGGGGAATACTTGGCAATTGGGCAGCTTTTGTCGCTCTCATAGGAAATGTAATTGGGATTTTTACTTCTGGACTTCCTTTGCGGTTGGACCAATCGTTACCCGGCCGAAGGCATGATCCTGGGTATTCAATGGTTGGCTATAGTCTGCTACAGTGTTTTTCCGAGCTTGCACTGACAATTCTTAGAACGGTCCCGCATTTCAGACACATGAAATGGCTCCGCAGATGCTGGTATGTGATGTTAGAGACAGGGATTTGGGTGCTGTGGTTTGCTGCCAAAAGATGCCTGCTTTCAGGACCACAATCGGAGTCTTCTGGCGTGACTTGGGAACAGACGCTGATACAGGCTGGTGCTTTGGCGAGAGCGACGGTTCTTTCTGCAGTGAGTGGAAAATGGAGCAGCGGCTAGTTATTGATCTTAACAAGAGTTTAATCCGCTCACATCCGCTCAGACAGGTATGATATAACCGACGACTGAGAATAGGTTTAGCTTGAAGCAATGTACGTTACATGCCATGAATTTGCAACGCCTGGCTGTGCCTTGGGTCTATCTCAAAGGTCTTTCTGCGTTGAGCCTTTTACTTCCAGAATTATCACATTCTGCCTTCTGATGCCCACCTTCTCGGTTTATTTTTTGCACACAAATCTACTTCAATCAATTTCTAAGTTTCTTCACATTCAGTAGGTTTCTTGTGCTGCTTTAATTGACTTCTGCACTGGATTCTTCACGATCTTGATTCTTGCTACTTCATGCTCTGCAATGCCACGCTGCTTTTCTATCCTGTCTTGTAAAATTACATTGCAATTTGGACACAAAAAAATGGTGATTGTAATGTCAAAGGTGATTCCAAGTATCAGTCAGCTAAAGATAGAATTGAAGGCTTTTTCTATGGCGCTTTCTTGGAGACCAGACAGATTATTTCATGGAGTGGTGAAATCATACTAAACAGCAAGTATTTTTTGGGTCTCTGCAAAGATGGACAATGCTGCTCGGCATCCTGCATGTCGATTCTGTACTCAGGATTATTACAGAACGCACAGAAAAGGCAAGCCACCAAGTCCTACTGTTCTGGCCTCTTGTGAGATAATGACAGGAAGCATGGTATGAAAAGACACAGACACCTCTTTTCTGGTACGATCGTTTTCATGTTATGTTTATGAACATGTAATGATATAGCAAAACAATCTTTAATACTTTGACCTTATTTGCTTTGAACTTTATGGGTCTCTTGTCCAAGTTGGCAATCCGGGTGGCAAAGGGGCCAAGATGCCTGGAGGTGGCCACCCCAGGCAAGTGTTCCGGAAAGCCAGCAAAGAATAGAAATGGAATCAACATAATTTCTCAGAAATTGCTACTATGAAATTTTTTGAGATTTTCTACGTAGGCATGCATAAACCCTTTTATGAGTATAGTCCTTAGAAAATTCAGAAGCTTAAAAAAATGCAGGTTTTTTGAGAGTAACTCAGAAAAGTTTCTCGAAAATTGACCCATTTTTCAGTATAAAAGGCTCTTCACTTTGGGTGCTGGAGGCATAAGCTCTTTTGAGGAGATGTAAAGTTTATAGTGAACTTCTCTTACTTTTTTGATTTTCTTAAATAAAATAATGTTATCTTTTGTAAATTAATGTTCCTTTGAAGGTAAATCTAAGCGAACGGCATCTTAGCTTCAAAAATTGTTGTAGAAGATGTTCTTTTTATTTTCTTGAGTGATCTTTATCTCAAGAAATGTCTTCTATGCTTTGTTTATGTTCTTTGCTGCAGAGATGTCTTCTATGCTTTGTTTATGCTCTTTGCTGCCTGCCAACGAAGGTTTTGGGCCCACATCACAAATTTGCGATTGAAGCATTAAGGATCAAGTGAGTCATATTACATAATGTGCAGCAGCAGATCAATGAGAGGAAAAATGAGAGAGAGCATCACGCAGAGAGAGCAAGCAGTTTCTTACCTGCATACTTTATTACTGGTGAATGAGGCTATTGCCTCTTACATTGTTGTGTGGCGAAAAAGTGGAGACGCGTCCCTCTGTGAAACATCGTGAATGTAACTAACAGTTACATAAGAACCAGTTATTCTAGTTACAGGTGTGAACATGTACACTAATATTCTAACACTCCTCCGTAATGAAGTGTTCACACATTTATTAACAGTGGATTTTAGCAAATCTAAATCTTGTAGCGCCTATTTTGTTTTAGTAGTTGCTTTTGATGCTTCACTTGATGCAGCCGCTCTTCCTCTTTTGAATGTCTTGGATTCTTCTTTTGCAGGTTCTTCCCACATTTCTCCACTGGTGAAGGCACACTCCATACTGCCAATGTCATCCACCGATTGTTCATCTCGTCTGGCAATTCCTTTCTCTCACAGAGAGAGCAGGCTATTTCTTAACTACATACTTTATTAATTATCTAGTGAATGGTCCCAGCTCGCCCAAAGAGGAGCTAGAATGTATTTTCAATTGGCCTTCAAATTGCCTCTCTTTAATTGCTTTGCTTATTACAAAAGGCCATAGGACGGCATCTCACCCATGCCAATAGCCAATAGATGGGCCATATGACAAAATGACATTACGCCACTTGAGTCATTATAAGACAACCTCTCCCAAGGGAAAAAAAAAAATCATGTTTTGCAATAGAAAGAAAATGTCGAGAATTTGTACCTCTCACAAACGTGACCTTGCAAAACCATTGCTCATCTCTATTAAACTCGCGTTAATGAAAGATTAGAGCGTGAAAGAGAGTGGTCATGTGAGAAATTTTGTAGATGAGAGCGTGAAAGGGAGTGGTCATGTGAGAAATTTTGTTGGTGCGACAATGATGATGAGTGAAGCTTTTTGAGACATTGAAGAAGTTTATTTTTTTGTTGTTGGATGAGAAAAGCTTTTTCTTGATTACATTGGAAGAGGTGAGATTTTTTGTCTAAAATGATTAAGAATGAGAAGCTCAGAATGCAAGTTTCATGATGCACTACAACACAATGGATGTTATCTGACCTTTTTTTGCAATTTTTTTTGGGGAGAGAGTGGAAAGCGGACCATCGATATGATAGTCATTATTTTTCTCGCACAATCTCTCTCTCTCTCTCTCTCTCTCTCTCACACACACACACACACACACACACACACACACATTTTTGTATGAATTACTTTTTTGCTTATATTTTGTGCTTGTTGTGAGGTTGGCTTGATTATGTTAGAGCATTTGTTTTTAAATAGTTGCCAAACTAACATTGCTTTGTAACTACATGACTGGAAGAGAATATTGCTGAGAAAATGCCATAACTGGTTCTTGAGTGGGAGTTGTTTATAAACATCCCTGCCTTCTATGGGAGACTCAAGGAGTCATCATCAGCACTCTGATACTGTAACACTCCATTAGTCTCTATGGTCTGAAGAGCTTCGTGAATGCCGTCATGCTAGTCTCCTGGTCTTTGAGCAGGAGATTACTTCTTACTTGGTTTTTTACTATGAGATTTATTGGCATGATAAGAAATTTGTGTCTTGATTGATTCCACGATATACTGAAAGCTGCTTTTTGATTAATTAGCTGATGGAAGAACTTTAATATATAGCGTGGCATAAGTTCATTACCGTTTATGGAGGCTCATCAGGTTCATGAAACTATTTTTTCATCTGATGGCTTAGCCTCAAAAGGACCATATACAGTACCTTTTATTCGTGATTATACTAAGCTACGTTATGACAAGCTACTACTCGGGTGTTCTGTTAATCTTGTAGTTTTCAGAATTGCCATCTGGTTGTATTTTTTGGATACTATTTAGCTAATGTCCTTCTACTTTACATTCCTCTTTATGGTCTGACTTCTGTCTTTGGTTCGATTGTATACTTTCTCTTCTAACCATAGTTAATTGTTTGCTGTTTTATTGTATTGCAATGACTTTACCCCTCTATCCTTGCTTATGTTCGGTTTAGTACTTGGGTTCCTCGGCATGTTTTGAGTCTTGCTCTTAATTTTTTCGTTATGCTTGCTTGTCCCGGTCCTTTTTGGTTTTGTTACAAAAAAAGATTTTTTCTGCCCCTTTTCTTTTCGTTGGTGTACTCCTCTCTCTCCTCGTCCTCCTGAGTTTGCTTGTTGCTATGGCCTCGTTTTCTCTTGGCACTGCTCCGTAGTAGTGATAGTGAGCCAACAGCCACTCCATCCTAACATTCATCTTTGCTATCAATCTTCTGTCGCGTTCTTCTGCCTGTCACTGGGGTTCTTGCTCTCTAAGCCTCCGTTTCTTCTTTCTTGAGGTTGGTGCTTGGGTTGCTACTTCATATGGTTACTTCTTATATTGCTGTTTTTTTTACTTTGATGTGACCTAGTTTGTTTTGCTTGTAGTTTTTCTCTTAAGAATGAAATAAACTTTAGGTTCTTATTAATAAATGTTTTATTAATAAATAAAAGATGGGAAACCCATACAAAGGAATGCATGTAGAAAGTGTTAAGGCCATAAGGTTAATTAAGATAGTGTACATCAACTATAACAAAGCAACAATCTCACAAAGTAGCTCTAAAAAGCTTATTGTTTGATGTAAGTCGTTAGCTAAGATAGTTGGAAGGTTAGGTAGTGCAGGAAGCTATGAAGCAGCCGTTCCTGCAACTATGGGACATCGAAGTATTGCAAGTGCTTAAGTGGTGGAAACTCGTTAACGATCATAACACGTAATGATAGATAAAAGTGAGGCACCACACTCTTGGAGCTTCGATGCAAAACTTGCACAAGATGATAAAAAATCATCGAATTTCTTATGCAGGCACCCAAAAGTTTTCAAGGCAAAAGGAATGAAATCTTTTCCAGGAGTGCGATGTGAATAATTCTGCTCTTTATCTTGAGTCGCATGAGAAGCAGCGACACCTATAGTAGTTGAAACACGGTGAAGGAGGTCATGCCGTGAAGGATCGACAACAACAACATTCCCAAGCGTGCGAATCCCCTTGCATGAAAAAACACTTAGAATTTGCTTTGCACAGGAACACAGATCATGCTACACAGTAACACAGACAGAAAATCACTCTCCTCAGCAAGCTCACATAGCAACTGTACTTCTTAAAATGAAATTACATTGTACATATAGTTGTTCACTCAGGCAACCCATGCATGACCCAAGTTGCCGTTGGCGGGACGCGTGTCCCGTCGACTTGCCTCGTGGCGAGGCCAACTGATCCTTATCCACTGATAGGACCCACAGTACAGTAACACAGTGATTCTAACTTTAATTCTAACTCTCTCCCTTAAAGTAGACTCACTTTTTATACAGTCATATACATAACTTTAAAGTCAACAAACTTTAAGTACAGAAAGTTTTGATCTAAACTTATCAAATTTTTCTCCAGTAAGTGGCTTAGTAAAAATATCAACTAGTTGTTCTTTTGTGCTGCAATGAACAACATGAATTTCACGACTCAGCAGCCTCTCACGTATGAAGTGATATTGAATCTCAATGTGTTTAGTTCTCGCATGGAACACTGGATTCTTTGCTAGCTGAATGCCACTCTGACTGTAGCTATGTAAAGTCGTGAGATTTTTCTGCTTCATGCCAATTTTTTCCAAGATTTGTCTCAAGCATATAGCTTCTTGTGCAGCACTACACATTGCTTTATACTCTGCTTCTGTGGTGGAAAGAGCAATTGTACTTTGCTTCTTACTAGACCAGCAAAAGCAATTACCACAAAACTGGAATATATATCCTGTGGTGGATCTACGATCATCATAGTCACCTCCCCAGTCCGCATCCACATAGCCATACAACTCAGGTAAACCATCATGCTTCTTGTAAATCAAGCCATACTCTGAAGTGCCTTTCACATAACGCAGAATGCGTTTAGCTGCTTTCCAATGCGTTTCCGTAGGTGCTGCCATAAACTGACTTACAATGCCAACAACATAGCATATATCTGGTTTAGTTGTGGTAAGGTAAATCAAGCTCCCTACTAACTGTCTATATAGCGTAGCATCAAATGACTGTGATTCATCAAGCTTAGAAACCTTTTTACCTGGTTCAATAGGAGTGTTTACTGGTTTGCAATCCTGCAACCTAAACCTGTGCAGCAACTCTTTGACATACTTCACCTATGTTAAACTCACTTCATGTCCTTTTTGCCACACTTCTACTCCAAGGCAGTAATGCATCAGGCTGAGATCCGTCATCTCAAATTGTTCCATGAGGTCTTTCTTGATCATGTCTATCATCTCTTGATTATTTCCCATATTAATCAAGTCATCAACATAAAGAGCAATCAAAGCAACCATACCATCAAAGCATAAGACATATAGATTTGGATCAGAATGTGTTCTCACCATCCCCTTTGAACGAAAGTAGGCATCAATCCTGCTATACCACGCACGTGGTGCTTGTTTAAGACCATAAAGCGCTTTCTTCAAGCGACATACTTTATTTTCCTGTTCTTTCATTACAAAGCCTTCAAGTTGATCCATGAACACTTCTTCTTCTAACTTACCATTTAGAAAAGTAGATTTCACATCCATCTGATGCAAAGGCCAACCAAAATGTGAAGCTAAAGCAATAAGTAGACGTAGAGTATTCCACTTACACACCGGCGCAAAGGTCTCCTCATAGTCAATGCCTTTATTTTGTGCGTACCCTTTGATTACCAATCTTGCTTTGTGCTTTGCTATGCTTCCATCTACATGGTACTTAGTTCTGTATACCCATTTGCAACCAATGGGTTTCTTGCCAACTGGTGGTTCTACTAAGTCCCATGTGCTATACTTAGCAATTGACTCCATCTCCTCTCCCATGGCCTTGATCTAAATGTCATTATCCTTCGCTTCACCATAAGTCGAAGGTTCTTTGCTTTGAATAATGCTGGATAACAGAGCATAGTTGAATTGGCAAAGTGCATGTTATCACATGCGACACTTCTGAAGTGTTTCTAGACTGAAACTGTTTCAACATCAACCTATATTCAGAACAGATGTCCTACTAAAGTTCAGACAAAACACCATTTGAAGTTTGGACAGGTATGAAACCTTCTTTATCAAACTTACGAGTTTTTGGATGTAGTGCTTTTGCACAAATTCCTTGTGATCTCAGGAAGAAGCTCTACTTCTAGAGTATCAAATTTGTTTTCATTAGCTACACTATTTCATATCAAGCCTACAAGTTGTTCGATCCCATCAAGTCGAAGATATTCATTAGCCGGGATGTCATCTTCATCGAAGATTAATTTCAATGCATCTGTTTTAAACATGTCCTGATGCATTGAACTTTCCAGTTCCTTAGTACAACATTTTGGTCAGATATAATCTGATGAATTGCAAGTTAGCTCTCTCACCAATGGGACCAGGACTCAAATTGTCAAAGAACCAGTGTCCTCAAACAATTCATGAGAAGCAGCAGATGCATGAGTATCCTTACCATTCTTTTATAGAATCTCTTATGTACACCATAAAGACATAGCTTTTGCAGTCAGCTCTCTCAGTCAATTTATGAATAATCTTGGTGTAACACATTTATCAGAGTCATGAGATATCTTCGAGCTATTATGGACATTTGCATTTGTTATGGAATAGTCGGCAACGACAAACTCAATTTACTCAGTGGTTACACAAATGCAAGTTGGGCAGGAGATGTAGACACTCGTAAATCCACTTTCGGATTTACATTCTTCCTCAACAATGGTCCAGTTTCCTGGAACATTCGCAAGCAATCTTCAATAGCTCTATCTTCCACTGAATCAGAGTATATCATAGCCTCTCAAGCTACAAAGGAAGCAATTTGATTGAGAAAACTACTCTCAGATATCGGTCTGAATCAATATGCTCTGACGACATTATTTTGTTATAATCAAAGTGCCATTGCTTTATCAGCCAACCCTAGATCTCATTCCAAGAGTAAGCACATTGAACTGAAGTATCATTTCGTCAGAAGCAAAGTTCTCAATGAAGAGGTCAGATTGTAGTACTTTAGAACGCAAGATATGACAGCAGAGGTTTTTACCAAAGCATTAAGTTTGGAAGCACATAGAAGATTCAGTGTAGAACTAAGTTTGAAGGTAAAGACATTCAAGGATTCAGATTAAGGGGGAGTGTTGGATTATTCTCCTTCTTACCAATCGACTAATCGGTTTTAATCTTCATCCATTGTTTAGATTAATTTTCATTATCAGAATTATCAAAAGAAGCATTTGAATAGCTGCAAGCTTGAACACTCCTGAGCATTCTAGCTCACTTATTACAGTTGTTTTAGAGATTGCTATTGTGCTACTGCTTATTAGCATTGCGCTTAATTCAGACTTTTATTTTAGTCGCTCAGAGATAGCATAGAGTACGCGGCTTCGATCCGCAACTTATTGTACTCATTTATTGTTACGTTTTCATACTGAATCAATACTATCATTTATTGCGTTCAGCTTCGTCTCAGAATGTATGCATTTTTGTAGTTCTTCGTGACTAGTTATTTGTCTTGTGTTTTGTGACTGATTCGCGAATAATTCGCGACAAATTATTTGTCTGATAATTCAATGTTTAATTTTTTGGCTACGTAATCATTGTAGTACTGATGATTTCAAAGTTAGTTACTATAAGTTCAAACGTGATTTTGTTTGAAATTGATAGGCGTAGTCATGTATTGTGAAAGAAGAAGATAGTTTACTCCGCCATGCACGAAAAGTTTTCTTTCTAAACACTCAAATTATTTTCATTCGTTTCTTTTCGAGTTTCGACCTATCTTCTACACACCTCTTTTGGATAGCCCATTTGTTTCTCAACTTTTGTGCCTTGTTGTCTTGGGCTGATCTTGCACATCTTCCACCGGATGAGTCCATTTGGACTTCTTCCCTTTTTTACCCTGGTGCCCACTCTATCTCTTTTCCTCCCATCTTCTTTTTTTCTTGTCCTTGGCTTCTAAAGGCCTTCTCATTAGCTAGATTGTCCATGTCCCACCTTGCCAGGCGTTGCCCTCTATTGTTCTCTCTTCCAATGAGCGTACTCTACTCTTCCTCGCTTCTTCCTCTAGAATCCCTGTGCATCTCACTCCCTCTCTCTTTTTCTCATCCTTGACGATTGGGAGTCTCCTCTTGACCATTCTCTCCTCATCTATACTGCTCTTCACCGTCAGCATAACCCTTCTTTTTTTCTTGATTTTTTTAACTCCGTTTGGTCTGTTTTGCATCACCATTCCCTTTCATTGAAAATACTTCATGTCACTCGCTCCCTCCCTATCAGGGTGCTTCGCTACCTTGCTTACTGCATTATTACCAAGTCGCTTCCCATGTTGTCTAAATGGCCCTTCTTGAATGATCGGCTCTACCCCATTTGCCAGTTGGAAGAAGAAATGGTTGAGCATTTATTCTTTTACTATCGATGAGATCTATGGACTGAGCTTGCTCGCTTGCTTCCTCACTGGGTTTTACCTTCTCTCTGAACATTACCACCATTCTGCTGGGTGATTCACATATCACAAATCGCTCCTCTCACCCTTTGGCATGTTTGTAGGTTGTCGATATTGTGGAAGCTTTGGTTGGCACAGAATGTTTCCACTCTAACAGTTGCAGCTTGTATTCGTATGGCTACTTTTTTATGTATGCTAGCTAGATAGTTGGACTATCTCCCTGTGTGGTGTGCTGATGTGGCTATATAAGAGGTTCGACTGAACTCTTTTATTGACTCGGCCTTGGGTTGCCATTTTTTGTACTTGTACATTTGTGAAAATATACTAGTTGCTTTAAGCTTTCGAAAAAAAAAGGACCATGGGCCCATGTTATAGTACCGATGCTAATGGTGTGTTTTACTTCATAACCCAAAGTAAAACAAAAACCAAACCAATTGTTTCTTGTAACTAGACAATTAAATTGAACAAGTATGTAATAGAGATGGAATGTAGACCCGAAGCCACTATTCTTGTAAAAGAGACAGTGTCACCCCCATGCCATAGTACTGAATCAACCCTTGTACTACCATTTCATAAAGTAAGTCTGAAAGGTCCTATTTTAATACGTAGACTGTCTCAGTGCAGCCAACAGATTGGGGAGATCATTTTACATAGGGCCAGAAATCCAAAAGAAAGTACTTTTTTCTAAAAATCCAGCCAACTAGCAGCGGTTTAAATAAGAAAGTTTTGATATATTTTTCAATGGGGTACACCTGCAGCAGGGAACACCTCTGTTGCTAGTTTAAATCAACACTAGAGAATTAGGCTGATTAGAAAAATTAACCATAATGTTGTTACTTATGTACATGTAAATGAAAATCTAGCTTAAGAGCGTGCAAATTTCAACATTCGACCTCAAATTAGGCAGAAAAAGATAGAACAGAAGCGTAGGTTGTTACAATTTCGTACTAAAGATCAGCAATATATAAGGGAGGCATTAAGATGCAGAAAGATGAGAAAGCAAATGTTCCCCAACTCAATGTAAAGCACTGTTGGATTATTCTCTCACTAATTGACTAATCAACATTTTAATCTTCGTCCAACTTTTTTCTTCGTGTTTTTACACAATTTGCATAACTACTCGAAACGGCTCACAATGACAGTTTACGTTCATTTCTATAGACAAATTGTTTGTGACCAAAGCCACCGACTTGCATTAATGCATCAGCAAGTAGTTTCTGAGAAGTCCTAACTGGATGGATGCCAGCACATCACAGCCAACTGGATGAACGCTTTTGACGACCTAATTGCTTAGTATAAATAGCTATTCATATTTCAACATCTCAGAATCAAGCATCAGAATATGATCAACATCTTGTGATCAAGTATCGAATAGTTAGTTCTGAATCTCTCTCTCTCTCTCTCTCTCTCTCTCTCTCTCTCTCTCTCTCTCTCTCTCTCTCTCTCTCTCTCAAGCCTTCAAGCTTTTACACTCTTGAACATTCTAGCTTAGTTTTAGAGTTGTTTAGAGATTTCTATTGCGCTTACTGCTTATCAGTAGTTGCGCTTAATTTCAGACTTACATTTTAGCCGCTCAGAGATAGCTTTGAGTACGCGGCTTCGATCCGCAACTTGTTGTACTCATTTACATCTGTTTCGCTTCCATACTGAATCAAGATTATCTTCTTATTGCGTTCAGCTTCATCTCAAAATGTATGCATTTTTGTAGTTCTTCGCAGCCAATTATTTGTCTAGTGATTCGCGACTAATTATTTGTCTAATGGTTCGTGACAAATTATTTTTCTGATGTTTCGATGCTTAATGTTTGGCTACGTAATCATTGTAGTACTAATGATTTCAAAGTTAGTTATTATAAGATTGAACATGATTTCTATCACTATTGTTTTTGTTCAAAATTGATAGGCGTAGTCATGCATGAAGAAGGAGGAAGATAGTTTATTCCGCTGCGCATGATAAGTTCTAATCGTTCGAATACTTTTCATTCGAGTTCGTTCATTTTCGAGTTCGACTTGTCTATATTAGAACGCAAGCTCTATACTTGATATCTCTCGTGATATCAAATTATTCTTCAGTTCGAATCAATTTGTTTCGGTATCAAAGAATTGATTTCCATAGCACTATATCTTTCTCTTAACGACAATTAAATCATCGACAGTCTAAAGTTCCAGCTGGATTCTCAAAGTAAAGTTGGTCTTATCATAGACAAGCTGAATGGATGCAATTATCATTTATGAAAATTTAATATGATAAATTCAAACTATTGTCAAAAGTCTTGTATGTTCCTAAACTATCTACAAATCTGTTATCAGTAAGTAGAATCACAGATTTAGGACATAGGGTGGAGTTTGAATCTGACCAATGCAGAATTATCGATAGGAGTAATAAGATCCTTGCACTCGGCAAGAGGCATGGATACTTATATAGATTGGCACATTGTTATTCTGATTCTAGTCAAGCTTTGAAAACCTCTAATCATGTCAATAAAGCATTATTATGGCATCATCGCTAGGACACTTGAATTGTACATCTGTTTCGAATATGTCAAGACAATCTCTAGTACTTAATCTCGACTATCCTTCTGGTAAAGTCGATCTCCCTGTCTGCCATGGCTGTATCCTTGGAAAGCAAACTAGGACTCCTTTTAGATCAAGCCATAGGCATGCAACAAAAGGTCTATTAGATGATGTTTATACAGATATATGTGACCTATGCAAACTCTTTCATTACTAGATGCAAAATATTTTATTGCCTTTATTGACGAATTTTTCAAAAGAACAACCATTTACTTTATTAAACAGAAGTCAGAAGCTTTCATCAAGTTCAGACAATTCAAAGAGCATGTAGAAAATCAGACTAGTAAACGAATCAAAGCACTGAGATCCGATAACGAGGGAGAATACATCTCCACCAAATTCAAGGAGTACTACTTTAACAACGACATTGAGAAACAATACATAACCTCCTATTTGCCTTAGTCAAATGGTCTTGTTGAGAGAAAGAACAGAACCTTAGTCGAATCGGCAAAGTGCATGTTATTACAAGCGACACTTCCGAAGTCCTTCTAGGCTGAAGCTATTTCAACACCAACCTATATTCAGAACAAATGTCCTACTAAAGGTCTCTCTGACAAAACATCATTCGAAGTTTGAACATGTACCAAACCTTCTTTATCAAATTTACAAGTTTTTGAATGTACTTCTTATGCACAGATTCCTCATGATCTCAGGAAGAAACTCGACTTCCAGAGCATCAAATGTATTTTCATCAGCTACACTACTTCAAAACAAGCCTACGAGTTGTCCGATCCTATCGAGTCAAAAATATTCATTAGCCGAGATGTCATCTTTATTGAAGATCAGTTTATCAACCTCAAGGGAAAAGGCAAAGCCCATATAACTGACTCTTCGATTTCATCCGACACATTGAACTTCCCAGTTCTTCAATCGACTATTCACATCGAAGGTCTGTGATGCCACGCAAATGTCAAAAATTGAATATCAACATAAATATGGCATGATATACTCAAAAATGAAGATATGAGCTGGTTAAGTATAAATCATGAAGAGGCCTAAGTTATTTTTCGAGAATATATCTCCTAGGTACTTGCCTTATAAATTAAGGACTAGACCTTTAATAGGAAAAGACATTGCCTTGGATAACCCTTAACTAGGTCATCCATACGAAATGACTAGTTATGAAAAGACATGTTAAACTAGAGTAACTTTAACTCATAGTCAAGTATACCTCTTATGGTATAGTTGAACGTATTTTCAGTTTAATTCTTAACTAGACCCTTTCGTGGGAGCGACGCACCTATTGTTTAAGAGGTGTGTTTGTTCGCCTTGTAGAACATATATTGATCTCACACTTCAGTCTCGATCATCGAGAGAGAAGAGTTTATGCTTATGTAAGAGATTGAAGAAGTGAATAGAGTTTTGTGAGTTATTCTCCCTTATCTCTGTTCTCCGCACTGCTGAGTGTGAGTGATCTTGAGTCTGCTAACAATCTCTAACGCATTTCATGAATTACTCTCTGATCAGACAGACGCTCTAGTGCATTAAAGTTGTTTGCTATGTTTTCGTAAAGCATGCTCTAAAGAACTGTCTTGAAATCATCTTATTTGTCTGTCGCGAATACTTTCTTCGTCTTCTTCCTCGAAAGTGGTAACCTTCTCTGCGGGAGTAGTGTTTAGTTCAGCGTTGATGATTTCCTTTGCTTCTGCTGAGATATTTTTTGCAAATAACTTCGCAACATCATGGTCATAGTCAGGGTCATCCTTGAGATCTTCTTTAGTCGTGGATTTGTTCGTCGTCTTGCTAGAAGATTTCGTCTTCGAGGATTTTCTGGCTGAGGGCAGTCAGGATACTTGTGATCAGGTTCTCTGCAATTCGAGCATAATGGTACGTAACCAATTGGCTTCCGTGGTTGAGGACAGTCAGGAGAAAAATGTCCCGACTGTCCACAGTTGTAGCAGTTGTCCGAAACTGGTCTATTCGAGGTTTGAGACTTTGCTGGTCCAACAAATTCAGGAGGATTATATCTTCTTGGTGCGAATTTGGGTCTGTCCTACTGGGCTGATGTTGTAGTACCCTATACATATTTAGTAGCTGCATCATTCTGAAAAATAAAAAATACCTCCTGGGCAGGATCTTCAATGTATTTGACATTAATAGTGGTGCAGTCTTCCTTGGTGTGTCCAGATGTTCCAGGTCGTTTTGTACACCACATTCCTGAGTTAGAAGAAGACGCCTTTGGTCTTTTATCTGCAACTTCTGAGATCTGCACTTTCAAGCCATTAAATTTTTTATTAAGGTCAGCCATATTACTTTTCTAAAGCTTTTTCACTTTGGAAGTTGACGACTTATCCTTGACAACTTTCGTGTCGTCCTTTCGTTTAGTTCGTCGTTTATTCTTTTTCTCTCCTTTGTCAACATCTGATTCCGATGAATCGCTACTTTCAGATTTTGAGCTTGAAGAAGTACTACTGGAATCAGAATCTGAATCATCATCACTATCACTGGAATCAGTCTTAGACTTTCGAGATTTCTTTGTTGATCGCTGCTTTCGCGCTAATTTCGAAGTCTCAAAATTTTTTGCACTAGCTATAACAGCTGCTAAGGAGTTCATGTCCCCTTGTCTGCAATATCGATCAATCTTTGGTGGTAGACCAGCCAAAAACCATTCGATTTGCATATCCACGGGATATACACCGTTTAATTTTCCTATGAGGTTTTTTAACCTTACGTGTATATTTGCAAAGAGATTCTTTACTCTTCTTCTGAACATTGTTTAGTCGTCCAAGAATTCTAGATTTGTAACCTATCTCTCTGAACTGGTTCAGAAACACATCTTTCAACAGGTACCAGGTTCCTACATGGCCTGGTTCTACCTGGCTATACCAGATACGCGCCTGCTTTCTTAGCAGACCAGGGAAAATTTGTAGTCTGTCTACGTCAGTTCCCTCGTTATTCGCATTGGCTATTGACTCAAATTGTGAGACATAGCTATCTGCATCATCGAATATACCAGCGTTAGAACGTTATGTTTTTGGTGTAATTATGGCAGGTGGTTTTGAATGTTATTTAGGTTGTCGATAGACATTAAAAAGTAACCAGTATTACTTATATTTGGAATGGGTAATGTTAATGAATTCTAAACAACAATCTGGCCTCTATTGAATTGAAGGAAGCGCGTTCTACAAATGAAATGTTATCAGAGTAGTACAGCAGACTACACTCTGGCTGACTAAGGTGTCAACAAAGAATCGGGAATTGTTCGATGTATTCGCGATCGCGCAGACAATTAACTAATCGAGTTTGCAAACTATTCGTTCCTAGACAATAGTCCTCAACAACTAAAGCCCAACTTAATGGTTAAAGAGCACAAATGGTTTTAGAGCACGTTAGAAACTTTTGTCAATGCCAATCAGGAAAATAGATCATAGACTCAATTCTTCAGACAGAGACTGTCATCTCATTTGTATACATACAACTTAATTCAATGATCATGCTAGACTGCACAAAGATAGTCATTATTCAAGTGTCGAAAAGAAAGTATTCGCAACAGACGAATAAGATGATTTTAAGATAGTTCTTTAGAGCATGCTTTACGAAAACACACAAAGAGTAATTCATGAAATGCGTTAGAGATTGTTAGCATACTCAAAATCACTCACACTCGGCAGTGCAGAGAACAGAGATAAGGGAGAATAACTCACAGAACTCTATTCACTTCTTCAATCTCTTACATAAGCATAAACTCTTCTCTCTCGATGATCGAGACTGAAGTGTGAGATCAATATATGTTCTACGGGACGAACAAACACACCTCTTAAACAATAGGTGCATCGCTCCCGCGAAAGGGTCTAGTTAGGAATTAAACTGAAAATACGTTCAACTATACCATAAAAGGTATACTTAACTATGAGTTAAAGTTACTCTAGTTTAACATGTCTTTTCATAACTAGTCGTTTCATATGGACGACCTAGTTAAGGGTTATCCAAGACAATGTCTTTTCCTATTAAAGGTCTAGCCCTTAATTTATAAGGCAAGTACCTAGGAGATATATTCTCGAAAAAATTTTCTATTCGACTTTTATTATCATTTGTTGTTGTAGCAAATTTGGAAATACATCAAATGGATGTACCAACAACATATCTCAATGGAGTTATCGAAGAAGACATTTACATGGTCCAACCCGAAAGTTATATTATCGAAGGTAAACACAACCATGTGTGTAAACTCCATAAGGGACTTTATGGCTTGAAGCAATCTGCTCGAGCATGGTTTCAAAGAATCAATACTTTCCTCATTGATCACGGCTACACACCAAGCTCTTCAAATTCAAATGTTTACTTTAAGATAGTGCAGCAGTCTTTTATCATTATCACTTTGTACGTGGACAACAATAGTATCGATTTGATAAAAGAAACTAAGACAATGCTATCCTCTGAATTCGACACAACTGATCTTGGCAAAGCTCATTTCTACCTTGGTATTCAAATTTACAGAAACAGAAATCGAAAGTTGATCTACATTACTCAACAGAGGTCCATCCACAATATGTTAGTCAGATATAATCTGGTTAATTGCAAGTTAGCTCTCTCACCAATGGAACCAGGTCTCAAATCGTTGAAGGACCAGTGTCCTTGAACAATCGAAAAAAAGGAGCAGATGCGTGAGTATCCTTATCATTCAATAATAGGATCTCTTATGTACGCAATGATTTGTACCAGACCAGACGTAACTTTTGCAGTCAACTCCCTAAGTCATTATATGACCAACCCTGGCATAACACATTGGAAGGCTCTCATCAGAGTCATGAGATATCTTCGAGCTACTATGGACTTTTGCATTTGTTATGGAACAGTCAATAACGAAAAACTCAATCTACTCGGTGGTTACACAGATGTAAGTTGGGCAGGAGATATAGACACTCATAAATCTACTTCTGGATCTACATTCTTCCTCAATAATGGTCCAATTTCCTGGAACAGTTGCAAGCAATCTTGATAGCTCTATCTTCTACAGAATCAAAGTATATCGCAGCCTCACAAGCTACTAAGGAAGCAATTTGGTTGAGAAACTTCCTTTCAGATATTAAATTTGAATCAATATGCTCCGACATTATTATCTTGTGATAATCAAAGTGCCATTGCCTTGTCAGTCAACCCCAGATTTCATTCTAGAAGTAAGCACATTGAGTTAAGTATCACCATGTCAGAAGCAAAATTCTCAACAGAGAGGTTAGATTGCAGTACCATTAGAGGAGTTCTCAATATCAAAAAGACCCTTTGTAAAGATACTTTTATTTTTTTTCTTTAGTTTCGACTGTCACCAGGCCCAATCAAAATGCACAGATTTGAAATCTACAACATCTAAGAATCAAACATCAGAACATGATCAACATCTTGTGATCAAGTATCGAATAGTTAGCTCTCTCTCTCTCTCTCTCTCTCTCTCTCTCTCTCTCTCTCTCTCTCTCTCTCTCTCTCTCTCTCTCTCTCTCTCTCTCTCTCTCTCTCTCTCTCTCTCTCTCTCAGCCTTCGAGCTTGTACACTCTTAAGCATTCTAGTTCAGTTTTAGAGTTATTTAGAGATTGCTATTGTGTTTACTGCTTATGAGTAGTTGCGCTTAATTTCAGACTTACATTTTAGCTGTTCAGAGATAGCTTAGAGTACGTGACTTCGATCCGCATCTTGTTGTACTCATTTACATATGTTTCACTTCCATACTAAATCATTATTATCTTCTTATTGCGTTCAGCTTCATTTCAGAATGTATGCATTTCTGTAGTTCTTCGCGACTAATTAATTGTCTAGTGATTCATGACTAATTATTTGTCTAATGGTTCGCGACAAATTATTTGTCTGATGTTTTGATGCTTAATGTTTGGATATGTAATCATTGTAGTACTAATGGTTTCAAAGTTAGTTACTATAAGATCGAACATGATTTCTATCACTATTGTTTTTGTTCAAAATTGATAGGCGTAGTCATGCATGAAGAAAGAGGAAGATAGTTTATTTTGCTGCGCACGATAAGTTCTAATCTTTCGAATACTTTTTATTCGAGTTCGACCTATCTTTCACACACCTCTTTCCAACAAGCACTTCTAATATTTTTCCTTTGTTATTTAGGGTGCGTTGTTGGAGCACATAGTGCCCTAAATAACAAAAGAAAAACAATGGTTTGGGTTAGTGGGACCACGGTAAGTTGTAACTTAGGATAGAATAGTGAGGAAAAAATATTACGAGTACTTTATGTAAAGTGGTGCATTCATTTGAGGGCATTCCCAGTGCCCTCGTCCCTCGTTTTCCTTGGGTGCCCTCAGGATCATGAGGGCCTCGCTTGCTAGAACGCCCTCAAATGAATACACCACCTTACAAAAAACATTCCAGACAAGCAATAGTAAGATACAATAACAAAAGCAACTCTAGAAAGTAAGTCTAGAAGCAAGTTAAAAGAGCCAAAGAACTCATCCCTCCACCTATGCGAGCTTCTTTGCTTCCCTTTGAGACTTTGCTCAACCATCAGTGTGTTCATTTTCAAAAGTTTCTTTTGGAGCGGTTCCACTCACATGCTTTCCCTCAGCTTCTCAGTGATTCACCTTCTGATGAGACTCGGGCTCTCCTTCTATCTTGTGCAGGCCCAGGTGTTGGTGCTTGGGTTGTTGCTTGTTCCACTCTTGCACCTATCTTCAGAGCTGTTTGTCATCGCTCTTCGAGTTAGATTGGGTCTCCCTCATCCAATGTTGGCGGGTTTAATGAAGTGTTCCTGTGGTCACCCTCTGGATTCCCTTGCCACTCATCTCATGCATTGCCCTTCTGGCAAGATCAGATCACAACTCAGAATTCCATTCGTAACATTCTGGCATCTATTGCACATGAGTGCGGCTTTTATGTTGTCCGGAAGCAGACCCACATCTTGCATGTGTCTAATTCATATTCGCCTCAGCGTCAAGTTGATCATGTTCTAGTTAGAATTAAAGTTAGAATCACTGTGTTACTGTATTGTGGGTCCTATCAGTGGATAAGGATCAGTTGGCCTCGCCACGAGGCAAGTCAATGGGACACGCGTCCCGCCAACGGCAACCTGGGTCATGCATGGGTTTCCTGAGTGAACAACTATATGTAATTTCATTTTGAGAAGTACAGTTGCTATGTGAGCTTGCTGAGGAGAGTGATTTTCTGTCTGTGTTACTGTGTAGCATGATCTGTGTTCCTGTGCAAAGCAAATTCTAAGTTAATATCAGAGAAGTACAGGGAGTGTACACAGTACAGTGTCGTCGTTGAAGACGGAAAGAGAAGCACGGGTTGAAGACGGAAAGAGAAGCACTGGTGCACGGTTTCTAATTTATAGAGGCTTGCTAAGCTCAGCAGAGGGATTATTAGCCTGTGCATAGCATCAGACAGAGAAAAATTTGGTGAAACATTGACAATTTTGAAGCCAGCTGAAAATTGAAACCATACTTGGGGTTATGGTTTTTATACATAACTGGTGATTTCTTCACTGTTTGTGCACCGTTTTGGATGCCGTAAGGACAGGAAGGAAGCTAATCACACTATCAATCAGCCATGGAGAGATTCTGAGGTTTATGTCAGAGATTTGTCTCCAGACAGTTAACCTAGAAGATTTGCGGTAAAAAGGTGAAAAAGCCACTTTGTCAAGTTGAGCTACAATCACCGCTTCTCCACGGAATTTCCTGACTGAACACTCTACAGTCATGGATTCAGTAGGGCGACCCTGCTCCAGGCCTCAGATCGTGCTCAAAACGATCCACAGGAGAGCTTGATCTGATAGTTTTCAGAGAAGGGAGGCGCGACCGCAGACAGGGAAGTAGCGGGCAGTTCGCGCGCCCAACGTGATGAAGAACTCAGTGTACCAAAGATCATAGCGTCTGCAAGAGTTTGGTTCAATGCCCAGATGTACTTTGAACCTTTAGATGAGGTGTCAAATGAATCAACGGTCCAGAATCTGTGATAGGAGAGAAATTTGAACCACAAGATTTGGTTCAGCCATTGGATGAGCTTTGAACAAGGCCCTGAAGAATTGAAGTGCATTCTGACCTTCAACTTCATTAAAAATTTTCATACTGAAAGTTGAGTTGGGTCCCTTCACAAGTGAAGAGTGAAGTTTTTTCAAAGTGAAGAAACAGTTCAAAAGCTAGAAAAGTCCCTATTTTTGGGTCCTTTGCCCGTTTTGACCCAAACAAAAGGCTATAACCTCCAAACGAAGGGCACCCGGACTGTACTTGCAAGTACAGTACAACAAAACAGAGTGGTGGCAGCGAAGAAAGTGTTTGGAGTACGCCAAAAGTAGTTTCACCATTCCATTGGGCACGTTGTTAGGAGTTGACGACTGAGTGCATTTCAAAAGGTGACGCCGATTTGGCTTTCAAATTGGTGGAAAAGCGGCGAGTGGCCTGGTAAGAAAAAAAGTGTAGGTCATTATTTTCAATTTCTGACATCACTGTTTGCCTCGACATACTGTTCTTAGCCAAAGGCAGAAGTTTCAAGCAGTTTTGCGATGGCAAACATGGGAGAGTCCATTTTGAGTGAAAGTAGCAAATTGGACGGGATTTCCAACTATGCAGTGTGGAAATTCAAAATGAAAAACATACTGATGGAGAAAGATGTGTGAGAAGTTGTCACAGGTGATGAGAGAAGGCCGCCAAATGAAACAGACATCAAAGTGTTCGACAAAAAGATGAGGAAAGCTTTGACCTTCATTAACTTGTCAGTGAAGGATCACATCATTACCCACATTTGTGATGCTATTACACCCAGACAGGCATGGGGTGTGCTAAAGGAGCAGTTCGAGACGTCAAATTCGTCAAGAATCATGTTTCTGAAGTCAAAGTTGAATAGTGCCCGCATGGAACAAGGAGAGCACATTCAGACGTACATGACCAGAATCAAGACAATGAGAGATGAACTGCATTCTATTGGAGAGCGCATACGTGATGTGGAGCTGGTGCATAATGCATTATGCGGCATTGTAGAACCCTATCAAATCTTTGTGAGCGGAATAACATCAAGAGAAAGATTGCCAACCTTTGACGAGCTCACAGGAATCCTGATGCAGGAAGAGCAACGACGAGAAATGGTGAAAGCTAGACATCAAAATGATGATCAGGCACTTGCGACACGCCAAAAACAAGGCAAGGGCAAGGGCAAGAAGAAGACTAAGCAGCAATTTGCCAAGTCTCAGGAGGATGAGGGATCTTCCAGCAAAACTAAGAAGAAAGACAAGTGCTTCCATTGTGGTAAAAAGGGCCATTGGAAGAGTGAATGTCGCAAATTCCTGGCGGAACAAGGCAAGGGGAAACCAAAACAAGAAGGTAACCTTATCGATGAAGGTGATACTGAAGACTCTAGCATCTTCATATCTGCATTGTCATCTAATCAAGATGATCAAGCATGGTATATTGACTCAGGAGCCACAAGACACATGACAGGTAACAAGAACTGGTTCAGTAGTTTGAAGGCGTTGGATAATGGAACATCTGTTTCACAAACAAATGGTGAAGTGTGCATGATCAAGGGGATAGGCACAGTTTCAATCCAACTGTTTGATGGCAAAAGAAGGATGATCAGGGAGGTACTTTACGTACTAGGTTTGAAGAAAAATCTACTTTCTGTTGGAGTCATTACGGATCAAAAGTTGAAAGTAGAATTCGCCCATGATCGTTGCTTTGTGAAGGCTGCGAACCAAAAGTTCAAAGTCATTGCGGATGGAGTAAGAGAGCCCAATACAAAATTGTACAGGTTGAATGCTACAATCAAGGGGCAATATGGACTTGTATCATCCGTTCCTTCGCAAACTGAGTTGTGGCACAAAAGGCTTGGTCACTTGAACTTGGGAAGCCTCAGTTTGATGAGAAAATTGGAGATGGTAACAGGACTGCCTACCATAGAAGATCACTTGAAATCGATGTGCGAATCTTGTATATATGGGAAGCAACATCGAGAGAAATTCAATAAAGGGGGTGTTGCAAGAGCAAAGAACATCCTGGATTTAATCCACACAGATTTATGCGGGCCTATGAGGACCATGTCCTTAGGAGAAGCCTTCTATTTCATGACCTTTATTGATGATAGGTCACGTAAGACGTGGATCTACTTCTTGAAGAAGAAATCAGATGCTTTTGAGAACTTCAAAAACTTCAAAAACTTGGTCGAAAATTAGACAGGTGAGAAGATCAAAGTCCTAAGATCAGATAGTGGAGGTGAGTATAAGTCTAATTTTCAAGTGTCCTAAGCGATGATGCCATAATAATGCTTTATTGACTAGAACAGAAGTTTTCAAGACCTGACTAGACTCAGAATAACAATGTGCCAATCTATATAAGTAACCATGCCTCTTGCCGAGTGCAAGGATCTCATTACTCCGATCAATAATTTTGCATTAATCAGATTCAAATTCTACCTTATCACCTAAATCTGTAATTCTACTTACTGATAACAGATTTGTAGAGAGTTTAGGAACATATAAGACCTTTGATAGTAATTTGAATTGATCATGCTGGAACCACAATCTTACAGTACCTTCACCTTCAATAGTGTGAGTACTATTGTCACCAAGATAAACAAATTTCTTTGTGTTGGAAGGCGTGTAGGAGTTGAAGATCTCACGTTGATTGGTCACGTGTTGTGTAGCTCCCGAATCCAAAAATCATGAATCATCCAAAAATGCGCTTTGATCTTTGACCATGAATGCACCTTCGTCCACTTCGACCTGGGGAGATGATGAAACTGTGTTTACTTGTTGATCAGGTTGCTTGGCTGCATTCTTCGCTTGGAGAATTTGGCAATCCTTGATCTCATGGTTATTGCGCTTGCAATACCTGCAAAACATCTTCTTTTTCAACTTTGGATCTGATGATTGTGCTTGACTTTGAGTCTATTTCTAATTCGTCGTAGCCTTCTTGAGCTTTTCTGTTGCTGTCGCTTAGAGCCTTTGTTGACATATAGAGCCTAAGAGGAGGAAGTAGACGGAGTGTCTTGACTTCTTCTATTGTCTTCTTACAGCAACATAGTGACTTTAGATGATGATTGAAAATGAACTAGACTGCTAATTGTGACTGATTGTGCTACAATATTATCAAGCCTTGTATGCAACATGACCTGAGATGCTGTTCTTCATGAAGATCTGATGCTGATTGGAACCCTTTTGGGTCGGCCTAGGATGCTATTGGCCGGTCTAGGGGGATAATTTGTTGCTGCTTATCTTGAAGACATGTTGTTGTATGGCTTTTGGGTCAATCTAAGATGCTATTGGCTGGTCTATTGGTCTTTGTGTAACCTGAGATGCTGAGTTCGAAGAATGGGGACCATTCTTTACCCGTGAAGGTCGCCACTGTTTGCGGAGAAAAAGACCTCTTTTTCAAGTTATTTTTGATTGAAAATTGTCGTCGCGTGTTATTACGCTGACGCGGAACTGTTAAAAAAAGACGCATAAATGGCCCATAATGGCCAGTTGCACTGCTATTAAAATATTGTTCATTTGCTAATTTACGTTGTATGAAAATTCCATGTATGAGGCCTACGCCCCTAGTTTCCGGGTTTGTCGGGACTAGGAGGTGCCAAGTATTTTCGTAATACAGTTTTAGTAGAAACTTGGCCGTGAGCCCATAAAAACTGAAACCGTAAATAGGGCCCAACTTGACTTTGAAATTGCAAGTTGAGGCCAAGTTAGGTGTTAAAAACAAATTTGGGTCAGTGCCCTATTTTTAGAGACATTTTTAGAGTCATAAGGAGGTGCCCCATTTCTCGAAGGGGTGCACCTCCAGCCCATTGAGCCCTTACATATGATAAAGAGGGGTGTGGGACACCATTCTCATTGTCATCTTTTGAGAGAGAGAGAGAGAGAGAGAGAGAGAGAGAGAGAGAGAGAGAGAGAGAAGCTTTTAGAGAAAGGGAAGGAGTAGAAGTTGTTTTGCTTGGTGCCTCCCATCTCTTCCACTTCCAATTTGTGCTCAATCCCACAGAGACAAGGAGGAGGAAATGAGAAGAGGCTGATCTGCGTGCAAACTGCTTATTTTTCATTGCTATTGATTCATTGCTTTGATCTCTAGCACTGTGTTATCATCATTTCTTGTGTTGGATCAGATTTGGTGTTATCTCTTGCTGCTTCTAATACTGTGGTTGCAGGCCCTGACATTTTGAGGATTGTACTTGTATATCTTTCCTATCTCTGACATTTGCTTGCAGGCTTGTGAAAAAGTTGGAAGCTTTGTTGTCTCATTGGCAGAGATTTTAGCCAGAAAGATTGATCCTTTATTGTTATCTACTTGTTAGTAGTATTGTCATTTCTGTGAATCATGATTGTTTGCAAGCATTGACAATTTATTTGAAGAGACTTCTTTGAAAGCATTCATAAAGTATTTGCTGTGTGCTTTTGGAAGACATCTTAAGGAGTTGGAAAACTGATTATGAGTTTAAACGGTGTTTCATTTCTTTGGAGGTCACTGCCCTGTAGGTTGCTAAAGAAGAACCATTCTATAGCCTGGTTAATCGTTGGTTTGTGTTTCGTTGATCAACCAACTATTTATAGATAGTGAGCCATTCCTCTGGCTGCTTTGAAAGCCATTGGCAAACTCTATCTGTAATCTGTTTTGACAGTCATTGGTGAGATTGTCACATTCACTGAGTCTAATCTGGTGATCTGTAGCCTGTTTCTAAGCTGCTTATCTATCATCTTAGAGTTGTCTAGTAAGCCAATTGGTTTGGCAACCATTGATGATAAGAAGTGTATTATCTTGACCTGTGTATCAATAATTTGGTGGCCATTGCTTTGCTGAGAGCCAGGGTTAGGAAGACCATTATTAGTGACTGATCTTTGCCAACACTGTGGCCTGATCCAAGTTCTACCTGTGCTCTTCTCTGACCAGCGATCTGCTGTCTGCGGGTTTGAACATCTGCCTTACCTGTATCCCTCAATCCGCTCCTTCCTGCTTGTAGCCGCTCTCCCTGCTGCCAGTGATCTCGGCTGGTTCCTTCTTGCTGCCCCGCTGTGGCAACGCCTTCTTTTCCATTTGCTTACCTGTCCACGATCCTCCCTAAGACCCTGCTCCTGCGACTTCTCTGTCTCGCTTCCCTGAACCTGCTGTATGGGGACCTCTGCCCGCGACCTCTTCTACTTACCTGACCTCCTGTGGCCCGCTCCCTCCTCCGATCTGCTAGCATGCCATCAGATGCGATCCCTACCCACCTGATCTGATGCCCATCACTGCGGCCCTCGCTGCCCACACCCTGACCTGCTGATTCCACCTATCCACGCTTCATGCCTGTGGATTTCTAACAGAGACCCTGCTCCAACCATCTGCTGGTTGCTTGTTAGGGCCTAGCCCTTCTCGACCTCTGGCTCGCTACCTGTGGATATCATGGGTTGTCTGTGAACCCTAACTCCGGCTGCGTGTTTGATCAATAGTCCTATCCATGCTTCCTACCTGAGGCCACCCCTACAAAAGGACATTTCTTCTTGAGGGGAGAAGAAGACCCGTAATAGATTATGGTGCCCAACTTATTTGACAACATTCTAAAGAAAATGGAGATACTAAGGAACCAGCTATCTCATCAACGGCCCTTCTTCCAATCCTCTTGATCTGTGGACCACCCCACTTTCCAATATGGCCATCTCATCTATTCCCTATCTATGGGATTGATCTACAAGCAAACTCTACTTTGTTAGCAGCCCTCTAATTCTTGCCTGCGACCAACCCTAACTACCCATTGTTGATTAGAAAAGGAAATTATGGGCATTTAGACTATTGTGAGACGGGGCATTCCAAACATCTAGTTTGCAACCCGTTTATTGCTTACTTGAGATTTGCAAATCTCATTCGTGGAGATCTTTAACCTTTAACCTCAGCCATTCGGTCACCCATCGTTTATGGTCTAGTGATGCTGTACGCACTTCGATCTTGCTTGTCTATCACTACTCGGAGTGTGCCTTATCACAGTTTGGCCCTACAATGTTTGTGAAAGATTCTAGCTCATGGTTTTGGAGATCCTCGTGACTCCGAACTTGTGAAACTTTATACTATCCTCATGGTCTAATTGCAGACCATATCACCATTAGTAACAAGTATTTCCGAAGCCTATGCAAACGTTCAGATGAAGATTAGGCATTTATTCAAGATCTAACCCTATTTCACCTCACTCGTTAAAGTGAATCTCATTTCATACACGAGTCAGGAGTGTATGTCCTATCGGTATCTCAAAAGCCAGAGCTTACATGCGTGATCTCTTGTCCATTCCAAAGTTCCTTAGGCTATATCTGAAAATTGCTTGTTGACCGTTAGAAATTCGCCTTCTTGATTGACACTGGAAGTGCCGGTGGTCATGAACGATGTATTTTTGACTCCATACCCAATGGAGCTTGAGCAGTAATTGTGGTATAGACCGACTTCCGTTAGCATTTCCTTAGATTGGCAGTCTATTTGGGGGTCATTTTATAACCCTTCAGGGATGGCATTGGAATACCTAGTAGGGATAGCACTGCAGGATGAGATGATCATTAGGGGGCAGCTATTTCATATTGGACTTGAGTCATTAGCTTGGACAAGACTTACAGGTGGGATTCATGATGGAATCAGGAAGCTACAAACGCAAATGGACAAAGCGTGAAGTTTTGTGAGCTAGCTCTAGCCTTGGAGAACTGATGGAGACCGCACGGGCTGTGATCGGAGGGCAAACACTATGGTGAGTGTTTTGCTAGCGATCTATTGGAGGGGACATTGATGGTGAGGACTTCATGGTGTGCTCATTTGGGAGTACAAGTTGGCATTATAGTAGGGGGCCAATCATTGGACATTGGCATCGCTGGGGAGACATCTACCATCACGGGCGTTGATAAGCTACCTATAGCTTTCATGTAGTTGGCTATATTTGCAGGAATCTAGGCTTGGCACAAGTGTTGGAATTTCCATGGTGCAGATTCTCAGGTGGTGAGATCATGGATAAGCCTAGAGGGAGTCACTCAGAGCCATATACCTCAGTACGATCAGGGAGACAGTAGTCTCGAGATCCCATGAGCGGTGACTCAAGGACAGGCTTGTGTTGGCATGGTGTCGGATGGCACATAGCCAGGGAGAGTGAGCAGATGCTAGGAGCCAGGTGGAGCAGGTGATGCTTTGGTGTTCGACTTGTCTAGCAGGATGGTGACCAGGATCGGAGACATCAGGTGAGCATAGTATGTGGATGATGAGTCCATTGGGGTGGCACTCAGGGAGATGCTACAGTTGCTCAGGTATGATATGTCATTGTATGGATGATGTTCTTCAGCTGGTGCATCATGTGGTGACCTAGGGACGGGTCAAGCCTACTTGGAGGTAGGCGGCATGGAGTGTACCTAGAAGTGGTACATATTTTGAGGGCATGGAGTGCATTACGGGGTGATGTGGATCCAGCATGCCCATGGTTGCGAGCCATCAGGGATGGAGATGGTTGCTCAAGGAGTGACAGCTGATACTTTGGCGAGTGATCAGGTGAGTTGCATGGTTATATGCACAGTAGTCTCCAAGTTGGCGTCACATGTTGTTGTTATCCATCATTATTTGGTAAGCAGGATGCAGCTTTTGGTTAGATCCAATTGGAGTCTAGTTGCACTACATGTGGACAGATTCTTGGGGAGCTATCAGTAGGTAATGGATACTTGGTGATCAGATGGTACAGGATTCTGGAGCTATCCTACCTGATAGCCTATGGATCGTGGGTGAGTTATTCATCACAATAGTGGATCTAGTTTGTATTTGCTTTGACTTGGGCGCTATGAGGATGTTGTGGGGAGATAGGCTCCTTGGTGGGAGGCCTATAGACTGGTCAAATTAGAGTTGGCAACGTCAAGCATGGAAAGTTGAACCTACATGAGATTTAGGGCAAGCAGATCATCATCAGTATCTCTGGGAGGTGGGCGAGCTACTCAGGTATAGCCTATGGTGAGGTTTGTGTACATTCATTCATTGAGTCCTTGGTAGACTCTTGTGCTTGGAGCATGGGGAATGGATGGGGATCAGCTTTCAGGGCTTATTGGACAGGATGTCAGGGCAAAGCGGCTTGGGGCATAGCTTTGTTTGGAAAATACATCAGGAATGAGGTTTGGAGCACTCATTGGTTCAAGACGGTTGATCTTGGATGATGTACGAGGACATCTATGTGATATGCTTAGACGTGAGGGCATCTTGGTTACAGGTGTTGGCCATGGTTGAGGTCCTGATTTGGTGACCAATGGTGTAGCAGCGGATCTACAGGTGGCACCGGTATTGATATGACAAGATACCACTTATGGGAAGGCCTTGGTCATGTACTTGACACTTTATCATTCGTGTTGGTTTGCATGAGTGTGTGTGGGCTTGCATGTTACCTTGTCACAGGAGTCTAGATCTGTCGGAGTCGTATGTGGTTGTGTATTTGCTACAGTGAAAAAAAGTAGTCATTTTCTGCTCTTTGACTTGTCATTATGTCTACTAGCTGTTTATTCGGTGAGGGTATAGCGTTATGGTGGCAGTAAGATTTCCTCAGGTTGAGCCTCAGTCGCTCATTTATGTCAGCTTCACATGTTTGTGCTTGTAAGTGCCTGATAGGATGTCAGCCTAGCTAGATGGAGGATGTAAGTCTCATGGTGGCAGTGGGATTTCCTCAGTTTGAGCCATGTCACTTATGTGGTCCACTTGTGTTCAAGTTGGATGGGGACGAGTCAGTTGGTTGAGAGTATGGTAGACTCTCTATATGAGCATTGTGTTTGCATGATACTTTGTGAGTCAAACTTGGTGGTTTGTTGGTGTGCTTGAGTGTGAGTCAAGTACAGAGTAGCAGGACATGCATAACATCTTTTGGACACTGCAAACATTGCTACAAATTATTGTTTTTCTCTCTTATCACATTTGAGCTTAAGGGAGAGAGTTAGAAATCAATTTTGATCTGATTCATTAGTATAAGCTCTAAATGTGATGATGTAATTAGTGTATAGTTTATTTGGTTTACTATTGTATATGGTTGTGATCGGGACGTGACCCATTAGGATATATTGATCGGGCATTGATCCCATAGCCGGCTACTTGGGTTAGCCAAGTAGGCACACATAGGAAGGATTAGCATGTACAGAGTTATTTACAATACTTGCTATACTTGGGGGCATGTCCCAAGTTTGTCGGTCGAATTTGGCCATATTGGGCCCGACCTTAGTTTGATAGGTGGTAGGCCAATTTAGGGACACTTGCCTTTTCATGCAGTTTGTGAATACTCTATATGTATAGTATTTCTTTGTAATCTATTAACTTTTGCTATGCCATCTATGAGAGCTTGTGAGGAGTGGCTATGGTGATTGTGTGATGTGATCTGCATACTGCACTAGATTCTATCAGAATTTCAGCTGAAATGATGTCCAGCTTTTTGCTAGACCATGAAAAACAACCGCTACCAAAATTGAAAGCAGAACCCGTTGTTGACTTTCTATCATCTACATTTCCTACCCAATCAGCATCAACATAGCCTTGCAACTTAGGTAGAATACTTTGTCTTTTGTAGACCAAGCCAAGGTTAGGTGTACCTTTCACGTCCCTCAAAATCCTCTTCGTGGCTTTTCAATGATCCATAGTGGGTGATGACATGAATTGACTAATCAAACTTACAGCATAGCATATATCAGGACATGTAGTCGTAAGATTAATCAAACTCCCAACTAGTTGACGAAATAAAGTAGCATCAACCTGTCCACTATCATCAACATAGTCTCATCATTCTATCATTTGCAATAAGAAGTAGTTCATGCACTTCAAAGTTAGAGCACCATTGTTTTTATCTCTTTCCTTCTGCTCATTAATCTCATGCTCTCTCATCTTGCGCAGGACAAGCAGCTGAAGAATGGCAGAAATTTCTTTGAAGCATAAGGTAGAACAAGCAGCTAAAAATGGACAAGAGGACGATTTTGCCCTGACTTTGCCTCAGCAACATCATGACATTTTGTTGTTTTGTCACTCCTGTTTAGCAAGAGGTTGAGTTTGTGCCCAGAGGCACTCTCTTTCTTGTTTAGTTACTGTGGCAAGAACTTTGTGAAATCTTGCAATTCTCAATCAAGTGTTGAGTCACATCCAACACTATAAAAGACATCGGCCTTTGATCAGATAGAATAAAATCTATATCAAAGTTTTCCAATTTTTCTTTTATAGGAAAAATGCACCACAGCTCCTTTGTATCGATGATTCTAGGCCCTTGTATTGTCTTTTCATATCAATTTCTTAAGTCTCTTATAATGACCTTTGGAAGTGGCTCATTCTT
Organism: Diphasiastrum complanatum; assembly: GCA_029204225.1. Classification (NCBI taxonomy): domain Eukaryota; kingdom Viridiplantae; phylum Streptophyta; class Lycopodiopsida; order Lycopodiales; family Lycopodiaceae; genus Diphasiastrum; species Diphasiastrum complanatum. The sequence goes on from CM055110.1 coordinate 18,408,850, forward strand.
TTCTGCTCTGTTTAAAGCTGTCTCCAACCAAGATGGACATTTTGTCCAAAAATTGTGCAACGTTATGTGAAATATGATAATTGGAAACAACTTTTTGCCACTTATATGTAAAGCCAAATTATGACTTGAACCATGCTTTGATTGCTTTATGTAACAAGCGATGATGTTTTATCTCTTTACATAAAGTTTCCAACATGCAACCTCTTCTGGCAACGACACTTTGTTTGGCAAATGAATACCAACTTTATTAGATAACACTCTACAAACACGAGATTAACATCCTTGTTTTTCAAACCCAATAAAGGCTTCAAATTGTAAGCATATAAGGATGAAAGATGTCGGCCTTTGGCATCTTCAATTTTCCTTTTGCATTCAACAAATTTCATGACCTCCAATTTTCTATGATGCGTAGCCATTTGCACAAGTCATTTGGAGCACACACAAATAAATATGCATCCTTCGGATCTTTTTTTCCAAGGACAACTTTTAAAATGTTGACAAAATTCTATGAACATACCAGATTATACTTTGAATTTAAAAAAAAACATAGCACACCAAATACAAAAATTGCAATTAAGCTATTTGATTTAAAATAAATCTCAAAAACATAATTGGTTATGATAAATTTGACCTGCCATATTGTAGAACCTCTCCCACTTCCAATATGTCGAGGAGGGCATCCAAGATATTCTCATTGTCCTATTGCTTGTAACATCGCCAGAAGGAGTTTTCACGTTGGAAAGTTTATGTAAGGAGATAATACATCATTGCTTGTTACGTAAAGCCATCAAAACATTATTCAAGTCAAAATTTGGCTTTATATGCAAGTGGCAAGAAGTTGTTTTTTAATATCATACTTTAGATAATATATTGCATATTTTTTGCACAAAATGTCCATTTTGGTTGGAGATAGCTTTAAACATAGCAAAAAAGAATGAGCCACTTTCAGAGGTCATTATAAGATACTTAAGAAATCGATATGAAAAGATGATACAAGGGCCTAGACTCATCGATACAAAGGAGTCGTGGTGTATTTTTCCTATAAAAGAGAAATTAAAAAAACTTTGATGCAGATTTTATTTTACCTTATCAAAGGTCGATGTCTCTTGTAGTGCTAGATGTGACATTATTCATTGAGAATTGCAAGATTTTACAAAGTTTGTAAAGTTTTTGGAGGAAATGTTGCAACACGAAGATGACTTGTTGGATCCTAAAGATCGAGACAAAGTTAAGCGTAGAAGGTGTCTTCTCTCATCTCCTCTTATGTACTCTCTTATGAATATGCGAGATGAACTTGTGCATCCATGAGCAAAATTAAAACTAGAAACGTGTTTGAACATCTTTTGAAATGTTTTACAAGTAATCACATTTTGCATGAATAACAACTTTATAATTGATTTCTTACCGTTTTTAAAAAATGTTATTGAATTGTAATTTACAATATCTAATACATTTAATTGTTTTGTAGACGAAAATGATTGAATGTTAGACTTTTACACTTGTGGAACTCTAGGTAGAGCATGCATAGTGAAACACTGACATGTGATTTCATTGGTGCACACTATCGAGAAAGTTCCATTTTTTGTGAAGAATTGCCAAAAATTGGCAAATCTAGCTTGATCAAAAACCATGTAGAATAGTGTAAATTAGTGGGTCCCACACATGTGAGGCCATGATGCCACATGGGAAACCCATCCTAATGTAGGTTAGGTCAAGTCAAGAGAGTTGGTCATGTCTATTTGGTGGTCATCCCTACTTTATAGGACCTACACCTAAGTTTAAGGTGAAAATTTGACCAACTAGCTACCTACCAAGCATAACTCTAGGAAATAGACTAGGGTTTCATTTTAGGTCAAGGAGAGTGAGTTAACTTCCTTATTACATGCTGGAAATCCACCTAACTTCAAGAAGGAAGTCGGATTTGCTATGTATTCCCTCTCTCCATAGTGAGAAGATAGAAAATTTTTTGAGCTCATTGGCAATCTCAAGCTAGTTCACTATGTACATTGAGTTTTTGTGATCCGAATGAAACCAAATCAATTTTTACTTGTTTCTCAGGTTGAAGGCCGTCCTACAGCCTGTAGTACACACGTGTGGGCTCAAATTTCAATGTTTATCAATGCTTTTGATTGTTAATGCTTGTTGTTTGTCAAATTGCCAATCTAGATCAACTTTTTTGTGTCTAGTTTTTTGATAGATTGTTAAGCAAGCATCCAATCACTCTTGTGGATCTTTTGTAGATCCATTTATGGTCCTAAAGTACAGTACTTTCACATGGTATCAGAGCCAAGTACAAGAGCATAAGCCATTGATCTAATGCAAATCCATCTTTAGCAAGTTTTGGTGCTAAAAACTAGTCTTGAGAGGGCAAGCTAGAATCTTGATTTTGGTGAGGAGATTTGATCCCAATCTTGGTAGGGGTCCAAATCCGTACTGTCCACATGTGTGGGCACCTCTGAACCTGCATTTAATGCATGGTATTCATTTGATCTAAAAAAATTCAATTTGTGAGCTATTGGTGTAATTTTTGGTGGAGATCCTAGAATAATCTACCAAGATCATTTGCCATTGATTAGATTTGAATTTGTTTCATGGAATCTAATTAATCTAGGCTGAGATCAAGTCCTATTAAGGTTAAAAACAGGTCTTGAAAGTACACCAAGAAGGAAGAAAGAGATTAAGTCATTTTTTTTTGTCCAAAAATAGCCAAATTTTGCAAGATTTGATTGTAAGTAGATTTCACATCATCTTATCTTCATTCCAACTTTGTGAGGGAGTGCTAGAACTGAGATTATAAGTCCATTTGTTGGATTAGAAATCTAATTTGAGTGAAAAACTACAAGAGAGAGACCTTAGTGACTTTCTAGAGACAATCAAATCCATTTCTTGGCAAGATTTGTTTGAAAGTAGTTTTCACTTCATCTTATCTTCATTCCAGCTTTGTGAGGGAGTGATAGAACTGTGATTATAAGTCCATTTGTTGGATTAGAAATCAAATTTGAGTGAAACACTGCAAGTGTGAGACCTTTGTGAGTTTCAAGTCAATCAAATCTATTTCTTGTTTGTAGAAGTCACTAGTAAGATGGGATCTGCTGGAGCATACCTTCTAGAAGCTAGTGAGAGATTGAATTCTACAAATTATGCTATTTGGAAGGTTAGGATGGAGTCACTCTTGGTGCTCCAAGACCTTCATGAGTTCTTGATTGAAGATGAAGATGAACCTCTAGGTGCACAGGAGTTAGCTAGATACAAGAAGAGATCTAGGCTTGCACTTCATTGTGTGAAGATGAATGTGAGCAATGATTTGTTGAGAGAAGTATCAGCATGTACTAGTGCTAAAGAGGCTTGGGAGTCTTTAAAATCAATCTATGAATCTAGTAACACTTCAAGAGTACTCATGCTTAGAAATCAGATTTTGCAAAGCATGAAGAGAAGTGAGGAGAGTGCACAGGATTATGTACTCAGAATCAAGTCTCTAAATAGGGAGTTGGCTTCCATTGGAGAGAAGATTCATGATGGAGAGCTTGTACAAATTGTCCTTAATGGTCTAGGAGATGACTTTGCAAATTTGGTCCAAAGTTTTGCCATCCAAGACACTTTGCCAACTATAGAAAAACTTCACAGTGTGTTAGTGGCTGAAGAGTGTAGGATGCTCCATGCAAAATCTAGGATGAGTTCCTTGTCTTTGCAGGATGGTGATGAGAAAGCCAATTTCTCATTCAAGGGCAAAAAGAAGACCAATGGAAAGAAGAAGCATCCAAAGGAGGCCAAAGAAGAGGATGATGCATCAAGCTCAAAGGACAAGTCAAAGCAAAAATGCTTCTTTTGTGGAAAGAAGGGGCATTATGCATCTGAATGCTACAAGAGGCTAAGAGCACAAGTGGAGGAGGACAAACAAGGAAATCTTGCAAAGGAGGAGGAGGAGGAGGATGAAGTAGATGTATTCTTGATGGCATCTACATCCTCACCAACAAGCAATAGCAATTCAAGAGACAATTGGTGGATCGACAATGGGGCTAGCTCCCACATGTCTTGTGAAAAGGACTTTTTCTCAACCTTACACTCTTTCAATGCTGCTAAAAAGTTTGTCTTTACTGCAAATGATGAAGACTGTAGGATAGATGGTGTTGGCACCATCTCTTTGTGTCTAGAATCCTCAAAATGCATGGATCTAGAAAATGTCCTTTATGTATCATCAATCACCAAGAATATGCTTAGTGTTGGTCTACTCTTAGAAAGTGGTTTGGATGTCCACTTTAAGCATGGTGTTTGCTTCATCTTGAAGAATGATGTTTGCATTGCAAAGGTATTAGACATGGAAGATCGTTTAAGTTGGAAGCTAGTGTTGCTTTTGAAAGAATGAGCTTGGCAAAGGAGGAGATCACTCAAGAGGAGATCTTGGCAAAGTGTGATCTTGCTTGCATTGAGGAGGAGCATCAAAAGGAGGAAGATCTTGAGGATCAGCCTCAAAGCATGAGAGTTCCAAGGGAGTTCTCAATGACAATGGCCGAGTCATCAAATTGCATGCAAATTGTCCATTCAAGTGTGCATCTTGCAAGGGTGGTGAGCATTGGAGAGTCTACTATCTTTGAATACTTTTTGGAAAGTAGTAGTAGACATGAGGTGACTTGTTTCTTAGCTTTAAGATTCATGGTGTTTATTACTTTGTATGACAAGACAATGAAATGGGATGGTTTGAAATCTACATTTGTTGTTGATAAAGCAATTTCTTTGGATAGCTATTTTTGTAATAGTTTGAATAGAGTCATGAAAGATGAAACATCATTTTCTTTGGAAATCTTTGTGTCCACATGCTTTGTGCATGATCATTCCAATGTAAGGACCAAAGATTATCATATTTCAATGATAGGAATAATGGTAGTGTTTTGCTCTTCAAGTAGAGATTGTAGAATCTACTTGTTTTCAACCAAAGAATTTGTCAATGGTGAAAATGTGATCTTTCAAGAGTGGAAGATTTGTAAACTTGAAGAAGCACCTTTGTATCAACACCTTATTCAATTCATTGATGTTTTGGAGTCAAGTCAAGTGGAGGATCAAGCTCAAGACCCAAGGACTCCAAGAAGAATCTTGAGTATCAAGATAGAGCCATCAAGGCTCAATCATATGGATCAAGCAAGGCATGTTGTCTTTGGCAACATTATTTATGCACTTAATATTTTAATTGATGTATCTTCAAGTGCACAAAATGCCTTGGAATCCATGGCTTGGCACGATGTTTAGTTTTGAAGTGTGCTACATGTATATAGACACATTTATGGAACATCTTGTAAGGGATCCTTTAAGAGGTGGTGAAAGATCCTTCATGGACATCATTCTCTATTGGAGTCTCAAAAGTTCCTTGTTTGTAGCTGGATTTTTTAGACACTTCTAAAAGCTTTCATTCATCTATTAAGAGAGTTGTAAATAGATCAAGCTAAATTTGAGGAGTGTGAAGAATTGCCAAAAATTGGCAAATCTAGCTTGATCAAAAACCATGTAGAATAGTGTAAATTAATGGGTCCCACACATGTGAGGCCATGATGCCACATGGGAAACCCATCCTAATGTAGGTTAGGTCAAGTCAAGAGAGTTGGTCATGTCTATTTGGTGGTCATCCCTACTTTATAGGACCTACACCTAAGTTTAAGGTGAAAATTTGACCAACTAGCTACCTACCAAGCATAACTCTAGGAAATAGACTAGGGTTTCATTTTAGGTCAAGGAGAGTGAGTTAACTTCCTTATTACATGCTGGAAATCCACCTAACTTCAAGAAGGAAGTCGGATTTGCTATGTATTCCCTCTCTCCATAGTGAGAAGATAGAAAATATTTGGGGCTCATTGGCAATCTCAAGCTAGTTCACTATGTACATTGAGTTTTTGTGATCCAAATGAAACCAAATCAATTTCTACTTGTTTCTCAGGTTGAAGGCCGTCCTACAGCCTGTAGTACACACGTGTGGGCTCGAATTTCAATGTTTATCAATGCTTTTGATTGTTAATGCTTGTTGTTTGTCAAATTGCCAATCTAGATCAACTTTTTGTTGTCTAGTTTTTTGATAGATTGTTAAGCAAGCATCCAATCACTCTTGTGGATCTTTTGTAGATCCATTTATGGTCCTAAAGTACAGTATTTTCACATTTTTACACTCATTTTATCATGAAATCGTGAATTTGGATTCCAAAGTGAAGATATGGCCATATGCTCAAACTTCAACACTTGCAAGCTTGCCTATCAAATAGAAAGATAATGAAGTCGTAGTTGGACTTTTTAAAGAAGAACTCGCTACTTGTAAAGGCCTCTTTGAAAGTGAAGGCCAAATAGATGTTTTTGCAACTGACGTTCTAGAATCGAATGAAATAGACGATGTTGAGGTTTTAGATTCCAATAAAACACCAATAGATGGTGAAGGTTTGTAATAAGTTGTTATTATTATTATTTTTTATTTCTGTTGCTCTATATTTGGCAAACTAATAGTTATTACACATTCTAATGCATCAACAAAATATTTTTGATTGATTGGTTTTTTAAATGCTTTTCAATATATATTTTGAAAGTTAGATTGGTATATCATCTTTATGTAGAATATTTTTTTTATTGTGTTGTAGATGTCAATATTACAAAAGTGTCGGATACCAAAATTACAAAGCTAATTTGTGATCAAAACAATTATTGTTAGCAACATGCAAGTTTTGTAGAGGAACAAGGACCTGTTGCTCATAAGGATTTGGAAAAGTTGTCAATACAAATGGACAACATTAATGAACGGTCATTTTGTAACAAAGACATTGTGATACACTGTCAATTGATAAAAGGTTTGATGACGTGGAACATCAATCTTGTGATGAAATCGAAGTGGCATCATCTTCTACAAGCAAAACCCTTTGTAGTACTATTCCTCATGTTTTTCCTAGTCCATTTGTAGTAGACCTTTTATGTGATGATTTTAGAAATGAAAACATGTTTTAAGAAAGCAAAATTTATTATTCAGACTTCACCTTTGATTTTTAAATAACTCAACAATTCAAATTATGTTGAGTGAAATGATTTCAATGTATATGAACATGGATCTTTTATTTCTATGTATGATGATATAGATGAACTATAATTATACATTGATCATTATTTATGAGTTTGCAAATTGTATGTATGTAGGAAAACAACACATCTCATTAGAGAAACTTAGAGTCTGACGAGGGCCTTTGAAAGAGATCCTGTTTTTTTTTTTTCTTATTTTCGTTGCCATGTGGACCAATTAAAACCTTAACATCGGGGCTCTACGTAACGTAGAATTTTCCAAATATAAATAAAATAAAAACTTTTAAATATATTGCTGTTTTGACGGGCTACATGTGGAAATGCTATTGGTTGATGAGGCCTGCCCTTTCAGGTCGTCACTGCCCGAAGAGACCCAAAAATATTGAAAATGAATATGACAGATGATTGAGATGAGAAAATCGATGTACTATTAATGTATATGCATTGTCAAATAATGGTTAACAGGGTTAACCAGAGTTAATTTGTGGCGCCAAATAGATTAGTGTTTCAAATTTTTGCCAACACTTTTTCTCAGATTCATGGCTTTTTGTCTATGCAAATTTTTAGATCCATAGTTCATTGTTTCAGATTTTTGCATGCAAATTACGAATGGCGCCATCAAGAAAGCCGTACTCCTCAATCAACTCTGTGCTTCTATTCAACGAGACAGATGATAATGGATTATGGGTGCCAAGAAAATATTCAAAAAACTCTTGGGTTTTGATGCATCCATTATCAAGAGGAGCATTTCGAAAAAGTAAAAGGTCAAAACTATCATTTCGATCTTATTGGAAGGCCAGAATTTTGGATTTCAGAACATCATCAGGAGGAAAATCTATTTATGAAATTCTAGTCCAACATGTATATATGCATTCAGAGATAAATGTGCAAGGATTCAACCATCAGGATCACAAAAAAAGCAACTGCGAGTATTGATATTTTTGATACTTTGATTTTTGTCATTCATAAATATCTAATAGTAAACTTGCCAATCTGATCATTTTTCTCTTGCAGATTTATATCCATCCAACATAAATGAATGGGAGCCGAGTGGATCTTTTGCAGGTGTGTTAGATGTTATTCACACTGATATTGGACAGCTGCAATATCGAGGTGGAACTACAAAAGATCTAGTTGATAGTGGGATCTTTTTTTATGAATCAATGTACATTCCTGATACAAAAGAAAAATTTGGACAAATAGTACCAATTCCATTACTAAGTTTTGAAAGTGATGAATGGATTGTACCAGATACTATAGTTTCAAAATCATCTCGTTGCAAGATATATAATGATGTAAAAAATTCATTAAAAATGAGCACGAGATCAAAAACAGTCAGATTGAGTTGGTTTATTTCCTTCAATATATTTGTGGATTTCTTTTCAAGTGTCAATGTACGCAAAATCCCAACGATGTTTGTATGCAAAAATATCAAATAGTTTATTATTTGAACTTATGGATGAAGGCTAGGACAAAAGATCAGATTGAGAAATAGAATGCAGAATTAAAATGTCTTCCATGTGCTTCCATTATCAAATTGAAAGACAAATGTTGAGCTTATGCTTCTATTATCAAAGATGAAAAAAAAATAAAGGTAAATGGGTGCCACTCGATCAAGACTTGGAAGCTAGTGGACATTCAAAACAAAAAAATATTGAAATTATATACAATGATGTCGTTTTGACATGTGTTGAGGTGGAAGAAGATTGGAGTCTAAACTACATCCGGCGAGAACTATTGCTCCTACAAGATGATGTACTTTCAAACTTCAGATTCATTTTCAATGGTAAACTCAAAAGTAACTGTAAACACTCGATCTTTTATATATAGTTTCAATCAAAACTTTCTAATACAATCTCTGTACTAATTCTAACTAGCTTTGTATTAGTTTTATAAAGGTACATAAAAGACATGAGCTCGAGATCAAATGCAGAGATATTGGCGAAACAATCCAACTTATGGACGAACATTGAGATTCACTATCAGCAAATACATAGACTTTCGCCATAGGACTGCATTCGATAAAATAGATAGCCTTCTCAAAATTGGCTTCTTTCGCCTTTACCGCTCCCATGAAAAATGGACTAACAACAAAAACTGTACCATGGGAATCGAAACTAATACTATTCTGCAAAAAAGAAACTTCGGCTTCTACTATCACATCTGAAATTTATGAGGTTTTATCTTTCAGCTCAGCACAAAATTTGGGACCTAATCTAAAGCTTCTACGTGTATTTGGAAGAAAAAAATCAAAAAAGTTGCCGAGAAGATCAATTTTATTAGCCAGTTAGGCCTCGTATTAATTATAATGGTCAGAATCAAAATAAACCTGGGCTGGATTGTATGGAATTCTCACAAAAAGATTATATACAGGAGTAAAAACAGAAGTGGAAACAATATTTACAGATTTCTCTATTATTTTGTCTAGCTCCTTTTGGGTAATCAACACTTTTGGTGATGTAACCTGCTGAGGAGCTGGACGAATAACAGGAGGAGGAAGGGGTGAAGATTCTCGATCTGAGTCAGATTCTCCAGCATCTGACTCAGAGCTCAGGAAGACACGGGGTCTCTTGGCCGGTCTAGGAGGAAGGGAAGTAGTTGGCCTTCAAGATCCAGCCTTCTTGGGGACAGGCTGCTTTTTCTTCCTCCTAGAGGTAGTAGGAAAGTCACTTCTATCCAGAGGCAGGTCTCTGGAGGTGCTGGCATTATCAACATGCAGACCAGAATATTTGTCCCGAAGCCTTTTGAGAATGACGAAATCCTTTGGCATGATGGTGACACGCTTAGCATGCACTGTCGCGCTTGAAAGCGATATTGCACTACCAGCGGTATCGGACTCGAGCGCACTATGAGAGGGCGGAAGCTTGAACGGTGAAAGAGCACGCTTGAGAGTGATATTGGGAGCGAAAAACAAAAATTTTGCGAAAAAAAATGAAAATTCTGAAGTCTCATATATAGAAATTTTTGCACGTGTGAAAAGACGACAAAGACACGTGTCATCGGATGATTGGTCCACGTGGAATATCCGTATTAACAATGATGAACCTATTACGAGGCCACGTGGGTTGAGACACGTGCACGAATCTGTTCTCAATGCGTGTCATTCTCGTATGTGACAGATGTCAGATCAATTATTCTAGGTACGGCGCATTTATTTTGACCAATCACAAGTCGACGCGTGTTCCTTCGCCACTCTTCCACATGTACAATTTTTTTTTTATATATAGGTCTTTTTCGGCTCGAATTTTCACGCAAATTTACGTTTGCTTTGTCGGATATCGATTTCAAGCGCGCCGCTTGCTCTCATTACCCTCCGTTGACTATTTTGCACCTAGAACCGATACTGCCTCATCCGGTATCGCATTCAAGCGTGCTTCACATCTCTTTTCTTTTGTGCTCTGTGTTCTTGCGCTCGAATCCGATACTCCAATTTGAAATATCTCTCTCGAGTGCACGTTGCCTTGGCATGCTTGCCTGACCTGCGGTTTGCACCTGAGAGTGATATTTGGAACTTTACTTCTGTTGTTTTTGTTTAAAATGTCTAATTTTGATTCTAATGTGCTTTCTTTGTTTCATGAATTTGGTATTACTGATAGATTGGAGTATTTCAAATCTCTTTTTTCTCCTTTTCTTTTTATTCTACCTTCTATAACTGAGGGCCCTGGTGTGGAGGCATTTTCTGAGATATATCTCAGATTTAAGTCCCTGCTCAGTACTCCATTATTCAGATCTCAGAATAAAGACATGATTCATTATCAGGACCTGGTGGCACTCGACAAGCATATCTATAAAGCTAAGTTTGACAGAATGTATACCAAGTTACATAATGATTTCAAGTCTGTTTATGAGTGCCCAATTCATAATAAAAAATGTAGATTTGTTGATTTTCAATCTGCTTTTGTTTTTTTTCTTTTGTTAAATATTTCTGACGATTTGGAGGTTGTCTCCTCCACTTTTGAAGCAGCTTCTTCTAGTGGTACAAAGTCTAAAAAGTCAAAGATTGTAGATATAGATACTTTTGAGTGTTAATTTAAATGATTGTTCTGATTTTGATCCTACTCGAAATAGGGCTGCGTTTATAGGCCCTAGATCACCCACTACCCTTTCTCCTTCTAATAAATCTTTGATCACTTTGTCTATTTATAATATAAATAATAATTCCTTTTTGAAAATATCGGATATATCGGATCTTTTTGACTTCACTGAAGCTGAGACTCTTTGCATTTTGAGCAAAGAGCTTGATGAATTTTCGAATATAATTGATTTTGATGCTGATGATCTTCTCTCTGGTGTTGACGATGTACATAATGATAAGTTTTATCGATCTTGTATTATGACGAATTTGGATTCTTCTGTAAAACCATCGAAAAAGTTGCAGTACATAGCTGTTTTTTGTGCTAGTCCCGCCATGTTGTGTACTTTTATGAAATGTTGCTCTTGCTTGCCAATGAGATTTTTCCATTCCTTGCGATGACCATATGCTAAGACTTCCACTATTTCTTGCAAAGAATGTCGAATGATGTCATAATATGTGCTGCATGTCATAAAAACATAATCTAAATCAGTACCAAAAGTATCTAATTTAATTGCACATATTTGTCTATCGTAGTGTAAAATCAAAATCTTACCATATAATGTGTTATATGATCAACACCCCATGCACTTTGAACTGCATCCACAAATTCATTGGTTGTTTTCTGTATCATTTGTACATTAGTATTTGAAAATTTATCTTTTCTCAAGTATGAGATGGCGCTACATATAAGCAAAACAAAATTCAATGAAATCACTAAGATATGATATAATAGTGTTCACGTCCATACAACATTAGTAGTACACTGTCTTTCACATGTGAGGATTTAAGTACAACAAGAAAATTAACATTCTACAGCAAGATGGTAACATCATTTCCAGCAAACCTATAATAAAGTGAATGATCATACTCACTCATAACAAAGCCTTGAGAGAGTAAAAAAAGAACGCAAGATATCATGAGAAATATGAAAGAGATGGCCATATAATCAAAAGAGAAAAGTTTTCCATACAAAATAAGAACATGAAGATGATTTCTCCACACTGGTATACCTATTTATAACAGTCATAACGTCACTTGGCCACTTTTTCTAAACTTGCCCTAAAATAACGTCCGACTTTATCCACTTATATACTTGTTAAAAATAGTAAGGACACTACTTTTAGGCCTTATTGACATTAAGAAATGTATATCTAAGTTGAAATTTCACTTTGGCCTCCAAATCACCAAATTAGTCCAACTAAACTAGTTGATATTTTTTGCATTCCCTCTTCAACAAGTTTTACCACACAACTTTAATCCATCTTAAGAATGATATCCATCCTAAGAATAGAATTCTTTTCTATGGTTTTATAATAGCTTTCATAATTGATATAAATAAGAGTGTCCAAATTGGATGCTTCACGATTTTTTACATCAATTTTACATATCAAAATGAAAAACCAACATAGAATGTAACATAGAATCACAATGAATGAATTCCTCCATGCTTCCACCTTTGATATCTCTGGAGAATAACAACAACCAAGCAATGAATGTGAGTGATAAACTTTAAGCTTATCTACATTTTCCTCTTCAAAGACAACATCCTTAGAAATGTGAACTTTTAGGATACTTTTGGCATTCAGTAAGGTAGTGTCCCCTTTTCGTCTATCACCATAACCTGTGTAAGAACACAGTGTCGCGATTCATTCGCCTTTTCTTCGTCTGTGCGAATTTGTGTGTAAAGACAACATTAGTAAATATGCAGCATGAATGGAGGCAGATTAAATATTGGGATTTAGAAGAGTAGAAGGAGTAAATCCAACACCCCCCCTTAATCTGGATCCGTGAATGCCTTGATCTTCAAACTGAGCAATGCACAAAGTCTGTTGTGTGCATTAACACTAAGTGTTGTCGTGAAGATGTCTGCAACCATGTCCTGCGTTCTGCAGTACGTTAAGTTCACCTCTCTGTCGAGAACCTTGCCCCTGATGTAGTGATATCTTATCTCAATGTGCTTACTCCTAGAATGAAATCTAGGGTAGGCCGATAAGGCAATAGCACTTAGGTTATCACAAAACAAAATTGTAGGGCTGTACTGATATAGATTGATGTCTGACAATAAATTTCTCAACCAAAGCGCTTCTTTAATATATTAAGAAGCAACAATATATTCTGCTTCAATAGAAGAAAGTGCGATAGAGGTTTGCTTACGACTGTTCCATGAAATAGGACTGCCATTGAAGAAGAATGTAAATCCAGATGTGGACTTTTCATGATTTTCTTTAGAGTTTTTTGAGTCTTTTTTCTAGATTATTGTATGTTTTTTGAGATTTTTTGACTTTTTTCAGACTGTTCGTATCTTTGAGCCTTTCAAGGATTTTCGAGCCTTTTCTAGATTTTTCTAAAATATTTTCATGTTTTTTCTAGATTGTTGTCGAGAATATTTTCATGTTTTTTCGAGATTGTTTTCTAGAATTTTTTGCGAATATTTTCGTGTCTTTTCTAGATTGTTTGAGTTTTTCCTAATTTTTTTTGAGCCCCTTCAAATGAGTCCTTGTAGGAGGAAAGTGAAACCAATATTTCAGATAGAGATTCGGTTCTGAATCTCTTGCTCAGAGAGGTCCTTAATCAGGACATAGTACCTCAACCATAACTGCATCTCACACTATATCTTACAACATATACTATCAACGATGATAGATTCAGTGTCACTATTACTGCCTTGTTTTTGACAAGGGCTTATGAGAGTTCTTTCATTACTCTAAAAGATCAATAAAAACATGAAATTGTCCAGGTGAATTATCAATGTTGATGAATGACTTTTTGTTTTTGACAAGTGCTCTATGGCTTTCACTCACTGTAACATTGGTATCTTCCTTGTTTATTTTTTTGTCATTTTTTGATTTGGTAATTTCTTCTAATTGCATCTCTTTTTCTAGATTTGTTTTTAGTTCATCAAAGATAGCCATTAAACAGAAGACATCATGTAGCGTATCTCAAAAAACACTTGTCATTCATCTATCAATCTTCAAATCACCTTATATAGAGTTTCAGATTTTGAGCGTATTCCAAATCTACGAAGTACAGATCACATCAAAGTTGATTCTTGCATCTCATTGCCATATTAATCTTCGAATCAACTACAACAAGATCGAAACAAATTTAGTTAAAATTTGTTCAATCTTCAGTCCAGTCACATGTTCAACGTGTTTTCAACTACGTGTTTCACACACCGATCCAATCTTGAGCATGAATAGTTACCAGCAACAACATTCCCATCAACAGATTTCGGGGGGGGGGAGAGAGAGTGGATCTGCTTGGATCCATTGAAGCCGTTACACTGCCAACAACACCATCAACAAGATCAACAACCGAGGTCACAAATCAAATATGGAAAAGACAAGACTAAAGAAGGTAGATGGGCAATCCAACGAGACTCAATCAGAAGAAGTACCCCAATCACGATGAAGGTTCTTAAAAAAAGAGAAACACAAGCATTGGGAAATTAGTCTCCTTCTTCAACCAGCCTCTTGCCATACTTATGCACCCATTCTCATGCCTATCATCCACACCATCTACCGATGTCACCACCTCCACCCTACCTTCCATCTGTTTGTTTATCATCAGTTCACTGTTCTTATGAGAAATTCCTAGTTTTTGAGAGTCTTACCGAAGCAGCTAAAAGATCATTGCAAGTGTCTTGCGGAGACCAACTACCACCTACAATGTTTGATCAACCAAACAAAAATCTAGGAAGCAAGCGAGACAGCTAGAAGAAATAAAGAGAAAAATCCAAGAAGATGAGGAGGAAAGGACAAAACTTAAATAATAGTTAAGTCAGATCGATCTTGATCAAAAGAGACTCTCTAGAGCAATGATAGTTGAATCCCCTCTTATGAAGCCCAAAGATATCCAAAAGTAATGGATCAAAAGACAGAGCTGCAGAAAAAGAAAGATGAAGTAAATCGTAAACCTGCAAAATAAAGCGAGCTCCTCACCCAACAAGTGGTGGTCAAAGCTCGACATTGCAAGGGTCCAAGGCTGCAATTGTAGAACTATCAATTCCTTCACCCTTCTACCAAGCCTTCATCATGTTTCCTTACCATTACCAAACCGTCCACCCAAATACGTTCCTACCACCAAACTTTTGATGATGAGTCCATCCCCTTGAGACTGATAATCGAAGTTTGTGCAACCTGTAGAACGAAGGTTTTCCTTGAGACTGGAACTTCAATTGAGAGAAGAACCACGGAAACACCCAGAAGCAAATGGAGGATACAGTCCTCCCAGAAGTTAGAATATGCCAAGAAACCAAAGATGAAACCCTCAATGGCAGATACAAGTGATGAAAGAAAGAGACACAAGGAAAGCACTCGAGCATGCAAATTGTGAAGCTGTTGGGAGCTCTCCAATTTTGAGAATATCAACCACTTGCAGCAGTAAGACATTCTGATTACATTGCGGCAAGTTGCGAAAACAGTTTTTGATAAAGACCAGCAACAGTAAGCACTTGATTTTATGCAAGCGAATGAGGATCTACGTTTTTCCAAGTGACAATCAAAGATGCCAATGCCAATAGTAGAGCTACATCATTCATATGAGTTGTAGTGGGTCCTACAACACATTAGGGGTGGGATGATGTTGGCTGATTCTGATGAATCCCCAGGATGCTCGGCCAGAGCTACCCAGAAGCACCTCTCAACTTAGACCGAGGAGGTATTTGAGAAGACGAGATGAACGAAGACTGAGAGCCGAGGAATACTAGTCAGTATTGTCAAGTAGAAACTATGTAAGCCTCATGGTGAATCCCGGATGATGGAATGACCATGTAGGAACTAGTATTTCTAGGCAAAGTAATAAATGCAAGTAAACCCCTCTTAAAGAAAGTAGAGTGAGCCACCTTTTGATAGTGACCTCTAGTGGAGAGCATTATTCCACTTGTAATTTGTGAAATGTAGAAATGCCACTAGGATGCCACCTAAGGAGCTCTCTTGCTCATTTAAGAGACTCTCTCTTTGTGAAGAAGAGCTTTTTGTGAAATGTACCTACTCCATGCTGAAATGAGAAGAGCCTCCACGAGTTTGGTGCATCCATTGAGCTCCTTGATCATGCTTGTTTCTTGAGTGAATGCATTCATGATCTTGCCCTTCCCTCCTTGGTGTGTGGTTGTGCATAGTAGAGTGGATTAGATTTCCTACTTTCCTAGAGTAGATTAGTTTTCATTTCTTGTTTGTGGATTAATGTAGGAATCATCATTCAGGTAAACTAAATAGACTGGGTTTGTCGTGTAGTTCTTGCATATTATCTTACAACTCTGTTCTTGATGTTCTTGGGATGTCCAAGAATCAAAAGACTGGTTAGTTTCTTGATTTTTGGACTTTAAAATGTTGTAGATTAGTTTTTTGTTTCTTGTTTTGTGGATTTATGTAAGTATCGTAGTGTTTAGAATCTGATTTTAGTTCATTTTTGCAACATTAAGGTAGGATTTCAATCATTGTTCAACAGTTTTGCATGCTGATCTGATGGTTGAACGTTTTGGCATGCATGCTTGACTGATTTTGGTCATTTATGCATGTGCTTTAGTGCAAGAGTGACAAACATGAGTGTCCCCTGACAGGCAGGATGATACTACAACGTTAATCAGTCCATTCTGTCTAGTTTAGACATTGTAATAACAAGAACATATCTAATGAATGCCCACGAAGCCTGATAACATGCAGAACCAACCTACTGTTCTGGAACAAGACGAAAGAACCAAAATACGAACACGAGAAAGAAACGAATAAAACTGACATATTCTGAAGTAGAGAATCTGTAAACAGGTTCAAGGAAATATAGGTATGCTATTTTGAATAGATTATAATAACAAAAAGACAACAGAACAAACAAGAACAATTGAAGACCTAGGCATGAAATGTTTCTGGACTGGCAACCACATCTTTAAGTAGCTAGAAAAAGGAAAAAAGTTAGGTCCCAAAGCCTTTTGAATTTAGGGTTACCTTAAAATTTTAGGCTGACATTGTGGTCTAAGTAAAATTCTGATAGGGCCCATGTTCTTAATTAGTTCGCAGAATTAAAGGCAAAATTACGAGATAGAACAATTTGTGCGCAAGTTAATATAACATTTTAGGTCAATTTTACTATTGTTAAAAAAATTTTAGGAACTGACTCGCGATAACCAAAAAGATGGAGTTTGCATTGTCATTTTCTTTACCCTAAACCCTATCAAATTAGCCCATGTTGTAATTCCTTGAAGAATCTTAAGAATTTAAACTAACGTTTGTGGTTTTGCCAAGTATTTTAGCGTAGAATGAAAAATAACGCGTATAATTTAAACTCACGTTCATGTTTTTTTACTACCAAGATCACACACAACACAAGTATGTTTTTAGTTTTTTAAGAAATTCCAAATTAAAAAAATAAATGAATTTTGTAAGTCAACATTGAAATTGAATCCTTATTTACAGTGCACAGTTGAAAACAATATGAAAATTTCTCCTTTTTACTTCGTCCTAATCTGAGCTAAAACAAAAATGTTATTAGCGTTCGAAGTAAATTTAACTTCGATGATGAGCATGGAAGGAAAAGCCACAATACAGACTTAAAGGATGACAGTCACTCTTTTTCGTCAAACTTAACACTTGAAAGATGAGACCCACCCAGTTCCTGTACAATATTTAAGGAGCACAGACATGACATAACTCACCTTTGTCTTTTCATTTGCTCTTTTTGCACTCTCTGGCTTTTGGTTTTAGCTAAACGACTGATCTATTAGAGAAAGCATAAGCTTATGAAGATTGCTAATCTCAGGACTGGCTGACGGACGTTGACATCTCGAGATTCAAGTAAGGTAATCACAGTTCTCTGTCTTTAAAAAACATTCATCATATTTTACAGCTTTCCAATTTAGGTTTGATTTCTTGTAATTGTATTGTGGTGCCCAAGCCATGCTAAGCATAGGTTTATTTGGGTCTCTGGCTCAACAACGTCTTCTCCCCACTTATGCTGACCATAAGTCAGAGCGGACCTATGCTCATCATAGGGCCTCTTTGGACTTATGTTGAGCTTAGGTTCGCTCTAGACTTATGTTGAGCTTAGGTCCTCTCTGGACTTATGTTGAGCTTAGGTCTACTCTAGACTTATGTTGAGCTTAGGTCCGCTCTAGACCTATCCTCATAATAAGTCTAGAGCAGACCTACGCTAAGAATAGGTCCGCTCTTTACTTATGTTGAGCATAAGTCGAGAGCAGACCTATGCTAATCATAGGTCCGCATCAGTTGAGAGGAAAAGTATCCTGAAACCTGCAGCATGACAATAACACAAGCCATAATTCCTCGTTAATTGAAGATATTGCAAAATTCGTTTTGCAATCTTCCAATGTGTCGAGCCTAGATTCGTGCAGAATTGGCTCATCCTGAATACTACATAAGCAACATCAGGACATGTGTTGTCTGCAAGGTACATCAGTGATCCTATCAGCTTCTTGTAAGATGTGAGCTGCATCTGTTCTCTCTCTTCCTCGGTCTTTGGACAGTCATCATTTGTCAGCACCGTCCCTATGAGCATTGGAGTATTTGCTCCTTTGTAGTTCAGCATCCCAAAGTCCTCTAGGATCTTATGGGTGTCTCTGGACTGGTGAAGGTGTACCTTACCTCCCTCATAGTCCCTTTCAATTTGTAAGCCTAGGTAACACCTGGCTTCTTCCAGATCCACTATCTTGAAATGTTTCGAGATGTCTGTCTTCACCTCAGCGATCAGTTGTTCACTCCTGCAAAGTATCAAAGTGTCGTCCACATATACTGCCACAATGATGATCTGGCCATCTGTAAATCTGACATATACATTGGAGTTAGCCAACAGAGGCTTGAATCCTAATGATTTTAGGGCTTGATCTTTCTTCTTGTACCATTGTCGGACTGATTGTTTCAGACCGTAGATACTTCTGTGCATTCTACATGCATAGTCAGGAAGTGAATTCGAGACATATCCTGGGGGCTGATCCATATAGACCTCTTCGTCTAGTTTGCCATGCAAGAAGGCTGTCTTCTCATCCACAATGTAGATCCTGAGGTCATAAGCTGCTGCATTTGCGAATAACAGATGAAGGGACGAATGTTTGACGACATGAGAGAAGGTTTTAGAGTAGTCAATACCATATCTATGAGAAAATACCCTCGCTACCAGTCTTGCCTTGTATTTCGTGATATTCCCATCTGGTCCATATTTGAGCTTGAAAACCCATTTGCATTTGACAGTCTTGTGCTTATGTGGTAATGGCTCCAACGTCCATACTTGATTCTTCCTCATAGACTCCATCTCTTCGTTCATGGCTTGGATCCATTTGTCATTTTCTGGACTGTCAATCGCCTATTTGAAAGCCTGTGGTTCGCCATTGAATCTGCAGAACTCTTATGATATGGAAGCTGAGCTTCCTGGCACATATCTTGCTGGCGCTCTTCGTGGTCTAGTCGACCTTCTAGGAGATCCTCCTGGGACAGCAATCCCTTTGCCTTTGTCTGCTCTGCTCGGTCTGGAACCATCTTGGTTTACAAAAACTACGGCAGTAGGCTGCCTCTCAAATCTTTCTTCTTAAGATTCGTTGTTCGAATGGGAGACGACTCAAAAATCTTTGTTTTTGTGTTCATCCTCTGCTCCCTCTGTCATTGGCGGCAGGTCATAGTACTGTCTCTCCATAACTTCGTAGTTGACAGGATCGTCGTTGGCCATTGTCCTGCTCTCATCAAATCTGACATCTCTCACTTTTTTCACATTGTTCATGTCTGGCATGTAGATTTTGTAGTATGACAAATTGTTGTCATAACCTACCAGAAATCTCTGCTCGGCTCCCTCATCAAGCTTCTTCCGAAGCTTATCAGGAATGTGTGCATAAGCTGTTCAGCCAAAGATTCTGACATGAGACAAATTGGGCTTTCTACTCCATTATAGCTCATGTGGTGTTGTGTGGAGAACACCAGACTTGCATGTTCTATTCTGGATGTATGCGGCTGTAGCTACTGCTTCATCCCATAGTACCCTTGGAGCCTTCGAGTAGAAATCAGACACCTGGTTGCTTCCATCAGGGTTCTGTTCTTTCTTTCTACAACACCATTGTGTTGCGGTGTGTAGGCTGCAGTCCTTCTGTGAATGATGCCACAATCATTGCAGAAGTCAGTGAAGAAATTCGAGATATATTTGCCACCTCGATTTGTTCTGATCTGCTTCACCTTGTTGCCTGTACATCTCTCAGCCCAATTCACATATTCTATGAATTTGTCAAGTGCTTCAGATTTATTCTGAATAAAATACACTCAGGAAAATTTGCTATAGTCATCAATGAACGTTATACAATATTTTGAACCTCCTACTGAGATCACATTGAATGGTCCGCAGATGTCAAAATGCACTAACTCCAGAATCTTAGTCGTTGTGTAGGAGTCTTTGATGAATGGAGTGTGTGACATCTTGCCCTTCAAACATGCATCACAGGTGGTCAAATTGGTTGCATTCAAGATGCTAACCCCTATTATCGCTCCATGATGGCTTGCTTGGTAAAGTGTCATTGAGTTCATGTGACAGAGTCTTTTGTGCCACAGAGTGTTTGGTTGGTCATCATGAGTCTGATGCACATGATTTGTAGGTAGGCGTACCTTCAGATGATATAGGTTTTCATTCTTTCTATTTTGAGCGATCAATGTACTGGTAATGGAGTCAATTAAGTTGCATGTCACACGCATCCCTGCATCTGCTATTCTTGCTACAGAGAGCAAGTCTTGTTGCAGAGTAGGCACGAACATAACGTCTTTGAGTCGTCTGTCTTTGTCGTTGGTGTTGAGCCACAGTGAACCAATACCATTCACTTGATGCTTAGATCCATCTCCAAGAACTATGAATATTGAAGGATCTGCACTTCTGAAATCACACATTATTCTTCTTAACGTCACGAAGTGTGAGGTGGCTCTTGAGTCTAGGATCACCTCATGTGTGTCAGATGTTGATGTTGCACACACGTCTTCACATATTTAGGCAGTCGAACAGTTTCTGTTTGTTCTTTCTTCGCCCATCTTTGAGCTCTCGGACTCCTTGACGTAGGATGAACTGTTGTTGTTCTCTAGTCTGTTCTATGCTAATTTGTTCCTCGGGTTCTGGCGGCAATCCATGGCTGCGTGACCCTTCTTGTGGCAGTGAATACACTCAATGTTGGGATTGAGCCAGCATGTATCTACTGTATGCCCATCTCTTCTGCATCTCACGCAAGTCTTCTTGTCTGCACCTTATTGCTTCGTCCTCCCTTTGTTGTTCCAGTTGCCTTTGCTTGTTCCCTCTGCATGTTGATCATGATCATGCCTCTGATTCGACTCCCTCTTAGGCTTAAATTGTTTCTTGGATTTTTCTTTGTTGTCGTAGAGGGCCTAGTCAGAACCATCTTTGTGATCAAGATGTTCTCTGGCCTCGACTTCCTCTCGAATCTCGACAATAGCCTTTTCGAGGCTCATGGTAGGATCTTTTGCAAGCAGGGTTCTCGTTGTCTGGAGTGATCTGGGTAAGGCTCTCAACAAGTACGTGAGCTGCTTCTCAGCTGACACTGCATTCTCTGCTCCAGAGTTATGTAGTGATAGAAACAGATCCTTTATCTTTCTTACGAAAGAAATGAGGTCTTTTTCATCCCACTGTAGATTCGTCAACTGATCTTCCAGCATCATGATTTGACTTCTTGATTTCATCTAAAATCTAGTGAGTAATGCATCCCACATCTCTTTAGCTTTGGAGAGTGTAGCCAGATCAAGTGTGAGACTATCTTCGATGGATGAAGACAACAAGGTTACTACTGCCTTGTCATTTTTCTCCCTCCATTCGCGTAGCTCCTTGTCTGATGTTGTAGGCATCTCTTCTGTGTCATCCACCCAGGGGAATAAACCTTCTCCCTTGAGTATCAGTGATGTCTTAACTTTCCAGGCTAGAAAGTTAGATCTTGAAAAATCAAGAATTGTGCAGATCTTGCTCTGCATGTTGTTGATTGAAGCCATTGCTTCTTAGAGTCTGTTCTCTCATTGATGGTTGTTGGTCTGAATGCTTGGCCTCCTGGATCTGCTAGCTTCTTGGCTATGTCAGAACATGACAAGATAAGCTTGCTCTGATACCACTGTTGAGAAAATGGTTGTCGCAAAACTCTCACGAAACTGTCGCAAAAGCGAAGCAACCGCGATTCTCTTGCGATTCGGATGGAGTTCAGATGTGGTCACTGGACACTACCAGCTGAGTCACTCCTACAGTCCACCAGAATGTAGGTAGGCGCTACTGATCTACGTTTATAAATTAATGCAGCATTCAACAAATTCAACCAATGTGCGAAATTGAAATCAATGGTAGAATCAGACATACGAATAACAATAGACACATTTGCATTCAAGATCATACAACATAAAAGAAGACATGTGCTCAATGGCTACAAGATCCTTTATTGATTTTCTTTGATTCTTCAAACACTGCATGCAGATCCACATAGTGTGTTGGCATGAGAGAAATACAGTTCTCTCACGAGTGGATGTTAGCGGACTTGTGGATCTCTATGGACCCTGATCACAGAACTCGTCTCGCATGTAGGTGGACTTCTCATCTATATTTTGTCTTGATTGCTTGCTAGCATCAGACTGTTTTTCTATATCTGTTGTCATAAGTATCATCCAATAAGTATATAGTTGTTTTGTGTAACTTTTAAGATTAGAGTGATTAAGCATGTACAACTAATCAGGAAATTACAAGAGTGGCAGATAGCCACAACCTAGAGTGTATCTGCTGACATCATGCCATCAGATCAGATATCTGTACTTCTGGGTACTTGCATGATCTTCATTGGTACTCTTTGGAGTGTGAGGGCAGAAAGTCTTTCACGATGTTTTTCGTGTCGCGTCGTTGGTTTCGTTTCCATCGTCTGACTTTCTCGTACTCGACTACAAAAGATTCTCGTTCGTGAATCTTTTGTCTTCGTGTCTTCTCGTCAAGTGTTCGCAAATCTTTTGTGCTTCATGTCTCTTGACTTTCGTGTTCGCGAACATCTTCATCAGGCAGAGGTCTGAAAGCTAGCAAAGCTTTGTAATTAGAAACGTTTTGTTTCTTCATCCTCCCAACTGCTGATACTTCTAGCAAAGGGCCGTCTACCTTCAAAGCACAAGGACACATGCTTTGGAAGGTAGTGGTTGTAGACGAGGATGATGGACTCACAAACCTAGTTGTAAGAGCAATTGACAAGAAAATACTTTTGTACATTATGGAGAATGGGTTCATGAAGATCCGTCTTTGTGAGCATGCCATACTTCGAAACTTCTTCGACGATGCCTTCAAGACAATTGTAAGTTCAATTTGTTTTGCAATGTATCAAAATATGCGTATTGGTTTTCTCTTTATGCTTGGCATGGGTATGGTTTCTTTAAAACTACTTTAATTATTTTTTTCAACCATTGAAAGCTGTAGTACAAATGGCTGCTGAAACCCTGCTTAAGAAATTTGTGAGATCATTAACCTCAACTCCAGAGAGGAAACGTAGCGCATTGGAGAAAACCCAAGATGCGTCCTCCCCATCTAAACTAAGAGGCAAAGACAACTAAAGGCGTACATCCTAGCTCCTCTAAGAGACCTCAGTCCCAAACCTCTAATTTGAATCTACTTGGGGCAAGAATTAATCTAGAGCTGGCTAGTAGGGATGTTGCAACAAGATTCATACTCGACATAGAACAATGTGATAGGCCCCCAATTGACCCAGTCACTGGTGATAGGCCCACGGAGGTGAGAGAGCCTAACTCCTCTCATGTACATAATTTGAAGATAAAATTCAAAGACCCTTCCCAAGCCATATTTACCCTATTCATTGTCCTTGTTGACCCTGCTGACTGTCCGACAGTAGCAGATTTTGGTATCCAAATTAAAGATACCTATAAATTTTTTGTTTTGGGCGAAATCCATAGCTTGCAAGCCAAAAAGGAGCTCTCCATTGAGTATCCTCATGTACAGTCATTTAGACAAGTTAGTGTTATAGTTTTTGCTGAGTTGACAATTGAGGAAGCCAAGCTCCTTATTTGAGATCATAATATCGACCAGGATTACAGGTTAAAAATGATCGTTATTCAACGAATCAGATTTTTTCATAAAGAGTACCTGAGGCTTCACAAAGAAGGAGACACAACAAATATACAATCGAAGTGCCTTTGTGCAGAGGAGACTGGGCTTCCATTTGGTGAAAAAAATCTAGCCTCCTCACTTACAAAGTATGACAATTTTTTCCAGTTGGTCTTTCGAAAAGGGCAGATAATTTTGGGACCTTGTCGATAAATTTTTGACAAGTGGGACATATTCGAGATAAAAAGACAACTTTTAAATGGGTCGTCCTCCAACAAAAAAAATCCACACAATCCTCTCTTGCCCCCATCCCCCAAGATATGGAGATATCGGAGTGGAAGAATATGCAAGGCATCCCATCAAAGGATGTCGTTGTGAGTGTCTTGTCGAGAGTTGTCGATGGACAACTCAGCCTTACTGAGATGGGAAAAGAATTTCAAAGGTAATTTTGATTTTCTAATTCAAGATTCTTATTTTTAACCCATATGCAAAAATTTGGATCTAATCATTCATTTTTTTTTAGACACACGCTTTTTATGAAAGTGCAAGAGGCTATGATAAAGAGCTTGAACTGCTAGGATTGGGAGGAATGCCAAGGGCTGTACCCAAACACCTCAAAAGATAAAGAGCTACAATTATTTCCTATTTTATTCAGAGACATAATAAGCTTTCTTTACAAAAATCGACTTCAAATTACCAATTTTGAATACTGTTTATGCTAAGCATAAATGTTTGTTCTTAACTATGTTTTAGATTGTTAGTTTGATATCATTATTCATGTTTGGCATAAGTTTTTATCGATTTTAATTACAAGTTTTGTATTTGAGAGACCCATGCTCAGTATAGGTGTAATTCTGATATCCTTACTTCTCTTTTAGATAATTGTTTTTAAGATTATTATTCTTTCTTAGCATAAGTGTATTTCTAATGTCAATTATTTTCTTTTATATTGTTGTTCTTTAAGATCATCGTTCATGCTTAGCATAAGTTTATGTCACTAGTAACAATTTTCACATTTGAATGTCATGCTTAGCATAAGTGGATTTCTACTCTTGTCAAAACTTTCTAAATTATTCTTTTTAAGATTTTAGTTTAACATTTGATAAATCCATGCTTAGCATAAGTGTGCTTCTATTTTTCATAGAGTTTTGAAGATAAAAAGAGTGGGTAGCTTCCTAAGCAGTTTAGAACTCAACTGCAAAAAGCTAAGGCTAGGAAAAACACAAAAAATCTCAACAGACTAGAGACTCAAACGTTGATGATGATCCCAAAGATACATTTATTTCCAAGTCTGTTGATGCTCCTCCTTGTTTTTATATAGTACAACAAGGTGATGTCAGAGAGATCTCCAAGTTTGTAAAAAGAAGATCTTGCACTCTCTTCATCGTTGATATTTCATACGGCTTCAAACTTGTGGGCTCATTGAATGATGATCGTCTGTTTAGGTACACCAAAGTAAAAGAGGTTGTTGCTAGTTTCCTGGAGATCACTACAGCTCCGCTCTGGAGGATAGTGATATTTCACTCCAACTGACAACAAGTAGGTGTTCACAAGGCCCTACTGGAAGTTTACAATGCAGGGATAGAGAACGTCATTTGGTAAGTACTGTTTTTAATTAAACATATATATTTCTAAGTCTTTTTAATATTTTAAACATGTTACGTTATTTGGTTTTTTGATTATTTACTTTCGATGTTTGTAGGTGCAAGCCAAATGTGCGCAAGTCTGGTGGTGCAAATCTCTGTAATGAGATCGAATATCTCAGCATCGATTACTTCTCTATTGATGGAAAGATATCCATGTTGCACTACAACACTACAAGAAACACAAATTTTGAAAATAATTTTGATTTTTCTATAGTGACAAAAAAAATTAAAAAATCCCATGACTGATTCTGTGGCTTGTCCATATCAAAAGCCACAACAACTTGTAAATAAATTAATAGAAATGTTTTATCATCTCGCAGACTGGATTTTAGATTTATTTAGTAGTAATGGCACTACTAGTGCATGTGTTGTCCAAAAGGGCAAACATGTTGCGGCCGTAGAATTAGATGAGATTTTATCAAGTTTTGTTAAGATGAGACTAGTTGGTATTTCAGTTTTATCTCATATATTTCAAAAGATTGGTAAATTGGGCCCCTCTGAAGACGGTATTACTCCATTTGTTAAGGAGCCTCAACCACCTGCCAGTGGTGTAGTTGGTGATGAAGGAGAACTGGCTGAGGTGGTTGAGCAAAGATACATTGTAATTGAGAAAATTGTTATTCAAGATGACACATCACCTCCAACAGACACAGGGCTTGGAAGAGTTGCTGCTCCAGATCCTAATGATTTGATTGGAATTTTTTTAAAATGTGTAATTGAAAATATTTATTTTTAAGAAAATCTCTTTTATTCGAAAGATTATTTCAGTTTTGTACAAAATATTCATTTCTTAGATGTTTTTAATTATCTTTTTGGTAAGTGATTTTGTTATTAAATAATAGTTCTTAGAAATTTAGCATATTTTTTTAAATATTAGATTTGTTTAGTTTACTTGATTGTTAAAATATAAATATCAAATTATAAACAGGTTATCAAATTTATGTCAAAGTATCTTTTGTTGTTTTCTAAATAGAAAAATAATTTAAAATGTTACAATCATTTGCTTAATTTAACAACTATTTTTCATAATAACAAATTTCACATAGATGATAAAATTTTTTTGAGTCATTTCAGTGTAAAATTTTAAAAATATTTTGCAATAAATATTTGCTAAATATACAATCTTGCAAAATAATGAATTCATTTACGAATTTAGGGCTCAAAAACTACTTAAATTTCAAAAAATTGTAAATTCACACAAAAATTAAGTCTTGTGCCATTTCTTGTTCCATAAGATTTCTTGCTTAGAATGGACCTGGTGATCCACAAATATTCAAGAGAGCAAGCAGCCAGTACTACTTTAATGTTAAATTTCAGATTCACACATTGAAATAATACTGAGTTTCAAAGAACTCTTAGTAAAATACACAAGCTCCTTAGAAACAAGTGTTAGAAAGTCTCGAATAAATCAGAAAAGGCTCACAAATGTTCCAACTCACAAAAGAATATTTTTCATTCGAATTTATCAACTTATTAAGGTCGTATCACTTTATTATGTCCTTCATTAAAGTACGTCTTCAAAATAGTCTTCATTCGAGTATTTTTTCACATTCATTTCTTAGATTATATTTGATCTTCATAAGTGTTCGAATATCATCGAATATAGTTGTATATGTTGCTTTATTCAAAAAATGGTTTCCATTAGGTTATCACAGTCCAACCACGTTTTAAAGCGATATTGCAAAAAAAAAAATTGAATTTTTTTTTTTGCAAAAAGATAAAGTAGGAAGACTTTCCAAGCTTTCAAAACAAAAAAACTGAATAAAAAGAAAAAACATTTCAACAATAAACAAATTTTAGAATTAAAAATTTGAAATGCTTCTCTCCCATCAAGAAATACATAGGAACATTTTAGAATCTTGGCAAATATGAATAAGCTACTAATTTGATCATAACTCCCTTAACATTGATTCAAATCACAAAAACTCAGTACCTCCAAATAGCTAAGAGCAATTCTATCAGTTTATATGAATACCCACTAGTAGGTAATTTTTGTGCTTTTAATTTTGCTTCTCTTGCAGCTTCTACTTCTACTTAAGCTTGTAGATCTTTGATCCATTGTCTCATGTTATGATATTTCCTCTTTTCTAAATTAAATTTGGATAAACCCCTTATGAAGATGGTTAATCCATTGGTACTTTATTAACATGTGATAAATATCTAACAACTTTCTTGCTCTTTTGTGCTCTTGTCACTCTCATAGCTGATTCCATTGGAAAATGTGATCTAGTTAGAGTGAGACATGGAGTATTGTAGTAAAACCCTCTAGATTAATGGAAATTATGTGTATTAGCATATTAGTTTTTGTTACATTTAGCCTTGCAAGACTAATTTATAGTTATGTACATATCTACAATCTCGATCGGAAGGTGTATGCTGGCCTTTGTTAGGACATTTTGCTATACGATGATTTTCATCACATGCAAAACAACCTACTGATAGTTTCATCCAGTGTTGTGCATACTCATTGATTGTTGGGTCATGAAATGATTCTATTGGCATTAACCATCGGACAATGTCCTTTTGTGGCCTTGCTTTCACATTTGTTGGTGCCAAATTGACTTGAGCTCCTTGATTTTTTGGAGGTGCTGTTAACACCAATCTTTGTGGAAGTCCATCTATCCTAGGTGTTGGATTAGAAGCTCCTTGATAAAATCCATTTGAAGTTTTTCATTGTTGGATAACCCATGGGTTGAATGGACAATAAGCAATCTCATGCGATGAAACATTACATAAATTGCAATATTTGTTTGCTAGTCTCTGTTTCAACATTGAACATTCATTAACCATATGGTTTTGAGCATAAACTGAGCACCATAAAGTTTTCCTCTTTGAAAACTGTTGTGGAGGTGCTTCCAGTTGGTTAGTGGCTACATTGCTAATGATTTGAGCTTCTAATCAAACTGCATTGTCATTTGCTCTGTTTGTATTTTTTTTAAATCATCCAACATTAGCCATGTTGTTGTATTGATATTGGCAGGTGCTATAATAGTTGAAGTGGTGGTGGCTTGACTGGTCCTACATAAATTAAAATACTTAGACCTTATGTTGTGTCTTATTTCATTATATCATCTCTTTTCCCCTCCCTATGGCCTGTAGGTTTTCCTATCAAGGAAAGATTAGAACCTCACCTTGAGCTATTTTGCAAGCTCATGTCACATCAACCTCACCAAACCAAACAACAAACTAAAACTTGTGGACAATAGTATGGTGTTAAGAATGAAATTGAAGGTGGTTTTGCCATAGGAGAGACCTCAAATTACCAAAAGGCCTAAAACACAACCAAAGCCCAAAAAACAAAGCAGTTTCATTTCAAACCTTATAACATCACACCAGATTAGCTTAAGATTCACTTTTTTAATATGATTTTTATTATTGAGTTTACTGGTAGCACGTTTGGCAAAGTCATTGTAAAGATTCTATAAATGATTCTATGTTGTGAGGAAATCTTAAATAACGTATGTTATGAACAACTTATAAAACATGTATGTTTATTCATGTGACTCAAATTCTCAATACACAATAATAACAATTGATTATTTTAAATGAAAATTTAGCTAGTTACGAGTTTGAAAACCTTTTCAATACAAAGTTATTTTCTTAAAAAGCATGTTTTTTTCAAATCTACTTAGCCCCCACAAGAGGATGTACAAGAAAGAATAAAAACAAACAATTACAATGACCTAAAAATGCATGATTCTTGCATTTTAATGTGTGAGTATGTTTCTTCCAGTATGGTGTGTTATTATTAGTTATGTCATGTATATTTTTGTCAAAGAATTTGATTGCTTCAATTTAGTTTTTAAGTTTGTATGTTGCATTTGACCAAGAATAGGCAATCACCAAACATCTTTTTCATGACTTTGAATTTGTTTTGGTGTACACTATAAAGCGACATAAAGTGAACTTGTTGTTTGAACTTTGACTTCACGATAATGAGAACTTATGTTAGAAAGGCAATTCATGGTAAAACTTGCAACATCTATGGACATAAAAATTTCTCTCAAATTTTGTGAATCAAAATAGAAAAAAAATTCTCCATGGAAAAGCCCTTGCCAAGACCTCACCCACTTGAGCCGAATAAAAGTGCATAATGACAAATTTTGCACAGCCTTTAGGACCCATTAAGGATTTTACTTCTATTTGATTATTCTAGGTATTCGGTAAACATTTTACTGCAAATAAGGATCGTTTAGAAATTATATGCCAACTTTTGATGCCCAAATTCTATGTGTAGAGATCTTTAATTTTCTGTTTCATTTTCGAAGAATAATCTAATCTCGCACCAGAGTTCAAAAATTACCCTGTGTCTTAAAGAGCGCATCGCAGCCCATGTGAAATAGCACTCCAAATCAGTGTTAAAGAGCAGTTTGAAAGAAAGCAACTTATAGTCATCTTCAAAAGATTCAGCTTTTTGTTGATAAAAAAGATATACCCAATAAACCCAAGGCACATGAGCTGCTCACACTCATGGTTCTGTGCCTTGCTCTCAAAACAGTTGAGCTAAAAAGCAGAAAATAAGTCCTCAAACCCAAGAAGCTTTTCATGGACAAAAAAATCAATCATCAATCAGGAGTAGTGATTTTGCGAATGATTTTTTAATGACTAATCGGATCAGCAGAGGACAAGAAAACTGTCTATACTCATTCCCTCGTATGTTGGCAGTTCAGGAGCGTATTGGAAAATGGAGTATGTAAAGCCAAAGTAAGACGGCTTTTCATTCTCATCTTTGTGAGCTGAGGGAGGGGGAGGCTTGTAGTACATGCGTGCCGTTTGGGGACAGTGTGACTGAAACCTCGCAGCGATTCTGGCCCCTAGATCCAAAATTTCCGAATACCTTGCCATAGGTACCAAAAGGGAAATGTCTGCCAACAGTGTAAGTTCTGTCGACAGTGAAACCTGTGTAAGCTCTTAATTTGGGCCTCTCAATCTCGCCTGTCAATCCCGGATCCGTCCCAAATATTCCTCCGCTAGCACTTCAAACAACATGCTCTCTCATCCAAATCTTCTTCTGTTAGCAAGCCGATGAATCACTGTGTGCAATGAAAGACCATCACACAAAATGCAAAATGCGAATGACCCACGAAGGATTTGAGCCGAGTCTCCTTGCTGTGCGAAGGATTTCTGGAAATAGATCCACAGCAGCAGTAGCTTTGTCTGCAGCGTTTTGCTTCTCGTTGTTCCTCCTGCTGCGCTACTTGGAGCAAGGAAGAGGATTTAAAGGGAGAAATGTGAGGTGAGATGACTGGTTCATTGTTCATTCTCCCACCACGCGGCCTCGGACTTTAGGTTCTTCAACTTTGACCTAATGCACCTCTTCCACTCAGAAATCCTAAAAAATCATGTAAAGGGAATCTTCTTTTCTACAAAGACTTTAGGCTTTGGTAAAACCTTACCTACTACCACTTGACAAATTATGTTCAGCATTACCTTACCTTCCGTCATTGTTTCTTTTTACCGTCAGCGTATTTCTATAGCATTACAACGTTCACAAGCGGTTTCAATTCTTTGACGGGCTCAGTTTGCAGGAGCGGCTGCTTCAAAGCTTCCTGCATTTTTTTACTGGTTCTATTTTAGTTAGTGATTATATATCAGGCAGTTGGTTTTGAGTAATTAGCTTACTTTTTAGTTACTAATTTATATCGGGTAGTTAGTTTTAAGTAATTAGCTTACTATTCTAAGTTTTACTTAGCTTTTGCATAGTTTAATTCATTTTTGCCGTTCTTCGTAATACTTTAATCTTCTTGTTTGATCATGGGTTTTTCCATCATTTTTTATAAAAGCAGAGATATTATTATTATTTGACAAATTAAAGACCTTTTGTTGTACACTCTCTTGATGATATCTTGCAATCTTGTGTGTAGAATGCTCATATTTTGTTATTTTCAGTTTCACATGTGTGAAATACAGTAGGGCACTGTAATTGTATGGAAAGCAACTATAGTTTATGTTTTGGTTCATGTTGATCAGTTTCTCTTAGAGTTTGCATCTCATTTTGTATGTAGATGCTGTTTTTCCTACATTGGCAAGATTGTTGGTTTGCTCCTTATTGTAACCAAAGGTCAGGGATATGGGCATCTTGAATGACATGAAATGCTTCACATGGTATCATAGCTATTGGGTTTCAAGTTATGAAAGGATCAGCCATCTTTAGCAAGGATTTGGAGGAGCTACCAATGCTAGAGCATGCTAGATTGATTTCTACTAAAAAATCAGCAATTTTGCATACGTAGAATTAATCTTTTGTAGGTCAAAACTCAATATAGGGTTATATACTTGATCAATTCTAATTTCACACTTGGTTTACTGGAATTAGATGATTTTTCGTATATTAGAATGGTCTCATTGGAGGCTACAAGATGATATATCAAGTTTTTAGAAATTGCATGTAGAATTTGAGATATTCAATTTTTTGTGAATTTGTCAAAACCCTAATTTTGATTGGATCTCTAGTTTGTGAGGTTACTGAACTTCATTTGAGTGTGTTCCAATCTTAGGAATTGGCAAGAATCACTATTTTGAAGATAGATAATAGGTTGATCAAGATTTCACTATTCTATGTGTTGATTTTCTAGTTAGAAGTGCTAGAAGAGATTTGAGAGGTTACATATCTTTGTGATTTCTTCTTGAGTTCATTTGTTGACATTCAAGAGAGTGCTTTGTGAATTGGAACAGGTTCAAAGAGAAGATCAGGTCATTGCAACATGGCTACAAGTGATGGATTCATGTTGGAAGGCAATGATAGGCTTACCTCAATCAACTATTCTATTTGGAAGGTGAGGATGGACTCCTTATTGGAGATGAATGAGTTGATGGAGATTGTTGCAGGTGTTGAGGAGAGGCCACAAGCACCTCAAGATAAAGTGAGGTATGACAAGAGAGCAAAGAAAGCTCTACACATGATTAAGATGAATGTTACCAATGAGCTTCTCAAGGAAGTTGGTAAGTACACATCATCTTTGGAGGCTTGGGAAGCTTTGAAGAAGCTTTATGAATCCAAGTCCACATCTAGACTGTTGATTCTAAGAAGACAAATCTTTCAAAGTTTTCAAAAGAAGGAAAAGAGTACTCATGCTTTTGTTTTGATGGTTAAAGCATTCAATGATGAGTTAGCATGTATTGATGAAGGCATTAATCAGGTAGAACTTGTTTAAATTATATTTAATGGTTGTTGGATGATCATAATCTTGTTCAAAGTTTTTCTATTCAAAAGACTTTGATAAGTTGTGGATTTGCAAGAGATCTGGGTGAATGAGGAGTATAGGCTTCAATCAAGAGGAGGTGGATCTACATCGACATCTCAATATGAAGAGGATGTTATGTTCATCAAAGGCAAGTTCAAGGGCAACGGCAAAGGCAAGTGATCTAAAGGCAAGATCAACGTGAGACTTCCTATTTTGGCAAAAAGAAAAATAAGTCTAAGTTGAAATGCTTTTATTGTGGAATCAAAGGGCATTTTGCAAATGAATGTTTGAAGAAACAAAGAGATGAAGGTAGCAAGCAAATCAACTTTACTACTAATGATGAGGATCTAGGTGGTGGTGATTCTCTTTTGATGTGTTCTTCAAGTCTAATATCAAATGAAGGTGACAAAGATTCATGGTGGATTGATAATGGAGCTAGCTCACACATGACTAGTCACAAGGAGTTCTTTACTTCTTTGGTCACTTATGATGGAGCCAAGAAAACAATTCACATGGCCAATGGTGGTGAGTGTGTGATTGAAGGTATTGGTTCAATTCCTATTTGTCTCTCTACTAATAGGAAAGCAAGACTTGATGGTGTTCTTTACATTCCTTCACTTTCAAAGAATTTGCTAAGTGTTGGTCAAATAATAGAGAAAAGATACATGGTAAAGTTTAGTGGCGATACTTGTTTCATTACAAAGGAAGAAATCTTGTTTGCTAGGGGCAATAGACAAGGTAGACTTTTCAAGCCTGATGCTTTTGTTACGGCTAACAAAAATGATGGAATGGAAAAGGAGATTGGTCTCAACTTTCCAAAGTTACATTTTAGCATCAATAAGATTGGTGGATCTTATGCAAAGTCTAAAAGGCTTCCTTATGCTAGATCTAGGTCAAGATCTAATATGCTTCTTGGAGATGTTCATCATCTTTGTGCTAACTTGGCTAGTCTTGAGAATAATGATGGTGTTTCAATGGTTCTTCATGGCAAGTGCAAGCATGCAAAAGGTAAGGAAAGAGCTAACTTCATCAATGGAGGTGGTGGAGGTTCTTCCTTGGAAAAGGTTGTTGTTAATGATTTCTTTGATCATATGAAAAAAGATGTTGCTAGTGCATTCATGAAGGAGATGGTTCTTCTACATTCTTTTGTGATGAGTCCAAGAAAGTCATTTTTGCAGCAAGTGGAGTCACATGTCTTCATAAAGAGAGTAGATCAAATGGTTCTATCAAGAGACTTGGTGAGGGAGATAGTCACAAGTCAAGAAGGAGAGAAGTATGTGAACAGTTCAAAGTAGGATGTACTTTGGATGATGTCATTGTGAATGATAGTGAGGAAGAATCATTATCATATGAGTCATTACCTAAATCATTGAGTAGAAGTTCTTTTTTGAAAAAAAAAAAGAGTACTTCAATCATCCTTATGCTGAAGGTACTAATCATTTTTTTCATGGCTTCTAATGTCTTTGAGGTTTCTACTTCTTATGATGCAATCATTAAGAGGGAGTCTTATGAAGGAAAGAGCTATGGAAGATTGGTTCTTGGGAAGGTCCAAGGCATGGATCTCACATCTCTTCATCAACTCAAAGGATTCTATGATTGTGAATTGATCACTCATGATCAAGATGGCAAAAGGTTAGTTGGAGAAGACTACATGGAGCAAATCGAGAGGCAATTTCTTCAAGGAAAGGGAAATCTCTTTGGTGAGATTATTGAGATTTTTTATGGACTCAAGAGGGCTGGATTTATTAGGTTTGAGACTCATCTTCACCTACTCTATGAAAAATTTGGAATCTATCTTTTGATTTATGATGGTGACATTGTTTTCACTAACCTTTGTGAACATTCGAGATCAAGCATTGATGAGATCTTGTTGGATCTAGATTATATTTCTGAGAGGGAGTATTTCTAGAGGTTCAAGTATGAAGATATTCATATCTTTGATGATCAAGAGAAAGGTACGCAAGTGGAAGCGACTCACTTTGCTTTACTCACATGTTTTGGAGAATCTTCTTGTGTAGATGATGCTATGCAAGTAGATGGATGTCTTCATGATTTTAAAGCAAGTAATGGATCTGGAAAACAAAGTTTGTTCAATGACTTTGATGGTCAAGAGGAATATCAAGAGGTTGGTCTCAAAGGGCTTCAACAACACAAAAGGAAAGGTGGCAATTTGGAACTAGTCAAGAGCATCAAAGGAAGGTTATTTGGCAAAGATGTTATGGATTTATTTTTGCAGGTTATTGAAGAATCAAGTAAGGTCAAAGGATCATCAAGGAAGTGTTGTTCAAGTTTACTTTACTTGTTCTATCTCATGTTTGAGCTATTTCATGTGGATGTGTGCAAATTGTCAAGATATGGACAAACTAGCTACATTGTCTTGCAATATCTTATTGTTGGAATTGTACTAGCATTCTTGGCTGGTTTTGCTACTGAAAATGAAGCTATTGGAAGTTCATTATGTCACTCATTCATGGCCAAATCATCAAGTGTTAATGATATCTTGTGGCAAGATGAAGATGGAGGCTCATTCATAGAGTTTTATGGTGGAGACATATCAAGAAAGGACAAAGTTAGAGGAGACAAGCAAGCAAATGGTCATAACTCACATTTATTGTTTGGTTGATGTAATTTTCCAGAGAGTTCAAAGTTTGAAGCATGGAGGAATCATTTCATTTACATTCTATTTGGTTCTTCATGTTCTAGTTATATCTTGATGTGAAAATTGATATAAAAAATAGTGAAGCATCTAATTTGGACAATATTCTCTATATCAATTATGAAAGATACTTTAGAACCTTAGAAAGGAGATCTATACTTAGGATGGAAATCATTCTAAAGTTGGATCAAAGTAGTATGGTTAAAACTATACCAAAGCTATTTGAAGAGGGAGTGTGAGAGATTTCAACAAGTTTAGTCATATTTTGGTAAATTGTCAATTGAGGCCAAAACTCATTTTACACTTAGAAATAAATTTTTTTGAAGTTATGATAGTTTAAAATACATTCAATAAACACTTTTTGAAAGTGTGAGAAACTTGGTAGTCAAGTTTGAGAGAGATTCAAATTTGAACTTTGGGTACATTGAATCTACACCAAAAAATAACAGGGTTTACATTTTGGAGGGAAAGCCAAGTGGCCAAATAGGGTTTGGAACTGCTATATATTGTTGTAACTCATGGAGAAAGGGATCTTCTCTCTTCTCTCTCTCATTTCATCATTATGCATGGTTCTCTTTGGGTTCTACTACTCATTGGTGCACTCTCTTGATGATATCTTGCAATCTTGTGTGTAGAATTCTCATATTTTGTTATTTTTGTCCCACACGTGTGAAATACAGTAGAGTACTATAATTGTATGAAAAGCAACTATATTTTATGTTTTGGCTCATGTTTGATCAGTATATCTTATAGTTTGCATCTCATTTTGTATGTAGATGTTGGTTTGCTCCTTATTGTAACCAAAGATCAGGGACATGGATTGGATCTTGAATAATCTGAAATCCTTCACAGAAAATACATCAAATGGATGTACATACAACATATCTCGATGGAGTTATCGAAGAGGACATTTGCATGGTGCAACCTGAAGGATATATTATCGAAGGTAAACACAATCATGTGTGTAAACTCCATAAAGCACTTTATGGCTTGAAGCAATCTGTTCAAGCATGGTTTCAAAGGATCAATACTTTCCTTATTGCTCATGGCTACACACCAACCTCTTCAGATTCCAATGTTTACTTCAATAAAGTACAACAGTCTTTTATCATTATCGCTTTGTATGTGGACAATACACTGCTTTTCAGCAACAATATTGATCTAATAACAGAAGGTAAGACAATGCTATCTTTCGAATTCGACATGACCGATATGGGCGAAGCTCATTTTTGCCTTGATATTAAATCCAAAGAGATAGAAATTGAAATTTGATTTACATTACTCAGCAGAGGTACATCTACAATATGTTAGCTAGATATAATCTGGTTAATTTGCTTTGTAACAACCTTCGAATTTGTTCGAGCTTCAGATAGTTCTTCAATAGTCAACAACCTTTCATTGATACAGTATGCTTCAATTCTTTGTGCTTGTATTCGAAAAGTTGGCACCTCAAATTCAATCGGTAGAATAGGATGCATACCATATGTATGAAAATAAGGCGTCTATTTCATTGTTATCTTTTTTGTGTTTCGATAAGCCCAAAGAACTGAGGATAACTTTTGATCCCAATATGTAGCATGTGCATTAGTAATCTTATTCAGGATCTTGCATAATATTTTGTTTGCTCATTCAGTTAACCCATTGGCTTTCGAATTATAGGGTGTTGTCTTTCTATGTTTGATCTGAAAATTAGTTGTCAGTAGTCGAATTGTATCATTAAGAAAATGAGTACCACGATCACTGACTAACTCCAGAGGACAACCATAACATGTAATTATAGATATAAATAAGAAAGCTGCGACAGTTTTGAAGTCGTTTCGTTTCGTTGCTTCAATTTTCACATTTTTCGTTGCATAATCCATTGCGACCAAAATATATCGACACTTAGTGTGTCGGGTGACTGGCTTGATTGGACCGACAAAGTCAATCCCCCACTTTTCAAAGGGTGCAAGTGGTAGGATTGGCGTCAACGGCCAATTCATAGCTTTAGTTGGTTTACCAGATCTCTGGCATGGATCACAAGATCGAATATAATTTGAGACATCCTTAAACATTGTAGGCCACCAATATTTGGCGGTCAATATCTTATTAACAATGTTCTTCATGGCAAAGTGACCTCCGACATCCTCTGAATGTAAGGCACAAATGACCTTTGGAATATCTTCGGTTTCAAAACACCTTCTTAAATGATTATCTGCACCAAGCTTGTATAGAATATTGTTAATAATGGTATATGGTGTGACTTTGTATTGAAATGTTGTCTTCTTCTCCAAGTCATAACCTCCCGTATATATCTGATCTTTGAGATAAATAATAATATCAGAATATAATAAATTTGAAGATAATATCTCGAATAGATTTTCATCGAGAAAGTTGTCATTAACTGGTTCTTCAATTTTTCTTGTGCTGAGTCATGAAAGGTAATCTGCATTAGTATGATATTTTCCTTGACAAAGTTCAACTTGAAAAGAAAACTCTTGTAGCAACAGAATCCAGCAAGCAATTCGACCAGATTTTATTTACAAGATACTTCAAAGCATAATGATCAACAAGAAAGATAAAAGCATAATGCAACAAAATTTCTTTATAGTGAATATCATTCCATTTGTTTCTCTTTTTGTTGCCGCATAAGTTTTCTCTGAAGAACTAAGGTGTCGACTGCCCTTCAACTCATCTCTCTCTCTCTCTCTCTCTCTCTCTCTCTCTCTCTCTCTCTCTCTCTCTCTCTCTCTCTCTCTCTCTCTCTCTCTCTCTCTCTCTCTCTCTCTCTCTCTCTCTCTCTCTCTCTCTCGTGTCTCTCTCGTGTCTCTCTCCCCTTGTCGCGTGCTCTCTCTCTCTCTCTCACTCCCTCCCCCCCCCACTCTTCTCACATGCAGCATCTCTCTTCTGACAATCCCTTTGCCCTATGTCTCACCCTCCCTCTCTCTTTTTCTGCGCCTACACCATAGCTAACGGGTTCACACGTTCTCTATCGATGGTGAGATGGTGAGATGTTGAGATGGGTGTGTCTCTCAAGTTGGGACATGACGGTGTTTGGCATGTCTCAATCTCTTTTATCACTCGCTGCTCTTTTTACTCTCTCCTCTCTCTCTCGTTCGCCTCTCCTCCTTCCTCTACTCATTCACCTCTCTCCTCCTTCGCCTCTCCTCTCTCTCGCCAAACTGCATCCAAATTCACAGATTGTGGAGTATCAAAGCAAAACACTGTCAGAAATACTATTATATGATCATCAAATAAGAAATATTATCACGCCAGCGATGATGGGGATTGGATGGCGATTGATGATGGATGACCTTCTTTGGGATCGTTTGCTCAAAGCACGATAAACATGTATTTGAGAAGAGGGATGAGCGTCAAGTTGTAGATGATGAGAGACAGTGCGCCCAATACATCTTGGTGAGCATGTTGTGTGTTGATTCCGTTGGGAAAAGTGTTGTTGTACACATAGAGTGGCAACGTGCCCTCATCCCCTCATCGCCATACACCACACCGATGGTCTGAAATGCTAGCCTTAGAGTCATCTTCGTCTGGAACAATTGCAAAGTAACACCATCGGAGCATATAAGCTGATCTTCATGATCATTTATTGAAAAAACTATTAATGTCACTCTACACTGATGAATCACAACAACTCTTAATCTCTTTCTTAAACAACAATATTCTACATTGATGAACTACTCAAATCAATTGTAGGAATTATACATCAGTCTTTGCTGATAAATCACAACAACAGGATTGAAGCAATTAAGCTATTCATTTGTCGTTAAACAATACATCACTCTACGTCGATGATAAATTAAAAGAATGTCAGGATCAAATCCATCAAGTCTTTCATTGATCGCAAAGATAGTACATTTCTCTATGCCAGCGCCGATGAATTCAAACAACATAATAGAAGCAATTAAGCTATTCGTTCATTGTAATAAATCAAGCTACGCTGATAACGGTATCAAATAAGCACTTAAGCTCTTGATTTCTCTGAAAAACAATGCTCCACGTTAATGAGTTAAACCATTAAGGCAACAGATGAAGTAGCAGCTAGATTTTATTGATCTTGAATGGAATCAACCTACCAATTAGCAAAGCTTTCTTTAGCCTAGAAACTGAAGCTAGGATCATCACTAGAAAGGACAAATAGAAATTATATATATATATATATATATATATATATATATATATATATATATATATATATATATATATATATATATATATATATATATATATATATATATATATATATATATATACCTTGGGAAAGTCATGAGTAATCTTGTTTTGGCTTCAATGACAAACCAACCTCACCAAGTCTTTGCTTCTTCTGATGCTACTTCAGTGCCTTGACCATCTGTCTATGAGCAGGTGAAAAAGCAGCAGTTGTAGATGTTTTGGCAACAACAAATGCAGGAAATGGAGAAAACAACTGCAAGAAATGGAGAAAACAACCGGTAGATGAATGGCGAGCTGCACACGTATTTTTGACAATGCACCCAGACTGATCATTTGTGTATATCACCATTTTTTGATGCAGAACCTCAATTGCTTTCTAAAATGCCCTCTTGTAGATTTTAAAACTCATCAGCTACCTCTTGCATGAATGAAAGCCAATGAAGATGCCAAAGTGAATGGTTCTTTTTGTCGCCTTTTAGTTTTCATGTAATTTGGCATTGTCATTTTAAAAAAATTCAATTGGATTTTGTATTATGGTTATGCTCAAAACACTAAGTTAATAGATATATTTGGTAAACAACAAGAAAGTTGTTTCATTTTGTAACAAGCTTTTGTTCAAGACTTTTGAACTTGAACTGGAAATTGGAGATTCTAGTTTGACCAAGATTCTTGAGGATTAAAAAAAAAGATCTTTCAATACATGAGAATACAACTTCAAGCATTTCTAATTTTATTGTTCATGTTTTTTGTTAATCAATTTTTTTTTAATGACTCCTTTTCAAAGTTCTCTATTTCCATTTTTTTGTAAGCTCGTATTGTTTCTCTTGGTTATGTATCTAGTCTCT
The DNA here is from genome assembly GCA_029204225.1 of Diphasiastrum complanatum. NCBI lineage: Eukaryota > Viridiplantae > Streptophyta > Lycopodiopsida > Lycopodiales > Lycopodiaceae > Diphasiastrum > Diphasiastrum complanatum. The sequence goes on from CM055110.1 coordinate 18,449,517, forward strand.
AGGAACTAAGGTATTTCTCATTAAGTGATCTCTCTAGGTTGCCTATCTAGTTTCATTTATCATTACATAATCTCCAAATTAAATTATTAGAGTCACCAACATAAGAAACATTGTAATGATGTCACATATACCTTGCCAGTTAAATCATATTCTCAAATTGTATTGGATGAAGTTCAAAGACTAACATACATGTCCAAAGCATTCTAGAACGTTGAACTTTAACTTAGATGTAGAGTCTATGAGGCTGGCCTTCGTTTCTAGTTTTGTACATGGATGACATTTCGTCCTCCATTGCCAATCCAGCGATCTTTATCTGGTCCATCAATAGCTTCCTCAAATGTTTGGGGTTGTCAGAGAAACCACAAAATTCGATGGCTGTATTAAAAACATCCTGACCATACCACTCTGGTGGTTTTCGTTGTCTATCAGATCTTCTCGCAGGTGGTTTCAAATTCGATTCTGCAGGTTTCGAATTGATTCTGATTCGAGCTTTTCTGCTAGAATTCGAGTTGGCGATTTGAGTCTATCAGGCACTCGATCTTGACCCCCCTCTGAATTTGGTAATTCTCTTTCATCTTCTGCTTGTTTTTCTTCTGTTGTCGTTGGTAGCTCATAATAATTCTTGAGAATTTCATAGCCGACTAGATTACTGTCTGCTATGTATTTCGTCTCATCAAATTTAACATCTCAAACCATTTTATCTAGCCAGTTTCGGGTACATAAACACGATAATATGACGAATGTAACTCGAATCCTACCAGAAAACTTTGTTCTGTCTTTTCATCGAGTTTCGTTCTCAGTTTATCTGGTATGTGCATATACGCTACTATGTGCATATACACTACGCATCCGAATGTCCGAACATGTGCTAAATTTGGCTTCGACTTCTACCATATCTCATGAGGAGTTTTATCCGGTATTCGAGATTTCAACATACAATTCTGAAGATAATTTGATGTAGCCACTACTTCTGCCCACAACTCTGTTTTGGTGCTTTTGCATGAGCCATCATACACCTTGCAGCTTCCACAAGTGTACGATTTTTTCGTTTAGCTATTCCATTGTGCTGAGGTGTGTAAGATGCACTCTTTGTATGCATAATACCTCGATCAGTACAGTAAGATTTGAATTCGTTGGAAATGTACTCAGCTCCACAATTTGTGCGAATCTGCTTTAGCTTATTGTCTGTCTGCTTCTCAGCCCAATTCGTATACTCAACGAATTTCTCGAAAGCTTCAAATTTAGTACGTGTAAAATATACTACAACAAACTTGCTGAAGTCATAAATAAATGTAATGAAGTACTTTGCATCACCCAATGACAATACTCCGAATGGTCCACAAATATCTGAATGCACAATTTTCAAGTACCTTAGTTGCTTTATAAACATCCTTACTAAAAGGTGTTCTAGTCATCTTGCCTTTAAGATAGGATTCACAAGTAGTTCGAATATTTCTACTTGTGATTTCGACTCCTTGATTTCTCTAACTTTTGTTGGCTTGGTACAAGGCTTCCATGTTCATGTGACATAGCCTCTTGTGCCAGTATATCTGTCGATTCTTGAGTTTGATTGATTTGTTCGATTCTTGTTCGAATGTTCAGGTGATATAAATTTCCTTCTATGTTGGCTTTAGCAATCAAGTCATCAAAATCTTCCTCAAACAGTTTACAAGAGTTCTTCGTGAAGGTTACTGACATGCTTGTATCGACTATCTTAACTACAGATAGAAGATATTTATCAAGATTAGGGACATAGAGAACTTCCTCCAGTTTCTTGTCACCCTGATTCGTGTCCATCCATAGTACACGAGTTCCATCAACCACGTGCTTAGAACCGTCTCCAAGTATAATGAATCTCGAATAGTTCATCTTCTTGTACTCAGACAATTGTTTCATGGAAACAAAATGTGAGGTGGCTCCCGAATCAAGTACTACTTCTCGAATTTTAGAATTAGATGAACAACATAGATCAACACTAACATAAGCTATTGAGTTCCTTGTTTCCCTGTCTTCTGCTACTCTGGAGCATTCTGCTTTGTCTTCGACATAGTTTGAATCTGAAGGTTCGCTTCGATTCTACTCCTTTTTGTTTCTCCGTAGGCTCTGATACTACTTTATTAGATTTAATTCCGTAGGCTCTGATACCATTGTAGGAAAAATAGTAATTATTCTTCCACAAAGAACACGATGAAAGTTTGAATAAATCAAACTAATATCAATCTCTTCAATCGGGATTGTATCTGATCTATGTATTAATAGAACAGTATTAGCTTTGATTGAATATGCGTGTGGAAACTATATGCGGAAGTAAGAGACAATTTAAGACAATTTGAACAAAAAGAAACTAGTAATCAAAAAACGAATTTTTATAACTCTAAATTTGATTCATCAATATACATCTCTTGTTGTCTTATCTTGTTGTTGTGTCTCTGATTGGGTGAATTACAATGAGTAGTGCACCTGTATTTATATTGTTACAAGACACGTCTTTTGGCCTTTTATTTATAGGTCTTTTGGCCTTTCAATGTTGTAACGATAGATATCTAACCGTTTACGATGGTTGATATTCAAATAGACGCTCTATTTATAGGGTCGAGTAATTTCTGTTTGCGAATTATTCGCGACAGTCTACCTCTTCATCTTAGCTTCGTGTTTTGCGAATTGTTCACGACATTTTCATCTTTCGCGAATTGTTCATGATAGATGACAATTCTTGAGTTTGAAGAAGAAATCTAGAATATTTCATGAATTGTTCGCAATAGGAGAGCTTGAAGAACAGTCCAGAAGATTTCGCGAATTGTTTGCGACAATTTCGCGACATCTGAGGTTTAAACAAGAAACAAAATATTTCGTGACAAGATTCTGTTCGCGAATCTTTCAAGTTTCAACAAGAAACTGTTTCGCGAATCTTTCGAGTTGACAACAAGATAAATTTTGCGAATCCTTCGCGAATCTTTTGAGTTGGTCACGAATAGAAATGTTTTGAGTTTGTGTTTGTTTCTTTTTCATCCTTTGTCAAGTAAATTGCGTGCTTTGTTAGTAAAATCAAGATCTGTCTGATCAGTTGTTCGATAGTTACATATCAATATGTTGTCTTTGTTTCAAACCTTTGAGATTGCATAAATGAATAAGAAAATATAATGTGATTGAAAATTTTGTATTTTTTTTAAAATATCTTGTAAAATACATAGTCAATCTCCAACTTGCAAAAATGAACGAGAAAATATGCCAAGGTGTACATTTTTTAAAAGCATCATATATATGTACACATTTTTCAAATGTTTCTGACCAGCTTGTCTGTAGATTTCCTTTAATTGTCCTATTAGCAACATGCTAAATTTGCAAAAATATACAGTAATATATATATTTTGAGACACTTATTTTAATCTACATTTCTAAAAAGATAGAATATTAAAAATTTATAGATAATAGTTTATCATTATTTATCCCAACATGGTATTAGAGTAGGTTATTGTCTGAACTTGTATCACAAATCACTAGTGATAATATATTCTTGATTTTAAAATATATCTCTCATAACCATGTATAAATATTTATAGTAAATACTCCAATAATTGATAAATATTTATAGTAAATACTCCAATAATTGATATGAAATAGCTATTGTGAGTGAAAATTCAAAATGAATGTTGTATTGCTGGCAAATGAATAATGGGAAATAGTTGAAGACACAGAGGTTATGCTTCTTGTAGATCAACAAGCAATGGCAAAACAAAAAGTAACAAATAGAAAGGACTTTGTATTGCTTATATTAAATGTGCAAGATAGGGATATTAAATGATGCAGCAAAATGTCTGAACATTTCTCCTGAAGAGAAAAAGAATAATTTTATTTAATATAGGAATGATCTTTCGATGTTCAGTCAAATTGCTAGGTAATTATATCATTTATTTAACTTAGGAATATCTTATGTAGGTATCAACAACAAACATGAAGAGTGTAAATAATTTAGGCGTATTATGTGACAGCCATGTATTCTTTGAGTAATATTGTACATTAATCTATGGAATAAAAATATTTCTAATTTAGATAGATTGAACACAAGAGCATTCAACATATGATCAACACATACATAGATAATAGAGAATCTATAAATTCAACCTATTGCGATGGAATGATCATGAAACAAAATTCAGTAAATTGAGACTATATTCATGATTTGAGACTTTTTAAGACCAATTACATGTAAGTTAGGAATCGTCTTATGTAATTTGAATTTATGTCTTGTACTATTAAAATAACCAAATGTTATCCAAGTTAGACACCTTGGTGGATAAAATGACATTCTACGATGTGAACCACTTTACATTGACTATGATTCGAGTCTTTATATGCCTATAGATTTGCAATTGTGTTTTATATGCCTAATTGAACATCAAAAAATCATAACTTGCATGGCCTTTCTCAAACTACACAAGTCTTACTTAATTAGTCAAGTTTTTTTTAACACATTTGTATTTTTATCAAATCCAACACAAATTAATATTCTCTAACAATGTACAAGAGTTTAATCATCCCACGTTCCTACTCATAAAAGAAAAATATTAATATACAATCAACATTCTTGGCCCAAAAGGAATCCATTGCAATCCCCCACAACTTGAGCCATGTTTGTCTAGACATGACCCTTGAAGGATTATCTTCTTGAGGTTGTGAGATTATGCCCGAGTGAGTCCACTACCGGTTACATTACTTTTTATTGCTAATGAATAATTTACTAGCAAAATTCTAATTGATAGATGACCCTCATTTGATCATGGTTACTAAGAAAAAACCTCTCTCTCTCTCTCTCTCTCTCTCTCTCTCTCTCTCTCTCTCTCTCTCTCTCTCTCTCTCTCTCTCTCTCTCTCTCTCTCTCTCTCTCTCTCTCTCTCTCTCTCTCTCTCTCTCATGTGAGGGTTATCAATGTCGTCAAATTTTACAATATGCAAATTGCATCTTTTAAGAGAGAGGAAAAGGTTGTTGATACATACTACATGTTTCTACAATAGAGTTACAAAGCTTGTGTGACACAAAGGTTGGCTTTGGGGTTGGGATTAGAGCGTGTTTATTTTCATTATGTATTGCAGCTATGGTTTCTCCCTTGGCTCAAGCTTATTGTGATCAAAAGATATATCGACAACCTTATCATAAATGCTATTGTGTACAAAGTGATACAAGTATTTTTTCTTTCTTAAACAATGCAACCTACCAAATTCAAATTCCGATGAAATTGATGGCACTAACATTTTTAGCAAAGTTCCATCTTTCATAAGAGTATGTTGATATGTAACTAGAGTCTAATGATGAGTCTTCTCTTTGAAAGGATTGCAAAGTAGGTGCAACTTTAAATTAGAATAAGGTTCTATCATTTTTGTATTAGGTTTTGAATATGTTGCTTTGATCTTTGGTATGGCTTAATGTTTATTGGTAGTGAATAATTTACTAGCAATATTTTGATTGATATGAACCCTCATTTAATCATGGTTAGCAAAAAATCTCTCTCTCTCTCTCTCTCTCTCTCTCTCTCTCTCTCTCTCTCTCTCTCTCTCTCTCTCTCTCTCTCTCTCTCTCTCTCTCTCTCTCTCTCTCTCTCTCTCTCTCTCTCTCTCTCTCTCTCTCTCTCTCTCTCTCTCTCTCTCTCTCTCCACCTATCCAGATCGAGCCAACTCTTCAGCTCATTACCTATACACAGAGGATACAGGCGTTATCAGAGACAGACAGACGATACATACAGATTGCACTATCCTCCTCACGACATCTCCATGGTTAGGGATATAGATTATCATGGTTCTCTCAGGCATCCCACCTCCTACATGAGTCATTTGGTATCTCCATCACAGAGCTTCCCTCAGGCACCCACCAATATATCAGACGATTCCTCTATCGCGCGTATTTAGAGCGGACTTGGTATAACCAGATAGGCGTTAAGACAGCTTTCTACCGGACACATTTCTTGGAGCTGGATGCATCTGGGACCCCGATTATGCCACACTACTTGGAGTCGGGACTATCACATTGCCTCAGATTCACATTGGGACAACTCATGGTGTCTTCTCATCAGTTAGCTATTGAGACTGGGAGGTTCCATGGTATTCCCAAAGAGGAGCGGATTTGCCATTTATGCTCTCTAGGTGAGGTGGAGTCTGAGGAGCACTTTATCTTCAAATGTCCAGTATACTATGAGATCAGAGGGCGATATCATTGCCTATTTCGAGACACGCTCCCTCATAGCCTATGAGGACCCACGATGTGTCGCTCTGTTGGTATGCGAGATGTCCATATTACGGAGAGATTTATACGGGACACCCCAACATTCTACCTCACAGTCATAGCCACTGATTACTTCATTCTTCACTAGGTGGAGATCACATGATTTAGTGCACGAGGATGATGATTCTGACGATGATGCAGATGATAGCAGCTCACATGCTCATAGAGATCAGAGACAATGTACCCCCTACCATCCCTCTACTACCAGGATCACCATGCACTCTACGCAGAGACGTACTATTACACATGCTATTATATATGCTCGTGCTCATAGACAACGACGACAGACTCCAGTGCTCTCTCATGCTGCGGCTCACATTACATCTTTTTACAGCAGCAACAACATCATAGCATCATAGCCTTGACATCATGACACCTATAGATGATTATTATGCGCGCACACCCTTGCATACGTGTCTATTTTAGTTCTAGTTTGTACTAAATGTTTTCTTTATTACAATTTTGGAGACGTTTTACACGCTCCCATGGTTACCACATACTTGACATGTACTTCATTAGTCTTATATGCCTTTTGGCATGGAAAAGACATTAATAAAGCTTTCTTTCTCTCTCTCTCTCTCTCTCTCTCTCTCTCTCTCTCTCTCTCTCTCTCTCTCTCTCTCTCTCTCTCTCTCTCTCTCTCTCTCTCTCTCTCTCTCACACACACACACACACACACACACACACACACACACATGATGTAGCCTAGCTTGAAATGCGAGTATTATCAATGTGATCAAGTTTTACAATATGCAAGATGCATCTTTCAAGAAAGAGAAAAAGGCTGTTGAGACATGCTACATGTTTCTACATTATACCAAATTCATGCAAAAAAGATAACAGACTAGAATCAAAATTAGACACTTTAGTAAAGAGATTACAGGGCTTTGGGTATGGCTCAAAGCTTGTTGTGATTGGAAGATATATCGACAACTCTATGACAAGTGTTCTTGTGTAAAAAGTGTTCTTATTCGATGATAAGTGTTTGCATAGAATAATGCTTATCACAGATTCATCAATATATCATTTAGTCACCATAAGCCTTACAAAAAGGGCCAATCTATAGCTACTAAAGCATAATGTAAAAAGCAAATTCCAACTCCACTCCCAAAGCCGAAACTTGGGTCACAACTACTTTGAATATGTTTTGATGAGAAGTATAGTGATTGTGAACAACTAGCCAGGAGAAGATGAGAAAATAATGCAAGTTGGAGCACAACTTTTTAAAGACCAGTTCAAGTATCAAGGTTGTTTTTCTTGGTCTTACAAGGATTTAAAGGGAATTCCTACTTCAGTGGTCGAGCACACTATATCATTGATACTTGATGCAGTTCCAAAGGTGACGAGATTTTATCGATGCAATCCGAACATTATAGATCTTATAAAGAAAGAGTTGTAGAGATTATTGGAAGCTGATTTCAATTATGAGGTCGAGCATACCAAATGGGTTTCAACAATCGTCGTCATTCCAAAGAAAAATGACAAGATGCGAATTTATGTGCGTCAAAATATGCTATTGGATTTGTGATGACACAACCGGGGGAGTATAATGTTGAATTGGACTATTCTACCACAGAACAGGAAGCATTGGCTATGATTTTTTCAATAAAAAAATTTCAACATTATCTGATGGCGACACAATTTGCTTTTTACACTGATCATCAACCTTTGCTTTATTTGGGTTTCTAGAATACAAACAACGTCAGCTAATACCGAAGTTGATGATGAACTACCAGATGCTGCACTATTTAATGTTGAAGCAATTGTTGAGTGGGCAATAGATATTGTTGGATATATGATGATGGGCCAGTCTAATGATTCTTTGTTTAAAATTCAAAAAAGACGATTGATTTTAAAATCACAACCTTATCAATTGATTGCTAGTCAATTGTATCGCCGAGAAACTGATGATATTCTTAGAAGGTGTTTTACCACATGAAGTATCCGATCTAATTATGTTTTCACATGATGGAATCGGAGGAGGACATTTTTCATCTGATATCACTATTCAAAAAAATTTACAAGTAGGATGTTGGTGGCCTACACTTCATAAAGATATTGAAAAGTATATTAAGTCTTACAATGTTTGTGAACGTGCACGTCGTCCTACTAAACAAAATTATGAGCCTTCACATCAAATTTTAGCACAAGTACCGTTTGAAAAATGGGGACTTGATTATGTTGGTCCTATACATCATGTGGCACGAGGTACTCAAGCTAGATATATTATCGTAGAGACAGATTATATGACCAAATGGGTTGAAGCAAGAGCAATTCGAGTTGCTGGTGTAAAAACCACCGCCAAATTTCTATATGAGAACATTATTGTTTGATTTGGCTTTCTTACTGAGGTTGTCAATGATTGTGAAACACATTTTTGTCAATGAAACAATCAAGTATCTATTGGAGAAATTTTTTGTTATTCATCGGTTTAGTACTCCATATTATCCGAGGGGTAATGGACATGCAAAATTATTTTAAGTATTATGACAAAAACAGTGGAGGCAAGTCATTTTGATTGGGAACATAAATTACATGCATCACTATGGGCATTCAGCTTCATAAAAAATAAATCAGAGGCACTTAATAAGTTTATAGAGTTTGTAAACTGGGCCAAGAAATGGACCGAGAAGAAGGACAAGCAGCTAAGAACCGACAGAGGTGGAGAATACATCTCCAACCGATTCGCCGAGGCCTGCAGTGAGCGTGGAATCTTACACTTGAAGACCGCAGCTTACACACCACAATACAATGGTGTTGCCGAGAGCAAAAACACACACTCATGGAAGCAACAAGATCCATGATGGCTTACTCCAAAGTGTCAAAAATCTTATGGGCTGAAGCTGTAGCTATAGTCAACTATTTGCAAAACAGAATAGGTAAATTTGGCATTTCAAATACCACCCCACACGAAGTATGGTGGAAGAACAAGCCAAGTCTAGCTCATGTTTGAATATTCGAATGTGTAGAATATGCACACATACTAGATAAGAAGCGAAAGAAGCTAGATGAAAAGGTCGAACAAGGCTTTCTTGTTGGGTATGATGTACTCTCATCATACTATAGGCTATACATGCTAGAGACCAAGCAGATCGAGATTGTCAGAGACATCAAATTTGATGAAGCTAGAACAATGGCCGACAAAGACCTTGTTGGTTATGAGATTTTAAGCAAGACATATTATGATTTGCCCACATCGATAGAGGGAGCAGATGATGAACACTTGAAACAACATGCTCACTTACCACCTGAGTTGAGTGACAATTTAGATGATGAACGGAGGCTGTAGAACTATCTGTAACTAGAACACCGAGAACCCACAATGGTTCTGCACCTAGCCACAAAGACAAAGGCAAAGTGAGCAGTACCGGAGCAATCTCTACAAAGATCCGCGAAAGAACACAAAGCATTGTCAGATATGTGTGAAAGTACTGTACTTTAGGACCACAAATGGATCTACAAAAGATCCACAAGAGTGATTGGATGCTTGCTTAACAATCTATCAAAAAACTAGACACAAAAAAGTTGATCTAGATTGGCAATTTGACAAACAACAAGCATTAACAATTAAAAGCATTGATAAACATTGAAATCCAAGCCCACACGTGTGTACTACAGGATGTAGTACGGCCTTCAACCTGAGAAACAAGTAGAAATTGATTTGGTTTCATTTGGATCACAAAAACTCAATGTACATAGTGAACTAGCTTGAGATTGCCAATGAGCTCCAAAAATTTTCTATCTTCTCACTATGGGAGCTTGGAATACATAGCAAATTCGACTTCCTTATTGAAGTTAGGTGGATTTCTAGCATGTAATAAGGAATTTAACTCACCCTTCTTGCCCTAAAATAAAACCCTAGCCTAGATCCTAGAGTTATGCTTGGTAGGTAGCTAGTTGGTCAAATTTTCACCTTAAACTTAGATGTAGGTCCTATAAAGTAGGGATGACCACCAAATAGACATGACCAACTCTCTTGACTTGACCTAAACTACATTAGGAGTGGGTTTCCACGTGGCATATTGGCCTTACATGTGTGGAACCCAATTATACACAATATTTACAATGTTCTACATGGTCTTTGATCAAGCTAGATTTGCCAATTTTTGGCAATTCTTCACACTCCTCCTCAAATTTAGCTTGATCTATTTACAACTCTCTTGATAGATGAATGAGAGCTTTTAGAAGTGTCTAAAAAATCCAGCTACAAACAAGGAACTTTTGAGACTCCAATAGAGAATGATGTCCATGAAGGATCTTTCACCACCTCTTAGAGGATCCCTTACAATATGTTACATAAATGTGTCTATATACATGTAGCACACTTCAAAACTAAACATCATGCCAAGCCATGGATTCCAAGGCATTTTGTGCACTTGAAGATACATCAATTAAAATATTAAGTGCATAAATAATGTTGCCAAAGACAACTTGCCTTGCTTGATCCATATGATTGAGCCTTGACGGCTCCATCTTGATACTCAAGGTTCTTCTTGGAGTCCTTGGATCTTGAGCTTGCTCCTCCACTTGACTTGACTTGACTTGACTTGAATAAGGCGTTGATCCAAAGGTGCTTCTTCAAGTTTACAAATCTTCCACTTTTGAAAGATCACATTTCCACCATTGACAACTTCTTTGATGGAAAACAAGTCGATTCTACAATCTCTACTTGAAGAGCAAAGCACTACCATTATTCCTATCATTGAAATAGGATCATCTTTGGTCCTTACATTGGAATGATCATTCTCAAAGCATGTGGACCCAAAGATTTCCAATACAAATGATGTTTCATCTTTTATGACACTTTTCAAACTATTACAAAAATAGTTATCCAATGAATTTGCTTTATCAACAACAAATGGAGGTTTGAAAGCATCTAATTTCATTGTCTTGTCATAAAGAGTACTAAAAACCATAGATCTTAAAGATAAGCAACAAGTCACTCCATGTCTACTAATACTATCTAACAAGTACTCAAAGATAGTAGACTCTCCAATGCTCACCATCCTTGCAAGATGCACACTTGAATGGAAAATTCGCATGCAATTTGATGACTCGGACTCCCTTGGAACTCTCATGCTTTGAGGCTAATCCTCAAGATCTTCCTCCTTTTAATGCCCCTCCTCAATGCAAGCAAGATCACACTTTGCCAAGATCTCCTCTTGAGTGATCTCCTCCTTTGCCAAGCTCATTCTTTCAAAAGCAACACTAGCTTCCAACTTAAACAATCTTCCATGTTTAAATCCCTTTGCAATGCAAACATCATTCTTCAAGATGAAGCAAACACCATGCTTAAAGTGGACATCCAAACCACTTTCTAAGAGTAGACCAACACTAAGCATATTCTTGATGATTGATGGTACATAAAGGACATTTTCTAGATCCATGCATTTTGAGGATTCTAGACACAAAGAGATGGTCCCAACACCATCTATCCTACACTCTTCATCATTTGCAGTAAAGACAAATTTTTTAGCATCATTGAAAGAGTATAAGGTTGAGAAAAAGTCCTTTCCACAAGACATGTGGGAGGTAGCCCCACTGTCAATCCACCAATTGTCTCTTGAATTGCTATTTCTTGTTGGTGAGGATCTCCTAGACCATTAAGAACAATTTGTACAGCTCTCCATCATGAATCGTCTCTCCAATGGAAGCCAACTCCCTATTTAGAGACTTGATTCTCTCCTCACTTCTCTTCAGGCTTTGCAAAGTCTGATTTCTAAGCATGAGTACTCTTGAAGTGTTACTAGATTCATAGATTGATTTTAAAGACTCCCAAGCCTCTTTAGCACAAGTACATGCTGATACTTCTCTCAACAAATCATTGCTCACATTCATCTTCACACAATGAAGTGCAAGCCTAGATCTCTTCTTGTATCTAGCTAACTCCTGTGCACATAGAGGTTCATCTTCATCTTCAATCAAGAACTCATGAAGGTCTTGGAGCACCAAGAGGGACTCCATCCTAACCTTCCAAATAGCATAATTTGTAGAATTCAATCTCTCACTAGCTTCTAGAAGTATGCTCCAGAAGATCCCATCTTACTAGTGACTTCTACAAACAAGAAATAGATTTGATTGACTTGAAACTCACAAAAGTCTCACACTTGCATTGTTTCACTCAAATTTGATTTCTAATCCCAACAAATGGACTTATAATCACAGTTCTATCACTCCCTCACAAAGCTGGAATGAAGATAAGATGAAGTGAAAACTACTTTCAAACAAATCTTGCCAAGAAATGGATTTGAGTGTCTCTAGAAACCCACTAAGGTCTCTCTCTTGTATTGTTTCACTCAAATTAGATTTCTAATCCAACAAATGGACTTATAATCTCAGTTCTATCACTCCCTCACAAAGTTGGAATGAAGATAAGATGATGTGAAGGATCACAAAAACTCAATGTACATAGTGAACTAGCTTGAGATTGCCAATGAGCTCCAAAAATTTTCTATCTTCTCACTATGGGAGCTTGGAATACATAGCAAATTCGACTTCCTTTTTGAAGTTAGGTGGATTTCTAGCATGTAATAAGGAATTTAACTCACCCTTCTTGCCCTAAAATGAAACCCTAGCCTAGATCCTAGAGTTATGCTTGGTAGGTAGCTAGTTGGTCAAATTTTCACCTTAAACTTAGATGTAGGTCCTATAAAGTAGGGATGACCACCAAATAGACATGACCAACTCTCTTGACTTGAACTAAAATACATTAGGAGTGGATTTACACGTGGCATCTTGGACTTACATGTGTGGAACCCAATTATACACAATATTTACAATGTTCTACATGGTCTTTGATCAAGCTAGATTTGCCAATTTTTGACAATTCTTCACAATATGCACATGACAGTTCATCTTCCACAATGGAAGAATTTTGTGGATTCAGAGGTGAACCACTATGCTATGAAGAATCCATTAACAGTCCAGAGAAGGACAAATGGATACAAGCAATGGAGGAAGAAAATCACTCCATGGAAACCAACAAAGTCTGGACACTTGAATCAATACCAGACGGTAGAAAGACTGTGAATGCAAACGGATCTACAAGTACAAGTATGGAGCTGATGGCAAGGTATCAAGATACAAAGAACGGCTAGTAGCCAAAGGTTTATCTCAGAAGTATGGCATTGAATATATTGAAACCTTCTCTCCAGTTGTCAAGCATACCTCTGTACGCTTATTGATTGCATATGCAACATCATATAACCTAAAGATCCACATTGTGGATGAGAAAACTGCATTCCTACATAGAGAACTCAAAGAGAAACTCTGTATGAATCAGCCACCATGTTTTACATGTGAATCATTTTTTGATTACGGTTGCAAGATGCACAAGAGCATCTATGGACTAAAATGGTCCGCCAAACAATGGTATAAGAAGAAGGATCATGTTTCCAACCTTTGATAGCAAACTATAATATCTATGTAAAGGTTGTCATGGAGAAATCATCATAATAGGTGTCTACATAGATGAAAGACTCATCCTATCAAGGAGTGATGACCTGATTGCACAAGTGAAGCAGGATATCTCCAAACACTTTGTGATATCACACCTAGGTGAAGCACGATGCTACCTAGGATTGAAAATCGATCAAGAATTTCATAATGATAGATTGTATTTACACCAGTCAAGATATACTCAAAGCATCATTGATGAATTTTAGATGACTGAATGTAAAGGAGTCAACACTCTGATGGTTGCATGTACAATAATAACGAAAGCAGACTGTCTGAAGAATGACGAAGAGAGCGAAGCAATGCTCAACAAGCCCTATAGAAGGCTGATAGTTTCTTTAATGTATTTGGCAGACAACACCAAACCAGATATTGCATATGTAGTACTCAGATTGAGTCAGCTCAACATCAATCCAGGACCAACACACTAGAAGATTGCCAAAAGTGTCTTGCAATACCTACAACAAATGAAGGATTATAGACTATGCTATTTATGCAAATCGAGACTTCAAGTGAAGTCCTATAATGACACAATATGGACATCATTGAAGGATGATTGTAAGAATGTTTCAAGAAGATGCACCATAGTAGCAAATGCCGCTATTCTATGGGTAAGCAAGAAGCAAACAATCATCGCACAATCATCCTATGAAGCTGAATATGTGGTCGCTGCGAAGATGGCCAACGAAATGACATGGCTCAAGAAGTTCCTTGACGGACTGAGAGAAAGTGCAGCTAATGAGCTGTTGATCATGATCCTCTACATGGCAACACCTCTACCATACACCTGACAAATGACCCTGTGTTTCATTCATGAACGAAACACATTGCAATCAAGTACCACTTGATCAGAGACATAGTTGAAAAAGACTGACTGAGTACTGAGTTCATTCCGACCAAACAGATGGTTGCTAATATATTCACAAAACCCTGAGATAAGGGATTGTTTGAAAGGCAAAGAGCCAACCTAGGAATCATAGGACTACCACACTTTGAGAGGGAGCTGAAGAAACATGAAGTTTCTACCCACAAAGCATTGCTAGCGTATGAACCAAAACCTGCAAAAATACACGAAAACTGACCATAGACAGAAACTGTAAACTGGAGCTTAATCTTACTCCTACTCATCTGAATTCATCTTCCAAGTACTTCTGAACTATTTAAATATCCACTCTCCAAGTCAGACTACAAATTTTACTCACATAGTTGCGGATGATGGTCATCGACATAGATGCGTGACTCAAAGTTCGTATGTGAACTCCATTGTATTAGATTATCTGATTCCTCCGAATCAAAACGCTTGAGAGAGTGAGAGCAATTCAAGAAGTAGAGATATAATTTAAGTTGTAACCACCGCGACCGCACTACAAGTGGTTTCAATAAAGGAAACCACAAGCCTCAACGCACCACAAGGGTCAACGTTACGGTTATAAGCGGAGACCAAAGAAACACAACCACACCAAAGACAACCACAAAGTAATTCAATGAAGGCAATGGAGGCCATGGAAACCGCACCACAACAGTCCCCAAGGACT
Source organism: Diphasiastrum complanatum (assembly GCA_029204225.1). Classification (NCBI taxonomy): domain Eukaryota; kingdom Viridiplantae; phylum Streptophyta; class Lycopodiopsida; order Lycopodiales; family Lycopodiaceae; genus Diphasiastrum; species Diphasiastrum complanatum. Next base: position 18,464,780 of record CM055110.1, read on the forward strand.
CACATACGAAGACCAATGGAAGGATTCAACCGCAACACAACGTGCACTGCAAACCGCAATACTCCAGTCTACGATCCATTACAAAACTTCGGCAAACCGAAGGATACTGAAGATCAACACTTACGATCAAGAAGCAAAGACCATGACTCACGATGAAAAGCTACCAAGACATCGCAAGATGAAACTTGCGGTCATCTATGAAGTAAACTGAAGGCAACCTCCAAGTTGGAGCTTGCAATCACCTACAAAGCAAACCAAAGGCATTCCACGAAGGCCAACCAAAGGCCATCGTAGGCCAACCGAAGGCCATCACAAAGTCAATGAATACAATTCATGATGGTTCTCTCCTCACGACCGCAAAGAACCTTCATGACCGCAAGGCACCGTAGACAACCAATTGCGGTCACGGATGGACACCAAGACAATTGTAAAATGGTGGATCTTCACAACCCAAGTACTAGGAAGATCAAGCAAAGTACCAGATGTATAATGGACTGCACTGATAAAGGAGACATCAAAAAGGAAGCTGTTAGAATGTGCTTAAGCTAGTTCTTGTAATCTAATGATTAGCTTAAGCCATTTTTCTCTGTTCCTATATAAACAGGATGAACGACAGAGAGAAGATTGAGTTGAAAAGCATAGGTTGATGCGTCAGTTGATGAGTTGGTTCATGTAAGTGTCCGCTAGTAAGCGAGACCAATTGATTGATGTTAGAGTCCGCTAGTAAGAGAGACCAATTGATGAGTTAAAATTCGTAAGAGACATATATTCTCTTGCATTAACAAGTTGTGCGGTATACCAAGAAGCACCCACAAAGATCATTTGAGAATACAAATGCTATTTGCACATCTTGCCCCTTGTGTAAACTCTTGAATGTCTTTATGCTTGTGTTGGATGAGTTCTGAGAACTGAACGAAGTTGGTTTGTATGTGACGCGAATTGCGTCACTTTGATACCACTACGGTGGAAGAAACTGAATGGAATCCGATTCTATCTACTGGTTACTACCTGTTACAACAGATCTACAATCCTCCAGAGTGTAGACAGACATTGCTGACCTATGTTGTAATTTGTTTTAGCATTCAACAAGATGAAACCAATGTGCAGAATAAAGAGTAAACAACTAAACATGTAAAGACAACAATTAGACATTCAAGTATTTGAGATCATTCAACATGTGCATTCAGGCCACTATATTATCAATGATCTTTTGCTAAAAGCGTTGTCGTGACAAACCCACACAACACGTCGATGCAAGAGAAACTATGTCTCTCACGAGTAATATCAAATTGTCTCACTTACTAGCAGACACCTTGGACATCGGCTAGCTCTTCTATGCCTAGCTCACATTAGTATTCAACCAATTTGATGTTCAATTGATTCTCTCATCTTCAATCTAATTATATAGATGGAGAGAAAAAGGGTTTAATCTAATCAGAGATTACAATAATGGCTGATTAAGCACGTTCCAATGGTATTCAGATTGCCTTTAGCATCATCCATCCAGGGTTATGTCCCCCTAGTACTTTCTTGATCTCCTTTGTACTTGGAGCGTGAAGATCTGGCACCTTTTAGTCTTCAAGTCCTTTTTGCCATCTTGTGTTCTTCGGCCTTCAGCTTCGCCATTGAGCCTCTTTGGGTCCACGAACATTTTATCTTCTCGTTCGAGCGTCCTTCAATCCACAAACATTTGACTTTCATCTTCAGGTATCCTTCAATCCTCAAAGCTTTGATGTTTGCATTCGGACAGTTCCCTTGTGTTTGTGTAGACATGAGCTCGAAAGCTAGCAAAGCTAGCTTCGCAGGATGACTGAGCTATGATGGTCTGTTTCTTGTTGACCCAGAGAATTGCTGCGCTCGTTGCAATGGTGCATCCTCCTGAGACACTTTTACAGTCATTTTTGAATGGTGCCCAACTTGCATCGTTGTAGGAGAGCATGTGGAATCTGACATCACGAGAGTAACATAGTTCGAAATCCTTCGTCTTCTGAAGGTACTGTAGGATTTGCTTCACGGTCTTCCAATGTGTCCAGCCTGTGTTCGTACTGAATTGAATCATCCTAAGTGTGTGTTATCTGCTAGATACATTAGTGATCCAATCAGCCTCCTATAAGCGATCGTTTGTCAGAATTGTTCCTACAACCATTGGGGTGTTGGCCCCTTTGCAATTTGTCATCCCAAAGTCATCTAGGATCTTCTGGATGTACCTGGATTTACAAAGGTATACCTTTCCTTCATTGTAGTTGCGATCGATTTGCAAGCTTAGATAACATCTAACTTCTCCTAGGTCTATTATTTCGAGATGTCGCTCTTCACTTTGGCAATTAGTTGTTCACTTCTACATAGTGTCAGTGTGTCATCCACGTACACAACAACAATGATGATCTCCCCATCTGTGATCCTTATATAAACATTGGAATTGGCCATCAGTGGCTCAAAACCCAAGGATCGTAGGGCATGATTCTTCTTTTTGTACCATTGTCGTGCGGACTGCTTTAGACTGTAGATACTTCTGTGCATTTGGTAGGCATAGTGGGAAGTGATTTGCAGATGTAACCTGGAGGTTGGTCCATGTAGACTTCTTCGTGTAATTCACCATGTAAGAATGATGTCTTCTTGTCAACAATGTGAAGAGATCATAAGCGGCACTTATTTAATCTGGAGAAGGTGCTACAAAAATGTCGCAAATTCCAGATCTCCTTGAATCCAGAAAAATGTCAATTTGTATACATACTTCTCTATTAGTGATTGTGGAACACTGTACCAAAGTGATACGTTACTTCGGTGTCGAATACAAAGTATTTGCGTAGATGAGTAAGTTAGTTTAAAGACTGTTCTTTAGATCAGCTTTACAAAAATACAGCAAGTGTTTGTAATGAACTATTGCAATTGTTTGACCAAAGAGTGATTTAAGTAGAGCATAAGAGATTGCTAGCAGACTCAAGATCACTCACACTTAACAATGCGAAGAACAAAGATTAGAAAAGATAAGCTTCGATGCTCTATTCACTTCTTCAATCTCACAAATACAAGAACTCTCTCTCTCTCTTGGTGGTGTGAGAATGAAGCATGTCTTCATATATATTACCTACGGAATGAGCAAACACACCTCTAGAGATTCCAGGTGCGATGCTCCATTGACTAACTCTAGTTAATAAATGATTTGTAAATACACATAAATTAGACCATTGAAGGTACATTTAGCTATGAGTTTAATCTACTCTAGCTTAAGGTGGCAATACGCATCTAGTCATTTCGTATGATTGACTAGATTAAGGCTGTTCCAAGCATTGTTTTAGTTCTAGAGGTCTGGTCCTTTAGTGCAAGACAAGTCTTTAGCATTTATATCCTGAAAAAATGATATAGGCCTCTTCATAACACACCATTGTCCAACACATATCTTCATCTTCAAGTATAAGTTGTCATATTTGAGTACATATTCATTATTTTAGCAAATATGTGTGAAATGCTAGCCCCTGCCTGAGGAATTGAGTTATTGATCTGCATTCATGTTTGCAACAAAGATATATGTTTCTAACATATTCACAAACTATTTGAGTTCTTTAACCATGATTGGACTTTAGTTGTTGAGGACTTCTATCTAAAACACAATAGTTCAAGAATAAGACTAACTATTTGTCTGTTCATACACGTCTGCATCGAACATAATACAAATCCTTGCCAACAACTTAATCAGCCAGAGTGTAGTTCATATGTGCTACTCTGATAACATTTCACTTATAGAACGCTTTTTATTTAGTTTGATAGAGGAAGATTGTTGTTCTGTATTTGTCATCATCACACACCCACAACAAAAATAATACTGGTTATTTACTAAATGTCTATTGACAACCAGATTAACAGATGACTTCATTTCATTTGAACTAAGTCAGGACTGTACCAATTAACCAACTCTTAAGTGCTATTTCCTTGGGGAACGACATAAATGCTACACAAATCTAGCAATTCTATGTTGGTATATCACGACACGGCTGCATATGCAAATAGTAGGCATAAGGTTGCATGTTTCACCACTAGAGAGAAGGTCTCAGTGTAGTCGATGTCATACTTATGAGAGAATCCCTTCGCTACAAATTTGGCTTTGTATCTTGAAATATTTCCATTCGGTCCATATTTCAGCTTGTATACCCATTTGTATTGCACTGTCTTTCGCTTGTCTAGTATTGGCTGCAGTGTCCATACCTCATTCTTCTTTATGGATTCGATCTCTTTGTTCATGGCTTCGATCCATTTGTCCTTGTCTGGACTGTCAATGGCTTCCTCGAATGTTTGTGGTTCACCACTGAATTCACAGAACTCTTCAGATTTCGAAGCCGAGCTGCCTGGCACAAATTTGGTTGGTACTCTTTGTCCTCTTGTTGATCTCCTGGGAGATTCTTTGGGTACTACAATGTCCTTGTCTTTGTCTCTTTGGCTAGGTCTGGAACCATTTTAGTTTATAGGTGTTCTAGCTGTATTCCGGATCTGTTCTCTCTATCATGGTTGGCAGGTCATAGTACTACTTTTCTAAGACTTCATAGTTGGCTGAATCATCATCAGTTATTGTTTTGCTTTCGTCGAGTTTGACGTCTCTGACTGTCTTCACTTGATTCGTCTCTGGCATGTAGATTTTGTAATATGACGAATGGTTGTCATATCCGATGAGGTATCCTTGTTAAACTTTCTCATTGAGCTTTTTTCAAAGCTTATCAAGAATGTGTGCATAAGCTGCATAGACAAATATCCAAACGTGTGTTAGATTGGGCTTTCTACCCCACCATAGTTCGTATGGTGTCATGTGAAGAACACCTGATTTTTCGATCATATTCTAGATATAGGTGAGCTACTGCTTTAGCCCATAGCACTCTTGGTGATTTCGAATAGGCCATCATGCACCTTGCGGCTTCCATGAGTGTCCTGTTCTTTCTTTCAGCAACACCATTGTGTTGTGGTGTATAGGATGCAGTCCTTTTGTGAAGGATTCCTTGATTGTTGTAGAAGTCAACAAAGCAGTTCGAGATGTATTCTCCACCACGATCAGTTTTGATTTGCTTCACCTCACTTCTTGTGCATCTTTCTGCCCAGTTCACATATTCTGTGAACTTGTCGAGTGCTTCTGATTTGTTGTGTACGAAGTAGACTCTAGCGAACTTGCTATAGTTGTCAATGAAGGTAATGCAGTATTTTGAGCCTCCTACTGAGATCATGTTGAAAGGTCCGCAGATGTTCGAATGTACCAGCTCCAAAATCTTTGTTGTTATGAAGGAGTCCCTAGTGAAAGGAGTTCAAAACATCTTTCCTTTCATGCACACATCATAGGTTGTCGAGTTTGTTGCATTCGTGATGCTTACTCTTGTGATAGCTCCATGATGACATGCTTGATACAATGCCACTAGGTTCATGTGGCATAATCTTGTATGCCATAGAACATTTGTAGATTCGTGAGCTTGGTGTGCTTGATATTTCGGTAGGTGTACCTTCACGTAATACAGGTTGTCCTTTCGTCTTCCTTGTGTAATCAGTGTGCTAGTGCTGACATCAACAACATTGCATGTTTCGTTTAAAAACATTACACACATTCCAACGTTTGTTATTCTTGCATCTGAGAGCAAGTCTGCAGTGTGGGCACGAATAGAACATCATCTAATCGTTGGTCTTTGTCATTTGTGCTGAGCCATAGCGAACCAATGCCATTCACTTGATGTCTCGATCCATCTCCAAGAACTATGTATTTGGATGGATTTGTACTTCAAAAGTCAGCAGACATTATTCGTCTGGACGTAATGAAGTGAGAGGTTGCTCCTAAATCAAGGATGACCTCTTGTGTTTAAGATGTCAAGGCTGCACACATCTATACATAGATAGGCTGTCAAATTTCCATTGTTTGACATTTCTTCGCCCATCTTCGAGCTTTCGGGCTCTTTGATGTAGGATGAACTATTGTGGTTCTCCCATTTGCCTTGAGGTTGTTTATTCCTTGGATCTGGTAACAGTCCATGGCTGCATGACCTTTCTTGTGGCAATGAACGCATTCGATCTTCATGTTCAACCAACATGAATTGACGATGTGTCCTTCGCGTCTGCATCTCACGCATGTCTTCTTTTCGCTATCTTGCTATCTCAGCTTTTCTTTCTCTTCCATTTACCTTTGCTGGTTCCTTCTGTTTGCTGGTCTCGGTCTTGATTTCGGTCTAACTCCCTCGTAAGCTTGAACTACTTCTTTGTCTTCTCCTTGTCAGAGATGTCTTGTGATCAAGGTGCTCATGGGCTTCGACTTCTTCTCAAATCTCGATCATCACCTTTTCGAGAGTCATCTCGGGATATTTTTCTAGCAAAGTTTGGGTCGTCTAGAAGGATCTTGGTAATGCTCATAACAAGTAGGTGAGCTGCTTCTCAACTGATACTGCATTGTATGTTCCGACGGTCTATAACAACAAGAACGGATCCTTCATCTTTCTGATAAAGGATGTCCCATCGCAGGTTTGTCAGCTGATCTTCGAAAAGCATTATTTGACAGTGTGATTTCATCTGGAACCTGGTAAGTAATGCATTTTACATCTCCTGTGCGTTAGAGAGTGTTGCGAGATCAAGCGTTAGGCTATCTTTGATGGATGAAGACAACACGACTAGTACTACCTTGTCGTTCTTTTCTCTCTATTCTCGTAGCTCTTTGTCGGTGGTTGTAGGAATTTCTTCGGTGCCATCTACCCAGGGCCATAGCCCTTCTCCCTTTAAGATAAGAGAGTCTTTACCTTCCATGCTAGAAAGTTGGACCCAGTTGAGTCGAGGATTGTGCAGATCTTTGATTGTATGATGCTTATAGATGCCATTGTTGTGAACTATGTTCTTCAGCCTGTTTTTTGGTTTCTTGTTCTGAATGCTCGATTTCCTGGATCTGATAGCTACAATAAGCTTTGACAAGCTAAGCCGCTCTAATAGGAGCAAGAGGCTCTGATACCACTGTTAAATGAAATCTAATAACTGAATGGAGTTGGTTCATGTGCGAAGCAAATTGCGATCACTCTGATACCACTGTTGTGAAAGAAACTCGGATGGAATTCGATTTTGTCTGCTAGCTACTATCTGCAACAATAGATCTACAATCCTCCAGAGTGTAGACAAACACTGTTGACCTACGTTGTTGTGAACTCGAGGGTGAAGGCCTGTCCTAAGTTCTCAAAGGCCAAAAGATTTAAAGCTAGTCTCGAATCAACTTAAATGAAAATCAAATAAGACTTTAAATCAAAAACTCGAAAACATTGCATCACATAGATTCATTCACACAACAGCAGAAGCACTGAGGGGTCAAGATGAAGACCCCCCACCCCCCCCCTTCCCCCGAAGGATTCTTTTCTTTTCATTATGCAAATCCTATCGGCCAATGTCAATTACATATACAATGGATTCCAATAGGGATCTCAAAGTAGGAACATCAACTTAACATAGACTTAGCTCATATTCAATGATCTTAATTCCATATTAGCTTAACAAAAGCATAGAAATTTTCTCATAAGTCTTAATCTTTCTAACATGCAATCATGTTGGATCTTAGATTCTTGACATGCAATCCAAATGGATCTTAGATTTTTGACATACAAACATGATGGTTCTTAGATTCTAGTCATGCAATCATGAGGGTTCATAGATTCTTGACATGCAATAGTCTGAAGTGACATGCATGGTCATTAGGCAATGCATGGTGTGACATGCAAGCTTCAAATTTGACATGCAAGCTCTAGATCTGACATGCAAGCTTCAAATCTGACATGCAAGGACAATAAGCCACAGATGGTATGACATGCAAGATCTAGATATGACATGCATGGACAATAGGCCACAGACGGTATGACATGCAATGGTACTGATCAACCATTCTTACATATGGGTAACATTTCAAGAGCATACCATGGTTTCAGGAGGAGGCGAGAGAGAGAGAGAGAGAGAGAGAGAGAGAGAGAGAGAGAGAGAGAGAGAGAGAGAGAGAGAGAGAGAGAGAGAGAGAGAGAGAGAGAGAGAGAGAGAGAGAGAGAGAGAGAGAGAGATAGAAATCCGAGAGGGTTTGAGCTCCAAAAATCCTGCAATCCACAAAATAGCATAGCCTCCTTGAGGTAATGCCTCAATCCTCTTCTCCAAAGAGCCAAGGTATATGTCCATCTTGTTTTTGCATAATGTCCCTCAATTCCTAGACTCTTTTTTCTAGAGGTTGCCCATTCTCAATCATGGTCATTGGCACTTATTTTCTAGAGGTTGCCCATCCTCAATCATGGTGAATAGGGTCAAAAGGGTGATCACTCCCTTGGCCTATTCCTAATCTTTATAGAATCCACTGGGCCTTCATTATAGATACTTGTGAGCCTTCATTATAGACTCTTCTGAGCCTTCTTTATAGACTTTATCAAAAAGCCTTTTTTATATTGTCTTTAAGCTTAGAAAACTTCTTGTTTTGATTCCTATTCTTTTGGCACTTCTCGTGGAGTCCATAGTCTTTCGTTTCCTGGAGATATTGTAGCATTCTCTTTGCCAATTTTCAATGCAACGATCCTGAGTTTTGATTATATTGGCTCACCATGTATACTGCAAACGCTATATCAAATCTGGTGTTGTCTGTTACGATAGGGTGTTTTGGCTTACTGTACTTATTGTACTAATTCTCAAGCGACATCCAAAAAAAAATTATTCACATAGCACATGAAAATTTTAATGGAATGTGCATGCAAAGCAAAATCTTAGAGTGGGGTTCATGCCTCCCATCCCATGCATGAGAAAGGGCTTCGGCCCATCCCCGCAGCCCCACGTGGAAATGTTTTAAGCCCCTCGCACTCTCGCGACTGAATCTTATGAGTGCATCCAGCCGGGTCCAAAGATCCTTCCTACTCCTCACACTTCAAAGTCTGCAGCCACGTCGCATCCTCCATTAATCAATATAATCGCATTTCTTCCTTCGAATCCTCTTCCTTACTTCTCACTCCCTCCACATATCATAGCATAGCATAGCAGGAGGAACAACGAGAAGCAGAACATTGAATGCAAATTCACATGCCTGCTGCTGCTGTTCATCTCCTTCGAGAAATCCTTCGCACACCAGGGAGATTCAGCTCAAATTATCCTTCGTGGGTCATTCACATTTTGCATGTTGTGTGATGATCTTTCATTGCACACAGAAATTCATCGACTCAGCTCCACATTGAGACCAGAAAGTTTGGGTGAGAGATCATGTTGTTTGAAGTGCCAGACGAGGAATATTTGGGAAGGATCAGGGATTGACAGGAGAAATTGAAAGGCCGAAATTGAGAGCTTACACAGGTTTCACTGTCGACAGAAGTTGTACTTTTGGCAGGTCTCTCTCTTTCCGTACTTGTTGTGGCTTATGGCAAAGTATTCGGAAATTTTGGACCTAGGGGCTAGAATCGCAGCGAGGTTTCAGTCACATTCATGCTAGGGACCGGTAGACCAACAACCCATAAGTTAATTGTGACTATAAGGGAATTGGGGCCCTTATGTGTACATGGTCATAATTAATGATTGTAGGCCTAAACACATGGTGGTGGAGTTGGTATGGGTCTATCAGTGAGTCATTAGGGAACTGGATGACATGGCCTAGATAGGCTGTAGAGGTGTCCAGTGAAGTGTCACAATGCACTACTAGTGGTGCATGGACCTTGGAGGGTATAAGTATATACTTGCTGGTGTTAAAAATTCACAATTCTAGCTTGACTAGTTTTGGTCATATGACTTGTAAATAGTTAGATGGTCATGATGTGGCTTGTCACACGTGCCAAATAGCATAGGATTCCATTCATAAGGATGTTCTCTAGTAGACCTAAGTGTTAGAACCTTTGGAATGAGTCCAAATTATGCTTAGATACAAGGGAGAAAAAATAGGAGCTATTTTTGGTAATTTTTGCATTGTTGAGGGATCTCCAAGATTCCAACCCTAACTTGGTAGGGATGAAAGATCCACCAAAATTATCATTAGGGATAGGTTTAGGGCTACTCATACCTGCCCAAAACCGTGATGGATCATGTATATATAGGTGATGATATCTCACCAAAATCAATCAAGCAATTTCATGTTTTTTCTCTCATAATGGTGCAATTGCTCTCTATGTTCATAATTGTTTGAGTACTTGTGATTACTAATGATTATAGGATTGAATGTAGGTCTGGTGTACAGTACTCAGACTGTGGGAGGCCGTACTTTCACACGTGTGAATCCTTCTTCAAGGATTTGGGCCATTTAGTGAGGTTCAAGCATAGATTTTTTATGGATTTTGATGGTTCAACTTGTGCTAATCTTATGAAATCATAATCTATTGTTTCCCTCATCATTTCAAGTGTTTTAGGATCCTTATTTGCTGTAATTTTTACATGGTATCAGAGCCTAAAGGTTGAAATGAGCTAAATCCTTGGTTTTCATTCAATTTGATCACAATTTTTTATCTAAATCTTGTGTAGATTGGATCTTAGCATCTAGTATTGATTCTAGAACTCAAAGTGAGTCAAATACATTGGAGATTGGTGTTGTGTGACTTCATTTGCAGGTGTTTAGGTGTCTAAAACCAGAGGCAAAGTTGAATTCGATTCACATTACCAAGATAGCAAGTTTTGCTTGCTCCAAGCATTGATTTCTAAGCGAGTTTTGGAGGTGATTTCATAGAGGAGGCTTTCTAGCATTCAAGGAGAGGGAACATCAGAGTTTTGGGGACTCTTCAAGGATGTTCTAAGGTGTAGTAGGCACCTCCTAAAGTGATTTAGGTTCAGTCCAACCATTGCTTGACTTATGCACCAAATTAGATAAATTTTTCATCAATTTTGATCATTTTTTGCTTGTGATTGGATAGTAGATTGTGTTGCATCCTCATTAAGTTCCATTTAGATCTTTTACAAGTGATTTTGGAAGTATATTAGGTTGCTAAAATTCACTCTTGATCAGATCATTTGGAAGCTTTAATGTTCTTTATAGAAAGAGGGGCAATTCTACTAGTATTGTCTACTTCAATCAAGCAAGTGCATTGTTTCTAGTATTCTATGATTTGATTTTGTTAGAGATCATTCTTAGATCTTTATAGGAAGTCTATTACTGATCTTTTCAGGTCCCTAAGAAGTGGGATAAGGTAGACCTTCAATCAAATCAATAGAAGTAACCTTCATTTGTGTCAAGTCCTTGATTAGGAGACTAGATGGCATCTATAAATGCATATCTTTTGGATACTAATGAAAGGCTCAACAAAACTAACTATTCCATATGGAAAGTTAGAATGGAATCTATCATGATCATGCAAGATCTGATGGAAATTGTAAATGGTAAGGAGGGTGAACCTATTCATCCTCAAGAAAAAGCCAAATACATCAAGAGGTGCAATGTTGCACTACATTGCATAAAAATGAATGTTGCAAATGAACTCTTACGAGAGGTAGGAGATTGCACTTCAGCTCAAGATGCTTGGGAGACTTTGCAAAAGGTCTATGAATCCAAGAACCAAACTAGAATGTTAGCTTTGAAGAATCAAATCTATAGAAGCTATCAAAAGAAAGGAGAGAGTGCACATACTTTTGTCCTAAGAGTAAAGGAATTGAACAAAGAGCTAGCCTTTATAGGTGATCCTATCAAGGATGAAGAGCTTGTTCAACTCATATTGAATGAACTAAGCTTTGAATTTGACAATTTGGTTCAGGGATATGCAATTATGGGTAAGCTACCCATACTTGAAGAACTCCAAGGCACACTCATGGCCGAGGAATCAAGAAGGAGCCAAATGCAAGAGAGGATGGATAGGCTTTCCATCCAAGGTGGAGATGACCAAGCTCTCTTCACCAAAGGCAAAGGCAAGTCCAAAGGCAAAGGATCAACATTCAAGAAGTCTACAAAGCTTGAGGATCAAGAAGGACCCTCAAAGGCATCTCCATCAACCACCAAAGTCAAGAAGGACAAATCAAAGGTGAAGTGCTACTATTGTAGCAAGATGGGGCATTATGTCTCGGAATGCTTCAAGAGGAAGCAAGATCAAAGCCAAGCCAACATGAGCAAAGAGGAGGAGGAGGAGAGTTCACATGAGGACTCTCTCATGATGTCCATATTTTCTTCAACAAGCTTCAAAGGAGAAGATCCTTGGTGGATTGACTCGGGTCTAGTTCACACATGACTAGTAAAAGGGAGTTTTTCTCTTCTCTCTTATCTTATTATGGACCTATAAAGTCTATCTATACAGCAAATGATGAAGCTTGTAAGATTGAAGGAGTTGGTAGCATTCCCCTTTGCTTAGGATCTTCCAAAAAGATCAACATAGAAGGTGTTTTGTACATTCCTACAATAACAAAGAATCTACTAAGTGTTGGACAAATGGTAGACAATGGTTTCAATGTTGACTTTGCTTCAAATGAATGTTTCATCAAGAAGAAGGGTAAGATAGTGGCTAAGGGCACTAGACTTGGCAAACTTTATAAGCTGGATGCATTTGTGGATACTAATGTTGTCATGTTGGCTGAGAAGAGCAAGATATCTACCTTTACTTTATGGCACAAAAGACTTGGACATGTCAACTCGGGTTCCATGGAGGCTATGATCAAGGAGGAGTATGCTTTAGGCCTACCAATGTCTATTGGGAAGGAAGACAAGGTTTGTGAAGCTTGTGCCTTATCCAAGGCACATAAGAAGGTGTTTCCTAACTCCATCACAAAGTCATCTCATCCTCTTGAACTCATACACTCGGATGTGCACATTGCTAGCACCAAATCTAATGGAGGTTCATCCATGTTTTTAACCTTCATTGATGACTACTCAAGATATTGTTGGGTGTTCTTACTTTCCTTCAAGTCTCAAGTATTTGATACTTTTGTAAAGTTCAAGTTGTTTGTGGAAAAGCATCATAATCATAGCATCAAGATTCTTAGAAGTGACAATGGTGGAGAATTCATCTCCAATGAGTTCAAGGCCTTTTGTGAGGAGGAAGGGATCAAGAAAGAGACTTCTTGTCCTTACACTCCTCAACAAAATGGAGTTGCTGAAAGAAGGAATAGAACATTATGTGAATGTTCTAAGGCTTTAAGATTAGATGCTTGTTTGCCCAAATCCTTTTGGGGTGAGTCTCTTGTATGTGCAAACTACTTGATGAATAGGGTGTCTTGCAAAGCAATTGAAGGCAAAACTCCTTATGAGATGTTGTATGGAAAGAAACCCAATCTTAATCACTTGAAAGTTTTTGGGTGTATATGTTATGTGCATGTGCCATTGGAAACAAGAACCAAGGAGGATCCATCTTCCACAAGAGGGATCATGCTTGGATATGCAAGCTCAAGCAAGGGCTACAAAGTCTATCTCCCATCCTTGAACAAATTTGTTGTTTCAAGGGATGTCATCTTTGATGAACATCATATGCATATGCTTGAAGAAGGCTCAAGTGCTCCAACAATCAAGAAGAAGATGGCCGAGGAGCAAGATCTTGGTTTTGAGGAGGAGCTCATTGAGGAGAAAGCACCAAACCCACCTATCACACCAAGGAGATCTTCAAGGGCAAAAGTGGAGCCATCAAGGCTCACATATCAAGGCAAAGGACAGCAAGTTGAGGGTATCTCATCCACTTATTATGCTTTATCTAGTTTTGAAGAACCGTCTAATGTTGAAGATGCATTGAACTCCAAAGAATGGTATAAAGCTATGTTGGATGAGTATGATGCCTTGATTGAGAATGAAACTTGGTTGCTTGTTGAGAGACCTCAAAGGAATGTAATAGGATGCAAGTGGGTCTTCAAGCTTAAGTTGAATGCAAATGGGAGTGTTAACAAACATAAAGCAAGATTAGTTGCAAAAGGTTATGCTCAAGAGAGAGGGATAGACTATGAGGAAACTTTTGCACCTGTGGCCAAGATGGTCACAATAAGACTAATCATTGCACTTGCATCACATTTTGGATGGATTCTATGTCAAATGGATGTCTCTAATGCTTTCTCAAATGCAAAATCTTAGAGTGGGGTTCATGCCTCCCATCCCATGCATGAGAAAGGGCTTCGGCCCATCCCCGCAGCCCCACGTGGAAATGTTTTAAGCCCCTCGCACTCTCGCGACTGAATCTTATGAGTGCATCCAGCCGGGTCCAAAGATCCTTCCTACTCCTCACACTTCAAAGTCTGCAGCCACGTCGCATCCTCCATTAATCAATATAATCGCATTTCTTCCTTCGAATCCTCTTCCTTACTTCTCACTCCCTCCACATATCATAGCATAGCATAGCAGGAGGAACAACGAGAAGCAGAACATTGAATGCAAATTCACATGCCTGCTGCTGCTGTTCATCTCCTTCGAGAAATCCTTCGCACACCAGGGAGATTCAGCTCAAATTATCCTTCGTGGGTCATTCACATTTTGCATGTTGTGTGATGATCTTTCATTGCACACAGAAATTCATCGACTCAGCTCCACATTGAGACCAGAAAGTTTGGGTGAGAGAGCATGTTGTTTGAAGTGCCAGACGAGGAATATTTGGGAAGGATCAGGGATTGACAGGAGAAATTGAAAGGCCGAAATTGAGAGCTTACACAGGTTTCACTGTCGACAGAAGTTGTACTTTTGGCAGGTCTCTCTCTTTCCGTACTTGTTGTGGCTTATGGCAAAGTATTCGGAAATTTTGGACCTAGGGGCTAGAATCGCAGCGAGGCTTCAGTCACATTCATGCTAGGGACCGATAGACCAACAACCCATAAGTTAATTGTGACTATAAGGGAATTGGGGCCCTTATGTGTACATGGTCATAATTAATGATTGTAGGCCTAAACACATGGTGGTGGAGTTGGTATGGGTCTATCAGTGAGTCATTAGGGAACTGGATGACATGGCCTAGATAGGCTGTAGAGGTGTCCAGTGAAGTGTCACAATGCACTACTAGTGGTGCATGGACCTTGGAGGGTATAAGTATATACTTGCTGGTGTTAAAAATTCACAATTCTAGCTTGACTAGTTTTGGTCATATGACTTGTAAATAGTTAGATGGTCATGATGTGGCTTGTCACACGTGCCAAATAGCATAGGATTCCATTCATAAGGATGTTC
Source organism: Diphasiastrum complanatum (assembly GCA_029204225.1). Classification (NCBI taxonomy): domain Eukaryota; kingdom Viridiplantae; phylum Streptophyta; class Lycopodiopsida; order Lycopodiales; family Lycopodiaceae; genus Diphasiastrum; species Diphasiastrum complanatum. The sequence continues at coordinate 18,479,823 of CM055110.1, forward strand.
TCCAGTAAACCTAAGTGTTAGAACCTTTGGAATGAGTCCAAATTATGCTTAGATACAAGGGAGAAAAAATAGGAGCTATTTTTGGTAATTTTTGCATTGTTGAGGGATCTCCAAGATTCCAACCCTAACTTGGTAAGGATGAAAGATCCACCAAAATTATCATTAGGGATAGGTTTAGGGCTACTCATACCTGCCCAAAATCGTGATGGATCATGTATATATAGGTGATGATATCTCACCAAAATCAATCAAGCAATTTCATGTTTTTTCTCTCATAATGGTGCAATTGCTCTCTATGTTCATAATTGTTTGAGTACTTGTGATTACTAATGATTATAGGATTGAATGTAGGTCTGGTGTACAGTACTCAGACTGTGGGAGGCTGTACTTTCACACGTGTGAAGCCTTCTTCAAGGATTTGGGCCATTTAGTGAGGTTCAAGCATAGATTTTTGATGGATTTTGATGGTTCAACTTGTGCTAATCTTATGAAATCATAATCTATTGTTTCCCTCATCATTTCAAGTGTTTTAGGATCCTTATTTGCTGCAATTTTTACAGCTGGGCTCTCACTAGTGTATGCTTGATTTGTGATGAGTAGCTACATGCTACTGGTGTGACTCCTCTTTCCATGACTCTGATTGATCCATAGCTTGGGGGCTAGATCCATACGATCTAGGTTTGGTTGGATTGGTTTGACCTCCACCGGTTCCCATGTGTGGTTGCTTTGTATGGTATGCTTAGACTAGAATCTGGTTGTGAGGACATTTTAATATGGATCCTACAAGATTTGGAGTTCGACATATTTCTGATGATCCGCCAATGAAATTGCCAAAAGTAGTTATAATGAAGGAAGAGAAGTCTATAGGACCAATGACAAAAAAGAAAGCTAAACAGCACTATAACATGGTTCTAAAATGGAAAAACCCACCAAATGAGATAGTTTCAACGATTGATCCAAAAATTAGTGACCATGTGGATGTACCACCTTTATTGGACAAAGGTAAAGAAAAATTGAAGACGATTCATCAAGTTAGAGCTCTAGGAAGTCGTTGCGCTCTTGAAGGACTCAAACCAAGAAATCTAAGCCAAAAACAAAGGTTAATTTGATTGAACAAGAGAAAGTAGATGAAATTCAGCATGACGTACATGATCATTTCAAATGTTATACTCTGGATGATGTTTGATTATGCTGTCAAAAGCTCATTGTGAACCAGAGGACCCCATGCCATAAACACAAGAAGTTTACGATGGACCAGATCTAGTTGTTGAAATCTATGAGACGCTTTTCATCCCGCTCTGATACAATTGTTGGAATATGACGAGATGAGAGACCAATGAGGTGCTTTGAAACTTGCTAGGTTTGATCATGTGCTCTATACTCACATTCCTATGATTAAGCTTAGATAGAGTCGAACTCTTCGCATCAGCTACTGTTGTGAACGAAGATCTATTCTCTTCCAAGCCCTAGATGGACATTGTCTATCTAGTACTGATTTTATGATCATTCAACTAATGTGTGAAAAAACTTAATGACAACTGAATACACATGAACAATAAACAAGTTGAAGAAACAAAATGTTTCGAACAACAAAGCTTTGCTAGCTTTCGAGCTAATGTCTGCACAAACGCAAGGGAACTGCCCGAACAAGAGATCAAAGCTTTGAGGACTGAATAATACCCGAAGACGAAAGACAAATGTTCGTGGACTGAAGGACACCCGAACGCGAAGATGAAATGTTCGTTGACCCAAAGAGCCTCAATGGCAATGCCGAAGTCCAAAGAACACAAGAAGGTGAAGAATACTCGAAGACCGAAAGGCGGCAGATCTTCACGCTCCAAGTACAAAGGAGATCAAGAAAGTACCAGGGAGACATACCCTTGGACGGATGATGTTGAAGGCAATCTGAATATGGTTTGAACGTGCTTAATCAGCCATTTTTGTAATCTCTGATTAGATTAAACCCTTTCTCTCTCCATCTATATAATCAGATTGAAGATGAGAGAATCGGTTGAACATCAAATTGGTTGAATACCAATGTGAGCTAGGCAAGAGCTAGCCGATATCCAAGGTATCTGCTAGTAAGCGAGACGATTTGATATTACTCGTGAGAGACATAGTTTCTCTTGCACCGATGCACTATGTGGGTCCGTCACAATACACTTTTAGCAAAAGATCATTGATAATATAGTAGCTTGAATGCACATGTTGAATAATCTCAAATGCTTGAATTTCTAATTGTTGTCTTTACATGTTCAGCTGTTTACTCTTTATTTTGCACATTGGTTTCATCTTGTTGAATGCTAAAATGAATTACAGCTGTAATTTGTAGAGACAAATTGCCCCAAAGTAATTAAGACTTTTCCAGCCTCAAAGCCCAAATAGACCTTGATGATATAGAATTATCAATGATCAATATTCTTTTAGGATATTGTATGAATTTATTTCGTTAATGGATTGAGTAACAGGCATTGATACCTGTAGAACTAAGAATCTTCTATGAACCATGTTTGATGGTATTATGAACATGGATCTTTCTTTGAAGGGATGTGCAGGTACTCACAAACGTACCTAAAGAATCAGAGCAAGAATAAGAAGCCCTCTGGGCATAAGGACTGGCCTCTCTTTGAAAGAAGTTGAATTTCACATCAAATCTTACAGTGATGCAAGAAGTAGTGGCTACATCAAATTATCTTCAGAATCGTATTCTGAAATCTCGAATACTGGACAAAACCCGTCATGAGATATGGTGGAAATCGAAGCCAAATCTTGCACATGTTCGGATATTTGGTTGTGCATTGTATATGCACATACCAGATAAGTTGAGAAAGAAACTCGATGAAAAGATAGAACAAGATTTTCTGGTAGGATTCAAGTTTCATTCGTCATATTATCGTGTTTATGTACCAAAAACTAGCAAGATAAAAGTTGTTCGAGATGTTAAATTTGATGAGACGAGATACATAGCAGACAGTGATCTAGTCAGCTATGAAATTCTCAAAAATTACTATAAGCTACCAACAACAACAGAAGAAAAACAAGTAGAAGATGAAAGAGACTTATCAGATTCGGAGTTATAAAAATTTGTTTTTGATCAATAGTTTCTTATTCTCTTAATTATCTTAATTTGTCTCTTACTTTCACATATAATTTCTGCACGCATATTCAATCAGAACTAATATTGTTCTATTAGTATATAGATCAGATACAATCCCGATTGAAGACACTGATATTAGTTTGATTTATTCTAACTTACATCGTGTTCTCTGTGGAAGAATAATTAATATTTTCCAACATGTGTAGGTCCAACCAAATGATCACATAGTTATTTGATTAGTTAAAAGTTAATAAAAGGACTTTAGGCCTTTTTGCAGGAATTTTAATGTTGGAAGTGCATTGTTTGGTTCAAAATGCAAAGATAGATGTCACTTTCATGAAAGTAACTTGGATTTATTTTATGTCCTTGGAAAGTATTTTGCTTGTAACTTTGGACAAGTTCAAACTTATTGTTATTATCCAAGAGAGATCAATCAAAAATAAGGAGCAATCACAAAATGAAAATAGTTTCATTTATGCTCTCATGTCAACTTATGAACAACCATTTTGCTTTGAAGAGATTTTTGTATCTCAAAGGTGGATTAAGGCAATACTAGTTGAGTGTGATGCCTTAAAAGATAGCAAAATATGTTTTTCTTGTAAGCTTACATTAGTTGTGAAGTGAAGGAAATGGGAATATCTTCATAATGTAGGATCTTTTGGTTTCAATGAAATCATGAATGATGTGTTCATTCATAAAGATGAATATTGTAAGTTTTCAATCTTAAAGACAAGTTGTAAACTTCTTATGAGAATAAGTGAAGCATCCAAAGTGGACACTTATATCCATAAGCAAGTAGTTAGCCTTATTGAGATGGAAATGCCTTTTGATTTCAATATTAGAACAATCATGCCAAGTTGTGGTGATTTTTGGACTTATGTTTCTAGCATAAGTAATTTTAATAAATATAGGAAGTGCATATTGTGTGGTCATAGTTGTTGTGATCATTATGAGACATGGAGGTCTCGGATTTCCATCAAGAAGGAGCACCATGAAGAGGATCTTAAAGAATCATCTCAAGGTTCAAGTGTGCCAAGGATTGAGGAGGAGAGACCTTTTCAAGTTGTGATTCCAAAAAGAAACTCAAGAAATATGGTTGATTCCATGTGGCTCACATTTCAAGGGAAAGAGGAGCATATCTCATGTGGTATACATCTCATACTTACATCTCTTATGTCATTTGATAAATCAATTTGCTTTAGTGAGATCATTGCATCTCAAAATTGGAGTAAAGCCATACTAGTTGAGTATGAAGTCTCTCTTGAGAACATAGATGATGTTCTTAAAAGGTTGGAATTGATTTTAAATCAATTAGAAAGCAAATGGTTATTCATCAAATGTATGCTCTTGAGTCATGTAAGAGCAACTCATAGTTTTGTATTGAGGCAAATTGTAAACTCTTTATGAGAGTAAGTGAATCATCTTCTAAAGACACTTATCTCCATAATAAAGTATTTAGCCTCATTGGATCTGAGATTAGCATGGTAAACAAGCATGAAGATATGATGCAAACACTTTGTTATTATAGCATGCATAGTCTTGCCAATTTGGATAAGTCTAATTCTCTAGATCATGGTAACATGATGTTAGATCTTTGTGATTCTATTAAGTCAAGAAGAAATCTTTATTTTCTCATGGAGGAGCATGCACATGAAGAAGGAGCAAGCCTCAAAGTCAAGCATCTACATGAAATTTGGAAGGAATCAATTTCGAAAATGCTAGGATGGTGCAAAGCTCTCAAGTTCATCAAAGATGTCAACATCAAAGAAACACTATCATGGATATGGTGATTTCATATCAACATCAAGCTCATTGGCTGATCTTCACACCTTTTGAACTAGCAAAAACCAATTCAGCCCATGGAGTCAAGTTCAAGATCATCATGTTTTCCATCAAGCTAGATTTACCAAGCTAGATTTTTGAGGAGGATTGGGAAAATTGCAAAAATAAGTTTGGTAGAGGCCAAAAATCTTGTATATAGATAAACACACGTGTGGAGCCTATTCCCACGTGTGAAACTAGTGTACTTGTCATGTACCATAATCATATAGGATGTACATATGATTTAATTCAAGTTCTAGTGGCTAAAAAGGCCAAAAACTAGTTTTCTTAACATATGACACATGGCATCAATCTATTGATTGCATGAGCCACATCCTTTGGTTAGGTGTCATATCCCATGTGTAGAGGACAGCTCACACATCTGGAATAAGCTGAAGTAGGCGAATTTAGAGTTCTAGAAGATTTCCAAGTAGATCTCCATATAGAAGGAAAATAGACCAAAAGTGCTCAAAATAGAAGGTTTTGTCCAAGTGTCAGTTTTGCATGATGAATCATCATATGACAAAGCACCTTCACACATGTGGGATCAGAGGGATGATCAGTACCACGAGCTCCCACTTATTGTATATATAGAGCCACATTTGGCCATAATCATTGTGAGACACCATTCTTGGTTTTGGAAGCAATTTTGAGTGATTCTCTCCATTTGTCTACATTTGTTTTGATTGTTTTGAGGTTCTATCAATGTGTACTTGATTTTCAGGTTGGAGTCCATACTCAGATAGTGTTTCACACGTGTGAAACCAGAAAGTACACTTACCTTCAATAAATGATTGTTCTTGTTAGGATTTTGTGTCTAGAATTGATCTAGATTGATCTTAATCTCAAGTAGATTGATAGATCAAGTAATCTGACAACTAATCCCTCTTGAGGATCAGATTAGGATCCACTCTTGGTCCTTTTTGTACTTTTTGCACACCATCAAATGGTTGAAATTTCAATCTGTCAATTGTATGTGGAACTAAACATGACTCTTCATTGTGTTATTGGAAGACTTAATTTTTTTCTCTCTCAATTGATGGCAATTTGTCCCAAAAAAACTTCAATTTTCAGTGCTTTTCAACACTTCACATGGGTAACTTTAGGTGCACGTATATATCTCTATAGGATTCCAAATTTTAAAAAAAAAAATATAGACATGTTTCTATGGTCATAAAGAATTTTTGAAAGTAGACAACCAAAGAAATGGTTGTAAAAAACACCTCCAAAAGAGTTGAAACTTTCTAGCACCTTTCAATAATTTTCAATATTTTTTGGCATTTGACATGAGTACTTTTAGATGCACATATCTATCTCTACATTACTCCAAATTGAAAAAAAATTGAGAGACATGTTCTTTGGTCATATAATACTTCTTAAAGTAGACAAACCAAAAAAATATTGTTAAAATCATGGTATTATACACTCATATATGATATTTTCAGTTTTGGTGATTTTTATTAGCACTTAAAAGGGTAACTTTGAATGCACGTATCTATCTCTATAGATCTCCAAATTAATTATTTTTTTAATTAGCATGTTTCTATAATCATATAGGATTTTTAAGGGTAGACATGCTAAAAATTGAATGTAAAATTCAAAACAATGTAGTCCCATATATGAAAATATCGAAATTTCATCACCCACATGTTTGACACATCATACCTTACATATAAGTTGCTCAAAATGAAGATCTAAATTTTTTTAATTGGTAATTGTATATATTAAGAACACACATGTGAAAGGAGTTGATGTGATTCATCATAGTTTATGAGATATAATTTTTTGAATAAGTGCTTGAAATGCACACTTTTGTGTGCATTTTGTGACGACTCTAGTGTTAACTTATAAGCGAAAGAGCTGATAATGCTATGTTTTAATTTGCTATGATATTCATTATGATGCTTTTGTGCTTGTTCACAGAGTATAGGAGTTATGCTCCAAGACTCTTCCCAAAGTGCTACAATTGGTAAATTACAGTTTTGGAATACCTCGGATCTATGTTTTCAATTGAAATTGATTTTCCTACATCTTCATTGAGTTCGGATCATTCTTTTTATATTTCATCTATAATCTCCTACGTGCTCCACCCAGATAACGAAGAGAAACTTTACGGTTCAATTCCTAGCACAGATATTTAAAATATCAATTTGTGCTAAGATGGTACTTGATGTTCCTGACATTTTATAGATTGCGATTCTAAGCTCCATGAGTGTTGTATCCATTATTGTAACATGTGTTGTGGGAAGTGCGATTGTGTGCCGAGTGAAACTTCAAGCAACAAGCAAGAGTCCCCTCGTGTAAAATGCGAACTACTATAATATCATTTTCTATACAAGAAACACACCTTCCCTTCAAGCTTTTCCTTGATGAAACCCTCTAGTTGACTCATGTAGATCTTCTCCTCCGCGGTGTGGCACAACTACAAATATAGACACATTGCCACGCCCATTGCCGAAAGAGAAGTGAGATAGTTTTGTTTGTTAGTTTTTCATTGTTTATTGGTTGGTTAATGAATGATTGGTCATTGTTGGCTTTTGTAGAAGAAAGCTATGCAATTTTGAAGGAAATGAGACAATCCAAGCAAATGCATAAGGTATGTTATGCATTCTAAATTTTGAAGATAAGCTTTTGAGAGAGAGAGAGAGAGAGAGAGAGAGAGAGAGAGAGAGAGAGAGAGAGAGATAGGTGAGATAGTTTTGTTTGTTAGTTTTTTATTGTTTATTGGTTGGTTAATGAATGATTGTTCATTGTTGGCTTTTGTAGAAGGAAAGGAGACGATCCAAGCGTATTCATGAGGTATATTACGCATTCTAAATTTTGGTAGATTACATTTGAGTCATAAATAGTATCTTCAACATGGTGAGATTGATGTAACAATGATTAATAATTTTTAATTTAACAATGATTATTTGATTGGTATTCTAACAGATGTCATTTTGTTGATTGATTTGTAATCTAACAATGATTCTTTGATTTGTAATCTAACAATGATTTGGTTTTTATTGTTTGCTTATATAGAGAAAAACAGAGATGCATCTTAGAAGGAATTAAAGATCATCCAAACAATAGATGAGGTATGTCTTTTTGTCTTAAATTGATGTTTTTTTTTATTATTATTGTTTGTATATATTTACAACAAATTCTTACAAGATAAAATAGAAAAACATAAACAATAAACAATCATTCCATACATAATGAGATAGAGATGATCAAATACAAAAGTTTATATTCATGATTCAAAAAAGTGTACATATTCGCATCTAATTCATGAAAAGAGCTTTGATACTAATATCCTTTTTTTCTACTTTTGCAAATACTAAAAATACATTAAATCGAAGAAGTAATAGTAGGCTTTTTAGTCTTCGCTATTTTCTCCCTCATCGTTGTCCAAAGCCGAATCTTGTCCTTCGTCTTCGCCTTCGTCCCCTTCATCTTCATTCCCTTCTTCTCCTTGGTTTCCTCCCGTACTTTCTTCCACAAAGGAAGCGGATGCCCTCTACATACACATTCACAAAACAAATTAATGATTATTAGCCAAACACACGTCATAAAAATAAAATGAAATACAAATTGTGTATCAAAAATATGAGAAATACAAATTATGTAACAAAAATTTACCGATGGATGTACGCCTTGTGTCTCAAGATGATCAACCAAGGCACTATAGCCTTGGCGATATCCAATATTGTACTCGGCATTTGTATACTTACGTCCATAATCTTCAACCTATATCAACACAAATTGATGACTAGAAAAAAGAAAAAAATTATTGGTAAACAATAAACATATGAAATGCAATTAGCAAAAAGAGAATTGCTTACAAATTGGGCATGCATATTAGTCTTGCCTCCTGATCCGAGGTGAGATTGGCCTAAAAGATTAAGCCTTGATTTTGTTGCCTCTCTTTGTTGCTTAAAGCACTCGGGATTAGGATGCTTGGATTCATAAACAACATTTTTCCAATCTTTTTTAAATTCTCATCCCGGCCTCTTCTTGTCTTTACTACATAATCATCTTAGTGATTGGCGCTTATGACGAATATGCATACACATACTCATCTTCGCCCATTTGTCATTAAATCAATTTGGTTGTGGAAACTCACGGTACAATATATCAAGTATCTTGTCTTTGTCCCCTTGGTCTTGTTGCTCCCAAGGGTTAAACAAATCGTGACCAAAGTATATAAGAGTAAGGTCGTGCAATCTATTGATGATGACCTTACCCCTAATGTCCATGATGATGGAACCGTCCTCATCAAGGTCATAGAAAATATTCGTGAATTCTTCCGACGACATCTCCGTCGAAACGAATCCACAATCTTGTTGATCGGATTATCCTTCGAAAAGACAAAGGGCTTTCATTCTTTGCCTTTCCTCGGGAGATAGTATAGTATAAAAATCTCGCACTCGATCAAAATCCGATCTTGAGACTTGTCCTCTTCCACCGTAAGAGGATCCTGGCCTCCTCCTTGATGCTCCACTACCACTCGTAGACATGACTATTGAGAGAAAGATATGAAACTGTGAAAAGAACTTGGAAAGATATCAAATGTGAAAAATGAAAATGTGTGTGTGTGTGTGTGTGTGTGTGTGTGTGTGTGTGAGAGAGAGAGAGAGAGAGAGAGAGAGAGAGAGAGAGAGAGAGAGAGAGAGAGAGAGAGAGAGAGAGAGAGAGAGAGAGAGATTGGAGAGTGAAATGTGTGTGTGTGAGAGAGAGAGAGAGAAAGAGAGAGAGATTTTTAGGTTGTAAAAAGTCTATTCTAATAGCAAGTGATCAAAAAAGTAGAATAGATTGAGTGGGAACAATCTCTTTAAGTCTTGGATCCTCTAAAAGATTGGATATAGAAAATGTACTCTATGTTTCTAATCTTACTAGGATCTTGCTTGGTGTTGGGCAACTAATGGATAGTGGTTTAGATGTTCATTTTAAGAAAGGTGTTTGCTCTATTATGATACTTGCATTGTAAACGGATTTAAGCAAGGGAGGCTATTCAAGCTTGATGCTAATGTGTTTTTTGGAAGTGTGAACATGGTTAAGGAGGAGCTTACCCAAGTAGAACTTTGGCATAAGAGGTTGGGCCACCAACTTCAAATCAATGGAGATCCTATGCACAAAGGAGCTTGCACTCAGCCTTCCAAAAGCATTTTCAAAGTGTGGAAAAAATTGTGAGACTTGTATCCTCTCAAAGGCTCGCAAGCAACCATTTGCTAACTCTTCCACTAGATCTTCTAAGTGGCAATGCCACACAGAATTAAAAAAATTTTGTCGGACCCCACCTCCAGCTTGGATTTCACCGGCAGGGTCCTCGGAAAAGTTTTGTCGTGGATGTGCCACGCGTGGCAGTGCCACATATAAGAAAAATGTCAAAATTTTGGCTAAGTATCGAGTTCGCGTGGCAGCGTTGCGTGGCAAAACACACATATGTGTAGTTGTGTGGTCCTTTTCTGCCTCCTTGCTATGGAAAGGGACCTCTAGACCATAATGCTCATGTGTATTATGTCTGGTTTCACGGATGAACTGTAGTAATTTCGGATTCACTGGGGAGCGAGAGGAAGCGGTAGGCCGTTGATCATTCACTTTGTTAAGTTCAAGAATAGGGAGAACCAATTTTCCACAAGGATCAAGTGAAGTACAAACTACTTCATTATTGTGTTTTCCTTGTACACCTTTTTCAAGCGTCACCGTGGAGGAGCTAAAATCATCTTGAAGACTAATGAACACTCAAGAAATCAGATGTGATTATTAGTATCCTTGTACATATGCATGAAAATTGTTGAAAATTGAAAAAAAATTATGAAAAACTACTAAAATCCCATATCTTCTTTCAGTATGGAACTAACACACGAAACTGAGACGTACACTCTAAAGAGTATTGGCAAAAATTGGATAGGGGTGGGAATACCCATATTGTTCCAAAAGTCCCTTGGATTCTTACCAAGGAGTAGTACAAGTATGTACGATCAGTCATTTGCAAGATGAAAACATCAATATTTTGCTTCTCCACTACAAACATCATTGAAAACAACAAAACAACTTGATGGTCTTAAATCTCATTGGTTGAAGATGCTCGAGTACATATTTCCAATGTGCATTCTTGGCTGTATAACTGATTAACTTCATGATACCATTTACAAACTAGCATCCATTGTCAAATAATTGCAATTGCATGTGTTTTAACATACAAATTGATATAATTATATGATGAAAACCATATATTACAAATATGATGTAGATGGATGTGTGACAAGGAGATTTGTAAGATAGATGTGCAAATAAATATGAAGATATAGTGGAGGCTATATGTATGCTTGAAAGAGGTTTTCCAACTTCCATCTTGGACATACAAGTGCATATACTTGTGCATTTGGTCCAACAAATTGGTGATGTTGATCTTATGCACTCAAGGTACACTGTACAATACATATGATTTTGATTTTTGTTGCTTTAATAGATCTAGCATTGTTTTTTTTTTATATCATCGAACACAATGCTCTTTTATGCTAAAAATGTTTGTAGCTGGATGTTTTTTTTTGAGAGATTCATAAAGATTTTGAAAGATTTTGTGCATCAAAAGGCAAGGCTAGAAGGAAGCATGGCAGAGGGGTTAGTGCAAGAATCTCTTATTTATGTTACTGAATTTTTGCTTCAAATATATGTCTACTCCACGACTATGAAATGATGAAAAAAATAATGGGATAAAAGGTAGAAACCTCAAGGTATAGGTGTTCTTAAGAAAATAAATTTTGCTTACTTAAAAATGCTTTGATCTACATGCATCATAGGTAAATGTTAACATGTTTGCATTTCTAAAATCATCACATAAACCAATATCTATTTTCTTTTGCAAAAGGTCTACTACAAATGGACTAGCAAAAATATGAGGAATAGTACTACAAAGGATTTTGCATGATGCCACTTTGATTTCATCACAAGATTGATGTTCCCACGTCATCAATCCTTTTATTAATTGACATTGGTATCACAATGTCTTTGTTACAAAATGATCGTTTATCAAAATTGTTCATTTGCATTGACAACTTTTCCAAATCCTTATAAAAAACAAGTCCTTGTTCCTCTATAAAACTTGCATGTTGCAGACAATCGTTGTTTTGATCACAAATAAGCTTTGTAATATTGATATCCGACACTTTTGTAATATTAACATCTACAACACAATTAAAAAAAAATTTACATAAAGATGATGTCACAATCTAACTTTCAAAATATATATTGAATAGCACTTAAAAAACCTATCAATCAAAAATATTTTATTAATGCAATAAAATGTGTAATAACTATTAGTTCACAAAATATAGAACAATAGAAATAAAATAAAATTGATAAAAACAACTAATTACAAACCTTCACCATCTATTGGTGTTTTATTGGAATCTAAAATCTCAACATCGTCTATTTCATTCAATCCTAGAACAACAGCTGCAAAAACATCTATTTGGCCTTCATTTTCAAATAGGCCTTCACAAGTAGCCAGTTCTTCTTCAGAAAGTCCAACCACAACTTCATTATTTTTTTCTTTGATAGGCAAGCTTGCAAGCGTTGAAGTTTGAGTATATGCCCATCTCTTTACTCTGGAATCCAAATTTGCAACGTCATGATAAAATGGGTGTAAAAGTGAAGCTTTCTCGATAGTGTTCACCAATGAAATCACACGTCTATGTCTCATTATGCGTGCTCTACCTAGAGTTCGACAGGTGTAAAAGTTTACTATCCAATCGTTTTTATTTGCAAAACAAAAAACGTATTAGATATAGTAAATTATAATTTAATAACATTTTTTAAAAACGATAAAAATCAATTACAAAATTGTTACTCATGCAAAATTTGGTTACTTGTCAAACATTTCAAAAGATGTTCAATCACGTTTTCGGCTTTTGCTCGTGGATGCACAAGTTCACCTCGCATATTCATAAGAGAGTATGTAGGAAGAGATGAGAGAAACAACCTTCTACGCTTAACTTTGTCTCGATCTTTAGGATCCAGCAAGTCATCTTCGTGTTGCGGCATTTCGAATGAAATTTTCTCCCAAAATGTTAAGGATTATTTGCTTGTCTTCCAAACTTGTAAATCATAAGGTGTTTCTTTGGAAAAGCATGCTAACAATATTGCTACATCGTCTGCTTCGAATTTCCCTTCTGCACTTGTAACAACGTCATACAATTCTTTAGCCATTAGTACAGTTTTCATCTTAAATTTCCACATATGGTAATTGGCTCCATCAAGCTTGTCCACGATAGAACTGGCTTCTGCAAAAAGAAAACTTTCTTAGCTAGTTCAGTACGTAAAGAACAATTTCGCTCAGATTGTATGAAATGAACCCCAGGCCAAAAGTTGTAAACAACTAAGAGTGGAAGAAAGTGAAAAACCAGCCAAAAGGATAAGTCTAATGGAATAGCTTCTACAAACGTTCACAGTAGTAAGGAAAATAAAGTTGCAAATGCCATGGTAAACAAGTATACCTATTCAAGGCCGGAAGCTTGCCTCCATAACCTACAAGACACTTGGCTGTCATCATTCTATCATTTGCAGTAAGAAGCAGTTCATGCACTTCAAAGTCGGAGCACCATTGTTTTTATCTCATCTGGTGCTCGCACGCTCTCTCATCTCTTGCTCTACTATCTCTTTCCTTCTGCTCATTAATCTCATGCTCTCTCATCTCACATAGGACAGGCACTTAAAGAACGACAGAAGTTTCTTTGAAGCATAAGGCAGAACAAGCAGCTGAAAAATGATAGAGGACGATTTTGCCCCGGCTTGGCCTCAGCAACAGCATGACATTTTGTTGTTTTGTCACTCTTGTTTAGCAAGAAGTTGAGTTGCGCCGAGAGGCACTCTCTTTCTTGTTTAGTTACTGCGGCAAGAACTTTGTGAAATCTTGCAATTCTCCTAATTCAACATGCACATGTAATGTAGTGATTTTCAATGATGTTAAACACACATGTAAATCGTTTGTTTTTTGTATAAAAAATAAAATACAAAATTGAAGCAAACTATTTTTTTCTATCACAAAGTTCCCAATCAAGTGTTGAGAATAATGTCACATCCAGCACTACAAGAGACACTGGCCTTTAATCAAGTAAAATAAAATCTGCATCAAAGTTTTACAATTTTTTTTTATAGGAAAAATGCACCACGGCTACTTTGTATCGATGAGTCTAGGTCCTTGTATCGTCTTTTCATATCGTCTCTTATAATGACCTCTGGAAGTGGGTCATTCTTTTTTTTTTTGTTTAAAGCTGTCTCCAACCAAGATGGACATTTTGTATAAAAAAATGTGCAATATATTATCTGAAATATGATAATTGGAAACAACTTCTTGCCACTTGTATGTAAAGCCAAATTCTGACTTGAACTATGCTTCGATTGCTTTACGTAACAAGCGATAATGTTTTATCTTTTTAAATAAAGTTTCTAACGTGCAAACTCCTTCTGGCAATGACCCTTTGTTTGACAAATGATAACTTTATTAGATAACACTTTGTTAAACACGATATTCTCATTGTCTTTTTGCTTGTAACATTGCTAGAAGGAGTTTGCACGTTGGAAACTTTATGTAAAAAGATAAAACATCATCGCTTGTTACATAAAGCAATCAAAGCATGGTTCAAGTCAGAATTTGGCTTTACATACAAGTGACAAGAAATTGTTTACAATTATCATAATACTAGATAATATATTGCACATTTTTTGCACAACATGTCCATTGTGGTTGGAGATAGCTTTAAATGCAAAAAAGAATGAGACACTTTCAAAGGTCATTATAAAAGACTTAAGAAATCAATATGCAAAGACGATACAAGGGCCTGGCCTCATCGATACAAAGGAGCTGTGGTGCATTTTTCTTATAAAAGAAAAATTGAAAAACTTTGATGCAAATTTTATTCTACCTGATCAAAGGCCGATGCCTATTGCAATGCTGGATGTGACATTATTCTAGTCTACGGATCTATGGTTGAAGTCTTTTTTAATTAGTTATTGCCCACTGGGAAGAAGCCCATCGCAAAGAATATTTGTTAACTTGACGACCTGTTTTCTGAGACAACAGGCAAACCAAGTAAAACCAAAGATGAAGTTATTATTGCCTTTTTCGTTCCAGCTCTCAATCGAAACTGACCTGAGGTAGAAGATGCCATGACGATGCACCCTCACGCCATGACTGCAAGCGACTAAATCCTCGTTGCTGTTGCGTTGATCAGAATATTACAATCCAAACACCACTGCGCTGCCCACCGGCTGTCTGGTTCCCCAAATCACTGAGGCTCGTTCCCAAATCGCTGCCCTGCTATCACGTTCTCCAAATCGCGACCGGTATGTCAGTCGCGTTTTCCCCAAAGTGCCAGTCACGTTTCCTGTTTTGCCCTATAGCGTTTGGGGTTTTGCCCTCGCAGCCCAAGCGAAGAGAGAGGGGTTTTGCCCCGGCCCCCCAAGCAAAATTATAGCAAGATGATTTGTCCGTGCACCAACAAAATTGTAGAGAGAGAGAGAGAGGGGGAGATAGACACGCGGGCGCGGGCGCGCGCACATGCGATGGTAGATGAGGAGAGCAAGATTAAGATTATTTTCACGAATGCGGATTAAGGCTTCAATTAAGCAAAGCCTAATTGTTGGTTTGTTAGCACTTGGTTAAGCAAAGCCTAAGTGATGGTGTGTTAGACTCACTCGAACTTGGGAAGTCTGTTAGCACTCACTCGAACTTAGGACCTCACCTGCCATTTGCAACACTCCCAATGGGTCAAGGCTACCAACTAGCCAACTCTCCTATGCTCAAAGGAATTATGGCTTCAGTTGTCTACAAAACCAAGACTCTAATATATTGTATCATGAATTAAATTCAGCACTTGGAATACTGACATGGGCTTTCTCAATTAGGCCATACAAAAGAGCAAAACCATGGATAAAAATTGCAATAGAACCTTATTTCAACTATGAAGCCAATCTATAGGTTTCACATGATTTGTAACCCTTTCAGAAAAGTTCTATTGAAACCCTGTGTAGACAACTCCTCAGATCCACATGTCTAAATTCCAACGAGATGGGACGACTATTTGTCTGCTTTATGTTTTGATCCAAATCTTCCAATGGCATCAAACCAAGTCCCAGATCAGCTACCATTAGCCAGATTGTACTACCATGCGGCAATGATGGGTGGATCCTGGGAGAAGAAATATTTACATGAAAAAAAACCAATTGGTTGTACGGGGTCAATAAGTGTTTTTTGCCACACGACAGAGATTTTAAAGAGCCACGCCTAGAATTTATGGTCCAATAACATTTAATGAAAGTCCGAACCAAAGTCCAAAATAATAAATCTCGCAAGGTGTTGTGGGACCGCCACCATTTTTAGTAGGGGATACTATTGGAGGGTTTGCGGATATCGAGGCAACCTTAATTAGATTATTCATTTATTAGAAGTTAATAAGTGAGAAAAATTTGGCACCCTACGTGTGTAAGTCCAAGCCAATGATCACATTGTTATTTGCATAGTTAAAAGTTAATAAAAGGACTTTAGGCCTTTTTGCAAGAATTCAATGTTGCAAGGCCTAATAGAAGTGAACCATCATCTTAGAGTGGGACTAGAATTCCTAATTGGGAATATTTATTTGTTGGAGATTACCTATGGCCTTTAACTCAATAAAAATCATTGTCCTATCATTTTATTTGTGGTCGGAAGATAATTTGTGCCATTTGAGTCTAATGTGTCACAAAATTTGCAATTCATTGTAGAGCACAACATGTGCTACCTTTCTTTGGATTGCTAGTACAAACTAAAGCTACTAAACTCACATATAAAGTACTCACATATTGCCAAGGGCCTCGAAAAAGTAAGAAAGAACCTACTATTGCATTGTCTTCTACTAAAGATGGGTTTAATTCAACTAAGTATTCTATATGTGAGATTGTTTGGCTAAAAAGGCTATTTGAAGAAATATAAATATTTGGCACCAACAACCATTTATTGTAATGATCCAAGATATATTCAAACATCTAAGAATCGAGTGTTTCATGCTCGTACTAAGCATATTGAAACACATTATCACTATGTTTGTGAGAAAGTGAATTGTAAAGAAGTGAAATTGATTCTATTGCTCCACCAATTAGCAAGTTGATAATATTTTTTCTAATCAACCATATACAATCTATTAACCACTTTTATTTTCAAAAAAAGATGAGAGAAACAACTTAGGAGTAGAGTCTAGTATATTACCATCATGTGATCATTATAATTTCTTACTTTTTAATTCGAAATGTATTTATCTTCTAATTAGCTTTCTTATTATGATATTTGTTTTTCCAATTATCAACTTTATCATAACAATAAGAAGTGCTTTCTTGAAAAGACTCCTTACAAAACAAGAAGCTCTTAACTTTTGTGGATTCTTATTTTTATGTTTAATAGAAATCAAATTCACCATGGAAATTAAGTCCTTGCAAAAATTTCACCCAATTGGGCAACTATGAAAGTGTTACTAGAAAAATTTGCATGACCTTTAGAACCCAATAAGGCTTTCTTGTTTGTTTGATTCGTTTACCTATTTGCTAAATAGTTTATTGAAAAGAAATGATTGGTAAAAATCACATTGCAACTTATGATGTCTTAACTATATGTGTACAGATCTTTAATTTCCAGTTTCATTTTCCAAAGAAAATTCTCGCACCAAAATTAAATTAAGGACCAAAAGTGTAGCTTTTATTTATTTGTTTTCAGCTTAATCGAAGCTAATGTAAATAGCAATCCAAATAATTGTTGGAGTGCAGACTGAAAGAAAGCAACTCATGATAATCAACCCTTTGTTCATTGAAACGAATATAGTCAATAATCACATGACATATGAGGTGCTCATATTCATGGTTCTTTGCCTTAGGTTCAAATAAGTTGAGCTAAAAAGCAAAAAACATGTCTTCAAAGCCAAAAAGCTTTTCATGGACAAAAGAATCAATGAATCAGTCTATCAGCAGTAGTGATTTTGCAACGAATTTCAAATGACCAATGGGATCAGCAAAGGACAAAGAATGTGTCTAGACTCATTCCATCGTGTGTTGGCAGTTCAGCAGCTTGATGGCAAATAGAGTGTGTGAAGCCAAAGTACGACTGCTTCTCATTCCCATCTTTGTGACCTGAAGGAGGCTTGTAGTACATGCGAGCCGTTTGGGGACAGTGTGACTGAAACCTCGTTACGATTCTGACCCCTCGGTTCAAGATTTCCAAATACTTTGCCATAGCCACAGCAAGTATCGAAAGAGCCTCACTCAATATCAGTTATCGATCCCTGATCTTTAACAAATACTCTTCTGCTGGCGATTCAGATTACATGCTCTCGCATCCAAACTTTCTGGTGGCAATGAAATCACAAGAGCTGGGTCGAAGAATTGCTGCATGCAATGAAAAATCATCAAACAAAATGCAAAATGCAAAGTGCCCACGAAGGATTTGAACCGAATGTCTCTGCTGTGCGGAGGATCTCTTGATGGAAGAGATCCACAGCAGCAGCAGCAGGCATCAATGTTCTGCTTCTCGTTCTTCCTCCTGCTGCACTATATATATTGAGGAGGGAGGGAGGGAGCCTCGTCTCTTAGTAGCACGGAGCCAGGAATGTCTCAAACCATACCATGGTCGCCACGTGTATCAAATGGTCCAAATTTTTAAATAAATCACTTTACATTACTTCATAAAAAAAAATCAGGTACTATAACTCACAAATATACATATCAAAACCTAACAATATTGTGCACATGCACATGCAAGCACAAGCCTCGAGCTTTCAAATTTTTGGTTGGTTGCATGTAAGAATCTGCCAGGCTGTTTCAACCAACAAATTTTTGCCACATGGCACATTCTTATTGGAGCATGGGTTAAATACCTATGGCATGTCCATAAGTGACTTCGAGGAAAGTAGGGAGGGTAAGGAAAAGGATTAAAAGGAGAAATGTGAAGACAAATGACTTATTCTTGGAGTAAACAGCACTGGGCTTTAGGGTTTTTCAACTTTGGAATCACACATTTAAGTCAATGGAGTTTCGTGCAAAAGTCAAAACTAAAGGGCAATGTTTTAGATTCCAAGGCATTCTGTGTTTAAATTAATGAACTTTGTTGCAAAAGTCAAAATTAAAGTTTTTAAATTGGAAGGATCTATGGACACAAAAAAAAATTTGTCACATTGCTCAGGACTTTATTGCAAGAACTGGATCCTTTAGATACGCCTCTATGTGCAAAGTCGTCAATAACAAAAAATTCGTGTCCCTTTCTTTTTCTTGCATGCGTGCTCACGCTTAAAATGCACTTATACATGCAATTCATAAATAGAAAAAAATTCAGGTCCCTCTCTTTATCTTGTATGCATCGCTAGGCTCTCAATCTACATGGCCCACCATCATTATTACCAACAATAATAATCAACTAGTGATTATTATCTATTTGCATTCTGCCAATTTTCCAAAAAATAGTGACCATGAATAAAACTAAGGTTGTGCATCTAGCCATTACATAGGAGAGCGCTCTACCGCCCACAAGTCTCCCCCTCCTCCCCCCCCGGTCTAGGCGACATCCTTAATGTGAGGACCCCACCACCTCGTCTTCCTTTTTCAAAAATGTATTACAAGAGTACATTATTTACAAAGTTGGCCCACATACGCTTGCTAGTTCCAATTATTTACAAAGTTGGCCCACATACGCTTGCTAGTTCCAATTTTCACGCACAACCTAATGCTCTAACCATTTTTGTCATAAAAGAATGTAAGCTATCCCATGATTTTCGTACGGTGGTGGATAACAACCTTCTGAGTTTACCAACCCAAATTGACATTCCCAAGAGCGCAAATGAGGATGTATTGTGCCCGTGTGACGTAAGCATTATTGTTGGACAAAGAACGAAGGATGGCCTTTGAGATCATCATTGCTTGGACTAAGCTTGAAGGCCTCCCTTCAAGGGTTTGTTGTTTGCCCTTCAAGGCTAATATCATGGCCCATTGTGACTACTTTATTGAGCTATGGCCTCTATTTGTAAGTGTTTGGATTCTCTATTGAGCTTTACACTAGATAAAAGACACATAAAATTATTGTGAGGCTAATACGTCAAGCCATGATGTGTTGTTTACAAGATGCATGTACCAACTATCCTCAGACAGAATTTCAGACATCTCAGCAAAAGGGACAGTTAGTGAGAGGGCAACATATGTATATTCTGGGAATTTTTCTTTAATGTACAGTTGTTGAACGGATAAAAGGGCATATGAAATAAGAGAATCAATATTTACATAATTGTAGGTGTGGTATGGTCTGGTTATTGGATTGATGGAGCGAAGTACATTATTTGTTTTGACTTCCTCCAAATAATGAGAATAGCTAGCTTCCCAATCTGTGTAAATTTCCCACAGATCAGGGAATAATAGCTAATGGGAAACCCAAGAAGGAACTGGTCTAAGGCTACAGACAACTTCTTTAACATCAAAAATGTTAATTGAATCTAACTTATTCAGATACTCATCCAGAGCTGGAAAAATATAATTTTCAAATGTTTTTAGATATTCTAAAATATTTATATACAAAGATCCTGCGATCACATGGATATAGTTAGTTTGCACATTGAACTTATTCTGAACAATGGCAAAAGCAAGGATTCCTTTTTGGTGCACTGTTAATTTGGCCCAAAACGAATTTAGGTTAGAAAAAGTCCAAGGGCTTTACCATGGTTCTTTTGTATAACCAAAAAGTTTAGGTAAAAGAAGGCAATCCATTTTCCACTAGAGTTCTGGACTACAAAAAGGTGGAAGAAAAAATATTAGTTCTTGTTGAAATGTCTAAAATTTTGTCTTTAGTAGTGAATACACTACCTTGTTCTTCTTTACGACATCTCCACTATGCGACACCTCAACTTGTTGTGGAATAATGCTTAGTGTTGTCGGTTGGTCTGCAGCAGCTGTGACACTGACTGTTTTTACCTTATAGCTTTGGCTAGCTCATCCGTCTGCATAGATTGATCCTGGCACTGTGCTGGTTCTTCCTCCTCAAAAGTTTGGATTTGGCTCGATTGGAATTTAGCATCGTCCAACTCTTCTTTTAATTTTTCATACGAGATATTGCAGCTGGAAGGTTTGGATCATTCTTTCTTGAATTTCCTTCCAGGCTGTTGGGTCGATCCTGTATCTTCTATGAAATACGCAGGCTCCCAATGTAACTTCGGCACTTATCCTAAGATTGCCTCTTCGGCCTGTCTCTTGTAAATTTGATTGTCTCTTTTCAGCATATCTGCAGAATTCTGCAGCTAGGCAACTAAGTCTTGGGCATTGCTGAGTTTGTCGCTCAGCTTCTCATTACTACTCTGTTGAGTAGCTCGTTTGTGTCTCTCCTCCTGCAAAAAAGCCTACAGGGTCTGAATCTGTTGTCTGAACAATAGATTTTCACTTTCAAAAGCATTGGACTGCTCTTGCATCTCTTCCAATACTTCAGCGTAGCATCCTACCTTCCTCTTACTTCTTCAAGAGCTACATCTTTCTTGCTCAGCTCTGCTTGGGCTGCTTCAAGCTCTTCGCTCTTATGGAACAACTCAGCCTTGATTTTCTCCAATTCTATATGCTTCTAAATTAGGTCTGCTTGGAGGGAATCATACTTCGAGCCGAGTTTCCTAGAGAATTTCTCAAGGCTAATAAAATGTTGAATAGTTGTATGTGTATCTGGCAACATTGTACCAAAAATCTTTTTATATAATTCAACATCGAGGATTGGTGTCTTGACATCACTTCTGCTTTCCTGTTGAGTATCATAAATCTATTCTTCTTCTTGTGGTGCTAGCTCCTGCGGCATATCTCTTGACTCTGCTCTTGCTCAACAACATCATTAGCTTCTTCTTCTGTTTCTCTATTCTTTTCTACGCTGGACAATGGCTTATACTAGGATGACGGTGAAGACATCCTCACCGAGCTTCCTTGGTACTGGCTTGATGATGATGATGATGATGATGTCTGCGCTACGGTGGTTGCCTTTGATACTTGCATTTGGGATTCAGCCTCCACTAAAGGAGCTAGCTTTGGTAGTACTGGTGCAATCCTGATATCTTCCTCCACTGTTAGCACACCAGCATGCATACACAAGATACCCATCTGCAAACCAAGCCTGGAAAACTGATTAATCTTTACTAATCTACAAAATTGCTTAGAAGCAATCTGTCCGAAGGCAATAGATTCTCCATTCAGAGCTCTCAACAAATATCCCATATTCATATTCGAAATGGTGTACTCTTGCTCTAGTAAGAATATAGAAACAAGAGCAAAGCAAAGCTTTTGAGATTGGGATCTCTGATGTAAGAGAGTTTATATCCCCATTTCTCAAGGTAAGCTTCTTCCTAGAAAACTCCGCTCTCTGTGATGAAGTTTGATTTTGTAACTGGCATGTTGCCATCCATAGGCAAAGCTAAGTCACGACAATAAAATTCTTCTATAATATTGCGGACAGTGGTGGATATATGTCCTTCTTCTGTTTCGCTCAAATTGCGGACCAGCTCATGGCACAAGTCTGTAAGGATTACTGATGGATCGAACTGAAGAAGTCCTTCAATTCGTGCTCGTATAGCCAATGGTTGTAACACTGGTAAAATTGGCTTTGGGTGCGTTTTAAATAAGATTGCCATGGCGCTCGCAATTATAAACCAATGATGGTGGAAAAGAGCTTGATCATAACAATTCAGAAATCAGAGAGCAAGAGTGATGGAAAGTGGTAGCGAAAAAACAGAAGTGTTTGAGGCTTTTGGTATATTGATGATATATCGGCGGATTAGACTAATATTAAATGAAAGCGTGTACCTTCGTTTTGAAGGTACATACTCAATAATAAAGTGTCTAGTCCTAAAACAAACAAAAAAATTAATAATAAATAAATAATAAGCAAAATACACAAATGCTTCGCTCAGTTCGCAAAAGTTCGGCTCAGTATTTGAGAGTTTTTGTTACAACTCCCTAAGATCATCGACTGCCTTGAAGGTTCTGCACACCCCATACCCGTGACGACGCACCATAACCGCCCAACCATACGGTCACAACTGACCCACCCCCATGCCCTGGAACAATTGACACAATCATGTCCAGTCAAGCCTCCTACGATAATTGGCGTCCCATACCACCAGCCATCGCACTCGGCTCTCCCTAGTACACGCTCCTGGCCTGGAGATACATCCTGGCTAATGCACGTGCTCTCCATCCACCAACTCCCGGGTAGACTCAGTGAATGGAAAGAGGGAAACCCCACAACTATATAGGCATAGCACAGTGGGTCTCATCAAGCACGGTCCTGCCGACGACATGTGACCACCTAGGATGGTGATGCGTGGCACCTAGACATGTCGATAACTCCAGTCCTGCATCATGCCCCTAGCGAGGCCGTCACTGAAGGGCGTACCGTTATGGTACATAACATTCTCCCCCCCCCCTAAAAAAAAAAAAAACTTCCTTTTATGGGAAGAAACCAGGGAATCTAAGTCTTAAATCATTCTCCTTCTCCCATGTGTCCTCATCATCTAACATACCTTTCCAATGAATCAGATGTTCAGAAATCAAACGATTTCTCAGCTGATGTTGTCGAGTATCCATGATCCTTTCTGATTCATGGGGTACAAAATCAGTCAAATCCTCCAATAGCACTAGATCATTTGTGAGAATTAGGTCATCTTTCCCACCAAGTCATTCCTTTAAATGACTAACATGGAATACAAGATGAACCTTAGTTCCAACAGGGAGTTCTAGTCTATAAGCAGCCTTACCAATCTTGTTAAGCACTTTAAAAGGACCGCTAAAACGTGGAGATAATTTCGGACATTTTCCCGTTCGAAGTGTCTTAGAGTCCTTAGGGATTCTAAGATACACCCAATCACAGATCTCAAACTCTCGAGGAGCACGACTTCGGTTGGCATAGAACTGGGCTCTTGAGCCAATCTAATGCTTTCCCTATCCACCTGCAACATTTCTTGCATATCATGCAAGAAATCTGCTGTAGCTTGAACCTTGAGACCTTTGAGTCCAACGGAGATAGGGGAACGAGATTGAAGGCCATAAAAAAGTATAAAAGGACTAAAACTAGTGGCAGAATGCTTCATACTATTGTATGCGAACTCAACCGGTCTGATTGTCACCTGGAAACATATGCACGAAGCATATCTTCCATCGACTGGTTGACCCGTTCGGTCTGACCATCGGTTTTCGGGTGATCCATAGACGATAGACTTAAAATAGTTTCCAGTCTTTCAAAGACCGCCTGCCAGAACTTGCCAGTGAACTTGGAATCATGATCACTAACAATATCATTCGGCAATCCATAAAGCCTGAACAACTTTTCAACGAAAAGTTGAGCAAGTTCAGAACCTTTGACAATAGTTTTTGTTGGAATAAACTGTGCCATTTTGGTTAGCCTATCAACTACTACCCAAATAGCATCGTGACCCTTCCTAGACTTAGGAAGTCCGACCACAAAATCCATGAAAATACTTTTCCATTTCTTGTTGGGAATTTCCAATGGATGTAACAGACCAGCTGCTTTGAGTCTTTGCGCTTTATTTACTTGGCACTATTCACACTTTTGAACGTAGACCTCGACGTGACCTTTCATTTTTGGCCAATAAAATTCTCTTTTAACAAGGTCAAGCATCCTTTGTATACTAGGGTATCCCGCGCTGGGGCTATCGTGGCACTAATGCAGGATTTGGGCCCTAAAGTCCGCGATATCTGGCACACAGACTTTTCCTCTACGGAAAAGCAAACCATTCCGAATGGAATAATCAACAAGTATCCTCTCTTCGCGAGATTTCTTGGAATCCTACTTTCCAAGATTGTCTCTCCTAAAAGAGCTTCCTGCCAGGACATCTTGCCAAATATGACCGAAAAACTCATCGGTCCAACAAAGATCTCGCAGAGAAAGATACAACTCAGATTGGAACTCAACAAAGCATAACTGATTAACTTCTCCAATCCGGCTCAAAGCATCAGCAATGCAATTCGACGTGCCTCTGTGAAAAATGCAAAAATAAGCTTGGTAGAGGCCAAAAATCTTGTATATAGATAAACACACATGTGTGTTGAGCCTGTTCCCACGTGTGAAAATAGTGTACTTGTCATGTACCATAATCGTATAGGTTGTACATATGATTTAATTCAAGTTCTAGTGGCTAAAAAGGCCAAAAACTAGTTTTTTAGACATATGACACATGGCATCAATCTATTGATTGCATGATCCACATCCTTTGGTTAGGTGTCAAATCCCATGTGTAGAGGACAGCTCACATGTGTGGAATAAGCTGAAGTAGGCGAATTTTGACTTCTAGAAGATTTCCAAGTAGATCTCCATATAGAAGGAAAATGGACCAAAAGTGCTCAAAATAGAAGGTTTTGTCCAAGTGTCAGTTTTGCATGATGAATCATCATATGACAAAGCACCTTCACACATGTGGGATCATAGGGATGATCAGTACCACGAGCTCTCACTTATTGTATATATAGAGTCACATTTGGCCATAATCAATGTTAGACACCAATCTTGGTTTTGGAAGCAATTTTGAGTGATTCTCTCCATTTGTCTACATTTGGTTTGATTGTTTTGAGGTTCTATCAATGTGTACTTGATTTTCAGGTTGGAGTCCGTACTCAGACAATGTTTAACACGTGTGAAACCAGAATGTACACCTACCTTCAATTAATGATTGTTCTTGTTAGGATTTTGTGTCTAGAATTGATCTAGATTGATCTTAATCTCAAGTAGATTGATAGATCAAGTAATCTGACAACCAATCCCTCTTGAGGATCAGATTAGGATCCACTCTTGGTCCTTTTTGTACTTTTTCCACATGGTATCAGAGCCTAGTACAAGAGGTTTTGTTGAAATCGATCGGGTTAATCCAAACCAAAGCCAAAATTAGCAGTTTTTGGAAAACTAGTCAAATTTTGTGTAGCGAGTTGGATTTGATAGCTATCCTCAAAATTTTTGGTCCAGATCTTGTTGTGACCCTTTTCACACGTGTGTTGCCGCACAGCTCCGGTTTTGACTGAGAAATTTCAAAAATTTGTAGAATTTGACTCACATACCCAATTTGAGTGATTTTTGGTGCAAAATCAAGCACTTTCTATAGAGAATCTAATTCCTTGATTAGTTCTTGGATTAGATCAGCCAAGAAATTAAATTTGAAGCTTGAATTAGGTGCATTAACTGATTATCTCTGATTTTTTGAGTGCATGTTGAAGTTGAGAGAGATTTTGCTAAAAATCATAGATTAAGGAGTGATATGCAAGGTGAGAGGTTGTAATCCATTGTACCATCACTCTAGATTTGTTCAAGAGTGATAGGGTCAAGTTTAGAAGCATCAATTTGCTAGAAAACATCCTTCGATATGTCCTCCAAGTGAAACCTTTGAGAGTTTCTAGTGCATATAGAGCATCTATGCAAATCTTTTGTAGAATTTGACATAGATTGGCTTAAATTGAGAGTTCTAGAAAAGAGATTGAGATCCAAGTCGCATTGTTCAACCCTACTCAATTTGTTTGAGTGATTGTAAGGTTCGAAAAGAGTCATTAAGGTGTCTATGGCAAATGTGTAGAGAGAGATCCAATTTTCTAAGAGTTCCTTCCTTTGTAGAAGGCAAGATCTAGAAGCTCATTTTGTGTTGTTATTGGTGGAGAGTTTGTCTCTTCCCAGGTGATCAAATATTTCTAAGTGGCACTATCTCTTTAAAGCACAATATCTTAGTGAGAAAAATCACAACTTTTGATTTTGAATTTCATTCCAAGTCTTAAGAGGTAGAGTAATTGGTGGAATCCAATAGGGGTGAATGAATCAATTTGTTGAGCAAAAATTGACATAGTATGTATGAAACTCAAATTAGTTCTATCCAACTTTCTTTGTGAGAGTGTGAGGGTCAATTTGAGATCCCATTGGATGTCTAGAATGAGGAGGACTCCATATTTGAGTATTAATGCATGGTTGAGATCTTTGTGAATCTCTAGTTGTCTAAATTTTTAAGCTTTGTGAAAAATTGGTGGTATGGTTTGTTGTCAAATCAAATCAAACTCATTCTAAATCTCAAGTGTGAGATTATTTGGGTCAAGAGTGATTCCAAAAGAAGTGATTAAGTTTGATTTTCATGTATTTGAAACAAAACCCATCTTTTGTTCAAGAATCTCAAGTGTTGAGAAAACTAGTCAAGTGAAAAGAAAAATCTAGGTGTCAAATCTTTCTCATATCCATTTCAACTTTCAAAAGAAAAAGTCATTGGTATTTGATGAGTCCAATAGGAGATTGGATCTGATTTCTTTAGTGATTTGATTCAAAGATTGTGTGCTTTTGTCTTAGTGATCAAAGCAAAATTTCCAAGTGACTAATCATTACTGTGAAGATTGATTCTTAGGTTTGTGAGCTAGACCTTTTGTAGATCCTTCTAGATTGTTGAAGATGTTCAAATCTAGTCTCTTGAGAGTCACAAATTACATTTGTAGAATCATATCACAGGTTTTTATTCACATGGCATCAATAGGTGGCATCCTATTGAAGGAAAGAAAGGATCCTAAGTGCAACCTTTGTGGCAAGGGAGGATATATTTTCTCAAGATGCTACAAAAAGAAGACCAATCAATCCAAGGAGAACCAAGGCAAGGGGGCCGAGGTGAAGGATGGAGCTTCAAGTTCGAAATGCAAATACAAGAAGGACAAGTCCAAGAAAAGGTGTTTCCTTTGTGGAAAGGTGAATGAGGCTTGGAGTCTCATAAGGACTTGCAAGATTTGTCTTCAAGAGTCCATCACAACATATGTCAAATCTTTTGAAATTTTTCATTTGGAAGTACATTGTTTGGTTCAAGATGCAAAGATAGATGTCACTTTCATGAAAGTAACTTGGATTTATTTTATGTCCTTGGAAAGTATTTTGCTTGGAACTTTGGACAAGTTCAAACTTATTGTTATTATCCAAGAGAAATCAATCAAGAATTAGGAGCAATCACAAAATGAAAATAGTTTCATTTATGCTCTCATGTCAACTTATGAACAACCATTTTGCTTTGAAGAGATTTTTGTATCTCAAAGGTGGATTAAGGCAATACTAGTTGAGTGTGATGCCTTAAAAGATAGCAAAATATGTTTTCCTTGTAAGCTTACATTAGTTATGAAGTCAAGGAAATGAAAATATCCTCATAATGTAGGATCTTCTGGTTTCAATAAGATCACGAATGATGTGTTCATTCATAAAGATGAAAATTGTAAGTTTTCAATCTTAAAGGCAAGTTGTAAACTTCTTATGAGAATATGTGAAGCATCCAAAGTGGACACTTATATCCATAAGCAAGTGGTTAGCCTTATTGAGATGGAAATGCCTTTTGATTTCAATATTAGAAAAATCATGCCAAGTTGTGGTGATTTTTTGACTTATGTTTCTAGCATAAGTAGTTTTGATAATCATAGGAAGTGCATATTGTGTGGTCATAGTTGTTGTGATCATTATGAGACATGGAGGTCTCGGATTTCCATCAAGAAGGAGCACCATGAAGAGGATCTTAAAGAATCATCTCAAGGTTCAAGTGTGCCAAGGATTGAGGAGGAGAGATCTTCTCAAGTTGTGATTCCAAAAAGAAACTCAAGAAATATGGTTGATTCCATGTGGCTCACATTTCAAGGGAAAGAGGAGCATATCTCATGTGGTATACATCTCATACTTATTTCTCTTATGTCATTTGATAAATCAATTTGCTTTAGTGAGATCATTGCATCTCAAAATTGGAGTAAGACCATACTAGTTGAGTATGAAGTCTCTCTTGAGAACATAGATGACGTTCTTAAAAGGTTGAAATTGATTTTAAATCAATTAGAAAGCAAATGGTTATTTCATCAAATGTATGCTCTTGAGTCATGCAAGAGCGAAAGTGATTTGTTTACTCATAGTTTGAAAATTTGTAGTGAGGCAAATTGTAAACTCTTTATGAGAGTAAGTGAATCATCTTCTAAAGAAACTTATCTCCATAATGAAGTATTTAGCCTCATTGTATCAGAGATTAGCATGGTAAACAAGCATGAATATATGATGCAAACACTTTGTTATTATAGCATGCATAGTCTTGCCAATTTGGATGAGTCTAATTCTCTAGATCGTGGTAACATGATGCTAGATCTTTGTGATCCTAATAAATCAAGAAGAAATATTTATTTTCTCATGAAGGAGCATGCACATGAAGAAGGAGCAAGCCTCAAAGTCAAGCATCTACATGAAATTTGGAAGGAATCAATTTTGGAGGTGCTAGGATGGTGCAAAGCTCTCAAGCTCATCAAAGATGTCAACATCAAAGAAGCACTATCATGGATATGCTGATTTCAGATCAACATCAAGCTCATTGGCTAATCTTCACACCTTTTGAACCAACAAAGACCAATTCAGCCCATGGAGTCAAGTTCAAGATCATCACGTTTTCCATCAAGCTAGATTTACCAAGCTAGATTTTTGAGGAGGAGTGTGAAAAATGCAAAAATAAGCTTGGTAGAGTCCAAAAATCTTGTATATAGATAAACACACATGTGTGGAGCCTGTTCCCACGTGTGAAAATAGTGTACTTGTCATGTACCATAATCGTATAGGTTGTACATATGATCTAATTCAAGTACTAGTGGCTAAAAAGGCCAAAAACTAGTTTTCTAGACATATGACACATGGCATCAATCTATTGATTGCATGAGCCACATCCTTTGGTTAGGTGTCATATCCCATGTGTAGAGGACAGCTCACATGTGTGGAATAAGCTGAAGTAGGCAAATTTTGACTTCTAGAAGATTTCCAAGTAGATCTCCATATAGAAGGAAAATGGACCAAAAGTGCTCAAAATAGTAGGTTTTGTCCAACTGTCAGTTTTGCATGATGAATCATCATATGACAAAGCACCTTCACACATGTGGGATCATAGGGATGATCAGTACCATGAGCTCCCACTTATTGTATATATAGAGCCACATTTGGCCATAATCAATGTTAGACACCAATCTTGGTTTTGGAAGCAATTTTGAGTGATTCTCTCCATTTGTCTACATTTGTTTTAATTGTTTTTGAGGTTCTATCAATGTGTACTTGATTTTCATGTTGGAGTCCATACTCAGACAATGTTTCACACGTGTGAAAAGTACACCTACCTTCAATTAATGATTGTTCTTGTTAGGATTTTGTGTCTAGAATTGATCTAGATTGATCTTAATCTCAAGTAGATTGATAGATCAAGTAATCTGACAACCAATCCCTCTTGAGGATTAGATTAGGATCCACTCTTGGTCCTTTTTGTACTTTTCCCACAACCTCGACGGTACTTAATGTTGAATTCGAACTCTTGAATGAACTCCGACCAGCGGGCCTTATGAACCCTGAGGTCCGAGGCATCACAGATATACTTAAGATATTCATGACCTATCATTACCACGAATTTAGATCCGTACAAATAATGTCTCCAGATCTTTAACGCATGGATGACAGCAAAAAGTTCCTTCTCATAAGTAGAATATCTACTTTGAGCTGGGTCTAACTCCTTGCTCTCTCGAAAGCCACAAGTCTACCATCCTGGTAAAGGACTGCACCTACCACATAGTCACTAGTGTCTGTTTCCACTAGGAAAGATCCGCTAGGGTCCACTATGTGTAAGATAGGGGCTGTAGACACCAACATCTTCAAAGCTTCAAAGCTTTGATTAAGTTCATCAGTCCAAACAATCGGAGGACTGATCTTTGAATGCCTTCCGGCCTTCTTCTTATTACCCTTTTTTGTTTTGTGTTTGGCCTTCTTCACTCCCTTAAGAAGATTCGTTAGAGGCAATGCAACTAAGGCATAGTCTTTAGTGAATCTATGGAAAAAACCTGTGAAGCCTAGAAAAGATTTTACTTCCCTAATGGTTTTTAGAATAGGCCAATCACGAACTTTCTGGACTTTATCATAATCGATCTCAAGACCATGATCGGAAATGATATGTCCCAAATACTTGAGTCGAGTTTGAAAAAACTCACATTTAGACTCCTTAGCATAAAGCTTTGCCTGCCTTAGATTATCTAAGACTGTACGCAATGCGCTTCGTGCTCTTCAAGAGTCTTACTGTAGATCAGTATGTCATCTAAAAATACCACGAGAAACTTCCACAGATATGGACGAAGAATATCGTTCATCATCTGCTGGAAGGTTGCCGGGGCATTAGTTAGACCAAAGGGTGAAATTAAAAATTTGTAATGGCCATACCTAGAACAAAAACTAGTTTTGGAAACATCCCCCTCATGTATTCTAATTTGATGGTATCCTGACCTAAGGTCCAATTTGGTGAAATACCTAGCACCATTCAATCGGTCCATTAAGTCGTCCATCCGAGGCAAGGGGTAGCGGTTCTTAATTGTCGTTTTATTAAGCTTTTTGTAATCAACACAAAGACGAATACCACCGTCTTTCTTGTCGGTTAGCAAAACAGGAGCTCCCCAATGGGATTTACTAGGCCGAATATGGCCTTTACGCAACAACTCCTTAAGTTGGCTAGCAACTTCATCTTCTTCCTTCGAGCTCATCCTATAGGAAAAAAGCCATACAGGAGAGCATTCGGGAAGGAGAGCTATGTGATGGTCTACACCCCGTGAGGGGGGAAGACCTCAGGCAATTGCTCAGGGAATATATCATTATATTCCTCCCTAAGTCTCTTAAAGATTTTGCCCTCAGGCGAAGAATCTAAATTATCATCAATAAAAGACCATGCTTTGGGGAAAGGCAATACATCAACATTGACATTATGAGTACTAAAAGCATCTATGTAAGATTCATCTTTCATAGTAAGATAAATACGAAAAGTGCTTAGAATTAAAAATGCATTGATTCACTTCATGAGCAGTTACAAAAGGTAGATCTGGCTCATCGCCTTTAAGGCAAACCAATGAGTCATTATGCAAGAAAGAAATACAATGAGATACATAGTCTTTCTTTAAGGACTCATTTCTAGCAAAAAACCACTCTTTTAGTAGAATTACATCCACCTTATCTAGATTCATGACATGAAAAGATAAACTATCTACATAGTCTTGAATCTTCAATGACACGTGGGGGACAAAGTGGTCCCAGACCTGCTGCTCACCACCAGCTGCCATCCTAATTACATACTTGTGGTCACTGACAAAATTTCCAGAATTCACACGTGTGGGGAATGTCCACAAGAGTGATTGATCTTGATTAAGCTTTGTGATTGGCACTATAACCTGATTCTAGATTGATCAACAAGATCTAGTTCAGAAGAAATGGCTAATTCACAATCTAGCATGCTAATCAACAAAATATAATAGAAATGAATCAAAGAATGAATAAAAGTACAAGATTTCAGTGTATGAGCATTAGCCTCAACACGAATTAGAGAGAGAAAGCTAGAGAGATAACAAGCAATATTAGTTTAGATCCAAAATGGCATGACATAGCTACAAAACTTTGGTTCTTCATCATTGATTGTGTGGAGAGCTACACATATTTATGGAGTTTGAGGTAGCTCGAGGTAGAACCACATCCATCCATTCCAAAATGACATCTGAAGTGACATCTAGAGTCTATGTGACATTTGTCACTTGTCATGCATGAAATTCTACCAACTTTTTACAAGTGTATTAGTTCTAACTAGAAATGTCCAAATCATCATGCATGTGTCCATTACACTTTGTGCATGCCTTGCATGTCACTATGGATCACTTACAATTAATGCATGTGAATTGCCACAAGTTTCTACAAGCATAATCATGCTAATTCTATGTCTACAAACTATATGCAAGTTGCATTTATCAAACTAGATAATACATAACCATGTAGCTCGAGTTCTATGTAGGCCAAACTTGGCATTTTGCATTAATGAGCTACATACTTGCATGGTACAACATTTGTAGCAAGCCAAGAAATCAATATGGATTGTTTTTCAATTTTAACACTCCTCCTAAAAATGATCTATATTGATTTGGACATGGATCTTGGTATAACTCCAAGGTTGGCTCTATGCTTGTTGAAGGAACTTTGCTCAAAGGTTTGGTGAGCATATCAGCAATGCAAGATGATGTGTCGATGTGCTCCAATTTGATTTCACCTCCAATGAGCTTCTCTCTCACGAAGTGATGTGCAACTTCGATATGCTTGCTCCTTGCATGGAATATTGGGTTGTTGGCAAGGGCTTGAGCTGAAATGTTGTCACACATGATCATAGGTATATCTTCTTCCATAATTATCTTTAGCTCCACTAGTAACTGTGAAGAATTGCCAAAAATTGGCAAATCTAGCTTGATCAAAAACCATGTAGAATAGTGTAAATTGTGTACACAAGTGGGTCCCACACATGTGAGGCCATGATGCCACATGGGAAACCCATCCTAATGTAGGTTAGTTCAAGTCAAGAGAGTTGGTCATGTCTATTTGGTGGTCATCCCTACTTTATAGGACCTACACCTAAGTTCAAGGTGAAAATTTGACCAACTAGCTACCTACCAAGCATAACTCTAGGAAATAGACTAGGGTTTCATTTTAGGTCAAGGAGAGTGAGTTAACTTCCTTATTACATGCTGGAAATCCATTCAACTTCAAGAAGGAAGTCGAATCTGCTATGTATTCCCTCTCTCCATAGTGAGAAGATAGAAAATTTTTGGAGCTCATTGGCAATCTCAAGCTACTTCACTATGTACATTGAGTTTTTGGATCAAATGAATACCATGCATTAAATGCAGGTTCAGAGGTGCCCACACATGTGGACAGTACAGATTTGGACCCCTACCAAGTTTGGGATCAAATCTCCTCACCAAAATCAAGATTCTAGCTTGCCCTCTCAATACTAGCTTTTAGCACCAAAACTTGCTAAAAATGGATTTGCATTAGATCAATGTCTTATGCTCTTGTACTTGGCTCTGATACCATGTGAAAGTACTGTACTTTAGGATGGTATCAGAGCCAAGTACAAGAGCATAAGCCATTGATCTAATGCAAATCCATTTTTAGCAAGTTTTGGTGCTAAAAGCTAGTATTGAGAGGGCAAGCTAGAATCTTGATTTTGGTGAGGAGATTTGATCCCAAACTTGGTAGGGGTCCAAATCCGTACTGTCCACATGTGTGGGCACCTCTGAATCTGCATTTAATGCATGGTATTCATTTGATCCAAAAAAATTCAATTTGTGAGCTGTTGGTGTAATTTTTGGTGGAGATCGTAGGATAATCTACAAGATCATTTGCCATTGATTAGATTTGAATTTGTTTCATGGAATCTAATTAATCTAGGCTGAGTTCAAGTCCTATTAAGGTTAAAAACAGGTCTTGAAAGTACACCAAGAAGGAAGAAAGAGATTAAGTCATTTTTTTGTCCAAAAATAGCCAAAATTGGCAAGATTTGATTGTAAGTAGATTTCACATCATCTTATCTTCATTCCAACTATGTGAGGGAGTGCTAGAACTGAGATTATAAGTCCATTTGTTGGATTAGAAATCTAATTTGAGTGAAAAACTACAAGAGAGAGACCTTGGTGAGTTTCTAGAGACAATCAAATCCATTTCTTGGCAAGATTTGTTTGAAAGTAGTTTTCACTTCATCTTATCTTCATTTCAGCTTTGTGAGGGAGTGATAGAACTGTGATTATAAGTCCATTTGTTGGATTAGAAATCAAATTTGAGTGAAACACTGCAAGTGTGAGACCTTTGTGAGTTTCAAGTCAATCAAATCTATTTCTTGTTTGTAGAAGTCACTAGTAAGATGGGATCTGCTGGAGCATACCTTCTAGAAGCTAGTGAGAGGTTGAATTCTACAAATTATGCTATTTGGAAGGTTAGAATGGAGTCACTCTTGGTTCTCTAAGACCTTTATGAGTTCTTGATTGAAGATGAAGATGAACCTCTAGGTGCACAGGAGTTAGCTAGATACAAGAAGAGATCTAGGCTTGCACTTCATTGTGTGAAGATGAATGTGAGCAATGATTTGTTGAGAGAAGTATCAGCTTGTACTAATGCTAAAGAGGCTTGGGAGTCTTTAAAATCAATCTATGAGTCTAGCAACACTTCTAGGGTTCTTATGCTTAGAAATCAAATTTTGCAAAGCATGAGGAGAAGTAAGGAGAGTGCACAAGGTTATGTACTCAGAATCAAGTCTCTAAATAGGGAGTTGGCTTCCATTGGAGAGAAGATTCATGATGGAGAGCTTGTACAAATTGTCCTTAATGGTCTAGGAGATGACTTTTCAAATTTGGTCCAAAGTTTTGCCATCCAAGACACTTTGCCAACTATAGAAAAATTTCACAGTGTATTAGTGGCTGAAGAGTGTAGGATGCTCCATGCAAAATCTAGGATGAGTTCCTTGTCGTTGCACGATGGTGATGAGAAAGCCTTCTCATTCAAGGGCAAAAAGAAGACCAATGGAAAGAAGAAGCATCCAAAGGAGGCCAAAGAAGAGGATGATGCATCAAGCTCAAAGGACAAGTCAAAGCAAAAATGTTTCCTTTGTGGAAGGAAGGGGCATTATGCATCTGAATGCTACAAGAGGCTAAGAGCACAAGTGGAGGAGGACAAACAAGGAAACCTTGCAAAGGAGGAGGAGGATGATGAAGTAGATGTATTCTTGATGGCATCTACATCCTCACCAACAAGCAATAGCAATTCAAGAGACAATTGGTGGATCGACACTGGGGCTAGCTCCCACATGTCTTGTGAAAAGGACTTTTTCTCAACCTTACACTCTTTCAATGATGCTAAAAAGTTTGTCTTTACTGCAAATGATGAAGAGTGTAGGATAGATGGTGTTGGGACCATCTCTTTGTATCTAGAATCCTCAAAATGCATGGACCTAGAAAATGTCCTTTATGTACCATCAATCACCAAGAATATGCTTAGTGTTGGTCTACTCTTAGAAAGTGGTTTGGATGTCCACTTTAAGCATGGTATTTGCTTCATCTTGAAGAATGATGTTTGCATTGCAAAGGGATTTAAACATGGAAGATTGTTTAAGTTGGAAGCTAGTGTTGCTTTTGAAAGAATGAGCTTGGCAAAGGAGGAGATCACTCAAGAGGAGATCTTGGCAAAGTGTGATCTTGCTTGCATTGAGGAGGAGCATCAAAAGGAGGAAGATCTTGAGGATCAGCCTCAAAGCATGAGAGTTCCAAGGGAGTCCTCAATGACAATGTCCGAGTCATCAAATTGCATGCAAATTGTCCATTCAAGTGTGCATCTTGCAAGGGTGGTGAGCATTGGAGAGTCTACTATCTTTGAATACTTTTTGGAAAGTATTAGTAGACATGAGGTGACTTGTTTCTTACCTTTAAGATTCATGGTGTTTATTACTTTGTATGACAAGACAATGAAATGGGATGCTTTGAAATCTACATTTGTTGTTGATAAAGCAATTTCATTGGATAACTATTTTTGTAATAGTTTGAATAGTGTCATAAAAGATGAAACATCATTTCTATTGGAAATCTTTGGGTCCACATGCTTTGAACATGATTATTCCAATGTAAGGACCAAAGATTATCCTATTTCAATGATAGGAATAATGGTAGTGTTTTGCTCTTCAAGTAGAGATTGTAGAATCTACTTGTTTTCAGCCAAAGAATTTGTCAATGGTGGAAATGTGATCTTTCAAGAGTGGAAGATTTGTAAACTTGAAGAAGCACCTTTGGATCAACACCTTATTCAATTCATTGATGGTTTGGAGTCAAGTCAAGTGGAGGAGCAAGCTCAAGACCGAGGACTCCAAGAAGAACCTTGAGTATCAAGATGGAGCCATCTAGGCTCAATCAAATGGATCAAGCAAGACAAGTTGTCTTTGGCAACATTATTTATGCACTTAATATTTTAATTGATGTATCTTCAAGTGCACAAAATGCCTTGGAATCCATGGCTTGGCATGATGTTTAGTTTTGAAGTGTGCTACATGTATGTAGACACATTTATGGAACATCTTGTAAGGGATCCTCTAAGAGGTGGTGAAAGATCCTTCATGGACATCATTCTCTATTGGAGTCTCAAAAGTTCCTAATGTAGTTTAGGTCAAGTCAAGAGAGTTGGTCATGTCTATTTGGTGGTCATCCTTACTTTATAGGACCTACACCTTAGTTTAAGGTGAAAATTTGACCAACTAGCTACCTACCAAGCATAACTCTAGGAAATAGACTAGGGTTTCATTTTAGGTCAAGGAGAGTGAGTTAACTTCCTTATTACATGCTGGAAATCCACCTAACTTCAAGAAGGAAGTCGAATTTGCTATGTATTCCCTCTCTCCATAGTGAGAAGATAGAAAATTTTTGGAGCTCATTGGCAATCTCAAGCTAGTTCACTATGTACATTGAGTTTTTGTGATCCAAATGAAATGAAATCAATTTCTACTTGTTTCTCAGGTTGAAGGCCGTACTACAGCCTGTATTACACACGTGTGGGCTCGGATTTCAATGTTTATCAATGCTTTTGATTGTTAATGCTTGTTGTTTGTCAAATTGCCAATCTAGATCAACTTTTTTGTGTCTAATTTTTTGATAGATTGTTAAGCAAGCATCCAATCACTCTTGTGGATCTTTTGTAGATCCATTTATGGTCCTAAAGTACAGTACTTTGACATCTCTTGATCCAAAGCACTTCCTTTGTTGTTGTAGTGAGCGCCTTGTACTCAGCTTCACATGATGAGAGTGATACAGTATCTTGCTTTTTGGAAAGCTGATATCAAGTTTCCGCCAAGATATATGACATAAGCACTTGTAGATTTTCGATCTGCTCTATCACTTGCAAATTCCGAATCAGAATAACCAATAATAGAAAGATCTTCACTTTTATACAATAAACCAAAATCAAAAGTTGAAGATATATATCTAAGCACTCTCTTGGTCATTTTCCAATGATAAGCTGAAGGATTTTGCATAGCCTGGCTCAACTTATGAACACTAAAGCTTATGTCAGGTCTAGTTATTGTGAGCCAAATTAAGGAGCCTATAAGACTTCTAAAAAGTGTGATGTCCTCAAAGGATCTTTCATCACCTTTGTAAGATCCTGTACATTTTGCTCCATAGGTGTTTCTATACTCTTACAATTCAACATATTGAACTTATTTAACATTGAAAGAGCATACTTAGGTTGACATACAAAAGCTTTATCTTTAAGAAAGTCAATCTCTAATCCTAGAATATAGTGAATTTTTCCAAGATCTTGCATCTTAAACTCTTTTCCAAGTGCACTTTATCAAAAAACTTGACATATAAGGAAGGATCATAGTTACTAAGATTAAATCCTAGTGACTCAAGAAAGGTGTTAAGTCGAGAATACCATGACCTTGGAGCTTGCTTTAATCCATATAAACTTTTGAAGAGCAAGCAAACTTTTTCTTCATCATGGATGAATCCAATAGGTTGATCCATGTAGATCTCTTCTTCTAGATAGCCATTTAGAAATGCATTAGAAACATCTAGTTGAAGAATTTGCCAATTGAAAAAACAAGAAAGAGAAATTATGATTCTAATTGACACCGTCTTTGCAACTGGGACAAAGGTCTCCTCATAATCAAGTCCATATACTTGAGCAAAGCCTTTAGCACAAAGCCTAGCCTTGTACTTGTTGATTGTGCCATCTTGATTATACTTTACTCGAAAAACCCATTTGCAACCAATGGTATGCTTGTTGGATGGAAGATCCACAAGCTCCCATGTATTATTGGCCATCAAAGCATCATATTCCTCCTTCATGGCAAGGTACCATTCCTTTGAGTTGATAGCATCATATACATCCTTCGGCTCCTCATGAGAAATAAAATAGGCACAATTAGTGGAGTTGATTTCCACTTGCTTTTCTCTATCTTCATAGGTAGGCCTTCTAGGCTCGGATCTTTCTCTTTAAGATCTCCTTGGTGAAAAAATTCAAGGTGACTCCTCAAATTTCGGCCCCATCTCTCCATGATGGTCTTCAAGGGTGATAACATCTCTACTCTCAATTGTAGTTGAGGTAGAGGGAATATAGATTCTGTAAAATTTCTTGTTGGATGCATATCCAACCATGATCCCTTTAACAGAATTAGAATCATCTCTTTTCCTTGTTTCCAAGGGCATATTAACAAAGCAAGTACAACCAAAAACTCTAAGGTGATCTACCTTAGGTTTCTTCTGAAACAAGACTTCAAAAGGTGTTTTTTCAGCAAGAGCATTGTGAGGTAATCTATTGCACAAATAGTTTGCACAATTTATAGCTTCACCCCAACATTCAATAGGCAAAGAAGCTGCTACTCAAATTCCTTTAGCACATTCACATAAAGATCTGTTTTCCCTCTCAGCTACTCCATTTTGGGATGGAGAATATGCACAAGAAAATTCTCTCTTTGTTCCTTCACCTTCACAATGATTATGAAACTTGTTGGAGATATATTCACCTCCTCCATCACATCTTAAAGCTTTACCTTTGCAAGAAAACTGTTTTTCTACATAAGCTTTGAAGATAAGGAAGTGAGAAAAAACCATAGCCTTTGAAGAAAGTAGATACAACCAAGTGTATCTAGTAAAGTCATCAATAAAGATGACAAAACATGTTGCACCACCACTACTTTTAGAAGAGGAAAAATGTACATCTGAATGTATGAGTTCCAATGGATAAGTAGTCTTTATAAAAGACTTCTGATATGGCTTCTTGTGTGACTTTGCAATGGCACAAGCCTCACGAGGCTTGAAATCTTTATAAAGAGATTTTGGAAGACCAATAGCCTTCTCCTTCTTAACCATAGAAGACATAGATGTAAAGTTAGGATGTCCCAACCTTCTATGCCACAGCTCATCCTTAGATAACAAAGCAACTTCACAAAGGTTTGCATTCTCATAAGAATTTAACTTAAAAATTTCACCACATCTTGATCCATCAGCAAGGATCTCATCTTGATAAAACAAGTATTGGAGTTGAACTTTACATCACATCCATTATCAAGCAACTTTCCCACACTAATTAAGTTCTTTGTAAGTTTTGGAATGAAAAGAACATCAGAAAGTGCAAGAACTTTTGAAGAAGCAAGTTTCAATGGAATGTTGCCAATTCCTTCTATTGGACACTCATGATCATTAGCAGTATAAATAGATCTCTTTAGTTTTTTGTAAGGTAAGATTGAGTCAAATGACTCCTGTGAGCAACACATGTGTGAAGAAGCTCCACTGTCTATTTACCAAGCTTCATCTTTTTTGAAAGGTGATGATGAAAAACTGGACACCATAAGTGATCCTTCTCCATCACTTGCAACAGAATCTTCTTCAATCTCTTTGGAGAGATTAGCTTGCTTGAGTTGGTTTTTCTTCTTAAAGCAATTAGAGGCATAGTGCCCCTTTTTGCCACAAAAGAAGCACTTCACTTTCTTCTGCTTGGTTTTTGAGATGAGTTGTTTCATCCTCTTCACCATCTTGATCTCGATCTTTGGCTTTGTCTTTGTTGTATGCTTGAGAGAATTGGTTCTTATTCCTTCCTTTCTGCTTGCCTTTGACAAAGAGGGCTTTGTCACTTCCACCATGTTCAAGTTTGTTCATCCTGGAGAGTTTATAACTTTGTCTAGATTCTTCAGAAATAAGAATTCCTTGGAGAGTTTCTAGATTAGGTAACTCCTCCTTAATAGCAAAAGACTGAACAAGATTATCATAGTCATCTCTCAAGCCATTAAGTATGACTTGAACTAGCTCAACTTGGCTAATGGTAACACCAACACAAGAAAGCTCTCTATGTAAATCTTTAAATCTCAAAACATAGTTAGATGCATTCTTTTCACTTCTTTGGAAACTTTGAAAAATCTGATTCCTAAGAGTGAGTATTCTAGAAGTATTCTTTGCTTCATAGATGGTCTTTAGTGCATCCCAAGCTTCTTTGGCTGTAGTGCAAGGTCCTATCTCTCTCAACATATTTATGGAGTTTGAGGTAGCTCGAGGTAGAACCACATCCATCCATTCCAAAATGACATCTAAAGTGACTTCTAGAGTCTATGTGACATTTGTCACTTGTCATGCATGAAATTCTACCAACTTTTTACAAGTGTACTAGTTCTAACTAGAAATGTCCAAATCATCATGCATGTGTCCATTACACTTTGTGCATGCCTTGCATGTCACTATGGATCACTTACAATTAATGCATGTGAATTGCCACGAGTTTCTACAAGCATAATCATGCTAATTCTATGTCTACAAACTATATGCAAGTTGCATTTATCAAACTAGATAATACATAACCATGTAGCTCGAGTTCTATGTAAGCCAAACTTGGCATTTTGCATTAATAAGTTACATACTTGCATGGTACAACATTTGTAGCAAGCCAAGAAATCAATATGAATTGTTTTTCAATTTTAACAGTCACTTGGTGCGGTTGCCAGCTGCAGCTTCTGCACCAACTTAGCATTAATAAAACTATGCGTAGAACCATCATAAAAAAGAATACTCACAGGTTGGCTGCCTATGAACCCACTCATATGAATGAGGTCATGAGGTCCAAACACCGCAGTATTAAAACAACAATTCATACAAACTGATTCATCTTTTAAAGATATATCATTACAAGAAATAGAAGAATTATCTGGTGCCCTAAAGGAGCGGCCACCCTTCTTCCGTCTCTTCGGGCAGTTCTTGGAAAAGGTGCCCCTTCTCCAAGCAGGAGAAACACAACTCGTCGCTTTTGGCCTTGTCGAAGTCCGCTCTCTCCAACAAGGGCACTTCTTTTTCTTCCCCGAAGGAGAAGCTTCGCCGACCATGCGTTCCTTGCCCTTTTTGAAAGAAGGGCCGAGAGAGGATTTGTCTTTGGCTTCGGGGCTTTGGTTGCTCTTTGCGGATAACCATGTGCGTATCGTCGAAAATCCGAACGAAACGCACAGCATCCTCTAGGGATTGTGGCTGATTATGGCGTACCTCCAACTGATATTCCTTGGGCAAGCCCAAGATGAAATGAAGCTTAAGGAGTACCCCGTCTATGGGGTTAAAAAACTGCGAAGCAGCCTCTTGGAAGTCTTGTAAGTAGACGTCCAAGGGCTTCGTCCCCATTTGCAATGCAACAAATAGACGATAATATTCAAAATCGTCTAGGACAGGCATAAAGGCAGCCTTAAAGGCCTGGAAGTCATCCCAAGTGGTTGGGACTGTAGCTCGATCTTTAAGGTCCTGCCACCAAGAATATGCCTTACCGCGTAAAACCATGATGGCCGTTGAAATACATGAGCTATCTGGTAGATTGTGCAAGGAGAAATGTGACATCCATCGATCTAACCAGGCTAACACCACATCTTGGTGTCTATCCTTCTTCTCTTCGGTAAAAATTTCCAAAGTAAACATCGGGTTTAGGAGAGCTTGTCGAGACTAAGACATAGCTCGAATCTCGGCCTCCACCCGTTCATGCTTTGAATGCATGTCCACGATTTGTTGTTGTAACAAATTAATGGCATGCGTTATGTTCTTCATATAAGTCCCGACGGGACTTGGGGCTCTAGACTCATCCATAGGGGTGTCCATGGAGAAAGGAGTAACTGACAAAAACTAGAGGGAAAACGGAGAGCTATGGTATAAAAACCGCAAAAAAGGAAAAGCTAGCACACAGGGCCTCAAGAAATATCCAACATGAGAACTAGTAACTTGAGAGCAAAAGAACTCAACTACAACTTGGGAGAATGAGAGAAAGGAAGTGAACGTACCTCCTTTACCCCCTCCCCAAGGCTCCTCTCCATCTCATGCAAAAAGGACAAGTAGGGTCCAAGAAAGGCCCCATTTGTCCCTTCTAGACCTTTCTAGCCATGTGGGGCCAATAAGGGATGTCACATGGCTCATAGACCCCAAAGACTTATAAAATTCAATTTTGACCTTTCTCTCCTCTCCAACTCCAACGTACAACAGCTCTCTCCATTCCCTTGGAGATCTGTAGGTACAAGAGAAGGAGGAAGGAGATAGTACGGCCTAGCAAGGACAGGCCTCCAAGATTGAATTACTCTCTTTTGAGATTCTTATATTTTTTTATATTAGAGTTCAAAATTCTTTTATTATAAGAGACTTACAAGCCAAACTTTAAATCTTCTAAAGCTACAACCTGAGTACCTGAGGGAGATAAGAAGCTGTGGGAGACGCGCTGACAGGGCCGTGGGGAGGCGCGCCACTCCCTCACTATGGAGAGAGGGAATACATAGCAAATTCGACTTCCTTCTTGAAGTTAGGTGGATTTCCAGCATGTAATAAGGAAGTTAACTCACTCTCCTTGACCTAAAATGAAACCCTAGTCTATTTCCTAGAGTTATGCTTGGTAGGTAGCTAGTTGGTCAAATTTTCACCTTAAACTTAGGTGTAGGTCCTATAAAGTAGGGATGACCACCAAATAGACATGACCAACTCTCTTGACTTGACCTAACCTAAATTAGGATGGGTTTCCCATGTGGCATCATGGCCTCACATGTGTGAAACCCACTTGTGTACACAATTTATACTATTCTACATGGTCTTTGATCAAGCTAGATTTGCCAATTTTTGGCAATTCTTCACACTCCTCCTCAAATTTAGCTTGATCTATTTACAACTCTCTTGATAGATCAATGAAAACTTTTAGAAGTGTCTAAAAAATCCAGCTACAAAGAAGGAACTTTTGAGACTCCAATAGAGAATGATGTCCATGAAGGATCTTTCACCATCTCTTAGAGGATCCCTTATAAGATGTTCCATAAATGTGTCTATAAACATGTAGCACACTTCAAAACTAAACATCATGCCAAGCCATGGATTCCAAGGCATTTTGTGCACTTGAAGATACATCAATTAAAATATTAAGTGCATAAATAATGTTGCCAAAGATAACTTGTCTTGCTTGGTCCATATGATTGAGCCTAGATGGCTCCATCTTGATACTCAAGGTTCTTCTTGGAGTCCTTGGGTCTTGAGCTTGCTCCTCCACTTGACTTGACTCCAAAACATCAATGAATTGAATAATGTGTTGATCCAAAGGTGCTTCTTCAAGTTTACAAATCTTCCACTCTTGAAAGATCACATTTCCACCATTGACAAATTCTTTGGTTTGAAACAAGTAGATTGTACAATCTCTACTTGAAGAGCAAAACACTACCATTATTCCTATCATTGAAATAGGATAATCTTTGGTCCTTACATTGGAATGATCATGCTCAAAGCATGTGGACCCAAATATTTCCAATACAAATGATGTTTCATCTTTTATGACACTATTCAAACTATTACAAAAATAGTTATCCAATGAAATTGCTTTATCAACAACAAATGTAGATTTCAAAGCATCCCATTTCATTGTCTTGTCATACAAAGTAATAAACACCATGAATCTTAAAGGTAAGAAACAAGTCACCTCATGTCTACTAATACTTTTCAAAAAGTATTCAAAGATAGTAGACTCTCCAATGCTCACCACCCTTGCAAGATGCACACTTGAATGGACAATTTGCATGCAATTTGATGACTCGGACATTGTCATTGAGGACTCCCTTGGAACTCTCATGCTTTGAGGCTGATCCTCAAAATCTTCCTCCTTTTGATGCCCCTCCTCAATGCAAGCAAGATCACACTTTGCCAAGATCTCCTCTTGAGTGATCTCCTCCTTTGCCAAGCTCATTCTTTTAAAAGCAACACTAGCTTCCAACTTAAACAATCTTCCATGTTTAAATCCCTTTGCAATGCAAATATCATTCTTCAAGATGAAGCAAACACCATGCTTAAAGTGGACATCCAAACCACTTTCTAAGAGTAGACCAACACTAAGCATATTCTTGG
The DNA here is from genome assembly GCA_029204225.1 of Diphasiastrum complanatum. Lineage (NCBI taxonomy): Eukaryota > Viridiplantae > Streptophyta > Lycopodiopsida > Lycopodiales > Lycopodiaceae > Diphasiastrum > Diphasiastrum complanatum. The sequence continues at coordinate 18,524,476 of CM055110.1, forward strand.
TGATTGATGGTACATAAAGGACATTTTCTAGATCCATGCATTTTGAGGATTCTAGACACAAAGAGATGGTGCCAACACCATCTATCCTACACTCTTCATCATTTGCAGTAAAGACAAACTTTTTAGCATCATTGAAAGAGTGTAAGGTTGAGAAAAAGTCCTTTTCACAAGACATGTGGGAGCTAGCCCCACTGTCGATCCACCAATTGTCTCTTGAATTGCTATTGCTTGTTGGTGAGGATGTAGATGCCATCAAGAATACATCTACTTCATCCTCCTCCTCCTCCTTTGCAAGGTTTCCTTGTTTGTCCTCCTCCACTTGTGCTCTTAGCCTCTTGTAGCATTCAGATGCATAATGCCCCTTCTTTCCACAAAGGAAACATTTTTGCTTTGACTTGTCCTTTGAACTTGATGCATCATCCTCTTCTTTGGCTTCCTTTGGATGCTTCTTCTTTCCATTGGTCTTCTTTTTGCCCTTGAATGAGAAATTGGCTTTCTCATCACCATCCTGCAAAGACAAGGAACTCATCCTAGATTTTGCATGGAGCATCCTACACTCTTCAGCCACTAATACACTGTGAAGTTTTTCTATAGTTGGCAAAGTGTCTTGGATGGCAAAACTTTGGACCAAATTTGCAAAGTCATCTCCTAGACCATTAAGGACAATTTGTACAAGCTCTCCATCATGGATCTTCTCTCCAATGGAAGCCAACTCCCTATTTAGAGACTTGATTCTGAGTACATAATCCTGTGCACTCTCCTCACTTCTCCTCATGCTTTGCAAAATTTGATTTCTAAGCATAAGAACTCTAGAAGTGTTGCTAGAATCATAGATTGATTTTAAAGACTCCCAATCCTCTTTAGCATTAGTACAAGCTGATACTTCTCTCAACAAATCATTGCTCACATTCATCTTCACACAATGAAGTGCAAGCCTAGATCTCTTCTTGTATCTAGCTAACTCCTGTGCACCTAGAGGTTCATCTTCATCTTCAATCAAGAACTCATAAAGGTTTTGGAGCACTAAGAGTGACTCCATTCTAACCTTCCAAATAGCATAGTTTGTAGAATTCAACCTCTCACTAGCTTCTAGAAGGTATGCTCCAGCAGATCCCATCTTACTAGTGACTTCTACAAACAAGAAATAGATTTGATTGACTTGAAACTCACAAAGGTCTCACACTTGCAGTGTTTCACTCAAATTTGATTTCTAATCCAACAAATGGACTTATAATCACAGTTCTATCACTCCCTCACAAAGTTGGAATGAAGATAAGATGAAGTGAAAACTACTTTCAAACAAATCTTGCCAAGAAATGGATTTGATTGTCTCTAGAAACTCACTAAGGCCTCTCTCTTGTAGTTTTTCACTCAAATTAGATTTCTAATCCAACAAATGGACTTATAATCTCAGTTCTAGCACTCCCTCACAAAGTTGGAATGAAGATAAGATGATGTGAAATCTACTTACAATCAAATCTTGCCAAATTTGGCTATTTTTGGACAAAAAAATGACTTAATCTCTTTCTTCCTTCTTGGTGTACTTTCAAGACCTGTTTTTAACCTTAATAGGACTTGAACTCAGCCTAGATTAATTAGATTCCATGAAACAAATTCAAATCTAATCAATGGCAAATGATCTTGGTAGATAATCCTAGGATCTCCACCAAAAATTACACAAATAGCTCACAAATTGAATTTTTTTGGATCAAATGAATACCTTGCATTAAATGCAGGTTCAGAGGTGCCCACACATGTGGACAGTACGGATTTGGACCCCTACCAAGTTTGGGATCAAATCTCCTCACCAAAATCAAGATTCTAGCTTGCCCTCTCAATACTAGCTTCTAGCACCAAAACTTGCTAAAAATGGATTTGCATTAGATCAATGGCTTATGCTCTTGTACTTGGCTCTGATACCATGTGAAAGTACTGTACTTTAGGACCATAAATGGATCTACAAAAGATCCACAAGAGTGATTGGATGCTTGCTTAACAATCTATCAAAAAACTAGACACAAAGAAGTTGATCTAGATTAGCAATTTGACAAACAACAAGCATTAACAATCAAAAGCATTGATAAACATCAAAATCCGAGCCCACACGTGTGTACTATAGGCTGTAGTACGGCCTTCAACCTGAGAAACAAGTAGAAATTGATTTGGTCTCGTTTGGATCACAAAAACTCAATGTACATAGTGAATTAGCTTGAGATTGCCAATGAGCTCCAAAAATTTTCTATCTTCTCACTATGGAGAGAGGGAATACATAGCAAATTCGACTTCCTTCTTGAAGTTAGGTGGATTTCCAGCATGTAATAAGGAAGTTAACTCACTCTCCTTGACCTAAAATGAAACCCTAGTCTATTTCCTAGAGTTATGCTTGGTAGGTAGCTAGTTGGTCAAATTTTCACCTTAAACTTAGGTGTAGGTCCTATAAAGTAGGGATGACCACCAAATAGACATGACCAACTCTCTTGACTTGACCTAACCTACATTAGGATGGGTTTCCCATGTGGCATCATGGCCTCACATGTGTGGGACCCACTTGTGTACACAATTTACACTATTCTACATGGTTTTTGATCAAGCTAGATTTGCCAATTTTTGGCAATTCTTCACACAAGGCTCTAACATCCACAACCAAGGAAGTACTATGGATCAAGAGGTTGCTTGAGGAGCTCAAAGTGATCAGATCAGGTGTCATTCCACTCATCTACAATGACAACATCTCAGCCCAACATGTAGCATCCAATCAAATCTACCATGCAAGGAGCAAACACATAGAGATTGCTCACCACTTTGTAAGAGAAAAGGTCCTAGCTAAGGAGGTCTCATTGGAGCATGTTTCAAGTGAAGAATGCATAGCTGATATATCGACAAAGCCTCTTTGAAAGAATGCCTTTTTGAAGCTTAGATCAGCCCTTGGCTTAATTATTAAAGCTATGTTATCATCTAGCTAGATTGTGAGGAGTATTGAAATTTCACAATTCTAGCTTGACCATTTTTGGTCACATGCATTGTACTTGGCAAGATGGCCATGTAAATAGATGCCACACGTGTCAAATCACATAGGATGATTTCCAATAAGTTCATTACTCATATTACATTGTGATAGCATCTTTGAAATGAAGCAAAAATGTGTTTGGATAGGCTAGAGAAATTCTAGGATCTAAAAATAGCATGTTTTTCATTGTTTTTGGATCTCGAGATCTTGACCCCAAGTTAGGGTGGATCCAATGACCTATTAGGTTAGATATTAGGGTTAGGGTATGAAAATTTCAGAGGTGCCCTAATATGCTCAGATCCGAGCTTGAAATGTATAAATACATGATGGGATCTCCATCAAATTATCAAAAAAAGTCAAGTTTTTCCACTTCTATCATCATTGTCTTTTGGTGGCAAGTTCTAGCTATTGGATGTGAGTGTTTTTATGCATTAATTGCTTGGATTGGAAGGTTTTGAACTTGTTTACAGGTCTGAGAAGCTTGATGTACTTTACTTTGGTTCATTTGATCAAATCTATGTGCCTAATGTGGAGTTAAATGCCAAATTTAATAGTTTTGGTAACTAGTCTTCATTCTAGCTCATAGTTTGGATCTAGATCTTTTATTTGTGCATCCTCTATCACTTTTAGTATTGATTGGGATTGAATTTGCTGTAAAATTTTGTCAGAACATATTGCAATCAAGTTCTTTCATTCTAACTTTAAACTAAACCTCAATTTTCCTACCCAGATTTGAATAGGAAAGGAGAAGCCTTCAAAGAACAGCTTGCTTAATAAACAAGCTTACATTCCAAACCCATCCTTTTTAAAATTAGTTTAAACCAGCCACATTCCAATAAAAGGATTACCAAACGCAAAGGCACAAACGGGAACGTGTGCACCTTAAAAAGAAATCGACTGCTATGATACCAACTGTTACCATTCCCTAAGATCATCGACTGCCTTGAAGGTTTCGCACACCCCATACCCGTGACGACGCACCGTAACTTCCCAACCATAGGGTCACACCCACCCCCATGCCCTGGAGCAATCAACACAATCATGTCCGATCAAGCCTCCTACGATAATTGGCGTCCCATACCACCAGCCATCGCACTCGGCACTCCCTAGCACACATCTCCTAGCCTGGAGATACATCTTGGCTAATGCACGTGCTCTCCATCCACCAACTCCCAGGTAGACTCAGTGAATGGAAAGAGAGAAACCCCACCACTATATAGGCATAGCACAGTGGGTCTCATTAAGCATGGTCCTGCCGACGACACGTGACCACCTAGGATGGTGACGCGTGGCACCTAGACATGTCGATAACTCCACTCCTGCGTCATGCCCCTAGCGAGGCCGTCACTGAAGGGCGTACCATTATGGTACATAACAGTATTTAACTGCGAAAATAATAATATACACAATCTATGAAAAAATGCGTGATATTGAAAGCGAAGACTGTCGTTTTCTTCATTAAAATATATGAGAAAATATATTGGCAAAAAAATGTATTAGCAAAAAATACAAAGGTGTTGGGTTTTTCACATATTTCCACTTGTACTGGTGAAATGAAAACATGATGAAAACAAAGGTATGTGCAAAATGATGTGCAACATTCTGGCTAAATGTTATATTTTTTCGTAAATTCCCGAAGGTCAAAAATTGTTGAAGGAAAATCCCATAAAAAGTAAAGGTAGAAGGAAGTGTCACAGTTTTCGTATTTTTAACAATGTTGAATTTACTTAACATACCATATTCCAATATGGTGTCGGGTTTTTTGCAAAAATAAAGTGAAACAATGAAACGAAGGTTTCGGCATTTTCGCAAAAAATGTAGCAAAAATAGAAATGTAGCGAAGGTGTCGGAAATTTCGCTACAACATATATGGACGACAGAATGCAAAGGTGTCGGCATTTTTTCTCTTCGCAAACTTCGGTGAAAACAATTGGACCAAAGATGACGGCCTTTAGAAACTGATAAAATGTAAAAAGCATCGGAAATTAGTCATAGTAGCGCTTCACCCTTGAGCCATTTACTCGACTATCAAGTAAATGTCCTTGAAGATTGGCTAACTGAAGTGATCCATTGTTAAAAACTTCTATGACTTTATATGGTCCCATCCATCTGGTATGTAATTTTCCAGGAAAGAACATGTGTCTGTTATCATACAGAAGCACGTAGTCCTCTCGTTTAATTTTTATTTTCTTAATGGATTGGTCGAAAATTTCTTTTCTTTTATTCTGAACTCGTTCAGTCTCGATCAATGAAAGACGACGATCTTGCACCAGTTGCGTCAAAGATATCATCCACTCCCGAAGACTATTGTGTTCATCCATTCGCTCTTCATTACCAATGCGAAACGTCAGAACTTTGAATTCTATTGGTAGTATGGGATGCATTCCATACACAAGATAGTATGGAGTCTGCCTAGTTGTAATCTTTTCAGCAGTTTTGTATGTCCATAAGACAGATGGTAACTTCTGATCCCAATCAGAAGAATGTGTTTCCATTACTTTACTCAAAATTTTACACAGAATTCCATTTGCCTGCTCTGTAAGTCCATTCACTTTTGGATTACATGGAGTGGTTTGGCGATGTGTAATAGAAAAATATGACAACATGGCCTCGATGGTCTGATTAAGAAAAATGGGTTCCCCTATTGCTAACGAGTTTTAAGGGACATCCATCGTGTGATAATGTTTTGGAATAAAACCTTTGCTATAGTCTTGACATCATTCTTAATTGTGGCTTCGGCCTCTACCATCTTGATAGCATAGTCCGTGGCAACGAGAATGTAATGACGATGAGTTTTACACGTGATCGGTTTTATAGACCCTACAAAATCTATCCCCCACTTCTCAAAAGGTGCTAAAGGAATAGTTGGAGTAAGCGGCCAATGTGTCGCGTATTTAGCATTGAAAATTCTTTTTGCAGTGTTTTTAAGAGCATAGTGAAATCTTCCTCATGTAATGCACTTATTACAGCGGTCACCTCGGTTGGTTCTAAACATCGGCGAAGGCTATCGTCAGCTCCTAACTTATACAATATTCTATTTACAATTGTATAAGGTCCTATTTTTGAAAGAAAAACATTTTTTGTTGTTTATTAAAATGTTCAGGATAAATCTGGTCCTGTAAAAAGTTAATAATGTCCATATAAATTGATGTTTTGATTGGATACGCATTATATGTTCATTGGAAAATTCATTAGAAATGGGTTCAAACTAATTTTTCATTCAGAGGCGGGATATATAATCAACATTTTGATGATCCTTGCCTCTTCTTAATTCTACTTCATAATTAAACTCATCTAATAATAATACCCATCTAGCTACCCTACCCGAAAGGTCAGGTTTATTCACTAAATGTTTCAATGCGTAGTGATCTACGTGAAAAACAAAAGGGTATCCTAAAAGATAATGTCTAAATTTCTTTACTGAATAAATCATTCCTAGTGCTTCTCACTCTGTAGCGGAATAATTCTTTTCTGATGCAACGAGTTGCCTACCCGCATAATAATCTATATTTTGGTCATCTTTCTGACTAAGCACTACACCTATTGCAAACGATGATGTATCTACATATACATGGAACCCTTTAGACCAATTTGGAGGTCTGACTCCAGTGGCTTCTGCTAATACCATTTCAATAGATCAAAAGCTTGCTGATGGTCTTGTGATCAATGATACTCAACAGAATTTTTTAATAAACTTGTTAAAAAAGTTACTATTATGGCATAATTCTTAATTATCCTATGATAATAACCTACGTGTCCTAGAAAACCTCTAAGTTCTCGTAGATTAGTTGGTTCTAATAACTCTAAAATCATTGCTACTTTTTCGATGTCGGCTTGTATACCGTCCTTCAAAATTTTATGTCCTAACAGGATATCTTCCCTTATCCCGAAGTAACACATGGTTGGATGCAATTTAAGAGATGTCTCTTGACATCTTCTCAATGTTTTCTCTAATGCGTCTAAATGGTCTTTAGTTGATGAATAGACACAAAAGTCATCCATGAAAATTTCTAAAAACTTCCTTAAAATTTTTTGACTTTGTCATCATACGTTGGAATTTGGTAAGTGAATTACAAAGACCAAAGGACATCCGCGTATACGCGTACGTCCCCCAATCAGTGGTGAAAGTGGTCTTGGATCTATCTTCCTCCTTCATAAAACCTTAGTTATAACCTGAGAATCCATCTAAAAAGCTATAACGTTCATGACCAGCAACCTAGTCAAGAATAGTATCTATATATGGCAGAGGATGATAATCCTTTGTTGTAGTAGCATTTAGTTTTCTAAAATCTTGGCAAACTCTAATCTTGCTCGTCTTCTTCTTAGGTACTATAACTATTGGTGACACCCACTCACTGCTTAGAACATGATATATAATACCTGCTCTAAGACATCTATCTAATTCATCTTTAACTAACAAGAAGTACTTTGGATTCAATCTATATTGGCATTGCCTAACAGGTATTGTTCCCTAAATAAGATCTATCTATGTTCGTCCCATTTAACTGGTATTCCTATTAAATCATCCATCGACCAAGCAAATACATTTTGGTATTTTTGAAAAAGTAATATATACTCTTCACGTTCCTGGTCTGATTGGTGTTTATATAAATTCAAAATTCTACCTTTATTAATTTCTATTTCTTCATAATCTGGTTTATCTACCATCCCTTCGGTCAGGCTTGTTCTGATTCCACCCAGAACTTTCCTTGACTCGGATGTTGTTGGTATGTCCTCATCCTCATCAATCTCATAGCATTCTATGAAATTAATTCATGATTCAACAGGTCTAGCTAACTCCTCACCCCATCTCAAAAGGTGACCCCCTATTGGACTGGCTGTGAGAATGCTTGGAAAAAATATCTGTTTGGTAGACCAATTTATAATAGCATCTGTTTGATATAGCCATGGTCTTCCAAATAATATTGAATAAGGTGGTGTATCTACTGGGTTTATGACAAAGAAATTCATAACAAACGTCTATGTTTCTATAACTACACTAATACCTTTTAGCTCCCCTACTGGTATACATTTGGATGTGCCTGCTAAATGGATTTCATGGTAAGTGATAGGCTGTATTTATTTTTCTAGCCCTAATTTCTTAATAATTTTTTATGTTATTAAGTTGATACTGGATCCTGAGTCTATTAGTATTCTATCTATAGTCTGATTTCCTATGATAGCACTAATCTCTAGAACTCCACAATCTCCTCTATCTACATATTCTACTCTATCACTGTATGCAGGTATACTTAGTGTGAAAAACTTCTCCCCTTCCATAGTCCATACGGACTGAAACCCTTCATCCTCCGAAGTATAGCTCGAGGATGATGTACGTGTCTCACCTTCGTACTTATCATTTTCCCATGATATAGAAATTCTTTTGTGACTTTTCCCCATCGATGTCTCCATCTGGTCTCTGAAGGTAATCTCCTTCTTCTTCCAATGAGTTATGACATCGGCCTGGTAGAGCCATGGTCGTCCTAATAACACTTTATATGACAATTGTCTTGTAGTTCATAAGTAAAATTCATAAGAAACTTATGGTCTCCAATATAAACTATAACTTGAGACAATTCTCCTATTGGTGATCTTCTAGTTGCATCAGCTAACCTTAAATGTCTTAAGGTGTGTGCTATTCTATGATGAATGCCTAATTCATATGTTGTTTCTTCAGTCATTATGTTTACGGTAGATCCAGAATCTATAGGTACACTATCTAAGATGCAGCCGTTGATTACTGTCTGAATCTCGAGTTGACCTTCATCACCATAATTAAGTAATCCTACGTTGACTACTGCTTTTTTTTTTTTTTATTTTGCAAAAATTGCTTAATTTTTTTCTTGTAATATTGATTATCGTCTATTAACTGTTTAAAAGTTATATTGGGCATTCTGGATCAAGGCCTTCTACTATATCATAAGAACGGTTTTTAAGTGGCGATGGATCTCTAGGTATCTCACTACTTATAACTGGATCTGAAAATTTTACTTTTTTAACTTTTCTAGTTTCTTTGTCTAAAAGCTTTCTAGCTTCTGAACTAATATCAATATCATGATGTTTTTTAGTAGGCCTATCAAGGTCTAATTCTTTACTATTAGGAATTTTTACTAGCTGTTCTGCGACCTTCGCTTTTTCTATCTCATTTTTTGCGGTTTTCACAAATTAGGTAAATAATCTTTAATACTTCTAGTAGTTACTTTATTTATATCTACATTTAAATCTGGCCATTGATGGTCTTGATCTAATGATCCAGACTCTACTTCTATCCTCTGAACTATCATGTTAGTGTTAGTTTTAGATGGCCGAGGGTCATCTTCTCTAGGCGAGTTTACAAACCTTGGTTTAGACTGTGGTTGTTGTGGCTGAGGACATTCAGCTGTAATATGCCCTTTGCCTCTACAACTAGCGCAGAGTGACACATATCCTATTGACCTTCTGGGTTCAGGGCAATCAGGCGAATAGTGACTCGGGGCTCCGCAATTGTAGCACGAACCCCTTACTCTGGGTGGTGGAGTTGAATCTCGTGTTCCATTCCTACGCAAAATAGTGTATTGTTGACCAGTACGCTATTTCGGTATAATAATTTACTACAATGACATATCTGGTTATCCAAAGATATTTGGGTAAACTGGCATCCAGGAACACCAATGATGAAACGATTTGGTCAAGGTCTGCGATTGTAAAGATTACTTTATCTTTCAAGCTCTTCAAGTATTAGTTAAGCAATCAGATCAAACAACAACTAGCAAATAGATTCATCAAACAGAATTGCATTGGCTAAAGATTTCTCTTAATCAAACACAGAGAATTAGTTCTTACCGCAAGAAGCAAACATAACAGAGCATCAAACAAGTTCATTATCTGAACACATAGCTCATTTAGAATTGAAAGAAGTTCTGCTAAAGGTTATGCTTAACAGCTTCGGCTAATTCCCTGCACACATTAAACAAAATCGTTGCTTGTTGGTGACGCCTGAAAATCTACGTTAGAGTGGCTGAAATTCAGTAAAATGTGAGAAATATGTGTGACGCAAACAGAACAATATCCCAAACAATTACAGATCATATAGAGTGTATTCGCTCAAATGATAAAAAGGAATGTTGTAAAAGATGGCAGAGGGAAAGTATGCTCAAGTTATAGAAACTTGTTTTTCTCTCTCTATCGATACTCATATCTATGCAAATGCGTAAGTACAATGGCACGAAGTGTCGACCTTATAGGAATGATCAGTAGTGGCCTCAATGTCGTTTACCAACCCTCAAAATGTCAGTTGAGATCCACTACTGCGTCTCTATAGAACGTCGCAAATTCTACCCTAAATGTGAATTACAAACTGCAAATAGGCCTTTATATGAATTTAGGCACTATAGCACATTTACATGTATAAAAATTGAAAATTTTTACAATATATAACAATAACTTGGATAATGTGGGATAATGAGGCTCCACATTATTCTTCTTGGGAGGATTGTTTTAGACTGTCGCATTATCGCGCATCTCTATTGTAAAGCTAGCTTCTAGTGCAAGCTTTAATCTCGGCACCACTAGTGCTAGGATTGTTCTTGATGCCAGCAGCGCCACTGCGACCAGAATTCAGCCAACGCCAAGTTCCTATGGCTTAAAAATTTTGATTGGATCTAGCAAAGTCCATATAGCTTGGATAGATGTACAGCATCTTACACAATCTAGGCATGATTAAAGAAAGACTGGGGTTCAATAAATTCTAGAGAGAGAAAATGTGTTTTACCAACTTGGGTTGAGCACTGAATGTGAGGGGACGTGGTGAATCCCACCATAACTATAGGAGGGATGCGGGTTGTGACTCAGGACGAGCTCCAACCAAGTCTCATCTCCCCTTGCTGGAATGTTGTCCTAATCCTCGCCTTGGCATGCCAATGCCCCGGAGACTATTGTTGGTCACACACTTGAATTGTAACCTTCTCAGATTTATTAATAAAGTGGTATTTTCGCCAACTGACTTTGATTACCTTTTGGGTTTCAGTGTTTGATAAAAGTGCCAGTTGTAAGGCCGCTTCAAATCTTTTTGATCAAGAACATAGTTGAGGGTCGTATCCCGGAACGCCAGTGGTATGTCATCGGGACCATTTGATCTGGGACGCCATCGGTATGCTGACCATCCGATACAGATACTGATTGTTGTCATATTTGTTGCGGCTTGTAGATATGAGTGTTCCTTGCATGAATGTGAACTAGTTAAGCTCTTGGAGAACAGACTCTAACCTGTTGGTTGAATTGGATGGCTTGCTTGGGTGGAAGTTACTTATTTAGGGGTATCCAGTCTGGCGTGGCGCCAGGTTGGCTTCCATCACTCGTGACGAAGCTTTCAGTTTCTTAAGTCTGATGTAACTCAGATGCCTTGCTTGGAATGGATGTTACTCGTTTGTAACAAAGCTTTGAGTTGGTTAAATTTGATGTAAGTCAGACGGCTTGCTTGCAGGGTAGCCTACTCACATCGGGACCCTCAATTTGGCATGGCATCATATTGGATCGCAATGTTGGTTCCAAAACTTCAAGTTGGTTCAATCTGATCTTTGTTGGCAAGTGGGCTGCTTGTATGTCGAATGGGTTTGGATGACAAGTGTTGAACGGTGAAGCTAAGTCGTGGTTCTCGATTCCCTTTGGAATGCATGTGCTGCATGTGGTATCAAAGCCGACTAGTCGGTCAGCTATTTGGGTCTCACAAGAATGGTTGTTTGGGGTTTCATTAGGACAATTGTTGTGCAAGATGCTGCCCTTAGTTTAAGCACGGGTGCATCCACGGTGAAGGTGGTTGGTAGAACGGGGGATCTGATCTGATATAGATCATTGCGTACATAAGCCTATGCTATTATCGAATGATAAGAATACTCATGCACCTTCTCCTCTTAAATCATCTGAGGACATTGGAGGCTTCAACAATTTGAGTCATGGGTCCATCGGTGAGTGAGCCAATAATTCATCAGATTATGTGAAAATTACAGACCCAAAATGCACTTAATGGATCTTTGATCTTGGGTGAATTTGATCAACACAACTAGACCTAGTTAGAAGGTAGAAATCAACAATTTTAGCATGCTAGTCTTGCATAAATCACATAGATCTGATCATAAACATAAAAATATAGTAAGGTACTATCCCTTTCTATATTACAGTAGCAGCATGTTGTCCTTCACACGTGTGGATTCAAGATCTACAAGAAAATCAACATTCTACACATAGAAACTCAAGATGCATGAGAAAATGACATGAGATGCATATGGACATAGAATCAACAAAGCTGAGTTTTCCATGTATAATAAGAGAACAAAGATCAGTTCTCCATGTTGGTATAGTTATTTATAACAAGCATAATGTCATTTGGCCCTATTTGTTCACAGATTACTGCTACGAATCTGTGAACACAATTGTTTTGGTTCTTCTTGATTCCCTTATCTCCAGAAATCGAGTGTTTATGCCTATTCCAAGCTGTTGGCTTCTTGGATCTTAAGTGTGAGATTAAAGCCCAATCATACAGACAGATTACTCATCATTATAATATGTTCCCCAGCCTGTCAATGGGATGCTCCAGATTCGTTCACTCCAGATACATGCACACACAATTCACATGCAACTAAAAACCACTCACCAACAAATTTGCGTGCAATACATGTGAATAACTAAATTCTATGCAATAGGAAACAAGAAATGCACTCAGATGAATCCACATAACTGAACAAGAAACAAGAAACAAGAAACTAATTATCTAACAACATTATAGCAATCCAAAGGTCAAGAAACACCCATCTCTTGATTCTTGGATAGCCCAAGAACATCAAGAACTGAGATGTCAGGGATATGCAAGATCTACATCACAATCTCAGCCTATTTAGTTTACTTGTTTGCTCAAATTAATTCAAAACAAGAACAAGACATCTATTCCACTCTAATCCACACTGCACAAATGAAAGAAAGCAGGAAATTTAATCTATTCTACAACCACAATCCAGAAATAGAATAAAAGAATCACTCAAAAAAACTGTCATGAACAACTTCAAGAATGCCAAGAACTCATGGAGGATCTTCTATATTCAACAAGAAAAAATAACATTACAAGTAAAGCTCTCTCACAAGAGAGGGGGTCACTTAAATAGACCAAGAGGCTGCCCATGTGGAGCTTAAGTGGCAATTCCACTAATTTACAAATTCCAAGTGGAATTGGCTCTCCTACATGGTCATTCCTTCTTTGGGATTCACCATGAGGCCCACAGATTTTGAACTGTATTCCTAGCTAGTAGTTCTCAGCTCTCATGCTCGGCTCTCATCTTCATCCTTCTCTCTTCCATATGAGACCTCCTCTGTCTAGGGTGAGAGGTGCTCTTTATAACAACTCAGCTCAGCATCTTGGGGATTCTTCAAAATCTGCCAACATCATCCCCCCTAAGTCTATTGCAGGACCCAATGCAACACATGTATAATGACGTTATTCCGCCTAGCACTTGTAAAAGCATGGATCTTCAGTCGCTTTCGTAAAACTAGATGTGTATTTGTCTCAAAATTATTTCACAAAATTGGAGATCTCTTAATGGCCTCTACATTCCAACCCGCTTGAGAACCTCCTACGAGTCTTGCTCACCTCGTCGCCTTGCAGTCTGTTTTCACTCGCTCCTCTTTCTCCCCAAGGCTTCAAATACTTGGAAGCGGAGCTTGCTTCCGTAAGATAGCGGCCGCAGGTACTCTCGCACTTTTTCAATAAAGTCGACAATCTTCTGTCATTGTAACATACTGGGAGGACATAAAGGCCGCTCTGTAGTAAAGCTGGGCCATCATTTCATGATCATCCTCAGACTGGAGAGCCATGTAGATCAGCGTTAGATTTATATTTGTGCCCGAAATCCAGCAATTGCAATCTCAGAATCGTCCATTGATGTGTCCCATGAGATTCTCGAGATTATCGGCCAATTCACCACTTCGACTCGTGGTTGTTCTGTTGGCCATGGATTGATTTTTCTCTGACTCTTCAAGCACTACATGCAGACCCATGTAGTGCGTTGGCATGAGAGAAATACAGTTGTCTCACGAGTGGATGTCTCGCTTACAACGGACTTGTGGATCTCTATGGATCCTACTCACAGAACTCTTCTCGCACGCAGGCGGACTTGTTGTCTGTATTTCGTCTTGATTGCTTACTAGCATCAGATTTCTTCATACATCTCTGTATATGCCTTTTTTATCAAGCATCATCCAGTAAGTATATAGTCGCTCTGTGTAACCTTTTAGATTAGAGTGATTAAATCTACAACTAATTAGAGAATTACAAGGGTGGCGGATTAGCCACAACCTAGAGTGTATCTACTAACGTCATGCCATCATATCAGACATCTATACTTCTGGGTACTTGTATGACCTTGCTGGTCCTTCATGGAGCATGAAGGCAGAAAAGGTTTCACGACGTTTTTCATGTCGCGTCGCCAAATAGAAATATTTTGTTTCTTCAGCTCCCTCTCAAAGCATGTTAGCTTTACAATCCCAAGACTGCTCCTCTGTCTTTCAAAAAGTCCTTTGTCTAGGGCTTTGGTGAAGATGTCAGCAACCATGTCTTTCATTCCGATGAAGGTGGTCTACAACATCTTCTTTTCAATTAGATCTTTGATCGAGTGGTACTTGATCGCAATGTGCTTTGTTCTCAAATGGAACATGGGATCTTTCATCAGATGTACTGCAGAGGTGTTATCCATCTGCAAGACTAGAGGCTCGTTCCTTGTTTCGTCCAATTCATCCAAGAACTGCCTTAGCCAGACTGATGCCACAACGGTCTGCTTCTTGCTGACCCAGAGAACTGCTGCTCCTGATGCGATGGCGCATCCTCCTGAGATGCTTTTACAATCGTCTTTGAGAGATGCCCAGCTAGCATCACTGTAGGAGAGTATCCTGAAATCTGCATCATGACAGTAACACAACTCGTAATCCCTCGTCAATTGAAGATATTGCAAAATTTGTCTTGCAATCTCCCAATGTGTCGAGCTTGGATTCGTGGATAATTGGCTCATCCTGAACACTGCATAGGCAATGTCAGGGCATGTGTTGTCTGCAAGGTACATCAATGATCCTATCAGCTTTTTGCAAGGTGTGAGTTGCATCTGTTATCTCTGTTCCTCAGTCTTTGGACAATCATCGTTTGTCAACAGCATCCCTGCGAGCATTGGAGTATTCGCTCCTTTGCAGTTTAGCATCCCAAAATCCTCTAGGATCTTCTGGGTGTATCTGGACCGGTGAAGGTATAGTTACCTCCCTCATAGTCCCTTTTAATGTGCAAGCCTAGGTAACACCTGCTGTAAAGACATCAAGGATCCACCCTAAGATGAGGATAGGAGAACACAATAGAAGAGACCATGGATCCAAACTGCCCAACCAATCCTAGATCAAACTTGGATCTAACCCCCAAGCCATGCCATGTGAAGTAAGAGGAGAAGAGAGAAACTGGTAACCTAAACCCAATATGTCCACGGGAGAATCCCTAGCTCATTATATAGAGAGTAGAGTCTTGTGCATGTAACCATGCAATCCCCATGCTAGTCAACTATAAATAGATCACATCTCTTCATGCAGTCCTCCTACCTGTATCCGTCACACATGCGTGCAATACTCCATATGTCTCAATTAGAGTGTTTGGGTCCTCTCAAGGTAATTAGTCACAAACAGGCCTTGACATGGAATTAGATCTCGGTGTGACCAATAATCTCGAGTACTAGAGGGTCGGTCTACCATATTAGGACTATTCTAGGTCCTTAACCGAATATGGCCATAACATTCTTCCCTCTTTAAACTGCTTCTATCCTTAGAAGCTCCTCAAAACAGAAAAGAATTACAGAAACAGGTCCTTTAACTTTCAATATTAACCGAGAAAACCATTATCCTTAATCAAACTTACTTATCAAACAAGTACTCAGAGAAAAATTGTTCCCAATCATTAATCTCTGCTCTGGAGTACAAACTTTGGTTTGAAAAGTACACTAAGCGATAAATTTCTCAACTGGGTTACACTCTCTACAAGTTAGTAACATCACCTTCATGTAAACACTTACGTGGACCACTGAGTGAAATATTTCCTAACTTAGGAGATTAAAGTTAAAGAAATTACAGTCTAAAATTATCCACAAACTTTGACAGATAATTCATAAAAAACTTCCAAGTACAACTATCCTTAGAATCCAATTCTAAGATATGATAATTCATTCAACTAGAATCACTAGGAGAATCTTTAAGATATAGAATGATTAAAACTCAACTCTGAGTATCCCCAAATATTGTTTCTAGCACCAAATACAAGAAAATAGCATTCATTTATCTTAATAAACTTGTCTATCTCCTATGATAACTGGAGATCCAAGTAAATGAATAACTATACTCAAGCATTTGCAGACCATAAACTATAGCAGAATAGCATCCACTAAATAAACTAAAATAATGTCTGTGAGATCCATAGATTCTCAAGTAAAATACTGGAGTAGAGAGATTCAAAACATTGATTCGAATTCTTACTCAAATAATAGATCAAGAATTAATCACCACACTTAAGAAACATCACAATTCCTTATAATCCTCTGACAATAATTATGTATCTATTTATGATCCGTCAATCATAAATATTTAGATTCGTATGATTCGTCAATCATAATTTTCTGGAATCCAAAACCATACTTAATCATTTACATGATACTAGAGTATATGTCCAATATAACTCGAAAAAATAAGAATCATTCTAAAATCTTTCCACTAAGAAAATACTGGATTTAGGAATCTTTCACTAGGATTCTTTAACTGAAGTGCAAGATTCAAGGTCTATAAACCACTGGTAGTTAAAGATTGAACGCATACCAAAAATGACAATCATCTTCAACTACAAAAAAACTTTAGATTACAAATCTAGAATCAAATCTAGATATCCAAAGTCTTGCTGAATATCAAATCAGTTATTATTCCCGGATTCATTATGATTCGTTATCCAATTGAGCTCTCTGGGATACAATCACTAATGAGCTGAGTCCCTTCCCTAACTAAGGAATACTCTATCCCAAGAATATTGTATGCACACAATTTGAACTGATGAACCCAAATGATTCACTAATCATGCGTCTTACAAGCAATGTAATTCAAAACCATCATTTCTCGGTGAATTATCATCACACTGATCATTTTACCAATTAACTTCATCCTGGAGTAATCAATCACTCAAGTTAATTGCCAATGATTCAAAAATCTCAAATGTCTAGGTGCAGATCTCAATTATACATGTATAACAACACATTTAGATCCTTATCCAAATCATTTATTAGTTAACTCATAAATCTTTCATAGAAAGATCTGTTAACTCTGCAAGTATCTGTCAAAACAATACTTGATCTTATGTTCATGTTCACCGACTAGGTTAAGTGCACCAAATAACTCTAGTAACCAAGAATACACAATAGATTCATACAAGATTAGTCGTGCACACTACGTGAATAATCTCACTATGACCCAGTACATAAACACATTATTATCTGGCAGATTCCTCTAGAACCCACATATGTTACTCACATATCTCACTAAGATCTTATAACTCACCTACAAAAGATTTTCTATTCCTCATGAGTAAAAATACATATCTAGAAAATCTCTGAGATAAATAAAATTCACTCTTAGTAGTTTCCCAGTTTACCTCTAATTACATAATTTCTTCTCCTCAATCAACCCCTCTCTGATTCTAGTACCAAACTAAGATTAGGTTGATCCAGTATCACAACTAGAAAACTCTGTGTTTATCCATGCAGAGTATCCACGCAAGATCCGACACTTAGTCGATTTTCCAAAATTTTGTTTGCGTGGAACATCTACGCGTGGATTATCCACGCCAAGAAATTCTTGAACACGTCTCTGGCCAGTCTACAAGTGTTTTTTGACACGGCGCCGAAAAATTTATGCGTGTGGATAATCCACGCAAAATTGAATTTTGAAAATTCTGGCAACTATTTGGGAGGGAAGGTTGGCGGTGCCGAAAGCAGTTTTGGCATGGATAATCCACGCGTGGATTATCCACGCAAATTTCAGTTTGTTCACCAGACGAGACCAGAAGTTAAAGATATCCATGCGTGGATATCTTCTGCGTAAATTATCCACGCATTTTTTTTTTGTTTTTGTTTTTTGCACGTTGATAATGACATGAAATTAGTTAAATAAATATACTTCTAAAGTGAATTATATTATGATTAGGCTATATTTTTTTTTTCTAAAGTGAATTATATTATGATGAGGTTTTTTTTTTTTTTTTTTGCATGTTCATAATGAAATGGAATTAGTTAAATAAATATTTTTCTAAAGTGAATTATATCATGGTGTTCCTAGATGATTGGGATTTTTTATGAGGGCGGCCACCTACTTTTATAAGACAATTGACTCGACTACCAAGAGGGTAATTATGCATGATCTAAGGCTTTGAGAGCCAAGGGTTTAGGGTCTACCCTAAGGGCACTCTACCTAATCTCATATCCGAGATCATTTGATGGATTGAGAGCTCATTTTGTACATACTTCAAGAGATTATCAAGAGATGGTGATTTTGGCAAGTTTGCTCTTTAATGAGGAATTGATGAATGATGAATGTGATATTTTTTGTGTCTAATGAATAGATCTGAATCTGAACAAAAGTATTATACTTTCCACGTGTGTGACAGGATGTGAAGATCAATTATTTCTAGTTTTATTGTGGTGTTCAAAAGCCTTTGCCAATTAGATGCAAAATAGGTTGAATTGTGTGCTAGTTTTCTATCTATTAGATATAAGTGAAACCTTTGATGCTTTTTCAAGGTTTTAGTATCCAAATGAGGGTCATAACCTTTGATTTTAGCATGGTATCAGAGCCCAAATGCAACCATCAAGGCTCAAATACAAGGAAGAGAGAAGCAATTACAAGTTGATGATTGTTTAATTTGTATTGCCCTTATTACTACCTTAAGTTTGATGATATTCCTTCAAGTGTGAATGAAACTTTAGCAACAAAAGAGTGATTTGATGTAATGAAAAGTGAGGTGACTACATGATGCATTGTTTGAGATACTTGTAAAGTCATTGATCCTCCATCAAAGATACATAATGTTATTGTTTGCAAATGGGTCTTTAAGATCAAGCTTAATCAAGATGGTAGTGTGAACAATTATAAAACAAGACTAGTTGCCAAGGGATATGCTCAATTCAAGGGGATTGACTATGATGAAACACTTGATTTTGTCATAGTTTGTGGTGGTGATTTTATTAACTCACATGCTTTTATTGATTTACTGTCTTTGCAACATTTGCTAAAAAATGAGAATTTTCTTGGAACATGAAGTCGTACATCTATCTTCACCGACATTATCTCCAAAAAAATGGGATTGAAGTCAAACTATGTCTATTCTTTTCACTTACTTGACCATAAATGAGACTCTATTTTGGCTAAATAACAATCATTTGAAAGCATTGCAAGAATCAATTTCATTCTGAATTGCAATAATCAATTTTTATTCAGAATTACAAGAATCAATTTCATCAGCAACAACATCTTGCAATTCATCTCCTCTTAGATGATTTTCATCATCACTCTCAATTTCAAAAATTATTTCATCATCCTGACTATTAGAATTTCTATTCTCAACATCTATGGAAGTGGGTGCTTCAAGTATGGTTTGACGATTTATTACATCTCTAGGTAGCTCAATCTCATAGTTAAAATGAAGGTTTTCCATTTCATTTTCCATTGAGCTACAAACCACCATATCTTGTTTAGTCGATCTGGTTGGAAAAACACCTGCAAAAATCACTATTTTAGAACATATCGAAAACTCAAATACTGAAGTCACTTGCAATAAAATGAAAAACATTATAGCATAGCATGTGCACCTGCTCACAGTGACGAGGCAACACCAATTTGTCAAAGGACTCCATGCTCAATGTTTTTGATGAATCCGTCGCAAAAAATCCACTTGGATCCGATTTTACGGTTGCATTTGGCCCTCTACAAACTACCTTGAACCATTTCACAGTAGTGTCCACTTTCACCAAATGACACATCATAAATATTTTGTATAGTTCCTACGTATTCTATATCTCCTGAGATGGGATTCCAATCTTGTGCACTACTTTGACTTTCTTGTTGGAAAGATGCTATTACACCACAATCGTGTGTGCGTCTCTTGTTATCAATCCTTTCAACACGAATTTGGAAACCAAAAGCCCATATAACATTATACATTTTGCACTGCCACATGACAAACATGAATCTCATAAATAATCACTGTGAATGAACATGGTGTTTCAAAATGATTAAACAAATATTGTTATAAACAAGAATGTTCTAATAAAGTATCTAAAGAATAATACCTTCCATTCGCATCCTCTTGCAAAGTCCCATTCTGCATTTGATATTTTTTGTCCCTCTTTTGTTGTTTTTTGTAGTGTGTCATGCATCCACTCTATAGTGCATTGCTTGGGTAATGACTCAAGATCATGTGAACTTGAGGCCATGTGTCTACCTCTATTCTGTCGTTGGTGCTTTCTAGACAAGGCCATCTCTTTTTTTTCTTTTTCATATAGGTCTAACCATTTATCCATAACTCCACAATTATAAAGCATGAATGTAGAAATTTTTTCTCGTTGGAAGGGTGCCAACCTATGGACCTTTCCCATCCCTTGAGGTTTTTCACTAGTTACCTATTCGGCTTCCTCATCACGCCACAATAGTGGAGCAGATGGATGTAGTTGGTGCAAAATTTCAGTAACATAAAAGAGAGATTCATGTACTAACCATGCCTCTGACATGCTACCTTCAGGCCTTGTCTTTTGACGCACAAAATCTTTTAAGACTTTCATGTAGCTTTCCATAAAGAACATCCACCTAAAAAGTCACAAATGGTTAAAAATAAGTGTTTTATTTAATGAGTTCATGTATTAATTGATTTAGTTTAAATACACATGCAAAAGATAATTTATGCACTTATACCTAGTGTGCACTGGACCAGCAATAGAAACTTCTTCAACCAAGTGCACCAATAAATGCACTTGTGAGTCCATGATGAAAGTCAAAAAATATCTTTCAAACATGCACACAATCTCCACCATATCCTCATGTCTCTTGCGAAGATTCAGCTCACAGATTTCTTTTGAACACATCCATCTGTAATATATTCAATCCATTTTATGTCTATTTGAATTTCCAAACAATAAATACTAAATAGAAAAATGCACCAAGTACATGTAAATACCTGATAATGATTGATAGTTTGTATATGGTCTCACAAATATCTTTTGACAAGCACCCACGAATTGACATGGATAGATGAATTGAATCATCTTTAGCCAATCATGAGATTTGAGACCTTGCAACTTTCCATCCACTGTGAATGATGATTGTAGAGAATGGGCAAAACCAGTTGGTGTTCTAATGTCATGAATAATGGAGCGCACATGGTTAATGTTGTAAAGCTACCTTTACAAGCTTTACTTCCGGCGCCATCGGCGCCAGCTATGTCCCCGACGCCAGCAGCGCCCCTGTTGCTCCCGGCGCCACTGTGACCAGAATCCAGCCAGCGCCAAGTTCCTATGGCTGAAAATCTTTGATCGGTTCTAGTGGAGTCTAGAGAGCTCAGATCGATGTGCAATCACCTCACACGATCTAGACATGATTAAAGGAAGCCTGGGGATCAATAAAATCTAGAGAGAGAAAATGACTTTCTAGAAAGAGAAAATCCTAGAGAGAGAAAAACGTGCTTTACCAGCTTGGGTAGAGTGCTTGGTATGAGGGAGGGGTGCCGAATCACACCAATACTATAGTGGAGTGCGGGTTGCGACTCAAGGGCGAGCTCCAACCAAGTCTCAGCCTCCCTTGCTGGAATGTTGTCATGGCTCTCGCCTTGGCATGCTAGCGCCCCGGAGACTAGGGTCGGTCACACACTTGAAATGTAACCTTCTCAGATTTATCAATAAAGTGGGATTTTCCTCAAACTGACTCTGATTACCTTCTGGGTTTCAGTGTTCGGTAAAAGCGCCAGTTGTAAGGCCGCTTTCAAAATTTTTAACTTGGCACATAGTTGAGGGTCGTATACCGGGACGCCAGCGGTATGCCGTCAGGACCATTCGGTCCGTGGCACCAGCGGTATGCTGTCGGGACCATTTGGTCCAGGAACTGGTTGTTTCCATATCTGTCGCGGCTTGTGGTTCTGAGTGTTCCTTGCATGAACGTGAATGGGTTAAGCTCTTGGGAAACAGGCTCTAACCTGTCGGCTGAGTTGGATGGCTTGCTTGGGTGGACGTTACCTGTTTATGGCTGTCCCGTCTGGCGTGGCGCCAAGTTGGCTTCCAGCGCTCGTGACGAAGCTTTCAGTTGGTTAAGTCTGATGTAAGTCAGACCGCTTGCTTGGAATGGATGTTACTCGTTTGTAACGAAGCTTCGAGTTGGTTAAGTTTGATGTATGTCGGGCGGCTTGCTTGGAGGGAAGTCACCCACATCGGGACCCCCGATCTGGCATGGCGCCAGGTTGGATCTCAATGTTGGTTTTCGGAACTTCAAGTTGGTTAAGTCTGATCGTTGTTGGCGAGTTGGCTGCTTGTATGTCAAGTGGATTTGGATGGCAAGAGTTGAAGGTTGGGAAGCTAAGTCGTGGTTTCCGGCTCCCTTTGGGATGCCTGCACTACATGTGGTATCAGAGCCGACTGGCCGGTCAGCTATGCGGATCTCACGGAAATGGCCACGGTTTGGGGTTCATCAAGACAACTGTTGTACAAGGTGCTGCCCACAATGTAAGCACGGGTGCGTCCACGGTCAGGGGTGGTCGACAGAACGGGGGACTTGATGAGTCAAGGTGCTGCCCTTGAGGTGTAAGCACGGTCAGTTCTCGCGGTTCGGGCCTGGCGCTATCTGCACGTAGGACGGATGAGGCAAAGTGCTGCCCTAGGGAGGTGAAAGCACGGTCTGTACCTTGTTGGGTGCGGGGCGACATATTCGAACTGTACGGTTAACCATTGATACAGAGATGCTGCTCGAATTCGGGTGTAAAGCACGGGTGGTTAGTTGCCGATGCAGGATAGCTGCCGATCGTTTAGCTATAAGGGCTATCGACCAAAAAGTGGTGGGGCGTGACTGAGGCAATGTGCTGCTTAATGGTGAAAGCACGGATAGTTGGAGAGGTGTCCTATGTGGGCTGATTCCGTGATCGATTTGTATGGGCGCGGCCAGGCAAAGGTCCGTTGGCAGGACCATCTCAAAGGGGGACCTTGTCTTTGTTACTTGTTAGTAAACCTGCCTGAGTGTCTTACTTGTATGTATTCATGGTGAGTCTTAGTACTCGTGCTTTGCCTGGTTTGCATGATTGCTTGTGATACAAGGAGCTGAT
This sequence comes from Diphasiastrum complanatum, assembly GCA_029204225.1. NCBI lineage: Eukaryota > Viridiplantae > Streptophyta > Lycopodiopsida > Lycopodiales > Lycopodiaceae > Diphasiastrum > Diphasiastrum complanatum. The sequence goes on from CM055110.1 coordinate 18,547,863, forward strand.
GGCTCGAGAAGGAACCTTTTCTTTTGAAGGCTGATACCATCAAACAAAGAGGACTACAGAATCTGTGGGGCGGATTTGCAGTTCAAGTACTCACACGTGAACGACAACGAAACGACTCAATGTTTGCAAAGGATGGATGGCTAGCCTGTTTCTTGAGTTAGTTTCATTTGCGACAACGCCCACCAGACGCAAGCAGGAAGTCAAAAGTTGAAAAGGGCCATTTCAAGGGAGATCTTCTATGGAGCAATTGGTCTTCATTTTGGGACGGCCACCTTCGGAACTGAAACTCACTGAGCATGGGCGATATCAAGAATCTGTGCGGCGGATTTGCAGTTCAAGTACTCGCACGTGAATGACAACGAAACGACTCAATGTTTGCAAAGGATGGATGGCTAGCCTATTTCTTAGGTTAGTTTCATTTGCGACAATGCCCACCAGATGCAAGCAGGAAGTCAAAAGTTGGAAAGGGCAATTTCAGGGGAGATCTTCTATAGCAGTTGGTCTTCATTTTGGGACGGCCACCTTAAGAACTGAAACTCACTGAGCATGGGTGATATCCAGTATCAGTTGGGTTTTTCCTCAAAGGAGAAAAGACTAGGATCCTCTTCAGAGATTGGCAACAAGTTGGATCGAGCCATAATCCTAGCAGATGGGAAGCAAAGTGTTGGAAAGGCTTTTTGTCCGAAGAATCCTACTCTAAGTCCGATCAGCTGATTTTATAAGTGGAGGGGAACTATCACACACACCTCTCTCTTGGGGCAAATTTTGAATGAAAGTTGATCAAAATGGGGGCAAATTCAAGGTGATCTAGCCATACTCACACGAGGAGACTGGCGAACTTTGGACCTAATAAGTTAGCAAGTTTTTGTTGTGGAAAGAAAAGTTTGTTATAGGCTTTCTCAAGACCAGCAATGTTGAGGAAACATATGAGTACGCTGGCTTGTGTTACGCGTAAGGCAGCTGATCAATGAAGGAACTATGAAAGTTGAGTCTTGCATGAGAGACTTGGTTTTTCGAATGGACGCTAAGAGACAGTTCGCGTTGAGATCGGATTAGTGCAAACTCTGGGTGCATGTGTCTGATTCAAAGAGAGCTACTTGAAGCTAAGCTCGATGTACACTTCTTGTTTTGACTATGAGGCAATTGACCAGTGATGGAATTGTGAAAGTCAAGTTTTGCGCGACGGACATGGTGCTTCAAACAAACGCGAAGAGATAGTTCAGATGCGGATCAAACTGGTGCGACCCTTTGGCTTTCCACGAGGTCAATGGTTACATTTGGGCTGATTCAAAGTGCTATTTCAAGCTAAGTGAGAGGTGCATTGCGGAGTACTCAATCTTTGCCTACCTTAAAGAGCCAAGATGGAAAAGTATCAAGATCAGGCTAGGACAAGGAGAGAAATCAAGGTGCAGAAGCAACAAGGCACAAAGTGGAACATAAAGTGGGCAATCAAACGATAAATCCTTTGGCTCAGGGAGCCCTGATACCTGTGCGGAACTGAACAAATCTGGAGCTCAGGGAGCTCAACACAAAGTGCATCAAGGACAAATCAGGAGCTCAAAGGAGTTCCAAAGTCAAAAGTCAGAAGCGACAGGGGCAAACATTTCAAAGAAAGGCCTCTATCACCAATTAATAAGGTTTTTGGGTTTTACGAAAGCGATATCAAATCTACGCTTTTCCCAGACAAAGATATATTTTCAAGTTATGTAATCTTTCAGTACAAAGAGCTGAGCTTCCGACTTGTGGTGTGCCAGCTTCAATGTTAATAAAAAGTGGCCAGTAAATTGAGTACTATGCCAAGTAGCTTAAATGTATAGTTATTTTAATTGGGAGACACCTTTACTTTAATCTGACATCTGATGAGGACATCAGATTTTATAAAGGTGGGGTGGATGTTGTAAAGCTACCTTTACAAGCTTTACTTCCGGCGCCAGCTATGTCCCCGACACCAGCAACGTCCCTGCTGCTCCCGGCGCCATTGTGACCAGAATCCAGCCGGCGCCAAGTTCCTATGGCTGAAAATCTTTGATCGGTTCTAGCGGAGTCCAGAGAGTTCAGATCGATGTGCAATCACCTCACACGATCTAGACATGATTAAAGGAAGCCTGGACATCAATAAAATCTAGAGAGAGAAAATGACTTTCTAGAAAGAGAAAATCCTAGAGAGAGAAAAACGTGCTTTACCAGCTTGGGTAGAGTGCTTGGTATGAGGGGGGGTGCCGAATCACACCAATACTATAGGGGAGTGCGGGTTGCGACTCAGGACGAGCTCCAACCAACTCTCAGCCTCCCTTGCTGGAATGTTGTCATGACTCTCGCCTTGGCATGCTAGCGCCCCGGAGACTAGGGTCGGTCACACACTTGAAATGTAACCTTCTCAGATTTATCAATAAAGTGGGATTTTCTTCAAACTGACTTTGATTACCTTCTGGGTTTCAGTGTTCGGTAAAAGCGCCAGTTGTAAGGCCGCTTTCAAAATTTTTAACTTGGCACATAGCTGAGGGTCGTATCCCGGGACGCCAGCGGTATGCCGTCGGGACCATTCGGTCCGTGGCGCCAGCGGTATGCTGTCGGCACCATTTGATCCAGGAACTGGTTGTTTCCATATCTGTCGCGGCTTGTGGTTCTGAGTGTTCCTTGCATGAACGTGAATGGGTTAAGCTCTTGGGGAACGGGCTCTAACCTGTCGGCTGAGTTGGATGGCTTGCTTGGGTGGACGTTACCTGTTTATGGCTGTCCAGTCTGGCGTGGCGCCAGGTTGGCTTCCAGCGCTCATGACGAAGCTTTCAGTTGGTTAAGTCTGATGTAAGTCAGACCGCTTGCTTGGAATGGATGTTACTCGTTTGTAATGAAACTTCGAGTTGGTTAAGTTTGATGTATGTCGGGCGGCTTGCTTGGAGGGAAGTCACCCACATCGGGACCCCCGATCTGGCATCGCGCCAGGTTGGATCTCAATGTTGGTTTTCGGAACTTCAAGTTGGTTAAGTCTGATCGTTGTTGGCGAGTTGGCTGCTTGTATGTCAAGTGGATTTGGATGGCAAGAGTTGAAGGCTGGGAAGCTAAGTCGTGGTTCCCGGCTCCCTTTGGGATGCCTGCGCTACAGTTAAGCTCCTCCTTAGTGAATGTCCAAGGTACTTTTGGAGCATGATCTTCACCATCCTTTATCCAATATTCTTTTTTGGTGTTTGATTCTTTTAGATCGTGCCTTGCAGCAATGGTATCTTTTCCACCAATCAAGTGTTTCCAAATATATTCAGCGCATTTTTAAATATGTGCATGGGATCAAGTAGGTGATTAATCAAAAGGTTATTCCAATATTCCAAATGATGAAATATAGATAACCTTTTCATACCATCGATTGGCTTTGCTTGAGATTCCTCCCATAGTATTCGCCAATCTTTCACAAACATCCTCTTTGGAGGCATCTCTCTCTCAACTCTTCCTCCAAAACCTCTTCTATGAGTGTCTCTAAATGGATGGCCTTCACGCAAGTATTTACGATGATTTTCATAAACCACTTTTTTGAGACTAAAAGACTATCTTCCCACAAGATTTGGCCCGCACAAAAAACAAGCATTTTTTCCAGCCGTTTGAAAGCATGCCTAACAAATGGATACTATCAATCACTATTAAAAAAAGTATATGTCAAAAAATAATTATAGCCATTGTAGTATATCATGTAAATGTCAAGAATCACTAGTTGTATGTAACTATAAACAAACTCCTATGTACACAAGATAGACATTGTTTGAATGATTACATGAGCATTCACCTAATCCTGGATAGTCATGCATTGTCCACATTACAATGGCATGTAGTGTACACTCCCTCTCATGTAAGGGGCGCGAAATGTCATGTGCTTTTATACCCTTCCACAAATCTTCCAACTTGTCAATAAGCGGCTCAAGATACACATCCATGTTCTTAACCTTGCGTTGGCCAGGAATTAAAAGTGCCAACATAATATGTGGTTGGGAAGAAATTTCGGAAAGGTTCGCAAAATGAAAAAGTGTTATCTTTAAAAAAGGTAATAAATTGAGGTCCTGCATATGGCATCAATGTCACAACACTATTTACAGGGACCTCAATACTACTCAATGCAAAAAGGCCCAAACCAGCCTCAGGAAAGTGTTCACTAGGCATGATCATGTACATTCGATCCCAATACGTAAATGGTGTTCCATTTAATGGTAATGGTGATTGGAGTGGCCAACACGAATATCTACTTCTAATAAAAGTTTTTACTAATGGTTGCAAGCTAGGTGGAAGAGGAAGGTCCAACAAAGAACCTAGAATGTCTTTTGACACATCAACAATGCGTAGTAATTTGCAATTATCTTTCAAACTAGTCATAATACGTCCATGACATGTTCTCTTTTTTAAAGGGGTGGTCAAGTTTGTGGAATCCACGTGGAGTATCGTGAAGAACTCATGTGCAACATCTAGGATAGGTGTGGTTGGGTGGTAAGAACGTTCTAGAGATTTGGAGATATGGATTGAATCACAAGGCATTGATGAACTAAGTATATCATGCAAGGGGTCATCATCAACAAGAGCATCATCTAGGGCCAATGATGATCCAAAATCAATATTCATGTGATTTATCCTATCAATAATATTCTCGATCTCTCTTGCAACTCTTTTTCTTGAAACCAACTTATGGTCCTTCTTTTGCAAAAGTTGAAAATGTTAGATGTATCAGTCTCTCTCTCTCTCTCTCTCTCTCTCTCTCTCTCTCTCTCTCTCTCTCTCTCTCTCTCTCTCTCTCTCTCTCTCTCTCTCTCTCTCTCTCTCTCTCTCTCTCTCTCTCTCTCTCAAGCATGAAACATAAATTAAAATATAACACAAACCAAAAACCAATAGCATGAAACACACACACAAACACATGCACGCACACACCCACCCACCCACACTGACCCTAAACACACATGAAGAGAAAAACAGAGAGAACATTATAGAGTGCTAATCAAAACTCCCGAACCACACGTTTATATCCTACTCCAAAATGTCACCACATGCTCCCTCCCTGCGGCATTTGGGCTTTTTTGTGGAACTCATCTTCCAACAAAAAACATTTGAACCATGTCTTTAACGGAAGAAAACAAGGGCTACACACCTTCCTAGAATTAGGAGTGTTGGTTACCTTTAACTCTTTCATGATCTCTCTCTCTCTCTCTCTCTCTCTCTCTCTCTCTCTCTCTCTCTCTCTCTCTCTCTCTCTCTCTCTCTGTGTGACGTGAATGAGTCTATTATGGGTGATTGAATATGGAAATCAAGACTAACTACATCTAATCATTCTATTTGGATTTTTTTCTTTTAGAAGCAAGTGAGAGATTAACTTCATCTAATCATTCTATTTGGATTTTTCGTTTTAGAAGCAAGTGAGAGATTAACTTCATCTAAATATTCTATTTTTATTTTTCCTTTTAGAAGCAAGTGAGAGATTAACTTCAAAGTATCGTGGCACTCATCCTAGCGCTCAATATTTATTGGCCAAACTATACTTGAAGTGTCATAAGGGTCAAAGATTAAAGCATTTCCGAAAAACACTTTAAAGAGTTTACAAATCGTACTCTTGGATTCTCTGTGTGCACTCCATTGGCCCAAATATGATCGTTGACAATCCTCCTTGTCCGAATCCTAAGGCCTTTGCATTGTGTGCATGTACATGGTATCCTCTCATCATATTCTGGTTGAAACTGGTCCAATAATCCAATTGCAAATTGCACAAATTCTTTCAAAATCATTCAAGTGAAAACTGACAAATTATAACATGTGACGAATTGTAACATGTGACAAAAATTGACAAAATAGTCTTTGTACATTTAGTGCATTTTTAATCTTCATTTGTGATGGAGTGGTGTCTTGGCTTTCCAAAGAGCAATATACTATATCCAAAAAGCAAATCGGATTACATCACTATTACAAATAAAAAAATTATGACATAAATCAATATACATACATGTGATGGATCAATAGGCGGTCTACGTCGACTGATGAAAGTGCTTGAAGATGAACTAGTCAATAGTTGTTCATTGTACTTTAGGCTTGATTGCTCCTTTTTTCTGTGATAGAGCTCAATTCTTTTTTCTTTCTCTAAATCACGTGGAGGTACGATAATTTCCCTAGAATTCATAATTCCAATCAAATGTGTAAGAATAAATTTGCAAGAAAAATTATACGCTCATATTCAAATAACAAATAAAGTGCAATTGATGTCAATATCAATAACAATATATACCTGCTATTGCGATCATGAGATGAATCGCTATCTGATGATGATGACATCATCGATGACATATATACATTGTAGCCAGCTACTCTATACCACATCATAAGTAATCATTATAATAAAATTTGTTAAAGACATGCCAACATCTAATCCATGTATATTCTACTTATGCTTAATGTAAATCTAATATTCTAGTAACATTGCTATCAAGAAAATTGCTTGGGTGGGGCAACACATGACGAGCAATCAAAATGAGGTTCATACTGACAAATATTAGACATCAGTAGATAGTGCGTGCAGGCCTATCTCAACTAATTTAAAGACCACAGAGCAGTCAATGTTCGAAGCTCTCAGTTTAAACTCTTGTCTAAGATGAGTGATGATCTCAAGGTAAATATCTTTGGATTGGCCTAGTGTGCCATGGTATCTCATGACGAGCAATATGCATTCGCCCTTTCTATCTATGGTTGCTTTGTATGCAAGAAATCATATACTAGATAATCCACGCGCTTGTATCCACGCGTATATCCACGCCAATCCACGGCTATATCCACGCGAATTTTTTTTTTGCCCGCACGTCCTCCTTTGTATTGTGCATGGATATTTGCTATATGTGTTCTTGTGTATAGAACTCTCAGACTTATATCCTGATCAAACTTACTTCTATTCCAATCGAAATGAAATTAGTAACCTTTGACCCTTACCTTACTACTTATAGATAACGATTCAAATATCAAACATGTTCTAGTTTCAGATTGTCCACACAATCCCTAGAGAAATCCTCTTATTCGAAAAGTTCCAATTAGGTATCTTACTCTGAATCTATCCGAAATTACTTTCAGACCAAATCTCATTTCTATACCATAGTTGGTCTCATCCAAAAACTATGCAACCCCCAAATTTCCAAATAGAATGTTATCCCATCACTTCACCCCTCCTTTTGAAGAAATTATCAATTTCCATAAAAGTTAACTGAAAAGATGATATATGAAAATATCCAAACACATGAAAAAATCAGTAATAAGTGTATTCCCCAAAAGGATTCACTTAATTACCAACAGGACTTTTCCTTCAAATATTTTCAACCCGAGTGACAGAACTACCATTCTATCGAAATTCATTTATGCAAAAAGAGATATTCTAGGTTTAAGAAATTGAAACACGTTAATCTTAAAATTTACCTGAATTCTAAGTCTATTTGCACAAGTAGTAATTTATATGACATAACAGTCTTTCAGAAGAATAACTTTCTGTTGAAAAGAATCATATAAACAGTCTGATGTCTTATATTCGAGAAATTACTAAGAAGTAAAGGATTAATTAAGAAAGCGATAAATAGATATGAGGGCCTCTGATTTTGTAAAAGATACCACATTGGGATCTAGATTAAACCTCAAAATTTTCCAAAATATCCCACATTTGATCAAACGGTTTTTATTTTTCCCATATTGTGACTAGGTACTAGAACACACCATTGATCATCAGATCTTTACAGTCCTAGAATTCCCTTTCCAAAATTACTGATGTCCCATACCATCAACTTTTTGTTCCAGAAAATCCTTAACCGCCTTATCTGATATTCTAAAGATCCGCTGATCTTCTAGCTGTCCTATAATCACTATAGGATATTATCTCTTGTTCCCAAATACTGGAGAATCCATTTATTTGGATGGCTGGTATGTCTATCAGATGGATACCACAAATCCACACTTGATTCTGTGATTTAGACAGAAGAATTAACATGGTTCAACACTACATTCTGATCCTTACAGGTTAATGATAAGCTTCAAATCCCCCTGCATCCAAGAGCATCAACTCTAGGGACAAGCTTCTATCAACTAATAGATCCAATGTAATCCATATATCAGATTCTACTTCTAACATCACAATTGACATCCAAAATTGTGGATAACTCAATGGTCACAAAGATATTAGTTATGAATTCAACTAGATGAATCCTACCCAGGAAATTAATATCAGGTATTAAGCAATTATTTACTGGGATTGCTAAAATCCTAATTGCGCAATACATTTCCCGATCACACTTACTACCACTGATGTTCACTCTTCTTCCCTCCTTAGAATTTTCGGTTCTCTGAAAGTCTTTCAACTAAGGTATCAAGAAGACGTAATGACATTAGTAAATGTTAAAAAAATGAATTATTGTAGGAAAAAAATTTGAAACAGTTTCATCTCTATCCTATACATGGGTAAAAATATCGATATAAAAACCACCATAGGATTTTAACTGGAAATGAAATCAGTTTTACTTTTGATCAGTTTTATTACAATTTTTCCAAAAAAAATTGGACTATTTTCTCTTTTTACTTACTGGCTTAAGAATTACTTCGTTAAATTATCTATAATCAATGGAAAATAAGATTTGGATTCGGGTACTTTCTCCATTGTATTCACTCCAAATAATATCGTTGAATAAAGAAATACCTCCAAATACAATCAATGTCCCACCACTAATTATTTAACGAGTATCTCAAAAGCTTTGGTTTGTTCAGTTTTAATGACCTAAATCATCAAAACCACAATAACCAACTGATTGGTATTCTACCGATTGAAAAGGAGAAAACAAAACACAATTTAACTCTATCCACTGGGAGTACCAATACTCCAGAATTAATTGGTTTAAATAGCATCGTACCAAGAAATCAGATTCCTAGACCGGGTATATGCCTGAGAACTATACCACTCCCTTAGTTCCGTCAAGATCGGCTTTGAAAGAATTCCCACTAGAAACCAATTAATACTGCTTGACTCAAGTTCCAAAAAACCGGCTTAGCCATAAATGTCAAAGTGACATGCATATTATCCCAGGTTAAACTTTGACAAAAAAACACCAAGAAATCAAAATTTCTCTAACTGGGTGTTATTAGCTTGAACTTCCAGAGTTGTGGTAGAAAACCGATTTCGAACAACTCACAGCTAAGAAATGTCAAAATTCTTTCCAAGCCTTTATTAATAGACATGTAGAAGCACTGATGCAAACAATTAGCCAATTCCAAAACTGCCAACCATTCATCACATGCATGAAACTAGTTCAAGACACTTTGCACAAGCATGCTAGAAGGCCAAACCAAAAGGTTGTAAAACATAAAAAGCCATAGGTCTCACAAAAACACAAACCCTATCTTATTCAAGATAAAGAAGTCAGAGGGCCGAATCTCCTTCAACAACATCCGAGAGGGAGAGAGAGATTCATCCAGCCGCAACTTTTTCTGAAGAGAGAGCTTCTTAGCCGCAGGCCTCATCGATGAGAGAAGCATGATAGGAGGCTGAATTGCGCTTCCACCATCGCGTCAGGGAGAAAAAAAAGAAATAGCATCAGTCTCGTCCTTCCCCAAAACAGGATATTTAGGCTTTATGGCCAATATTCACATCTTCTGCTGTCCACAGAGAATCCGAAACCCTGTTCCTTATCGGTTTCCAGTCTTCTTCCATTCCAGTGGTTTTCAAACTTCACAAAAAATCAGGTTACAACCAGTCTCAAGGTCGTTTAAATGTCTCTTACTGCTCTTACACCAGGCTTTTCCCTCCATTAGAAATGTCCTCACGTTCTTATGGCATATATCTAAAAGATACATGGATTATTCATTAAGGATTATCCCCCAGATGCATTTCAAGAACCCAACAAACGATTATGGAGCAGATTTGACTTACTGGGAAGGCCGAGTAGCAGTTTCCTATTCTCAGAAATCAAAGATCAGCCACAGCTCTTTCGATTCTGAGCAGGCAGAGACCAGCTGTCTCATGATTTCCAACAGCTTTCAGGGTTTCAAACCTCAAAACCGAGTCTGAAAGGAGACCAACAAGCATTTTATGACAGAGTTACCACATCAAGCTTCTATCTCTGACTTAGTAGCTTAACATAGCTTTCATTCTGCTAAATTTTAACATAATTGCTCATCCACCTATATTTCCATCATGCATCTGGCAGCTCCACCATTGATCGTGTGGTGTCATGTGGTGTCGTGTGAGGAACACCAGACTTGCCCCACCATAGCTCATGTGGTGTCGTGTGAGGAACACCAAACTTGCTTGTTCTGTTTTGGATGTATGCGACTGTAGCTACTGCTTCAGCCCATAGTACCTTGGATCTTTTGAGTAGGCCATCATGCATCTGGCAGCTCCATCAAGGTCCTGTTCTTTCTTTCTGCAACACCATTGTGCTGCGGTGTGTAGGCTGCAGTCCTTCTGTGAATGATGTCACGATCATTGCAGAAGTCACTAAAGTGATTCGAGATGTATTCGCCACCTTGATCTGTTCCGGTCTGCTTTACCTTGTAGCCTATACATCTCTCAGCCCAATTCATGTATTCTGTGAATTTATCAAGTGCTTCAAATTTATTCTGAATAAAATACACTCTGGAGAATTTACTATAGTCATCAATGAAGGTTATATTTGAACCTCCTACTGAGATCACATTGAAAGGTCCGCAGATGTCCGAATGCACTAGCTCAGAATCTTGGTCGTTCTGTAGGAGTATTTGATGAATGGAGTGTATGACATCTTATCCTTCAAACATGCATCACAAGTGGTCGAACTGGTTTCATTCGAAATGTTGACCCCTGTTATTGCTCCATGATGGCTTGCTTGGTAAATTGCCATTGAGTTCATGTGGTAGAGTCTCCTGTGCCACAGAGTGTCTATCAAATCATCATGAGTCTGATGCACTTGATATGTAGGTAGGTGTACCTTCAGATGATATAGATTATTTTTTCTTCTGTCTTGAGCGATCAAAGTACTGGTACTGGCATCAACCACGTTGCATGAATTAAAATAGCAATGATCGACTTATACAATGCTTTCTTATTTCAATGGCACCATGTGTGCTCAGTTCTAGAATTATCAAGACGTCTTTCTTTTACGAGCCCTTTGAGTGCTTTTAAACAACTTTATCTTGGTACTTACTTATTACTTGAATATACAGTTTGTAGAGAGCAATTATGTTGTCTTGTCTTGTTGCACTTGACGTTGTGCTGGGTGATTGATCCGGTCGGGTTTTTAAACTATTTTCTTAACTTGGTATCAGAGCCCTTGGTGGCTACAATCACCAGACAAGAACAGAGAGTGGCTAGGAAGCACAAAACCGAGTCTGTGGAGATTCGTGGAATGACTCGAAACTATAAAAATGATTTAGAGACAGGGAATTGTCGGCTGAGTTAGAGGGCAAGCAAAGATTGAAGCTGAAAGTTCTTCTGGAGAGATGCTTGGCATTTGAAGATTGAATCCAATCGAACACCGTTTGAAAAGCGGTTTGGAGCAGAAGATTGCTTGCTATAGGGCGACCTCAGAGGGATAGGTAGCTGCTCAAAGAAATTCTCAAGAAGATCAGATAAAGCCCAAAATATCTTCTTCCTTGACAACTAGGATTTTAAGTCAGAAAAACACATTTTTCTCTCAATACAAATCCTTTTTTGAAGCTGTAAAGAGCTAGAAGTGGACACCGTGCTACTGTTGTGAACGTATGGAGAGGCCGTGGGCGACCGTGGAGAGATAAGAGCGCTGGATCAGATCAAAGAGAGCAGCCACCATGCCAGAAACCCTTGAAAGCATAGAAGGAAGGTAAAGAGAGAAGGAGGAGAGAGGCGCAAACGTCGCGCGCAGCCAGCCGGGTGAAGCTGTAGCGGTTGAAAGTGTATAGTGGCTGGAGGATAGACCTTCAATGCACACAAATGTGCATGATCATTGGATGGAGGTCCATCGCGATCGACAGACATGATTGGAAGTTCTAAAGACTATACCAACTGTCGGATTGAAACTAGTGTTAGAGATGGGCTTTGAAAGGGCCTTGAAGAACTGAAAGGCAAAATAGGCCTTCTTTTTATTAAAAAAATTTCAAACTGAAAAAATTGTTGGGTCCCAAGTTTTTGAAAGGTGAAGTCTTCACATTGAAGAAACAGTTCAAAAATCCAAATTGCCCTTATTTTCACCTCCTTTAGCCTATTTTGGCCAAACGAAAGGCTATAGCTTCCAAATGAAGGGAACCCTGACTAAACCTGCAAGTACGGTACACCAAAATTGAGTGATTGTCGCGGAGAAAGTGTTCGAAATGCGCCAAAAGTGATTTCACCATTCCACTGGGCACGTAGCTGGGAGTTGGTGACGAGAAGCATTTCGGAAAGCAACGCCAGTTTGGCTTTTAATTTGGCAAAAGAGCGGCGGGTGGCCTTGTAAGCCAAAAATTGCAAGTCATTATTTTTTATCACGGTTGGCTTCGGCATACACTTTTTAGCCTACAGGTGAAGTTTCAAGCAGTTTGGAAATGGCAAACATCAATGAGGCAATTTTGGGCGATGTAAGCAAACTTGATGGGGCTTCTAACTACAACATCTGGAAATTCAAAATGAAGAGCATTTTGATGGAGAAAGAGTTATGGGAGATTGTGGCAGGTATTGAAGTCCGGCCAAATACCACTACAAGTGACATGAGGGCCTTTGATAAAAAGGCACAGAGAGCATTGTCCTTGATCAATCTTTCAGTGAAAGACCATGTGATCACTCATATAAGTGATGCCACGATGGCTAGGGGAGCTTGGGAAGCTCTTAGAATGCAATTTCAAACTTGCAATCCAGCTCGGGCCATGTTTTTGAAGTTGAGATTGAACCTGAGAGATCAACTTGTGGCAATTGGAGAACCAATTAGGGACATTGAATTGGTACATACCACAATGAGCGGTGTCTCGGGAGGGCTACAGATGTTTGTGGGCGACATTGCTTTGAGGGAGAGATTGCCTACTTTTGAAGACTTCCACAAAATCATGTTGCAGGAAGAGCAGTGTCACGAAGTGGTGAAGTCAAGGCAAACCCCATAGGAGGATCAAGCCTTGCTTGCTAAAGGCAAGCAGAAAGGATGGAAAAGGATTCCCAAGAAATTCAAGGATGATGATGACGAGGGAGAGTCGTCATCAAAGGCGAAAAAGAAGAACGACAAATGTTACTATTGTCACAAACCGGGTCATTGGGCACGCGAGTGTTACAAGAAAAAAGCGGACATAAAGGCGGGAAAAGTGAAACAACAAGGCAACATTGCCGAAGATGATGGAGAAGATGACGAGACAAGTGTCTTCTCATCGACATTGGCATCCCAGGTTGACGATGGTGCCAGATGGTTCATAGATTCAGGCGCCACAAGGCATATGACTGGAAAACGTGATTGGTTTGAGAAATTCTCACCAATCCATGATGGGAATAAGGTCACTCAAGCCAATGGGGAGCATTGCCAAATATAGGGTGTTGGTAATGTACCTGTGTAGTTTCTTGATGGTAAAATCAAGAATATTCCTAATGTGTTTTATGTTCCTGGACTCAAAAAGAGTTTGTTTTTTGTTGGAGTAATGACAAATCAATATCTTAAGGATGAATTTGTCAAGGATGCATGCCTTATGAGGGATATGAACCACAACCATAAAGTGGTGGCGAAAGGTTATAGAGATAGTAACTATGGCCTTTATAAATTGGATGATGCAAAACCAGGAGAATATGGTTTGGCTATCTCAACAACATCTCAATCTAAGTTGTAGCATAGAAGACTGGTCACTTGAACTATGGGATCTTAAGATTGATGGCGAAGCTGAAGATGGTAATAGGATTACCAGCATTACAGGATGATCATCACGCAATATGTGAAGGATGTGTCATGGAAAAGCATCACAGGGAGACATTCAAGAAAGGTGGAGCTACAAGAGCTAAGAAACCGCTGGAACTTATTCACAGCGACCTATGTGGCCCAGTGAAGACCATATCGTTGGGGAAAGCATAATATTTTATGACTTTCATAGATGATTACTCTAGGAGGACATGGATTTATTTCTTGAAGAAGAAATTTGATGCTTTTGCTCGCTTCAAGGAGTTCAAGACTTTAGTAGAGAACCAACTGGATGCACACATCAAAGTGCTAAGATTTGATATTAGAGGGGGCAAATATAAATCTGATAATTTTGAGGACTTTTGCAAGGAACACGGCATCAAAAGACAATTTACACAATCACATACGCCGCATAGTAATGGTGTAGTTGAAAGGAAAAACAAGACTATTATGGAGAGTGCACACTCCATGATGAAGCAAATGGGCTTGACCGATTCACTTTGGTCGAGAGCGTGCAGTGCGACAACGTTCTTGCAAAACAGGAGCCCTACAGTTGCAGTTCCAAATGTGACTCTCGAAGAAGCATTTACAAGAATAAAGCCAAAAGTCGACAAGTTTCGTGTCATTGGATGTAGGGCCTATGTACATGTGCCAAAGGAAGAGCGAAAGAAACTTGATGCAAAAGCAATCAAGTGTATCTTCGTCAGTTATGATGAGAGGACGAAGGCGTATAGGTGTTTTGATCATGTAATACTTTCTTTCTCATGGGTTTGTAAGAACAAATTCAGATCCAAATCTTTATGTTCTTATAAACGAAGATAACATTGCCTTGATTGTACTTTATGTTGATGATATCATTATCACGAGAAATGATGAGAACCTCACTCGTTCTATCAAATCCAACTTATGCAAGCAGTTTGAGATGACAGATTTAGATCTTATGCACTACTGCTTGGGTGTCGAAGTATGGCAAATTGGCAGTGATATCAGGTTATGTCAAAACAAGTATGTGCGCGAGGTATTGGAGAGATTTCGCATGACAGAGTGCAAACCTTCCAGCACCCCTTGCGAAGTCGGTAAGAAATTATCTTGTATTGATGATAGTGCACATGTTGATGCTCTTCTATTTCGTCAGCTAGTTGGGAGTTTGATATATCTTACGACTAAATGTCCTGATATCTGCTATGCTGTAGTTTGATTAGCCAATTCATGTCATCACCCACTATGGACCATTGGAAAGCTGCAAAAAGGATTTTGAGGTATGTGAAAGGTACACCTAACCTTGGCCTAATCCACAAAAGACAAAGTGTTTTACCTAAGTTGCAGGGTTATGTTGATGCTGATTGGGCAGGAAATGTAGATGATAGAAAGTCAACAACACGTTATGCCTTCAATTTTGGTCGCGGTTGTTTTTCATAGTCTAGAAAAAAGCAAGATACTATTTTTCTTTCTTCTACAGAAGCCGAATATAAAGCGTTAAGTCCTGCTACCCAGGAAGCTGTTTGGCTACGTAAGTTGTTATGTGAGATTGGCATGAAGTAGGTAAATCCTACTATTATTTTTTGTGACTGTCAAAGTGGAATACAATTGGCTAAGAATCCTGTCTTTCACGCAAGGACAAAACATATTGAGGTAAAATATCACTTTGTGCGTGAGAAGCTACAATATGAAGATATAAGTATTGTACACTGTTCTACTTTGTTACAAGCTGCTGATATATTTACAAAAGCTTTAAGTAAAGAAAAGTTTGAGACTTTTAGAGCCAAACTTGGCTTAGATCTGTTTATGTAACAAGCCTTTACTTGTAATACTATCATGGAGGTATGTTCTATGAATAGAGTAAACTCTAAAATAAAGAGAGACGTTGATCATTGAAAGAGAGAGTTAAAATAGCAATGATCGACTTATACAGTGTTTCTTATTTTGACGGCACCACGTGTGCTCAGTTCTAGAATTATTGGGCCATCTTTCTTTTACGAGCCCTTTGAGTGCTTTTAAGCAACTTTATCTTTGTACTTACTTATTAGTTGAATATACAGTTTGTGGAGAGCAATTCTGTTGTCTTGTCTTGTTGCACTTGACGTTGTGCTATGGTGATTGATCCAGTCGGGTTTTTAAGCTATTTTCTTAACTGCATGCTTCGTCAGAAAACGTCACACGCATTGCTACATCTGCTATTCTTGCTACAGAAAGCAAGTCTTGCTGAAGTGTAGGCACAAATAGAACGTCTTTGAGCCATTTGTCTCTGCCATTGGTGTTGAGCCACAGTGAACCAAATCAGACTGTTTCATACATCTCTTTATATGCCTTTTTTATCAAGTATCATCCAGTAAGTATATAGTCGCTCTGTGTAACCTTTTAGATTAGAGTGACTAGATCTACAACTAATCAGAGAATTACAAGGGTGGCGGATTAGCCACGACCTAGAGTGTATCTGCTGACATCATGCCATTAGATCAGACATCTGTACTTCTGGGTACTTGTATGACCTTGCTGGTCCTTCATGGAGCGTGAGGGCAAAAAAAAATTTGCGACATTTTTCGTGTCGCGTCATTGGTTTCGTCTCCATTGTCTGACTTTCTCGTGCTGGACCGCAAAAGATTCTCATTCGCGAATCTTTCGTGTTCATGTCTTCTCGTCAGGTGTTCATGAAACTTTCGTGCTTCGTGTCACTTGACTTTCGTGTTCACGAATATCTTCGTCAGGTAGAGGAATGAAAGCTAGCAAAGCTTTGTAGATAGAAATGTTTTGTTTCTTCATTGTTGGCTTACCAACCAATGCATGTAGTAGCTAGTCTCAGACAGGTTGATCATGGAATGTTTTGTTGCTTTTGATAGCTCTTCAAGGTTAGAAATTTTCGGACATTGATCAGGAGGGGTGCTGTTAGTCCAAAAAGTATAGACTGATGAGGAAGTGGAGGTGGCAATGGCAAAAGTAGAGGAATGTCATTAGTAGAGATGGTGGTGGTCAAAATGGTGGATGTGGGAATGATGGGCGGAGTGGTTAGGTGGTGGTCATGATGCTAACTGGTGGGATCTGAATTTTCCTAGACTGATTTGCCTTGCCATCTTTGTCGTCACTTATCTCATCAGGTTCGGAGCATCAAAATATGTCGATGTGTCCATGAGAATGTGGACTTGTTGGGCCTGTTCATGCTGGGCTACTGTCATATCTTAGGCAATGACATTTCCATCTCCCCCCCTCCCAAATCTTGTGTCTTTGGTGAATTTGGCTGTGTTGCTGTTGTCAGTAGTATGGTGGGAGCTGTGACTGCTACTTGTTGGGCAGCTTGTGAGTCCTTGTCAGTGTCTACTACTCCGTATATGGCTGCTCCATTTCCCCGTCGATGATGTGTGTGGGTGAGGAGTGCTGCTAGGATGTTGTATTGGAGGTGGAGCTGCCATCTTGAGATTTTGTTGAGTTCGAGGATGCCGAATGAGACTGTGTGGCTTGGCACATGGCTTGTGGTTTCCTCTTGAGTGGCTCACCTTCAAATTTTGACTCGTTGAACTCCGTTGCATCTGGAGAATACCTCTTGGCCATGAGCTTCTTTTGGGTCCTCTGTTGTCGTGTGTCAGGGAGCTGGGCCTTGGAGGTATCTGTTTCTTGTGCTGTCGAAGATCCTTCAGCTGCTGGATCTTGTTGTGAGGCCGGTGGTGTTGGCTGCTTCTTCATTGTCAACTTCATGATGCTGGTGTTTGGTCTTTTAGAGGTTGGCCCCTGTGGCGACGATGTCTGTGTTCAGGACCGCTTGGACTTCTTGGACTGAATTGGTATCCTCCAAGCCTTGTCCACCACTTGCAACATCTCTCGAAGTCTCGTTCCATTTGTCACCTACTGGAGAGTGAGATCTATCATCATATAACCGAGCATGGTGGAGGTTTCTTGCTTTTAATACACTCATGAAGGCAATTCGAAGCAAAGTGGGCCCAATCATAGAGATTCTGGCCGTGCAGTCGTGAATGTGCCATCATGTGGAACAAGAACATTGGTATCCAAAGGATCTTGGTTTTGTAACGCTGGGTGTACTTGGTTAAGTAAGCACAAGCAACAACTAGAGGCTAATCATTGATGGCATCAAACTGATACCCATCCTTTATCTTCCACTTTGCCACAGATGGATCGATAAATTTGAAATAGGTTGTCGTCTCGATCTTCTACAAAGTTCTTGTAACTGCATTCAATCCCCGAGGAAATCCGAAGGTATTGAAATTAGCTCCAAAAAGATATATGTTATAGACATAATTTTTGTCAGGAGGTATTATAAATTGGCATGACCTTGTAGTGGTGTTATATGATGCATAGGCCATGTGCAAGAGGTAAGGACTCTGGTAGCCAGTCAGAACAAGTACCTGAAATTCAACCTGAGTCAAGAACGGGTTTGCTTGTTGGTACTAGATTGTCATCTCTATAATATCCAGTTGCAATTAGGACAACTTCAGACTCAATATGGGCCCTTTAAGAATGTAGAGAGAGAACATCATTAGACTGCCCAACTTTAAATTCGGACAGCCATTTCTGAGATAAACCAATTACACTAAAATTCAAAATGAAGGGGGTGGAAAACATGAGGCCGTGTCCTCCCGCATATGTCATCGCGTTGCGTCGTGCCTTGCCATGTAGAAGGCAGGTGGAGTGAATATATGTGGAGGAGGAAAATACCTTACTTCCAGTAAAAGAAGTGTAGCATCTCTTGACACCATTGCGTAGATCATGAAAAATTGCACACTTTATAAATCACTACAACATTTCGAGAATTCAACAAATTTCATTTCCTACAAGACTACTTATGGCGCATCACAAGTGGCACAACTATTCCTTAATTTTTTTAGATTGCATGCGTTACTAAAGGAAAAGGTGTGTGAAAGAGATCAGAGATTTGCTAGACAGTTTTGGAAAGAGATAATGGACAAAGTTAAAGACCAAGTTATTTTCTAGCACTGCATTCCATCTAGAGATCGATGGACAAACATAAAGAATGAATCAATGGCTGGAATGTTACTTGCAACATTTTATAGCAGATTTACAAACAAAATGTATTGATTGGTTGCATCTAGCTAAATCTAGTTACAATTCAACACCTCACATGTCTATTAGAATGACCTCTTTTTATGCATTTTATAGATGTGAACCAATAAAACCAATTGACATAGAATTAGCAAATGTAATAGTAGCAGCAATAGCATATGAGTTGCAGAATATTTTCAAGGTGGATCATGATCATATGCGAGAGGCTCAACAAAAGATGAAATATTATGTCGAGAAACTTTGGTCATTTCATGACTTCCACAAAGGCAATTACATATATTTATAATGACAACCTTACCATCAATCAGCATTGAATAAAACCCAAAGTGAGAAGTTATCTCCTCAATTTTATGGACAATTTCAAATCATCAAATGTGTGGAAAACTAACATATGAACTGGACCTACCAATCAAAACGAAAATGCACAATGTGTTCCATGTAAGTTTGTTAAATAGGCATACTAGAAGGACATTTTAGGATTTTTTTTGGATTGTTTTTGTTGAGTTAGCATTAGTCGGCATTTCTGCCAACCAAAGCCATTCGAAAATTTTCCCAAGTATGTGACTCGATGTTTTTTAGACTTCAAGTCTTTTGGCATTTTTTCCGATTTCTGTTGTTCAATGTTTTTTGCTTTGTGCCGAACTCAGTGTATTTTTGTAGACTCAAGATTTTCACCAACCAATGCCGATCGACTAGTATATTTTTGCAGATTGTGCCAAACTTCGTGTATTTTATGCAAGTTGTTTAGAAAACTTGAGTATTTCTACAAATTTGATAGGTCCTCCGCAAAGGAGAATTATGTGGGAATTTCACAAGTAATTGCTTGTTTAACTATATTCCCGCAAGCTAGGATCTTTCCATCCTCCAATCTTTTGACTAAGGATGAGATTTGATTTTGTCTCTTGGAATGGCAAAAGTTCATCCATCATACAATATGGTAACAATATTTTCCAATGTCTTTTCCATTCCTAGTGGAGACAATAGCTTGAAGGGTCGTGGCACAATCGATAACAAGGACCTTGAAACCTACCTTGACTAGCAAATAAATCCAACGTCTACAATAATCGGCTGGGTGTCAAGTTGTCATTGATTAGAAGTTTTCATGAATAAACATCTTCTAGCCATTGACTTTAAGAATCTGGATTGAGCTAAAAAGCTAGAAGATGCTACCATGCACATATTGCAAGTGCTTAGATTTTCTTTGTATTTTGGAGACACCTTCAAAAGCAAAATTTCAATGCAAAGTTAAAACCAAAAATTGTGTGAGCTTTCTATCACAATTCTGAAGTGACATCAAATAAGAAGTTGACCCATAACACATGAAAATTCTGATGGAATATGCATGTGGATAGGTCACGACGGGCTGCCACATGGCACATGCACAATTTGAACCTTAGAAATTTTTTATTATTATGAAATCACCTCTAAAATTATAATTTTCATGTAAATTTAAAACCATATTCTGTGTGCACCTTCTTATCAGAATTCTCAAGCGACCTGCAAAAAGAATTATTCAGGTAGCACATGAAAATTTTAATGGAATGTGCATGCGAACAACTAATAATGCATGCCAAGCAAAATCTTAGAGTGGGTTCATGCCTCCCATCCCATGCATGAGAAAGGGCAACACGCCCTCCCTGCAGCCCCACGTGGAAATGTTTTAAGCCCCTCGCACTCTCGCGACTGAATCTTATGAGTGCATCTAGCCGGGTCAAAAGATGCTTCCTCTCCTCACACTTCAAAGTCCGCAGCCACGCATCCTCCATTAATCAATATAATCGCATTTCTTCCTTCGAATCCTCTTCCTTACTTCTCACTCCCTCCACATATCATAGCATAGCATAACAGGAGGAACAACGAGAAGCAGAACATTGAATGCAAATTCACATGCCTGCTGCTGCTGTTCATCTCCTTCGAGAAATCCTTCGCACACCAGGGAGATTCAGCTCAAATTATCCTTCGTGGGTCATTCACATTTTGCATGTTGTGTGATGATCTTTCATTGCACAGAAATTCATCGACTCAGCTCCACATTGAGACCAGAAAGTTTGGGTGAGAGAGCATGTTGTTTGAAGTGCCAGACGAGGAATATTTGGGAAGGATCAGGGATTGACAGGAGAAATTGAAAGGCCGAAATTGAGAGCTTACACAGGTTTCACTGTCGACAGAAGTTGTACTTTTGGCAGGTCTCTCTCTTTCCGTACTTGTTGTGGTTTATGGCAAAGTATTCGGAAATTTTGGACCTAGGGGCCAGAATCGCAGCGAGGTTTCAGTCACATTGTCCCCAGACGGCACGCATGTACTACAAGCCTCCGTCAGGTCACAAAGATGGGCATAATAAGCAGTCTTACTTTGGCTTTAAATACTCCATTTTCCAATACGCTTCTGAGCTGCCAACATACGATGGAATGAGTACATACACAATATTCTTTGAATTATCGGATCCTTTCCAGCCAAATCATGTGTATGGACGTACTAGTGTGGCGTTGTTTGCTATCAATCTTCAGGAAAAGATCACGAGGGCCTGCTCCTCTGCTGAACCGATTGGTCATTGAAAATCATTTGCAAAATCACTATGTTGATAGATTGATCGATTCTTTTGTGCTTGAAAAGCTTCCTGGCTTTGAATACTTCTTTTCTGCTTAGTCACCCTAACACAAACCCATAAATATGAGAGTTGCTTTCTTCGAAACTGTACTCCAAAAGTTATGTGGAGTGCTTTTTAAGCTGTAAACATATTAAAAGGATTGACATTTTTCGGGTACTTTTGGCCGTACAGGGTCATTTGTTAAGTTGGTTTCTTCAAAAATGATGCCAAAAATCAAGCATCTAGACGCGTATTATTTAGACATCTCTACACATATTATTTAAACATCTTTACACGTATTATTTAAACATCAAAAGTTGTGATGTAATTTTTCAAGCAATGATTCTTTGAAATAACTTTATTCACTTAGTTGGTAAAAGAATTTTAGAGGATACAAACCCTTTTATAGGTGAACAATTGGTGTGAACTTGTTGCAGAGTTTTAGAGAATACAAACCCTTTTATAGGTGAACAATTGGTGTGAACTTTTTGCAAGGGCTTTTCCATGGAAGATTCTATGCTTTCATATCTCTCTCTCTCTCTCTCTCTCTCTCTCTCTCTCTCTCTCTCTTGACATGACTGAAAGGCACTTTTACGGCCCAATGTGATGTTTTCCATGTACCAACTGAATTCACATTTTCCAAGTGGTGAATGCACAATCTTTGCAATGTACTAGTCTCATGTGTGAGTTATTTCCATGCATGCACATGCACGCACACACACACACACACACACACACAGTTCATACACATGAGAGTTTGTTTGAAGCTCAAACAACTTCAACAAATGACTACAAGAATACTCAACCAGGAAAAGTAGTCCATGCACTTCATCGACAATGTTCTGTTTTGAAGCAAATGGAACACATTATAGGGCTACATTCGTGATCCAGCAAAAGATCCATCTTCTCAACAGGATGGAATATTCGCGACAACACCACCACCGCCATCATCAATAAGCAGTTCGTTTCACGTAAGCGATACAATATTCACGCTTTTACAATTGCCTCACCATCACCATCACATCATCAATAAAATGGCAGCTTGTACTAGTGAAGGGTTGTCAAGTCAAATAAAAGGAAAATGATATGTGCAAATCGACGCAGATGACCAGTGTTTCTACCAACGCCAACAACAATGCTTCATTGGAAAATGTACATTGAGCAATGGTCGCCCATACTACCGCTATTGTACATCATCTATTCGATCACTTGCGGAGGCCACAAAAAGCACAAGTCATCAACAAGCGAAATCCCATAGGCCTACGCAAACAAAAGGAACCTCACGTCAATCAGAGATTGAAGTTATGAGCACACAACCTCAATGACAAAACTATTTTCAAAGACGAGCAATGATAATTCCGTGGAGAATTGTACAAAGAGCATTGGTTATAGTGGACAGATATGGAAAATCACACAAGACTCATCTCATTCCTTTTTTCTATCCATTCGTTCCCTCATGTTCCACCATATACTACATCTTGAAGCTTCATCTTACTTCCCCCATCCTTGTCTCAATTCCTCATTCCCCCCCGATGGATCAATCTGAACTTGCTCTCGTTTATCAACTACAGTACTTCGTGAAGCAAACAAATCTACGACATGTACAACATACCACTGATATAGTTCAGCGCTTGAAGCAACAAAATCAAGGATGTTAGAGGTTCTCAACAATGATTATGAGCCATGTCTTAAGTTCTCAAAAAAAAAAAAATTGACAAGTTAACAATTTGTTGACGATTCAAATGAAAAAAAAAAAAACAGAGGTCACACACGTCTCTATACATTCACGACTACTTCAAGAGCTCTCGAACTCCGTGATGAATTCAAACAGCTACAAGAAATGTCAAATGGAAATCTCTGCTGACAAAAGTGCCTTCAAAAGACAGTAATGAGCAAAGGAATTTTGATCCATCCAGCCACTTCCATGTATCCACCTTCATCACTTCCGAGATTACAACACCCCCTATGTTATGTCCATGGCCAGTAAGTAGGATTCAGTATACTCCTAGTCTTGGATACATGGTACTCCAGTAAATCAAGCTGTTACCACGTCATATTGGATGTGACTCGAAAGTAATTAATATCCTTGTGAGGCCCAGAACACACTAAATGGAGTTTAGACAAGGTATGAGACAATGTATGCATGTGTAGAGTTATCAATAGCAATTCTATGAATAGTTGGTCCATGCTTAGGACTCTAATCTAGGTGAATCTATGTATAGGGAACTTAGGGCTATGCATGGCTATGTGCCCAAGTTGCTTTTGGCTCTATATATTGAGGCCAAACTCGCCCTACTCCTCATTGTGATCATTGATTCATTGCCAGGGTTTCACTCTACCTTCATGCTTCTTATTCCTTGGCTTGGGGGTGAAGCTTCTAGAGTTGATTAGTTGCATCTACTTGGTTGAATGGTTGCTCCATAGTGTGTTTTCTATTGTGTTTTATCTTGTAAGTAGGATCTTAGAGAGCTTCCCTTATATTGGTATCATAGCAAGGCTTATGAAGATTAGAGAACATGGAGAAGGGCTACCTTTCATTGAAATTTTGGATTGGATCATTGGAATTCTCTTCCAAGGTGGATAGAAAGTGTGCAAGTGGGTGTACTATCCTAGTTTCAATGTGCATGTTGCTAAGATCCATTACTCTTGGAATTCTTTGTGGTTTTATGGAGAATTGTTCTTGAAGGCCAATTTGTGATGCTTTTTTGGAGCTTTTTCTTGTGTAGATCAAAACTTTGGTAGATCTGAATTTTCCAGAAAGTGTACTTTTGTTTTAGGATTCATTAATGATGAAATTAATGATGCATGCCGGCTCTTTCCAATGATTTATAATTCTAGGCTATGTTTTGGTCAAAATTGCTTGGTTTTTCATGCTTTTTGGCACAAAATAGATAGTAAGAACCAAAATCCAGCAAGATCAGACCAATTAGATGATTATAGTTCTTAAAATTTCTTTCATGTGTTAGAGAAAGAGTTGTATGTCATGAATTTCCACTTTATTGGAATGAAAAAACCGGAAAATAGCCAAAAATCATCATTTTTGCTTGTTTTTTCATAAAGTTGGATAGTAGGTGGCTGTAAAACACCATGTAGATCTTGTAAAGAGGTGGACCAAAGTCTTTTGAAGCTTTCCCTGAAGTTAGAACCAAGTATTCCAGCAATTGAACTTGTAGGAAGTCAAAAAAGTTCAAAAAATGACCATTTTTGGTGATTTTTGAGGGGTGGATCTCTCCAAATCCATAAGGATATCATTTTGATATTATTTACAGCATGATTAGCATTCCTTTTTACCTTCCCAGCAAGCTATCATACCTGTGAATTGATGGTTGGTGGCTTATGCACCATCTCCATCAAGTTTGAAGCTATTTTGACTTCTACAGAATCAAGAAATCTTTGTTCTCAGCCTATACTGCATCTTAGGATCAATATGAATGCTTCATGGAAGTCTAATTGATTTTTTAAGACTGTTGGTAGCATCAATTTTGGGCTGGAATGAGTGTTTGCATGTTTTTGCATGATTTTTTCTTGTGGAAGTGCACCCTACTACAGATTTTCTGACACTCTGATCTTGCACATGTGAAGCCTAGGTGGTAGGCTGATGTGGCAAGCATCTTGTTGACTTGATCTCCATCTATATTGAGCTTTATAGAACCCAATTTGGTGTCTTGTAGCCAAAGTTATAATCATCTGAAGTTTTGCAATTTTGTGAGTAAAATTGGCAAAATTTGAAATTGTTCTGATTGCATGCCAGTCATTTCCCTAATTTGTAGTACTGTGCTTGCATGAATTAGTTGCATGCTGATTCTCAGAGTGATTCTGATATGCATGAGGGATTTATAATCGATTTGAGTAGTCATACGCATGTACTCTGACAGTTGGGTAACAAATCAGTGTTAATGATTGACAAATTCTGTAAAACTGAAGTTTACGTAAAAAAATTCCGAAATGACATTTTGTGATTGATATAGTGTGCTTTGCATGCCAGTTTGACATTGGGTTAGTAACATTAGGATCAGACAGTGTTTCGATTTTTTCGATTTCGATTGTCTTTTTGTACTAACAGTATTTTCGTCAGAATTTTCGAATTATGTAAAATAAAACAAAATTTGAGTTTCCAAAAAAGTCAAAATTTTAGTCTTTTTTTCGTTATCTATGGAATCAGTTTAGATTAGTGAATTGATTAAACTGAGTTTATCATTCAGAATTGGTCACAGTGTTTTGTCTAAGTCTAAATTATTTTTCGGTGATAGATAAGTTATAATTGGCAAAAGAAACCACAATGAAATTGTCGACAGGATTTACTATACTGTCATTTTTAACTTTTTGAGCTGAGAACTCCTAGACTAAAAGTTAAAATTTGATTTTTTTTTTTTTCCTTTTTTGTTGAATCTCAATTTGATTAAAATTTGAAATCAGTTACTTGTCTGATAGTTTTCTAATTGATGTTGATCGCTAGAAATCAGTCAAGTGAACGTTTGTGCAAGATACTCGTCAAATTTGATTTAAAATCGTCAAACAATATGGAATGACTAGATTAAATGAGTGGCAATAGTATTCTTTATCTAGACAGTAAATCTGACATGATACGGTTTAAGAATTACTAAAATCCTATGGATGGGATTTCCATTCATGTAATTTCATATTCTATGTTTGGATAGCTTCTGTCAATATTAACGGAGTAATGCCAAACCAGTCAATAAAAAGAAGAAACAGTCCAATTTTATTGAAAAATTTGTAATAATAGAAATTACATAACTGATTTCATTTCTAGTAAAATCCTATGGTGAATTATATTCAGACCAGACTAGTACGGTTTCACATACTAGTAAATGATTTTTGATATATCAGATATTTAGCTCCGGTATAGGACATAAATGAAATTATTTAGGACTTTTTCCTACAGTAATTAATTTTTAAACATTTACTAATGTCGTTATGTCTTCTTGGTATCTTAATTGAAATAGATTTTGAAGGAACTAAAAATTCTGAAAGAAGAAGAGTGGACATCTGAGGTAGTAAGTGTGATCAAAAAATGTATTTCACAGTTAGGATTTCAGTAATCCTTGTAAATAATTGCTTAATATTGGTTATTAATTTCCTGGATAGAGTTCATTCAGTTGAATTCGTAACGGATATCTTTGTACATTGAGTTATCCACAGTTTTGGTGTCAATTGTGATGTTAGAATTGGAATCTGATACGTGAATTACATTGGATCTGTTAGTTGACAGAAGCTTGTTCCTAGATTTGATGCATCAGTAGGGGTTTGAAGCTTATTCATTAACCATAAAAGATCAGATTGTAATGTGGAACCATGTTAATTCTTTTGTTTATATCACAGGATCGGATGTGAATTCGTAGTATCCATCTCATAGGGATGCCAGTCATCCGAATAAATGGATTCTCCAATGTTTTGAAAACAAGAGATAATATCCTATAGTGATTATAGGACAACTAGATGATCAACGGATCTCTAGAATATCAGATAAGGCGGTCAAGGGTTTTCTGGAAGGAAAAACTGATGGTATGGGACATCAGTAATTTTGGAAAGGAAATTTTAGGACTGTAAAGATCTTATGATCAATGGTGTGTTTTAGTACCTAGTCGCGATATGGGAAAGAAGAAAACCATTCGATCAAATGTGGGGTATTTTGGAAAATTTTGAGATTTAATCTAGATCCTAATATGGTATCTCACTATTTACAAAATCAGAGGCCCTCAAATCTATTTCTCACTTTTTTAATTAATCCTTTACTTCTTAATAATTTCTTGAATATAAGATATCAGACTGATTTATATGATTCTTTCCAGCATCAAATTATTCTTCTGAAAGATTGTTATGTCAGATAAATTACTACTTGTGTGAATAGACTTGGAATTCAGATAAATTCTAAGGTTAAAATGTTTCAATGTCTTAAACCTAGAATATCTTTGTTTCATAAATGGATTTTGATGGAATAGTATTTTCTATCACTTAGATTGAAAATATTTGAAAAAAAAAGTCTTGTTTGTAATGAAGTGAATCCTTTGGTGGAAGCACTTATTACTGACCCGAATCACATGATATTTGATAGCCATGTGTTTCGTTTTTGAGTGAAATACAGGATCTTTCATAGGATAGATTGTTGAAGTGTTATTTATTAACAAGACATAAGGTTCAGAAATAGATTCATCAAATTCTTCCAACATCTA